>OY728145.1:1496903157-1498122632 GCA_963277665.1 Viscum album
AAATATTACTTCCTTAAAGATATAATTTTTTTATGATTTAAAAGGCCATCAGTTCAATAAAAATTAAGGAATTTGAAAAAATCCAATTTTCTACCATTATACTATAATTGAGTAATTATTTTAATGACCAATAATATATGTAAATATTCCTACTTGAAATATTTATATAAAAATAAAATTAATTCTTCTTTGTGATTTTTTCAATTTCTAATTCATCAATTACTTAATGAAATGTATGTTAAAAAATTATTTTCAATTCCAAAAGTACTAAAATGAAATTTTAGCAGATATTAATCCCCATAAATGATTAGAAAATATAACTATTTATCTAAAAAAATTATTAAAAATAAATATTGTTATTAACTTATTCTATAAACCTAAAATGTAAAACTATTATATGTTCAAAAATATTTATTAATCAATAATAACTATACATTAAATCGAACATTACGTAGGCCAATAGTATGACTGAAACCCTTATCATCCTTTGATCATTGGTTTAATACCCATAGCCTTGTTGGACATGATTGGTTTAAACCCAACATACATGATGACCTTTTATAAAACCACAGTAGTATAATTTCCAAAATATGATGGACATCAATGAAATATAGTTAATAACTAAATAGCCTTTCAACAAAGGTTTTCAATACAATCACACTACATGAATACATCATCTATGGTTTAACCTTAACTTTTTGTGAATGTTTAACCATATAAGCCTTTTGAAATATGAAAATCCAATGTAATAGAAAGAAGTTCGTGAAAGTACTTTAATATTGATCCTTCATATATATAGTTTCTATTGGGTTCTACCTTCCAAAAATGTGAATATCCTCATAATATGTTCTCTTGAAATAAGGGAATGACCTGAATTACTATAAATACTTTTTGAAAAAAATGAATGTTTCCATATTTCAAAAATTATTGGATATTCTACTTAAATATTAATGAGGATTTTCTGTTATCAATCCGTGAAAATTAAAACAAATTGTAAAAAAATCCATTATTAATTCCAAGGTGATCAGTATTATCCAACATACTTATTCATATAAAAAATATCATTATAAAAACATTATTATATCACCTAAAAAATATTTTAAGGGTTACTTACCTTAATCAAATTATCACCTCTACTGGATATCACTTATCTACCTCAGCAGAACCATTCAACAGATCCTTTTAAATTCTAGTATAACTTATTCCAAAAATAATTATATAATTCATGATTCATATAATATAATCTTTGATTTCCACAAAATTACAATTAAATAATAAAAATTTAGTTTTAAACTATTTATTAGGCTTTATCAACATATTTTTTAATACCTATTTCCAAATATATGAAAAACAAATCATGTATTATTATCAATTGATAATACCTGAGGGGGCTGGGTGAACTTTATCATCCATTGAGTTAACATGTCTCTTCTTTTTCAATTTTTATTTACTTTATTTGTGTCCTTGATTTCCATAGTAAAAACACCTTATTATTCCTCTAAGACATTGACTTATGTGTTTTTTCAAAATTGATGACACAAAGAAAAAAAATTATTTCCACCCTAGGCTCAATTACCTAAACTCTTAGGGAACTTTTTCATTCTCTTCATTAGTGTGTTTGCAAGTGGGTTAAGGTACACATTGTCAATCATGTTCCCTAAAAATTGATTAAGAATAATTGTAAAATCCTTTTGTCCATTGGTAATTCTATTTGACTTCTCATAGGAATATTATACATCACATTCAACGTTAATATGATTCCTTCCAATTTCCTATATTGGCTAAAACTATAAAGCATTGAATAAGAAATTATTATCATAGAGTTGAACCACATAATCGTGGAAAGTTACATATATTATGTCTATGTTATGAAAAAATATTTAATATATCACATCATAGTGTTATCTTAGTTTATTCATAGTCATTTTCTAGTTATATCCTTCATAATGGTTCTTGAGGATTGTGTGAATTTAAAAAGAATATCCCCCTGTAGTGTCAATCCAAGTGTATAACAAGGCCCATTGTCATGTACCAAAATACCATGAGTTAGCCTAGGGACATCATTTCAGAGTTTTTACCCCAAGGAAAATATGTTCCAAAGCCACATCCACATGGAATATCATAAAATAGATGTATTTCTAGGAAACTACTAACTCTATCCTTTAACAAAATTCATGGAATATTTATAAACAATATCTCATCTTTTGAATTATGCTTAGAGACATCCTTATATATATCCTTGTTAATGTCCCTATGTATGTAACTTAATTTTATAATCCTATTATCCAAATGTTGATTAAACATTCACTGTAATATCAAATATAATGACCCAGTCTTAACGTAAAGATACATTACATCATTTTTGCGGAATACATAATTCATTACAAAACTGAAGCCCAATGACTGTATTAGTTTAGGTTCTATGGAAACATGGAAACATAAACACTAGTACATAAATGATCTACATAATCTCCCACTAGGTTCTTCTTGACTAGAATCCTTTTAAAAAATCAAATATAACACATGTCTTCAAAACATAGGGAAGGAAACATAGAAAGGGGTGAGCTTAGATGTTTAGTAGGGGTAAATAGGGGAGATATTTAGGCATAATCATATGAATATGGGTATGAAAACATGACCATAACATTAGAATATCAAACCCCTTATATCATAATATCATAAATATTTAATCATGGCATAATACTGAGTAGTTCATTATACATGAATCATAAGGAAATAATGAACATAAGCAATGAAATAAAATCATAGTTATGTGACATGGAATTGTGGCATACATAAACATGTGATATCATTACCTATAATTCAAAATGAATTTATAGAACTTATCATTGAACTTTATGGGAACATCACCTATTATATATAAAAAACTATAGGATCTTATAAAATAATTTCTTTTCATTTTTTTAAAAAATATAGTCATATTCATTATACTTGTATAATTAAATAAGTGGTATTTATAGACATTAATGAATTTATTATGATGGAATAATTACCTCACCATTGGAATAGTAATCTACAAAATGGAATTGTAACATCACCTATGAAACTGTAAATAAAATTCATGAATTTTAAAAGTTAAATTGTGATATATTTATATCCCGGAATAAGTAAATATATATTTTGAATGTGATAGATTAAGTATTGGTGTTTTTGTGAAACATAAATGTGTATTTATAATTTTTTAAAAAATATAATGATTAAAAAAATATTTTAATAAAATATATTTCTTTTTTTAATATTTTATGGTCTTGTTATTATTATATAATTTTATAAGACCTTAATTAGGTTTTGAAAATGTTAAAAAAATTCTGTTGTAGTTTTAAAATTTGTATTTTTAAAATATATTATGATTTTAATTAGAAATTTAATTTATCATATTTAGATAATAATTTTTATAAAATGGAGTTCATTTTTAAATAATAACAATCATGAAATATTTAGTGTTATTTTTTTTGTATTTCAAAAATATTTTATTTTTTTGTGAATAGTGAAATACAATAATTTACTTTATAAGTTAAATACATGGACTATTGATTCAAAATGATTTAAGGATAATTTAAGAAAAATATCAAAATAAATACCTAATTACTTTAATAAATTTTTTAATAACACTCACAATATTCAAATTCATTAATCTAAATAATAAACTAATGAATATAATAATGGGAAACATCCCAATCTTACACTATAAATTCCATCCCCACTACATTTTCCCCTAAAAACTAAAATCAAGGTAATTTGATTAATTTATTCAAAATTATCATCCCAATCTATTTACAGATTTTACTTCCTAATTGTCTCACTAAAATTCTTAATACAACGTTTTTGATGATGTTGTTATGGAGGATAATTCAATATGTAAAATCTTCTTTATTTTTCTTTTTTATTTTTTTCCAAATATTATTTTGTTATATTATCTTAATGTCCACTTATACTAGTGGAATTAAAGCTATATTTTCTTATATATACTATAATATAATCATTTTTATGAAAAAATAATCATCAAATTTCTTCTCCTCTACCTTTTATTCTAGAAATGAGAACATCGTCTTTAGTGTGTCGATTTACTACCATCGTGGAAGTTACACATTAATTTTTCGTTTGAGCCATCAATGATGTTTATAAAACAATTATTATGGTTAAATAATATTTTTTATGCAAATTATATGTATTATAATGTTCATGAACCAATATAAAAACATGTTATTAAATAAAATTATATATGTTGGTGGTGATCATACAAACCGCCAAAATAAATGAAACCATCCTCATTAATTCTTTGTCTAATGATTCATCCTCATATTAGAAAACAAAATGATATGTGCTATAATTTAAGATAATGGAAAACTATTAACACAATTTTATTCAACTTCTAGAGTTTTTCTTACATTTGAAAATAAAATCAATAATGAACCAACCATGAACCACACAAAATAAAAACACATAAAACAATCAAAATAAAAAAATATTATTAATTAGTGGGTTGATAGATTCTATATAAATATCATATAAGTAATTATAAATATTAATATGGTTCATAAATATATTATTAACACTATTTAAACCGTTATGAAAGACATTTTAACATGTTTTAAGTAAGACAAACACATGGTAAGAGAATTCTTAACCAAATTTTCATGAATTGAGTTAGCCTTCTATTATTTTTATTTTGTGGTAGAAAAACTATTTCTGAAATTATTTCAGCTTATATTAGGTATAATTAATTTTATATGTAGCTTATACAAAAATCACATTTGTTTTATTAATTATCACATCAAATATATCATATTTATAAAGATCTATTCAGTAAAACAACTCTTGGAAATTTAAATTTATTTGAAATTAAAAATTTGGGTTTTTGTTAAAGTGTTTTTGTTTTATTATTATAGTTATTGATCATTATTTATTATGAAGGTCACGACCTTAAACTCTATATAATTCATTGTTTATGATTATGATGGTGGTCGACCATATGTTTACTCCAAGTGTAACTTTGATGGTTACATCATAAGGTAGTTGTGAAGGCTTTATTGTAATGTAGCTGGGAGGGTTAAAAATCATACAGTAGCTGTGAGTGTTATAATATAAAGTAAAAAATTAACTAATTTACCATTATGGTATTATATATATTTTTCTATTATTTATAAAAATCTCATGTCTTGATAGAGTAACTATATGAAATTTTTGGGGTAAAAAGTATGTATGTATAAATGATATTTTATGCTTATAAGTATTCATGTACTAATGATTTATCTAATTCATTGTATATCATGTATTGATATTTTTTTCCTCATATCATCTTTTAATTTTTTTTAAATGTTTCATGTATGGTCAAGGGAATGGGAGAATCCATGATGAATGCTGAGATGATTTTTCATAAAATGATTTCTGTATTTATTAAAGACTTTTGTATTATAAAAAATCGATATTTTTTAGTAGTTACTACTATGTATTCTTCTATATTGGTATGTAAGAGTTGTTTTATAACATTATAATACTCTTAACTGAAATGATATTTGGTAATGTAATGAAATTAATTCTAAAGGAATTTACTAGATTATGTAATTTTTATGGATTCTTCCATGTCGTTGGTACTAGAGAATTGTTTTGATAACATCATTGGTTAGGATAGTGTTAATATAATACCATATATTATTTTTACCATAATTTTATTTTTAAAATATATTGAATTTGAAAATTTCTACATTTCTTGATCTAAGATATTTCTATTCAGAATGGTTTTCCACAGAAGAAAAAGGGATAACGAAGTTTGAAGGCATAGAGAGGATGATCTTTCTGAATCTATAACCTAGATTTGTGGTAATATGAAATGAATAGTTTCTGATTGTAATGAATCTTTTGAAGTAGTCTATAAATGAAAATTAAATACATAAAATATAATAACAAGATCTACCACCATGTAACAAGGTGATAGTGGAACATTTTGTGCTGCAACTCTCTCTTTATTTTAGTCAATCATCTGACTAAGTTGTTGATGAAAGATTTATTAAACCACTTGAAAATATATTCTATGTTATATGGTGTTCAAATAATCAAATGGTTAGTCATTAGAATTATTTTTTTCAAGGTGAAGCTGACCAGTGGTGGTCAACAGTCATGAATATTAGCGCTGGTGATGAGACAAATGCCTTGGATTTGGATGAGTTTAAAAATAATTTCCTTGAATAACACATTACCATAGCGGTTCAACATAGGTTGGAAAAATAATTTCTCGAATTGAATCAATATTATGAGGATTCAATGGTTATCTTTAAATAAAACTTCACCCTATTTTCAAGGTACACTTCAATTAATATCCAGGATCATGATAGAAAGACAAATATTTGTCACTCATGAATGAATCCAATATATTGAAGGGCGTTTCCCTCTCATGAATTCAATTTTTTGGAAAAACTATTCTAATGTGCTGAGAGGGTAGAAATGAATTATTATAGTGATCATGTGTACCTTAGAAACAAGAAGAATATGTGGTATAGAATTATTTTTATGGGTAAGAATAGATTAATGAAATATGAAGGTAAGAAAGTCAAAATTTTAGTATGTGAAAACTATGGTAATGAAGTACCTAATGGATTGAATTAACAAAACTATGAATTATTTTTGATGTGGTAAGTTTTAAAACATAATAATATGTTGTAATGAAAAATATATTATGATTAATTATAAAAAAAATATTTGAATTTATTTAAAGTAGGTTATATGGTTCATTATGGAAATACATGCCCAAGGAAGAATTTAAATAGTTAAAAACAACAAGATTCTTAGTATAAAGTTGTAGTGAGATCCATTGAAAATACATCAGTAGATGATAGGACATCCAATAAAGTGTTATTAGGTACATTTTTTGTATACTCAGATATTTTGAATAACATGTTTGATATTGGGTCTATAAATACATTTATTTCAAAAAAACATTTCATGTAAATAGTAAATTTCACCTTAGGAAATGTGACCAGAATTTATGGTTAAAGCATCAAGGAAATGCTATTTAAAAAATGCATCATAAGAATCTTAATTTTATTTTATTTTTAATTACATTATATAAAAACTATAAAAATATGAAAATGAAATTTAACTTTCTCATACTGTTAAGAAAGAGGGAACTATTCAGATTAATGATCTGAAACTGGTAAATGAATACATTTATGTTTTTCTTGATGAGTTTCCCAATTTAATACCTTATCATGAAGTTGAATTTACTATTAACATTGTTTAATATAATAATCTAATTTCAAAAACCCCTTATCGAATGGATCAAGTGTACATCTTGAATTGAAAAAATCATTGCAATATTTTCTTGAAAAATTATTCATTATTCGTAGAACTTAATCATGGGGTTCTCTTATTTCGTTAATAAAAGGAATAATGGTTCCATGTGACTTTTCACTGATTATTTGGAACTGAATAACATTATTATTAAAAATTTATATCCCTTCACTCATATCGATGAATTATTTTATCATGACTAAGTATCTTAGTATTATTCTATTTTTTACTTGAGATCCGAGTGCCATAAGCTAAATATTGAGGAGGATCAAATACTAAAAAATCAATTCATAATAGATATAGTAATTATTTATTTGTTTTATGCTTTTTTGTTTGAAAAGTACCAAAACAATTTCTGTATTTTATTAATATAATATTCCATTATTCCATGATTATTTGGTTACTTTTGTTTTTGTTTTTTATGAAATATTTTTCATTTCAATATTTTATGAGGATAATGAAAAAATTTAAGGATTTTATTGTATATTCTCAAGTAAAATAAGTTATATGGAAAATTTATAAAATTTTATTTTTGGTTCCAATTGATTTATTTTCATAGAAAAAATGTAAAAAGGATTGAATAACTATAACATACCAACCCTAGTTACCCAGAGTCGGTGCATTATTAAATAATATTGGCATGATCACAAAAGATCAAGTCTTGAAACAGCGACTAGTTTAGTATGCTTGGAATAACTAGATACATTTATAATGTTTACAATACATCATAAAGTGAAAACTACCACAACAACATCTTGTATTCATATACCCTCATACAATCCCTTCAGGTCATTCATAAATTACTTCTTCACGTCCTAGGAAAAATAAAACAATGAAAGGGGTGAGCTCAGATTCTCAGTAAGGATAACAATATAGCGGAAAATTTCATAAATAAGCATAAACATTTAAGGCAATGTATAACTGAAACAAAATAATTTTAAGCTTGAACTTCAGCATAATATGTCAAATATAAAATAAAATAATTCCATTTACTTATTCCCATGGATATTCTATTAGTTAAATAATAACATGCAATATCAAAAAACCACTTTCATAATGATGTAATGCATAATACAATACTATCATAACCACATAGTCATGGCATTGTTCCAAGACTACAAATAAGATTTTGTCAAGGCTTTGTGCCAAGACACTAGTTTGCCTCATGAGACCTACCGATGAATCGAGGAGCTATAGCAGGCTCCACCCGTCACTTATTAAGTCCAATGCATTCCACATATGAACAGGTTTAAACAAAACATAAACATTCATATTAAAACTACCATACGAAGTGTCAATACTTTCTCTATAAACCATGAATGTTATAAAAATAACACATCCACAGTCAAAAATATCACAAAACCTTCAATTAAATATGGATGTTTTGTATCATAATAAAAAAACATCAAATATGATTTAAATACATCAAAGGATGTTGACATAGATGAAATAAAAATAATTTGAAGTAATATATACTTTTTTGAAATAATTTTAAAGCCACATAATAATAAAATAAAACATTTAATTTGAAAATATTCTTATAATCTTGTAAGGGAAGCTTTGATGATTTCATAATGGCGTAAAACATCTGCGCCCACTATATAAGTTAAAAAATGGCATCTTACCTTAATTCTACCGAAAAGGTTAAAAAGGAACTTGTTTGGAAAATGAAAGATATATTCCTTTATAAACATCTTATAAAAAGTCAACAAGGGTTTAAATGACTTTAACTCATAGTCTGTAAAATAGTAAGAATGATTTGAAATACATTTTTAATAAACATGGATGTGGATGATAAAGAGGTCCTAGTATATAATTATGTATAAACAACCTCATATAATGAAGAGATCGTGAAATAAACCCTTACGTTGTACTTTTACTTAGTCGATGGTATGTTAAACTCTTGTATAATAGTTAAAACATCGTTATTAAATTATACAATAACCATATATATAATTATGATTTCATATATGATATTCTAATAATGCATTGTTAATAATATTTTAGTATTATCGTCGTTTCGTGTGTTAACTTACTCGTTTTCTTTTATATGTTTTGTCACATAAGTAATGTTTGTTATAGATAGGTTTTATCTTATTCATATCCATAATGATATAATGTTCTTAAACATTACATTTAATCATCGAATGAGAATTAATCTTCAATGGATACGATGGGGAATGAATCTCATCGTGTTTATGGAGACGGTAGTCCATACATACGTACGAGCGACAATATCATTCATTTGATATTAAAATAATATAAAATTGCTTGTTATTTCATATATATAGAATCATTATCATGTAACACCCCAAGATTTCATAGTGTGTTATTTCTTCAAAATAATTCAATAACTTGCACTACACGCAACACCAAGTTCAAGCGCACTCTGACTTACCAAACAAGTCGTTCAAAAGAGGTTATGAATAGTATTAACTAAATTTTGATCCTTATATAATCCTTATAATTTTAGAATCCATATTATGATTTTCTTAGACATAATTTAAGAACACATTTTTTTTAGATAAAAGATGTATTTTTCAAAAATGCACTTTTACCAACTTTAATAGTAAACCCTTTTAGAATCCAATATTTTAAACATTAAAATATTCAATTTGACAAAATAAATTTATTCTTTAGAATGGGGACATAAATAAATTTATAATTTAACACCCATGATTCCACGGTACGCTTCTATTTGATTAATACAGTAGCGTGTGTTGTACGCAACTTCGAGTTCTAACACACACTACAACCAATCAAACTAGCCGTTGTGAATAGTAATACCTACTTTTTATAATTTTATAAATTTTATCTCTCAAAATGGTTTTCATTTTTGGATTCATAATATCAAAATTTATCCTAGGGTAAAATATTGGTACTTTTTGGATAACTTTTATATTTTGACGAATATTGAAAATTACTAAATTTTAATTAAAAACATCTTTTTTAATCAAAATAATTAGTAGTGATAAATTATGAATTTGAGTGGTTTTAAATTATATTTATAATATATTTTTACCATTTAATACAATGTTTTTCATTGGAAAAAACTTCACAATTAAACCGGATATAAACAGGTGTCAATCATTTGATAGTTCTCTTCAAAACAAGCTTTTTGTTTTAACAATGGAAATTAATTTTAAATTAATTTCTGCCACTTCTATGTTTTGAATGTGGAAAAATAGATTCAATATTTGGAATCAGGATGTTCAAATTGTGTAAATAGATTACTTTTATTTTTAGACATTTTGAATAATTACTTTGGTAAATATTTTATTTACCATGGTTAAAGGGTAAATATGGTAAATAAGTGTTAAAAAATAATATTATAATAATAATAAATTACCCTAAAACGCGTCCTAACATTATGTTTTGATATTTTTCCGACCATGGGCATCTTTGGGTCGATTTGTGGATCCCATGGAGCCACTTGTATGTGATAATGACACTTTATTTTAATTAAGTTAAAATAAATACAAAAATGACATAAGCATATATCTTTTAGTAAAACAATTTTTACATAGGGTTATATATGTTGGATCTTCGAATATAAATATTAATTAAAAAGATAAAAATATTTACTAAATAATTATATTTTATTGATAATTTTAAGACATTATATAATTTAATTTATTTAGGATACAATGATGATGTAGTAATTACCATAATATTGAAAAATTAAAATAATTAATATTATAAATACCCAAATAAATATAATTTTAGACTTGTTATGAATTAGAATATTTTTATTGGTTAATATGACATGTTAGGAATGATTTAAATAAATTTTTTCGATGTAATAATTCTGTTATGATTTTTAAAAAATCAACTATTTAATAGTGTCAAATTTGACATAAAACAGTTTTTAAAACAAATATTATATTATTAATTAATATTAAATTCCTAAAAATGTAAGGATCATCCAAGAGACTTATATCATGATAGTTATATCATTAAAGGATCACTTGGGGGTCTCTTAGATGTATATAGTATGATTAGTAACCATATAATATAAAAACACAAAGAGACATTGTAAAAGTGAAACTAATTAACTAAGAGTTAATACTTAAAGATAAGGTTAATATATGACCTAAACCTGTCTAAATACTATTGGTTGAGTGATTTTCGAACCATCCCCACCATAACCTTCAAATAATCCACTTTGGATCCATTATAAACCGAATATGAATTTATTATAAAATAATATTTTCTAGATTTTCCTAAAGAGGCCCACCTCCCCCTTATAAAAGGACACCACTTCTATCCAATTTCTCACACCTCTAAAGCCTTTGGGCTCGTCCATACTCTGCCCAATTAAGCTCTATACTTCCCTATACTCCTTTTAGATGCCTTAACTTAGCCATAATGAACTTCAAATGTTTTATTGGTTCAAACCAAAGGGAGTTACCCAAATTAAAGGTAACGATTTCTCTTAGCTTCTTTTCTTTTAATTTACATCTCCAACCCCTAAACTCTTCTTATTATTTTATTTTGTAAAAAAACAGTATCCTAAATATACTATGATAATTTTATTAGAATTATTATAACTAAAATTACACACACATCCATCTAATGGGTGATGAACATAATGTTTCTGTGGATGGCAACCAAACGCCTCACGAAGCGAGGATTGTCCAATTATTTCCTACCACCTCTCCTGGTGGACATTATGATGGAACTATAATTAAATATGATATTAATGATATTTATTTTATATATAATCTTCTGTAATTCCATTTTATATCATACCATTATTCGTTTCATGTTGTATATATATACGATAATTTCATTTGAGGAAGTGCGGCCAACCGCCCCCTCAATGTGATATGACTCATTAATACCATACATAGAATGTATAAATGATGGTGTTAATGAACATAAGTAACACATATAAGATATTATATAATACTGGAATAATTATATACCTATGTATCATTTGGTTTTTATTCCTATTAAAATGAAAAATGAAATGGAAGTAGCATTCGTGCGTACGTATGGATTACCGTCTCCACGAACACGATGATATTCATTTCCCCATCATATCCATTCAAGAATAATTATAATTTGATGATTAAAAGTAATGTTTAAGGATTTGATATCATTCTGGATATGAATAATATACAACCTATCCATAACAAACACGGCTTACGTAACAAAACATATAAAGGAAAACGAATCAGTTAACACCTGAAATGAAGATAATACTAAAATATTATTAACAAATCAATATTAAAAGATCATATATGATATCATATTTATGTGTACGATTCTTATATAATTTAATTACAATGATTTAACTATTATACAGGATGTTGACCTACCCTCGACCAAGGAAATGTACAAGGTAAGGGGTTTTCATCTCACTCCTTATTTCTGTGACATTTAAGCCATATTGCCACTATTACCTTTGTGTGGTGTATGTAATGCCCATAATTGTATTATTTTTGTAATAAACATTAATTTATGTGTATTTAAATATTCATTATGTGGTACCTCTTTCATGGGTTGTATGTTTCGTAAGTTACCAAATTGGTAGGGGTTAATTTCACAACCTCTTTATTATCCGAGGATGTTTTTACGTAATTATATACTGGGACATATTTATTATCCATATCCATGTTTTATGAAAGAGTTTTCAAAGGGATTATTTTAAGGGTCTTTTTACTAAAACATCATTTCAAATGTTTTAAATATTTATTCTTCTAATGTTATCTCATTAATGTCTGTGTCTTCAAAATGGTTTTTAAGGATTTATTTATATGGACATCAATGTTTTTAAAATGTTAATTTCTTTCAAAAGATTCAAAGTGGTATGGGATGGTTTGATTCAAAATTTCTTTAAATGAATTCTTTTCCAGATTGTGTGACATTTAAATGTTTTCATGAAATAGAGATATTTCTCTCAAATATTTTTGATTTCATCTATGTCAACATCCTTTGATATATTTTACACTTGTTTCAAGTTGATTTATTATGATACAAATCTTCCATATTGTATTTATGGTTTTGTGATATGTTTGACTATGGATGAGTTATCATTATGCCATTAATGGTTTATGATTAATGTTTTTGCATTTCTTATGCTAGTTTTAATACGAATGTTTATGTTATATTTCATACACTTTTTAAGATGAATGTGTTGGACTAGTTTGTTCTGGGTTGAGGACCAGTAAAAGTAAGCCCTTCGGGTAGGGGTCTGGTTACAGCAGACCCTGGGGGTTGTTGTCCGGTTATTAGAGGCACTCTGGGTTAGTGTCTGGTTTTTAGAGTCACTTCGGGTTGGTGTCTGGTTATTAAAGGTACTTTGTGTTGGTGTCTGGTTATTAGAGGCACTCCGGGTTGGTGTCCGGTTATTAGAGTAACTCCGGATTGGTTTCCAGTTATTAGAGGCACGTTGTGTTTGAGTCTAGTTACAGAAGCTCTCCAGGTTAGGTTCTAGTTACAGTTATACCTTAGGTCTTGGCACGAGGCCTTGACACATAAATTAATGTTCTACATTATGTATTCCATCATTATGAAATAGGATAGTGATATTTCATGTGATTATTTTACTAGTAGAATATCCATGTGAATAAGTAAATGACATTACTTCATTTTATTTTTGCCATATTATGTTGAAGTTCATGTTTAAAAGGCTTTTGTTTTAGTTATACATATCTTTAAATGTTTATGCTTATTTATGAATGTTTCCACTTTGTTGTTATCCTTTCTGAGAATCTGAGCTCACCCCTTTATTTGTTTTATTATTCCCAGGATTCCAAGAAGTGTATAGTGATTGATATCCAAGGTTAAGCCAAGGGAATAATGTCATTCGTGAAGGATTATTTATGTTGTTTTGTATGTTATGAAGTGTAATGTAACATTCATTTATGTAATCTATTTTCCAAGACTGCTAAACCGATCGGTCCTTCGGGACTTGATTCTATGTAATCATGTCAATGTATTAATGTAATGCACAGACTCTAGGTAACTGGGTTCGGGGCATTAAAATCATGTTATATTTATTATTTACATGAATTACACATCATTATTATACCCATAAAAATAATAATATATTGAATAACAATTACACCACGACGTGGAGATAGTAAGCCGTACATACGCACGTATGGTGACATGTCATTCAAAGGATCGATAGAATACTGAATATGGATGAACCATATTTATAATAACATCATATTATATAGAATATATTGGAGTTATTATTTTATTATGTGAATAACAAAGAAATATGAAGTTGAAGAAGAAAGGAACTTGAAAGAGGGTAGTGAAAACATTACCTCTTAATCAGGTTCTTCATTTTGATTTGATCAAAAGGGATCCATTGGTTGGCTGTCTGATCAAACTAATGCCTCTAGGTATAATTGAGGGAATTTGAGAGAATATTTGGGTAGGGTTTGGCTGATCCAAATGGATATAATGGTATGAAGAATTGGTTAGAAGTGGTGTCCTTTTATATGGGGGAGGAGGGGCTCTTTAGGAAAAACTTAAAGTATTATTTTATAAAAAATTAATATTCCATTTATAATTGATCCAATGTAGATTATTCAAAGTATAAGGTGGGGATGGGTTGAAATACTTTCAATGAATATATTTTAGATAGGTTTTGGTCGTTATATTAACCTTATCTTTTAGTTTTAACTATTAGTAAATTAGTTTGACATTTACCATGTCACTTTGTATTTTTATATTATATTGTTAATAAACATACTATATACATCCAATAGACCCCCAAGTGGTCCATTAATGATACACATATCATAATATAAGTTGTTTGGCTGAACCATATATTTTTAGGAATATAATATAAATTAATAATATAATATTTGTTTTAAAAACTCTTTTATGTCAATTTTTACACTATTGGGTATTTTGTTTTTGATAATTTCATTAATGGGAAAAAAATTTATACAAACTGTCCTAATTTAAAATATTAACCTATAAAATTAGTTTAATTCATAAAAAGTCTCAAATTACATTTATTTTGATTTTTATAATATCAATTATTTTAATATTTCATTAATTAGGTAATTATGCATTACCATTGTGTAATAAATAACTTAAATTATTTAATGTCTAAAAATTATAAATAAAATACCATTATGTAAGATATATTTTTATATTTATAATGAATATTTATAATCCATTTTATCTTATGTATAACACTATATTAAATGTGCTTTATTTATTAAACATTGATTTTATCTCTTTTAGCTCTTCCTTGAATTAAATAACAATAAATGTCCTAATCTAATCCAAGTGGACCTAAATGATAATATTTTATTCCTAAGTTTGTTTTTGGTCGATGTGAACTTGTCAAATAAAATTAAGTCATGTGTTAGGGTAATATTAATATCATTTTTTCCCTTAATTACCCTATTTATTTTTAACCATGGTAAATAAAAGTAAAAAGTTACTATTCACCAAAAATCATTTCTATCTTATTGATCCAAATTTTATTTCTTGATATTAACCATGAATCTTGGAGTTTCTAAATTCCACTTAATGAAGTGTTAAATTTATGTTTTATGTGAATTTCTAAATTCTCCTAAGAGATGGGTAAAAATGGTGAAAAGTTCAATAAAATTTTTATATGTCTAAAATTATTATA
Organism: Viscum album; assembly: GCA_963277665.1. Classification (NCBI taxonomy): domain Eukaryota; kingdom Viridiplantae; phylum Streptophyta; class Magnoliopsida; order Santalales; family Viscaceae; genus Viscum; species Viscum album. The sequence continues at coordinate 1,496,919,080 of OY728145.1, forward strand.
AACTAAATCCAATGAATTAAATTGAACATATATAGGTATTACGTATCTATTTTGACCTAAAATAAATTTAAATAAAATAAATAAATAATTAAATAAAAAATCTATTTTAACCAATAATTCAGTGTTTTTCTCTATTCATCAGAAATTTGAATGTTTTCAGAAATATACAAAAAATTCACCCTAGGCTACTTTCGATATTCTGAATCCTAAAATGAAGTCCATTTTGAAAGATAAAAATTACAAACATTCAAAAAGTGGGTATTAATATTCATAACAGCTAGTTTTATTGTTTTTGGTGTGTGTTAGAACTCGAAGTTGCATACAACACATGCAACTATATTATTCAATGAGAAGCATACCGTGGAAGCTTGGGGTGTTACATTCTTCCCTCCTTCAAATAATTTCATCCTCTAAATTTCTAGAATACTACCGGATGAAAATAATTGGGTGGTTCTTTATCATGATTTCCTCAGGTTCCCACATTGCCTCTTCCATCTTATGGTTTCTTCATAGAACTTTTACCAGGTGAGTCATCCAGTTTCTCAGCACTTGTTCTATGGTATCATGAATCCTGATGGGCTCTTCGCAATAAGATCTATCCGGTTCTAGTTCTAATTCCTCATAAGTGAGTACATGCATTGGGTCAGGCATGTATTTTCTCAACAGTGATATGTGGAACACATCATGAACATTGGACAGACTTGGCGGCATTGCCAAATGGTATGCTACAACACCAAATCTTTCTAGAATTTTGAAAGTTCCGATGTACCTGGGACAAAATTTACCGTTCTTACTGAAATGTATAACTACCTTCCATGGAGATACCTTCAAGAAAACATGATCTCATCCCTGAATTTCCAAATCATTCATTTAGTAATCGGCACAGCTCTTCTACCTACTTTGAGCTGCTTTGATGAGGTTTTGGATTACCATTACGTTTTCCATTGGTTCCTCCACCAGTTCTGGGCCTACAAGTTTTCTTTCGCCAACGTCATCCCAACAGGTCGGTGTGCAACATATCTTTCTGTATAAATCTTCATATGGTGCCATCCGAATAATTTAATGGAAGCTATTGTTAAAGAAAAATTCTACGAAAGGTAAATATGCATCCCACATACACTGAATGTCAAGTGAGCATGATCTCAACATATCTTGTAAGGTTTGAATAGTCCGTTCTGATTGTCCATCTTTTTGAGTGTGGTAGGTAGTGCTCAAATGAAGTTCAGTATCCTAGACCTTCTAAAGACTCTTCCAAAATCATGATGTAAAATAAAGATCACGATCAAAAAAAATAGATAGAGGTACTCTATGTAGGCTCACAACTTCATTAATATATAGTCTTTCTAGACGTTCCAGTGGTAGATCTTCTCTTATAGCAATTAAATGTGCTTTCTTGGTAAGACGATCAACAATCACCCATATTTTATCATTCCTTATAGGATTATTTGGTAGCCCCATGACAATTTCCATCATAATATTATCCCATTTCTAATCTGTTATGGGAAGAGGATGCATGACTCTTCCAGGCTATTTCCTTCCAGCTTTCACTTGTTGATAAACCATACATCTTGACACAAAATCAGCAATCTCCCTCTTTATGTTGTCCCACCAAAAATTATTCTTCAAATCTCTATACATTTTGGTGCTCCTAGGGTGTATATAGAAATTGGTGTTATCAGCATCATCTAAAAATTCTTTTTTTAGATCAGGTATATCGGGAACACAAAGTCTCTTCCTGAATTTCAAAAATTCTTCTTTATACAGAAAGTATCTAAATCTCCCATAATTCACAACTTTAATCATCTTTTGAAATTCTTCATCATCGGTCTGAGAACTCTTAATCCTTTCTAGAAACTTTTGTTTGGAAACCATTTGAAAAATAATTTATGTTTCAAATTCTATGGTTATTCACTTTTCCATATTCACTAGATCCATTAAAATTGGATCCCTTTACATTCTCATATTCTTCAAAACTCCATGATCTTTTCTAATCAAAGCATCTGCCACCTTATTTTCCTTCCCCAGCTGGTAGTGTATCATACAATCATAATACTTAAGTAAGTCAATCCATCTCTTTTTCCTCATGTTGAGTTATTTTTATGAGAAAATATACTTCCAAATCTTATGATCAGTATGAATTTCACATTTTCACCAAAGAGGTAGGGTCTCCATATCTTCAAAGAAAAGATTACAACTGCTAACTCGAGATCATGAGTAGTATAGTATTTCTCATGAATTTTCAACTTTCGTGATACATTGGCAATAATTGTGTCATTCAGCAAAAGGACACAACCAAGTCCTTTCTTCGATGCATCATTGAAAATAAAGAACCCATCATTACCCAATGGTAGAGTCAATATAGGAGAATTGAATAATATTCTCTTTAGTTCTTTGAAAAATTCTTCACAAACTTTTTCCCAAACAAATTTAACCCCTTTATGTGTTAGATTTGTTAATGGGTTATCCAACTGGGAAAAATTCTGGATGAAACGTCGATAATAACCTGATAAACCAATAAAACTGTGTACCTCAGTTATACTCATCAGTGCAAGCCATTCTTGGAATGCCTTGGTCATAGAAGGATCAATAGAGATTCCATCTTTAGAGAAAATATGGCCATGAAAAGAAATCTCTTGAAGCTAGAATTCACACGTGCTAAACTTCCCATATAATTCATGTCGTCTTAGATTCTTCAGGATAATGCGCATGTGATCTTCATGGTCTTCATAGATTTTTGTGTATACCAAGATATCATCAATAAATACCACAACAAAATCATCGAGATATTCCTTGAAAACTCTATTCATTAGATCCGCAAATACAGAGGGAGCATAGTCATCCCAAAAGGAATTATTGTAAACCCGTAATGCTCGTACTTGGTTCGAAATGATATCTTCAGAAAGTCTTCCTTCTTCACACACAACCGATGGTATCCAGATCGAAGTTCAATCATTGAAAATAATTGATCTCCATGCAGTTGGTCAAATAAATCATCAATTCAAGGTAGGGGATACTTTTTCTTTACTGTTATAACATTGATCTCCCTGTAGTTGATACATAACCTCATAGATTCATCATTCTTTTTAACAAAAAGAATAGGGTATCCCCATGAAGAAAACCCCAGGGAGAATAAATCCCTTATTACTCAATTCCTCTAGTTGTTTCTTTAGTTACACTAATTCTATAGTGGTCATTTTATATGGGGTCTTCGATATAGGCCTTGATCCATGAATTAAATCAATGGAAAACACAACTTCTCATTCTAGAGGATGTATAGGTAAATCTTCCATAAACACATCTACATATTCTACAACAAAAGTTATATCGTCTATTTGAACATTCCATTCATCACCCACAATCATTTAATTCTCTTCCTCCAAAATAATTGAATTTTGTTGAGCTAATGGAGGTGGATCTAGATAAGAATTAGGTGGTGACGATTATGCTCTAATGATAAGGTGTTCCTTATCATCATCATCAAAAAAAATTATCCTCCTTCTTCTTATAGTAAATCTTCATATAGTGTTCTGAAAGAAAATTCATACCGAATTTTATATCAAATTCAATCATAGGTATGATGACGAGATCCATAGATAAAGTACATTTATGTGTTCTAATGGGGACTGATTCATAAAACTTTTTTGCAATGATACTTCCCTTAAAAGATTTAACTGAAAACTACCCTGTTAAATCAAATGGAAAATATATAATTTTCTTATAAAATTTGTATGATATGAAACAATGCGATGATCCAAAATCAAATCATGCATTTTCTAAACTTGAGGAAACTATTAAATTGCCGGCCACCATGTCTTTCGGAGCTTCTAATTCAACATTACTGATAGCATAAGCTTTGCCTTGATCTCATGGCCTAGTCTAGGATAATTTCCCCTAACGCTTAGGACATTCCTTTGAATAATGTCCCATATCCATACAGTTTTAGAATTGGACATCAGTAGCTTCCTTCTTCCCCTTATAATCACAAGCTTGGTGGCCTTTTCCACCACCCTTGTAACAGACTCACATTCCCTTCAAGAAAGTACCAGGGTGTCTCTTCCCACATTTACTACCTGATGGATATTCACCTTTTCCATTCTTCCCATTATTTCCATTCCCAGATTGATCAGCAGATCACTTCTTCTCTTGCCTTTCTTTAAAGTCATAAGACATAGAGAATTCCTTTCCGGACGTGATATCACATAAGAGAATGTCTTCGTATGACAAGATTGATTGTGAGACTAATGCTCAAAGGAGAAATGATTTTAACCAATCAATGAAATGATCAATCTTACTTCTTGGGTTACGTATTTAATCTCTAGCATACCTTGATAACCTTGTAATGTTATCCTCATACATTGCGACATTCTCATCCTCCGTTTGTCTTAGAGTCAGAAATTTCATTCCCATATCTGCTCGATGTTCACGAGGAAAGTATTTTTATAAATACAGATCTTTGAACTCCCTCCATTCCATATTTGAAACTTCATCATCTGACTTCGAGTATTGAATCAATGACCACCATTGATCAGCATCTCTAGTGAGGTGGTAAACATCAATGATAACTTTTTCCCTTTCACTACTCCCCAAAGCCTGAAATATTTTCTCTAGGGAACTTATCCATTGCTCAGCTACTAATGGATTTTTACTCCCATTGAATGTTGGTGTTTTTTTCATCATGAAGTGATCTAACATTGATCCTCCACGCTGTGGATCAGGGTGCTCCAAACGGGTAAGATTATTATTCCTAACCTGAGTGCGTTTTCCTAATATGGCGATTAGTTGATCAGCACCAGTTGCATCACTAGCTCCACTATAATTATCTTTAGTAGGAGGGAAATCCCTACATGGAGTGTGTGCATGGATACTGTTTCATTTATTCCAATAGGTTCCATTTCTAAATAATGGAATAAAGTTGATCAGTTTATGAATAAAAATACATAATTCCATACTTGTAAAACACTTAAAATAAATTGAACTATTTAGGGATATAATCTATAATCATAAAAAAAATTTAATGAAGTATATACTCATAAACACTTCATAATGGTTTGTAATGAAAATGAGAATTATCCTAAGCATATCCCCCGGGAGTGTTGTAACCAAGAGTGTAGCAAGGCCCATTGTCTTTCACCAGTTCCTATTCTAGTCTTGCTCAAGGAGGTGTTTTCAGGTTTTACCCCTAGGTACATCTGTTCCAGAGCCGCCTCTACCTGCTCGTATTCAGACAGGGATGTATAGCTCGGAAAACTCACGAAATTTCTACAATACCAAAATTCTATGAATTTATTCTGTACTCATCATCAAATTATATCTTAGGGTTATAAGATCTAATCAGAGTTTATCTAAATCTAGCTTCCAAGGTTTGTACTAAACTTTCTCTGATACCAACTGTAACGCCTAGACCCCAGTTACCTAGAGTCGGTTCATTATTACATAATATTGGAATGATCACAAAAGATAATGTCTTGAAATACCGATTAGTTTAGTAGCCTTGGAATAACTAGATACATTCCTAAATTTTATATTACATCATAAAGTGAAAACTACTACAAAACATCTTGTCTTCATATCCCCTCATACTATCCCTTAAGGTCATTCATAATGTACTTCTTCACATCCTAGGAAAAATAAAACATTGAATGGGGTGAGCTCAGATGCTCAATAAGGTTAACAATATAGCGGAAACCTTCATAAATAAGCATAAACATTTATGGAAATGTATAACTAAAACAAAATCCTTTTAAACTTGAAATTTAGAATAATATGGAAAATATAAAATGAAATAATTCCATTTACTTATTCACATAGATATTCTACTAGTCGACTAATCACATTCAATATCAATAACCACTTTCATAATGATGGAATGCATAATTCCAGACTATCATGACCACATAGTCAAGGCCTAGTGCCAAGAGTGCAAATAAGATTTGGTCAAGGCCTGGTGCCAAAGACATTAGTTTGTCACATGAGACCTACCGATGCATCGAGGAGCTATAGAGATCTCCACTCTTTACTTATTAAGTCCAATGCATTCCTCATATGAATAGGTTTAAACATAACATAAACATTCGTATTAAAAATAGCATAAGAAATGTCAATACTTTCTCCATATACCATGAATGGTATAAAAATAACACATCCATAGTCAAACATATCACAAAAACTTCATACATTATGGATGTATTTTATCATAATAAATAAAAATAAAAAAATCATTAAATCCATCAATCGATGTTGACATAGATGAAATCAAAACTATTTGAGAGAAATATATACATTTTTTAAATCATTTAAAAGACACATAATTATAAAATAAAAAATTTACTTTGAAAGTATTCTTATAATCTTGTAATGGAAGTTTCAACGATTTTATAATGGTGGAAAACAGCCGCACCCACCGTATATGTTAAAAAAAGACATTCTTACCTTAATTCTGCAGAAAATGTTAAAAAGGACCTTGTTTGGAAAACGACAGAAATATTCCTTCATAAAATTATTATAAAAAGTCAAAAAGGGTATAAATGACGTTAACCCATAATCTATAAAATAGTAAGAATCAATTGAAATAAATTTATAAGAAATATGGATGTGGATGATAATGAGGTCCCGTAGATAATTACGTATAAACAACCTCGAATAATGAAGAGATTGTGAAATAAACCCTTACCTTGTACTTTTACTTAGTCGATGGTATGTTAACCTCATGTATAATAGTTAAGAAACTATTATTAAATTATAAAATAACCATATACATAATTATGATATCATATATTATCTTCTAATAATTATTTTTTAATAATATTTTAGTATTATCGCCGTTCCGGGTGTTAACTTACTCGTTTTCTTTTATATGTTTAGTTACATAAGTCGTGTTTGTTATTGATAGGTTGTATCTTATTCATATATAGAATGATATAAAGTTCTTAAAAATTACTTTTAAACATCAAATGAGAATTAGTCTTGAATGGATACAATGGTGAATGAATCCTATCACGTTTGTGGAGACGGTAGTCCGTACGTACGCATGAGAAGAAATATCATTCTTTTGATGTTAAATAATATATAATTGGATGGTATATGATATATAAAGAATAATAATCATGTTATATTATTATTTACATGAATTATACATCATTATTATACCCATAAAAATAATAATATATTGAATAAAAATTACACCACTATGTGGAGACGGTAAGTCGTACGTACGCACGTATGGTGACATGTCATTCAAAGGATGGATAGAGTACTGAATATGGTTGTAAAATATTTATAATAACATCATATTATATAGATGATAGTGGATTTATTATTTTAAAATGGTAATAAGAAAGAAATAAGAAGTTTAAGAATAAAAGAACTTGAAAGAGTTTGGTGAAAACATTACCTCTTAATCGGGTTCTTCCTTTTTATTTGATCAAAATGGCTCCTTATGATGGATTTATGATCAAACTATGTCCTCTAGGTAAAATTGAGGGAATTTTATAGAATATTTTGTCAGGTGTTGTCAGAGCCAATTGGCCTTGAAGGTGTGATGAATTGGTTATAAGTGGTGGCCATTTATAAGGGGGAGGAGCGGCTCTTTAGGAAAACCTTAAAGTATTATTTTATAATAAATTCATATTCTGTTTCTAATGGATCCAAAGTGGATTATTAAAAGTCCAAGGTGAGGATAGGTTGAAATTATATCAACTAGTATATTTTAGACAGGCTTGGGTCATTATATTAACCTTATTGTTTAGTTCTAACTCTTAGTTAGTTTGTTTGACATTTACCATGTCACTTTGTCTTTTTATATTATATAGTTAATAAACAGACTATATACACCCAAAAAACTCCCAAGGGGTCCATTAATGATACAAATATCATAATATAATTCTCTTGGAGGAACCATATATTTTAAGGAATATAATATAAATTAATAAGATAATTATTTTAAAAAAAACTCTTTTATGGAAATTTTGACACAATTGGCTATTTTGTTTTTGATAATTTCATTACATCGAAAAAAATTTATAAAACCAGCACTAATGTGTCGTATTAACCTATAAAATTAGTTTAATTCATAAAAACCTCTCAAATTACATTGATTTGGATATTTATAATATCAATTTTTTTAATATTTCATTAATTAGGTAATTACTACATCACCATTATGTAATAAATAACTTAAATTATTTAATGTCTAAAAATTATAAATAAAATACCACTATGTATAAAATATTTTTATCTTTCTAATGAATATTTATAATCCAATTTAACATATGTATGACCCTATATTAAAAATATTTTAGTTATTAAAAATTGATTATAACTCTTTTAACTCTTCGTTGAATTAAATAATAATAAATGTCCTAATCTAATCCTAGTTGACTTAAATGATAATATTTTATTCCTAAGGTTGTTTTTAGTCGAGATACACTTGTCCAATAGAATTAGGACATGTTTAATTGTAATATTAATATAATTTTTACCCTTAATTACCCTATTTACTTTTAACCGTGGTAAATAAAAGTAAAATGTTACTATTCACCAAAAATAATTTTTATCTTATTGAACCACATTTTACTACTTGATATTAACCATTTTTATCAGATTTTATAAATTCCACTCATAGAAGTGGTAAAATTATTTTTTACGTGAATTTCCAAAATCTCCTAGGAGATGGGTAAAAGATGGTGAAAAGTTCAATTAAACTTTTATATGTCTAAAATTATTATAAACTGACTCCAATGAATTAAATTTAACATATATAGGTATTAAGTATCTATTTTGAACAAAAATTCATTAAAATAAAATTAATAATTATTTAAATAAAAATTCATTTTAAACCAATAATACAGTATTTTTCACTATTCATCAAAAATTGAAAATTTTAGAAAAATACCAAAATTCACCCTATGCTAATTTCGATATTCCGAATCAAAAAATGAAATCCATTTTGAATGATAAATTTTTTAAAATTTCATAAAGTGGTTATTACTATTTATAACGGCTAGTTTGATTGGTTGTGGTGTGTGTTAGAACTCGAAGGTGCGTTCAACACACGCTACTGTATTATTCATAGAGAAGTATACCATGGAAGCTTGGGGTGATACAATAACTTTTGATCCTACAAAAAAACAGGATGATGAATATCCAAGACCTATAAATATTACATAAATTCATAGTTTTCAAGGATTAGCTGCTTATTTCTCATATTTTTTCAAAAAACATTATATAGTTATCTATTCTGATATCTATGTTAACACTAAAAGTGGTTAAACTTATCTGGATAGAAGAATATTATGTTTGTATTGTAGAACTAAAGAAGAGATTTATGAATTCTCTAGTTTCATCCATTCCTTCTTGAAATGGTCAAATTGTTATCTACAACGAGGATTCTTTTAATAGACTTGGTTGTTTGCTAAAGTATAATGATAATGTAATTTCATTTGCATCAAGATACATGAAACATCATGAGTAAATTTATCCCACACAATATATTTATTTATCAGTTATGGTTTTCTCTTTGAAAATTTTTGGGGCATAATTTATATAGATCCAAGTGTGAAATATACGTTAACCATAAAATTCTGATGTATATATTCAATCAAAATGAATTAAACATAAGGTAGAGAATATAGATTTAACTGATAAATTATTTTTATTTAACGATAAATTTCCATACTAGAAAATAAAACAAAGTGGTTGATTCCTTGAGTAGAAAACATCATTAATCATCAACCCTGATACATTTTTAATGAGACCCATTGATTAATTATTTCATTAATATTGGATTAGATGTTGTGTGTGTATTAAATTACTCTATTTTGTTTAAGGTTTATGTGTATTCATCTGTGTTATATAGAATTAAGAATGTGTAGATAGAATACGATGAGTAACAAAAATAGGTATAATTTATAAAAAAGTATAAGTTAGAAGAATTAGATTTTGATAATTATTATGTATTAGATATTTTTAAGAGATTATGTGTGCCTTGTGATTCGCAATGGAACAAATAATAGTTAAGTAGAGGTCGTAGTTCTAGTTTTTCATTTAATCATAGAAGAAAAATTATCTACAGAGACATTCGATAGTATTACTGGTGGTAGGGAATAGAAAAAGATATTTGACATTTTTCCATAAAACATTTGAATAATTTTTACTTCAAATCATAGAAATAATTACTAAAGGGGATGATTTGGCCATTTCTAGTGCAATATAGGAAATGGGAAAATAAATCCATAGACTTCGTGGTGGAACTAAGAATGACTTTATGGAGTAACCATGTGATTTGGGTCATTATTGAATAACTGACTAAATCTACACATTTCTTTTCTATTAGAGATATTATGTCATTAATTAATATTTCTCGATTGTAACTTAATAAAAATTTTAGGTTACATGGAGTTACTCTATACATTTTATCTGACATTGATTCCAGGTACACCTCTAACTATTGGAGTGACCTTGAAAAGTTATTGAGAAAAAATTTAAATTTGAGATCTATATTTCATCCTTAGTATGATGGAAAATCAATGTGAGAAAATCAAAAATCGTAGGATATACTTATAGAATATTCAATGTACTACCGAGGATATTTGGGACATCATCTTTCACTAGTTGAGTTTTATTATAATAGCAGTGTTCATTCTACTACACAGATGAAACCTTTTAAGTAATTATATGAAAAATTATTATGATATCTAACTTTTTGGGATGACATCAGGGAAAGGAAGTAGATGGGATAATAATTATATGATAAAGTGGTTGATAAAGTGAACATGGTCTAGTAACACATGAGGATATCATATAGTAGGATGGAGATTAATGTAGATAAAATGAGTAAACAAATTTATTTCAAGGTTTGTGATCATGTTTTTCATATAATACAAACACATAAATGTGTTATTAATTTTGGTAAGAAAGTAAAGCTATATACATGGTTTTTTGATGTTTTTAAATACTAGAGTATCTTGGAAAAGTCCCCTATAGAGTTTAATTGCTTCTCAATTTATCTCAAGTTCATTTTTTTCATGTTTCTATGTTGAGAAAGTTTGTGCTAGACGTATCTCATATTTTTAGCCATGAATTAGTTTAGCTGGAATGGAACCTATCTTATGAAGAGAGAATTATTGATATTCTCGATCATAAATAGAATGTATTGTAGAATATGGTAATTTACTTGGTTAAGGTTTTGTTGAGAAATCACATGGTTGGAGAAGAAATAAAGAAATATGAAAATTATATAAGGGAAATGAATCTTCACATTTATAATAATAAAATAAAAAATTTGTTGATGAAATTTCTAGAGGGTGGGGAGAATATAAAATCCCGCATACATAAAAAATAATTTTTTTCATTATATAATTAAATTCTCAAATTCATTATAAAAGTACAATGAACTAAATGGTATTTATAGAAATTAAAAATTAGTATTTATGGAATTGTAACATATACTTTAGAATAATAATCTATGTAATAAAATAGTGACCTCACAAAAGAATCTATGAATAAAATTCATGTATATTATAAGTGAAAATATGATATATTTATATCATGGAATAAGTAAAGAAATTATTTGAAATTGACTAATTAGTTACTTGTACTTTTTTGAAACATAAAAGTTTATTTATAATTTAATAATTATCTTAATGATTTAATATAATATATATATTTTTTACTATATTTGTTATTTAATATTTTATATTCCTATGATTATTAGATAATTTTTTGACAGCATGATTAAATTTTTGAAGTGTTCGAAATTGAGAAACAGTTTTATGATTAGTATTTTTCAAATAAATTATGGTTTAAATTAATAATTAAATTCCTCATATTTAGATAATTATTTTCATAAAATGGAGTTCATTTTTGAAATATAAATTTCAAAAAATAGTTATGGTGACTTTTTGGATTTTTCAAAAATACATGGATTGTTGGTGAATAATAAAATATGTTAATTCACAGTATACACTGAATACATTAATTATTGAGTCATAGATTATGTAAGGGTGATTTAAGCCCAAAATAAATAACTACCATTAATTATAAGAATATATATTTCTGATAATTCTCAAATTATTCATTGTCCTAATTCAAAATAATTAACTATTAAATATAATGATTACAAAACACCCCTCTCATCCACCATAGATACCAACATTCACCACCTCTCCTCCTAAGTGTTGAAATCCTTTAAAATTGTTTAATTTCTTCCCAATTACATTTTCAATACTATTCCCCCTAATGAAGACCTTATGGTATCACAAAAATTAAAAAACTAAGGTCCTTAAGGATGTTTTTCAGGAGTATAATTCATGAAGTAAAATCCTTAATCATTTTATTTTATTTTATTTTCAATTATTTTTCTTCTCATATAATATATTGAAAACCCTATATCCATGTTTCATTAAAACTCTTTTATAATATATATACTTTAATTTTATCATGTTTATGGAAAAATTAATCATCAAAAATCTTATTGTCTCCATTTTATAAAAATGAAAACATTGTTTGTGATTTGTCGATTTACTCCTTTCACGGATAATACACGGTTATTTTTCATTGGAACCTTTAATAAATATCAAAAAACCATTATTATGATTAAATAATATTTAATTATAAATATTTTATGTTATTAAATGATATAGAAAAAATATATAAATATGATATTGAATAGAATGACATAAGATCCTAATGATCATAAAAAAACTCTAAAATAAATTAAGTTATTCTCATTAATGTTTTCTATAATATTTCATCAACATATAAGAAAAAATGATATATGGTTTCATGTATATTTTTGGAGACATATTAACACTATTTCATACCACTTCTGGGGTTTTTTTATTCAAAAAGATAAATCCATAATGAACAAACCATGAAGACCATGAAATACACACACCCAAAACAATGAAAGTAACAAACAATTATTAATAAATGGCTACCGATAGGTTATAATAATATAATATAATTAATTATAAATATTAATATTGTATTTTAATAAATTAATAACACTAATTAAACCATTATAAAATATTTTTGAACATGTTTCAAGTAAAAAGAACAGAAGGTAATAGAATTCATAACATAATTTCCATTCTTTGTGTTAACCTTCTACTTTACTGATTATGTGGTACTAAAATTATCTATGAAATTAATTATGAATATATAATAATATTATATATATATTTATAATTTATATAAATATTATAAATTTTTTATTAATTATCACTTCAATTATATGATATTTGTAAGGGGATTTTCTTTAAAAATCACATTTTTAAATTTCTTTTTTTACAAAATTTTAATGGCATATTATTATTTATGGTTTCAATTTTTTTGAATATGTTTATGTCATATAGTCTATTATGGATGATGGGAACAATATATCCCTCAAATGCATTGGGTATTATTATGTTGGAGTTTGAATATATGGTTTATCCTAGTCTAACTATGATGGTCACATTATAAGGTATCTCTGATGGTTACATTATATGGTATCAATTATGGTTACAAATCATATGGTAACTGTGAGGGTTGTAGTATTAATTATGTAATCCGCATTGTTTGATTTATGGTATTATTTATGTTTACTATGTTTTATTTAAATATCATGTTTTCACATAGTTACTATATGATACTTATTGGGTGAAAAGTATGTCCTTCAGAAAATGATTTCATATGTTCATAAGTATTCATGTACTAATACTTTATTTCCTTTTTTTATATTCCTTAATGATTTTTCCCCATGGAATTTTATAAAATGCATTCATTGGGTTTATATACAGGAAATAGAAATGAAATTCCAAGATGAATGTCATGAATAATTTTCATGGAAATATTACATGATTTTATTTAAAACATTTATATTATGAAAAAATGGATATTTTTTTAGTAGTACCATGTTGTATTCTTTTCGATTGATATGTATGAAATTTTTTCTAATATTATAAACCTATAAACTATAAGGATCATTGGGAATTTAAATAACTAAATTCAAATATAATTTACTAGATTATATAATGTTTAAGGCTAAGTACATATAGGAAGGGACACACCACTATCCCGAGTCGCAATCCATTCCTTGAAATGGCTCGAGATTCTCTATATTAAAATAGTTTATCTAGTTACCCCATCATCCCATAGTAGATATGGGTTCCCTATATTCCATCATCATGGTGACTACACCTACTAGGAAGGAAAATCCACCACCCCAAATTGTTGTCCTTTTCTTATAAGGTATCGGCTTTCCCCATCATCCCATAGTGGATCAAGCATGTCGACTTGATTCCCATCATTATATTATTTGAAATAAATCTTTACAAAATTTGTAGTAAATGTATTTAGTTCCCATAAATATTATAATAAAATCACTCATACATGTTCCACAAGATAATAAATTATTCCTCATATCATGACTGATAAAAAGAGATGGGTTTTAAAAACATCCTATCATAATATAATGAAATTAAATTTTTATCCTTTAAATTTCATCAAATCATAATTTATATAATATATATTGGTCTTATAATCATTTATCAATGATAATCACATGAAAAGAATCAGTTTTAAAAACTATGTAACCCATTGAATATAAATGTGTTTCATAGGCATCATTCAATCGAAACATAATGAATTCAAGTAAGTATATGGATAGAACTTTGGATCATTTCTTAAAATTGCATGAGTAAAATAAAAATATGTCATTATAGATGTAAAATATCATAGTATGAAATTCTTAAAAAAATAATGAAGAAAATATCATTTATTCTTCGAAAAAGGCTTTTAAAAACATAAATCCTTTTGAAAACAATTTTAATGGAAATATAAGGAGTATTTATAAAGAAATCATTTAATTTTTTTTGAAACCATGTTATTTCTAATCATATAAAGAGTGCTTGAAAAATTTGGAATAGATTTCACTTTAAAAAATATCAACGGATCTTGAAATAGTTTTCAATACCATTTCCATGAAATCATATTAAATGATTTTAAATATGTATTGGGAATAATTTTCCTAGAAAAATTATAAATAGTGGTTTCAAACGTTTTGAAAAAAAAATTTCCATTAATTTTTAAAAAAGGACCTTGAAAACGTTTTTAAAATCATTTTACATTAATAAATTTAAGATACTCTTAAAAAACTATTGATAAAAACATTAATTGAAAAATTATTTGAAAATATAGAAAGAATTCATGAAAATTTTATAGAAACAATTTCATTAAAAATTTATTTTAAAATAATATTCATAAAAATTAATTTTTTAAACATGAAATGGAAGATTCATAAAAATTATGGTGGTAAATGTTTTACAAGAAATAAAATTTAATAAAGAAAATTACTTTTTCATCTAAAAAGTTTAGAAAAATGACTTCTTTAGAAAGGGTAAATAATATTCCCTTGAAATATTTGGTAAAATAAAACGTGGTTAAATGTTTTATTTAAATATTATTTGATAATATTATAATATTCATGTAAACCCTTTCTAGGAATAACGGTTTTGACCAATCACATATCATCTACCGAAGGGAGAGGTAATGTCCGACATTCATAAAAATAATTTATAAACCATCTTATTCACCAATAATTGGAAAACAGTACAATAAAATGGATATAAAATGAATAAAAATAGGCTAAAAATTATATTTCTTCATATATGGATTATATTATTTCATCAATGAGAACATTATCATAATCAATTTCAATAAATGGTTATATTGTAACTATAAGCTATTTCCAATTTGATTAATTTGGATTATAACCAAATGGAATGAATAAAAATACATTATGTTGAAAATATGATAAAAATAATTTTATTAATTATATTACATATCAATAGAAGTATATACAACTCATAGAATAATATAGGTGCATAACGTGGCATGTGTCTCAATGGAAACAAATTGAGAAAAAAACCACAATACTGATTATATCTTTTGAAACATAGACCTATTTAAATAAAGATCACAAAAAATATATGTAAATACACATAAATAAATATATTTAAATCATATAATAAATCCATGGTATGTATACACACCAAATAAATGAAATGAGTGGTTATTAGGGCATGTATCTCATGGAATTAAAAAGTGAGATGAAATCCCCTTACCTTGTATCTTGAATCTTAGTGTACTTTTAAAAAAATCATGTAAAATAAATTCAATTTTATTATAAATATTTTACATAACCATTTTCTTATATCTTGTAATACTTAATGTTTTATTTTGACTTTATGTTACCAGATTGTGAATAATTCCTTTTTTAGGTTACACTTCAGGTATTATTGTCTTTGTTTTTCACTCGTGTCTTAATTCAAAATATATTTGATACTTATATTTATTTAATGATTTAAAAAGGGTTAAAAATGATATAAATATAATTAATATTTCATATTTGTGTATTATATATATATATATATTCCGTAAAGAAGTTTGAAATGGAATATACTGTTTATAGAGATGAGAGGATGTATATATACATGAACAATGGTTTCATTTTATTGACATGTTGAATGAAAGAACATAAATGAAACATACTTATATGTTTATAAGTATATAATATCATCAAAATAGAATTATTATGTGATTAATATTATATAGTTTCACTTAATATATCCCAAAAACAGTCCATGTAGTTTATGAATGAATAATATCTCTTTGAGGGGGAGGTGGTACACCCTTCCTCAAACGAAATTTTCATATTTACACAAGATTGAAAGCATGATAATATCTTCAAAATAAAAATTATAGAATCATAAATAAAATTATAAATATCATATATATCATATATAAATATATTTTTCATCATAACATCAACCATGAGAAGAGGTAACCAAAATATTAAAAATCATTATTTCGTGAGGCTGTAGTTCTTTGTATATAGTAATCGTATGCTCGTTACCCATTTTATTGAAGTATGTCTAAGTTTATATAGAAACCTTATCCCAAAAACATATTAAAATATTTACATTTCATATTTATATAATAATTTAATAATAAGTCTTTTAAGAAGAGGTTAATTAAAATATAATAAAGTACCTTGAGGGATATTATTACCTCTTAATCAGGTAACTTCTCTAGGTCTTCTCCAAAGGGAATCCATGGAAAGAGTTACTTAAATTGGTATGATTGAGGGAGGAAGATATGAATCTTTTCTACTGTATTGGAAATATCATGGATGAGCATATGTTTTTGAATAGGTGCGAGTAAGTGGGACTGGTGGTGGCCTTTTATAAGGAATAGAAGGGACACACTTGACATTTTTTAAAACATGTTAGGTGTACCCACATATTTTACCTAAAAAGTAATAAAAACAAACATAAATAAATAATGGAATGTTTATTAATGATATAAGTCCATTCTGTGGATTTTGGACAACATTATAGGACATTTTTATCCTCATGATTAAATGATTATTTCCTTTTTAAGATTAATCTTACATTAATCATTTTAATTAATTTGAGCTTCATTCACTAATATTATTTGGGAAAAAAAATTAATTTTTCCATATTAGAAATTATAAATTATTAAGATTAAAAATATTGAATCAATGTTTCATATTTCAAATCATTGGTGCAGAAGAAATTAATTTATCATTAATCTCGTATAGGGGACAACATTACATGTTTTAGAAGCAAAAAAAACTAAAATTTTGTGATGTTTTTATACCAAATTTAAAAGTTAAATTGATTATAATAATGTTTATAATATTAATTGCAAAGATAGTATTTAATTAAATGTCTATAAAAATTTAAAATAATATTTTAAATTATAACTAATTTTGAAGAAAAAACTGTTTTAAATTAAAATGAAATATTTTAACAACTAGTTATAAATTGAAACCTCATAGAAAAAAACCGAACATTTATCCTAATATTAATTTTATCTTACTCGTTCATAGAGGAAGATTATTTGGACATATTAATTTATAAATGTTTAAAAAATAATTTAAAATGGGTTCTCTATTAAAAGGACGTAAAAATATCATTAAAAAAGTATTTTTTGAAGTATTACATTTTTGTTGTCCTTATCTTATGTCTATAACGTACAATGGATGAATATAAAAAAATTTTTAATTAATATATAAAATATAAATTAAATTATTATAATTCAATTATTTTAAATAATTTAATATATAAAAAATCATTGGGGTCATAAAAATAAAAATAATATCCTTTATATTCAATTGTTTTTTATGTTTTCATTTATAATTAATTGGTAACGTATGAATTCATGTCATAATTTTGAAAAACATATATTTTAATAATTTATTTATTAATATTAATTTAAAAACTACAGTATAGTAAATAATATATCATTATTATGTAATACATGGTCTTGCGCATTACACAATTCAATGAGGAATGTCAACATTGTGTGAAATAGAAGCTAACATCAATATTCTATAAATATAGAGTTAAAATTTATGTTTATTATAAAGCACATTTACTATGGTTTTTCATATGATGTGATCAAAAAATAATGTTTTAATATAAAAAAATGTTTTTAGTTTTGGTTGAAATAAAAAATATCAAAATAATTAGATTTATTTAAAAAAATATTTCAAAAACTCTCAAGGTGTTACACTATCATAATTCAACTTTTTTGAGGTGAATCTAAAATAAAAGTCTTATTAGGAAATCCTTTCAATGGATAATCATTACATTTTCCATGTCTTCCATTCCAACCACAGGAATTATTATTCAGCATTTTTACAACTATTTGTATATATATATATATAATTAATTAAGATATAATTTATATAAATTCTCAGTTCTATATTCATATAAATGAATAATTTAACCATTAAAATTAAACTTCAATAATTTGAAAAATATCAAAAATCATTTCATTAAAAATATTAGAAATAACTATGTTTTTTATTCAATCCATAAACATATTGAATATTATTGATTAGCATTGATCTAGGATTTCCAATAACTAAAATTACACTAATTTTACCCAACCCATTGTCCAAAAATGTGACATAGACTTTGAAAATTATACGTATGGAATGTAAATTTTATAAATCTCTACTCACATTATTTGAGCATATATTATCCGTATATCATTTTCAATGATATTATTTTACCTTTTTACCATTAAAAATCATAATTTAAATTTATTTGGTACCCATAATCAAATGGGTCCAGCATTCTTAGAAGCTTTTGACATTAGAAGAAAAATACTCTAATGATTTTTAAAAAACATTTCACTAAATATTATAATTTTCCCTAAATATAAGAATAAATAATTAATAAAATATAATGTTTCCAAAAATTTTAACATTATCATAATTTATAGACTAACCATGATTAAAAATAATATCATTATTTAATTTTTTTACAGGGAATGAAATGGATTACAAATATTTTGATTTTTTAACATTTTCTTCTAATTAACAACTTATATATTCTATATTTTTTATTACCATGAATTTTTTAGGTTTTTTATATTTCTTTATTTTATTAGAATAATATTTAATATGTTGAACATATCTGCATAAGATTTATATTTTAGTAACAGGTTCAAAAAAAAGTTTTAAAAAAATTATCTATCATTGATTTAGATCTAAATTTTTGGTTTTTCCAAGTCCTCTTATTTAGTTGCAACACATAATAATAATTTTTTAGTATATAATTTTATTATTTAAGGATTAATATTTTATTTCATGAATGAAGAATATTTAATTAGTTTTATATAAGAGAAATTTTTAGTTTCAAAATTAGATTCATGATCATAATAATTTTATTAATACACCTTGTTTGGCTACTCCACAATGTACATTCAATGTTTCCTTCTATCATAAATCCATATGAATTTCAAACATATATAATATTATTTATTCATATTGAAGATTTTTAGAATCCTCTTCTCTTATTGTATAAATTTAACTAACTTCCTTGATAACTGTAAAATAAAACATTATTATTTAAAATTTTTTAATGTATAATATAATGACTTGTGCTTTTCATTCATAGATATGACATATTTTTTAATGAACATTCATGACATTATAGAAACACAACCATAAAGATCATATAGGTAAAATTAATTTGTAAATATGCAAACATAATAAACCAGTTCTTAAGCTAGAAACATTTTCTCTGACTTTGTTCATGATAACTAAAATCCTTCTAATACACATCCCACATAATTCATGTCATCATAACATAAGGAAAATAAGAATATGAAATGAAGAACACATATTCTTATAAAAGATAAAAATGGAAATATGTAACAATAATGTGATAGTATGTGTATGAGGAAATGAGAATAACATATAATTTTTTTCCATTCTTATAAAATAAAAGAATTATTCAGTCTAGGCATAAATATTATCAATTCATGAGAAATAAATTATACAGAAATCAAATAATATAATCAATGAGTGTATAATATTATCATAAGACATGGAATTATGGAATAAAAATAAGAATAAGAAATTATTTCAATAACATTCAAGGATGTTTACAAAGTCTATAAAAGGGGAATGTGTGGATAATCAAAACCATTTTAATAGTCAATGTTCACTCCCAAGATTATCATCATTAGAAAATTTGCTGACTGGTTGGGGTTAAATTCCCATTTATGTCATGCTTATCTCATGAACATTTCAATCATTATACATTGATTTATAGGAAAATTATAAGATCGCAGTATTTTCTAGAAAAATATCAGGCATGTTTTCCAGTACTTTTTGTTGTCATTAGGTACATTTGGTTTGAGTTATAACCATGGGTGTGTTTGTGTAATATTTTTAAAGAACATGAGAAGACAGTGTTTGTGCATGGTTTTCACATGGATTAGAAAAACTGTGTGCAATCTAACTATGTGGACTATGGAGGTTGGCATGGTTGGAACATGTTTTCCTAACTGTGCACCATTGAGATGTGTAATAAGTGGAAGGCCACATGTTTGGTGCATGGTTTTATCTAACTGTGCTTCCCTAGCATAGAAATCGTGCATGCAGGATTAATTATATGAAAATCCCTTTTAAAACAACTTGAACCCCCCAATACTATAATATTTATACCTTCTATCAGTATTGACAAATTAATGATTATCCTATATATATCTATAGGGATTACACCATGATTTGAACATCATTTGTCGATGTACAAAGCTCAAATTGAAGATCTACTCTTTTCCTAGTAAGTGGATTTCATTATGTTGCTTCTATAATTCATTACTCTATCATTCCAAAATCTTTTCAAGGAAAATCTCCACTATTTTCATGGATCTAAACCAATGAGTTGAGATCTTGATCTAGTATTGTGTATCTAGATCTAGATTTCGAATATCTTGATGCCAGTAATCATAATTTTGTTTTATATATTTAGATTTTAAGCTTGATAGATGATGTTGTGCAGCCTGAATATTGGGGATTTCTATTGGGATAAATTCTGATAATAAACTAAGGTAGGTGGTATAAATATAACACCCATATTCTTAATTTGGATATGTGAATGTGGGTTTATGATTTTCTATCTTCCCTTGATAATTGATTTCCAAAATTTGAGTAATTAGGCATGTTGAATTGACTTTTGATTTGTCTTGATAATTAATTGATAATCGAATAACAAAAAAATGAGGGTGGTTGAAAATATATATTTTTGTTTCGAAAATTGGTTATGGGTTGAGATATTATTATTTTGATATTGAATTTATTGTGTTATGATAATTAATTAGGGTAAAATTAATTATGAAATGATGTTGTCTATGAAAGGTAATTAATTTTTATAATTAATTATGTGCCATGATGTTGATCAACGATAATAAATTTTTATAATTATAATTTTTCAAGATATTTATCAAATATAATTTAATTTTATGAATTAATGTTTTAACACCCTAAGGATTCATTGTACATTATCACTGTAAAGTTATTCAATTGCTTGCACCACACCCTACATTGTGTTCGAGCACACGACGACTTATCAAACAAGTCGTTCAAAAGCAGTTATGAATAGTATTAAGTGAATTTTGAATTTTATGTAATCTATATAATTTTAACATCCTTATTATGTTATAATATATATAATATAAGAACAAATTCATTTTTTCAAATAAGTGATGTATTTTTCAAAAACTAAAATTTTACTACCTTTTAATGGAGATCCTTTTTTAAATAAAATATTTGACACTTTAATATAGTCAATATTACAAAATATACTTCTTATTTAGAATTAGGTCATAAAAATTTAGTTTCGATAAATATTGGGTGTTTTTATGATAACTTTCATATTTGGGAGAATAGTGAAAAATGCTAAAATTTAATTGAAAACAACATTTTTAATCAAAATAATTTATATTGTTAAATTTCACATTTTAATGGTTTGGAAGTATAATTAGATTATATTTTTAAAATTTAATCCAATGTTGGCCAATGGAATTAATTTCACATTGAAATTATATATAAACATGTGTCAATCTTTTGATAGTTATTATTTTTTAAAAACACACTACTTGTTTTAACAATGAGAATTAATTTTAAATTAATTAATAGAACTTTGATGTTTTTAATTTGGTAAAATACACATCATTTTTGAATTCATAATATCATATATAGCTTAGACTGAATTTTGGATATTTTTCTGAAAAACATCAATTTTTGATGAATAGTAAAACCACTCAGTAGTAGTTAAAAAAAACTGACTTTTTCATTTAAATAAAATTTTAAAGCTTATGTGAATTGAATTTCGAAAATCTGACATACATTATTGTTATTAGTAAGTAAAATGTGGTTCAATAAGATGAAAATAATTTTTGGTTAATGGTACCTTATTTACTTTTGTTTACCGCGGTTAAAGGAAAATAGGGTAATTCAAGGTAAAAAGAATATTGTAATAATACAAAATTACCTTAACACTTTTCCTAACCTTATTAGATGATTCATGACCGAATATGGGCATCCTTGGGTCTTATTTGGGTCCCCAATGAGCAACTTATAAATGACAATGACACTATTTTAATTAACATAAAGTAAATCCAAAATGACATTAAAAAATATCGTTCAGTATATTAATTTTTACATGGGGTTATATAAGTTATATTTTCGACTATAAATGTTAATTGAAAAGATAAAACCGCTTCCTACATTAGGGTATTTTTTATAATGTTTAGACATCATATAAATTAAATTATTTATGACACAATAATGAAGCAGTATTTACCTAAATAATAAATGATTTAAATAAAGAAGATTATTAATGAAAAAAAATATACAAAACTTATCCAATTCTTATTGGATGATTTTATTTCAAACATGAGTCATGTTATCCTTGACATTGGAGTGTTCTTGACCTTTTAAAACTGAATATAAGTTTATAATAAAATAACATTTTCAAACATTCCTAAAGATCCTTTCTTCTTCCTTATAAAAGGATATCACTTCTAACCCATTCCTCGCACCTCTCAAGCCCCTTGGCTCATACAAAACATTCCCAAATAAGCTCTAAATATCCCTATCTCCCACTTAGAAGCCTTTCCTTTGGTATAAGTCACTTCAAGAAGTCCTTTTGGTCTAAACCAATGGGAGTTACCAAATTAAAGGTAATGGTTTCTCTTAACTAATTTTCTTTTATTTTACATCTCAAACCACTAAACTCTTATAATTCCATTATTTAATAACAACACTAGTATACTCTATATTCTAGGACTTTTTATGATAATTATTCAAACTACACTTAAACACTCCTTTATCTAAGGGGTAAATAATATACTGTTTCTCTGGATGGAAAACTAACGCCTCACGAAACGATGATTGTTCAATTATCTCCTATCGCCTCTCATGGTGGCCATTAAGATGGAATCGTATTTATATATGGTATATATTATATTTTTTTTTTTATTTATTATTCTTTATTTTCCATTTATATCATACCTTTCTGGTTTCCATTATGGGTAAAAGGTGATAATTTCATTTGAGGAAGTGTGGACTACAACACCCTCAAAGTGATATGACTCATTAAGGTCTTATGTGGTATCTATAAAGGATGAAGTTAATGATATTATATATGATATTATACTATAATTATAATATACTTATGTACTATTATGTTTTAATTCCATTAAAATACAAAATATATATGAAAGTGGCATTCATGCGTATGTACAGCTTACCATCTCCATGAATGGTGCATTTCATTTCTTATATCCAAATGCCATATAATTCTATAAATACATATATATATACTATATATATAATATATATATATATATATGATATCTAAATCATGTATATCATTCTGGAGATAATGGACTTTTGACGACATGGAAAAATTGTAATTACAACATGTTTTTTTTACTCTAGTTCTGAAAATTGATAAAATTTCCAATATGAACTCAAATAATTTAATAATTGTTATAGAAATGTAATAAGTGATATAAAAGAAATAATAAACTTGAAAATGATTTTAATCATGTAGAAATTATATTATGATTATTATTCAGGAAAAACAACGTACAATCAAGACAAGTCCGACTTGAGGTAAGGGGTTTCTTATCTCACTTTTAGTTCCAGGAGATATCCATAGTTAACCAATTATTTATTGCATGTGGTGTATTTTGTAATACCATTTGATATATAATATCATTATTCACTTTATATTCATGGTATTTTATGAATTATTTGGTGGTTATTGACTTTTGTTCACACAACTTGATTGATAACAACATGGTAAGGGGTTTTCTTATTAATTTTAATCTTGTGAGATTTAAACTTAATTTGCCACTATCAACTTTCTTGTGGTATATTTACTCCACATGATTGTATTTTTTGCATAATATACTTTAATTTATTAGTATTTACATCATCATTGGATGATCCTTCTTTCATGGGGTGTATTTTTCATAAGTTAACAAATCTGTAAGGGAATTTCAAATTTCAATTTCCACTCATTCAGTTTAACGCAAACTTCATTGATTACATTACTCCACGATATTGTGTGAAATCACTATTTATTTACTTATGTAGTAATTTATACTCCCCTTTATGTGGATATGAATTTTATACACACAATCACTCTGTTGATAAATTCTCATGTCATCGATATAAACCTGATAAAAGTAATTTTAACTCAATTTCTATTCATTGATTTAAAACTCCATGACATTGGTGTTATTTATACAAGAATATGTGTGAATGTACTCAGATTGATTTACACTTAATATCTAATCATATTGAGTGTAATTATATTTTTGACACATAATAATGTCATTGATTTATCCTTAACCTAATGATAGTGTCTTTATAAAGGAATTCATCTTAACTTACATTCCAATGATACGTCTTAGTTATTATGCACCAATTCACTTTTATTTGGTGTATATACTATACTTTGACATGGTATATCCTGAATCCCTTTATTCGCATGCTATTATAGAGTTTTTATTACCTCAATTATTTGTATTTAAGCATATATCATTTGGTTAGGAACTCTAACTAAAATATCCTTTTAAATGTTTCAAAAAATAATTCTTCTAAACCATTCTCATTAATTTCCATGTTATAAAAATTGTTTTATGGTTTTTTATATGGACATTAATGTTTTAAATTTTAAAATCCTTTTAAAATATTTAAATTGGTATAGGAAAAATTGATTCCAAAATCTATTTTAAACCTCTTCTTGATAAATAATGAGACATTTAAATGATTTCATGAAAAAGTGATATTTCTCTCAAAGATTTTTATTTATCATTTTCAACTATGTCGACATCCTTTACTAGATATTATTCTTAATCAAGGTTGATTTATTATGATACAAATATTTCATACTCTGTTGAAGGGTTTGTGATATGTTTTACTATGGATGTGTTATTTTTATACCATTCATGATTTATGGTTAATGTATTGACATTTAATATGCAAGTTTTAATTGGAATTTTTATGTTATGTTTAAACCATTTCATATAAGTAATTTATTGGATTTTGTAAGTGATGGGTGGAGCTCGCTAAAGCTCCTCGATGGATCAGTAGGTATCATGAGACAAACTTGTGTCTTGGCACAAGGCCTTGACAAAATCTTATTTGTAGTCTTCATATGAGACCTTGACTATGTGGTTATGATGTCTGAAATTATGCATTCCATAATTATGAAATTATATATTGATATTTCATGTGGTTTTTCGACTAGTATAATACCCAATACTAGGTTTTATTATGGCATTATTTTCTCAGCTCATATTCCTACCATAAAGTGTTCATGTTTATTATTTGTAAAGGCATGCGTTTTTAATTATTCACAATTCCTAATGTTTATGTTATCTTCCACAGTATTTCTTACTCTTAGTGAGCATTTTATATCACCCCTTTCTTATGTTTCATTTTACCATGAAATGAAGAAGTTAGTTAATAGTGACATTTATTCATAATCTAGGAAGCTTGGATGTATCTAATGGAATAAATTTTTGTTGTTTTTTAATGTTATAATGTTGAACTTATGTATTTACCTTGTTTCCAAGACTACTATATTGATCAGTCCTTCGGGAATTGATTCCTTGTAATCCTGACAATTAATTAAAATAATGCATCGGCTCCAAGATTTTGTGGTCAGGGGGTTACAAATGATGTTCCATAATGTTGATAAATGATAATTAATTGTGAGAATTAATTATGGCATGTTGAGATTTGATATGTATAATAAATTGGGAAGAATTAATTGTGGATTGAGAATTGTGTTGATTGATTAATTAATTGATGAATTAATTAATGAATTACATGGTTAGTTAATATTTCTGTTAACCCATGGAGTTTGAAATGATTAACTAATCTTTTTATTAGTAAAGGAATAATGTGGAAAATTCTTGTAAATTAAAAAATGATTAATGGGTTGATTTTTTTTGTGTTGCTAGACATGGAGTTACGGACGAATTAGTAGTTGGGACATGGACATGGAATTCATCCCAATTAGTTAACCTAGCATGAGATTATGGGGTTATAGGAATAACGACATACAACAAATGAGATATAGAGTGATAATCATGGAAACGTACACTAATTAGATTTGTGGTGTTTAACATGGAATTCAAAAAAAATTAAATGATAATAATGAATGATGATTCAAATTGGAATGATGAATCGAAACTTGGCCTAATGTGATGATTAAAGATTAAATGTCAATGAGATAACAATTTTATTATTCATTGTATTTAATTTCTCCATAAAACTATGTACTCTATCTTTTGACTGGACTCATTTTACACACCATTGTTTTTGGCCTACTGAGTTGTACTTACATTCTATTCAGGTTGCCTGATCGGCACCTAAGTATAAATTATTGTTGTAGGAATGGATAAGGGGAAGGCCCTATGATAGGTTTTTTTTTTGGAATTAGATCATGGGAGGGGGAACCAGATGTGTTTTGGGGCCCACATGGGATTTTATGTTCCTTTACATTCCGTTGCATTATAGAAAATTGGCAATTGAATTTTCATTTCATGTTTTTCATTTCAATTGAGTATTGTATTTAATGGTTTTGATTATAATATTTCATGGTATTGTTCTAGTTATTTATAATCATAAACACTTGGTTGTTGTTTTTTAATCCTATCTCGTGTTTTATTCATATAAATGATGGTATAGTCTCCCCATGACTGACTTACCAGAACTTCGCTACTAATAAACACCTTTTGGTGTATTGGGAGGCGCTCTAGAGGGCATGTGGCCAACCAGATTTGGGCACCATTCAATGGCTCCTGGTTAAGGATGTCACAATGTGGTATCAGAGAAGTTTTATTTTCCTTCTTCTTCTATTGTCTAACTATTTTTGGAAAAGGTGGACAGGAGACTAAGAAGAGTCTAGGCTTGGTAATGAGCTCATGCATTGGAGTTTAAAACCCATGTATGGGGTAAAATCTGAGAACTCAAGGATGGATTGTTGTGATTTCAATTTATTGTTATTGTTCTATATTATTTCACCTAGGGTGATGCACATGTGGTGTGACATGATGTTTTTTACTGTTGTTGAATTTTCAGTCGTGACCTAAAGAGTCATGATACATGATTATGCATGCATCATTCTAGGCACTCAGAGTTATTTGTGACATTCATAATTCTAGGCACTCATGGGAAAATGGTTTCTGGGTAATTTTCTGAAAATGAACAATTTTTCCTTTTTATGGGATTGAAATGATGATGAAAAATGATAATAAATGGGTGTCTAATGAGGGCCTTGATTGGTAAAATAAATATGATTAATTAATTAATTGTTGAATTAATTAATTTTAGTTAATTTGATTAATTAATGGTTGAATTAATTAATGAGAATGTTTGTACCCTTGTTAACCCAAATCTATGAGTCAGGTGGTTAATGGAAGTGATAAGGCCTTGGTGATGACTATGTGGTGGGAAAATGGGGGAAAATGAAACGTCGAATCATGTTGTGTTAAGTTATACTCTTATATAAATGTCATAAGGTTGCGTTATTAGACATACTGCTTGTGTTTGGATTATAGAGATATGTCTCCACAATGCTTGTTGAGGGAATAACCAGGGGGTATGGCCTATAACAATCCTTCATACAGGGAAATTCAGGCACCATTGGTGCAAGCAGAGGAGGAAGTGTAACAGTTCTGAGTGAAAATTTCTTATTTCATGACATTCATGGAGAGGGACCAAGGGTGGGATTAGAAAATCATGTCAGAGTTGAAAAGGGAGCTTCATCTACAACCCCCACATACTTTTACTAGAGAGGGTGGGCCTGAGAGAGGTGAATTATGGATTGAATCTATAGAGACAATACGTGACCACATGAATACTCTCTATGGTAGGAAGGTCAGGTTGTCATCTTATATGATATGGGGTTTAGTGAAGTCATGGTGGTAGATTCATGTTTGATCCGGATAGACTGATGATATATTATGGAGTGACATTCAGGGGAAGTTCCTTGAACACTTCTATCTAGAGACTCTGAGACAAGAGATTTAATCTGAGTTTATGCATCTGACCCATGGAACCATGTCCATAATAGATTAAATTTAATGTTTCAAATATTTACAATTTTGTTCTCCAACATGGTAAATAGATGAGTCTTCTTTGGCAAAACAATTTCAATATGGAGTTAGGTGTGAAGATAAGTCCCATGTAAATATCATTAGGCTGAATAAATTCTCAAAAGTTGATAAATAAGCTCCTATTTTCATAGGGGATCGCAAAGGTGACTTCTAGTACTGGACATGTAGATGGACAATCAGGGAGTGTGCCTTGAGAGATCCGGAAGTGCCTTCTTGAGAACCATAGTCAGGATAGCGGAAAGAAAGTTGTAAAATCAGAAAGAATAGTTGCACTGTATTTTACTCAAATTCTTCGCCAGCATTTAAGCTGACAGGGACACTATTGTAAACATATTCTTCAAACACCATGAATGTTCCAGTTTTATGGAAAGATGAGAATCCTAAAAAAATATCTAATGGACGCTGTGGTTTACTGCTGATGAGGGAGAAACATCTTAGATTCAGAGTGTTGGAAGGGGGTCTTCTATACAATATAGGAATGGAAGTTGGAGCTCTATGGTCCTAGACAGCAGAGGAGGTGGATGTGGTGCTTCAGGGTATGAGAACCTGTATCAGGAGAGTGGTGCTACTAAAGGGAGTCAGATAACACCACAGGGAAGAGGGGAATTACAGTTACATGAAAATCATCCTAAAATTTTAGAGCGTGAGGTAGAGCCATTGATAGTCATAGGAACTATTCTAGTTTCATCTATTTTAGATGCTTCTTTCTTTGGTACTGGTTCCTCATATTCCTTTATATCTGAAAATATTGTTAATGTATTGAGCTATAGGTGGAGTTTGTAAGAGGGGTGATGAATATGAATACACCATTGGGAACACGGACTAGGGATATCTGTTTATAAATGGAATGTTCGATAGAGATTAGAGAATATTGTTTCCTTTGGGATATCTATTTATTTGATATAACAGGCTTTGACATGATAATGGGTATAGAATGGATAGCCACATAACAATACCAAATATATTATTAGTATATGAGAGTTACCTTTGTATCTCTTAAGGGTGACCAGTAAGTTCATCGCGGAGAATGGTATATCCATATATGAAGAACTAGTCCAATTACTCAGCATCTGGGAGAGCTCATAGCCAAAGTTTCTAGACTTTTTCTAAATTATTAGAGTTGTAGGTTAAACATCCTTCCACTTGTAGTAGAACTATTTCAAAATGTCATTCTAGAATACTTTTCAGGGTTTCCACCTAAGAGGGATATAGAATTAACTATTTATCTCATGTTATGGGAAGAGACGGTATCTATTCCATGATAAATAATGGCAGTGACTGAGCTTCAAGATCTCAAAACATAGTTGGAGGATTTGGAGGATAAAATATTTATCCATCCTAGTACATCGCCTTGGGGATCACTTGTTTTGTTAGCAAATAAAAATGATGAGAGTTTAAACTTATGTTTTGATTACAAGAAGTTGAATAGAATTAATTTGAAGAACTGATATTTTGTTCCATAGATTGATGATATGTTTGACCATTTTAAAGGTGCTTGTGTGTTCTCAAAGATCAATCTGAGATTAGGGCATCATCAAGTGAGAGTTGGGACCTTTGATATATGAAGAACTTATTTTAGAAGCTGTTATGTTCTTTATGATTATTTTTTAATTCCATTTGGGTTGAAAAATTATACAGGAGTATTTATGGCCTTGACAAACCAGATATTTCATTAATTCATAGATCAACTTTTGGTAGTGTTTGTGGACAACATCTTGGTGTACTCTAAGACTCATGATAATCATTCCCAACAATTTGAAATCATCTTGGGTAAACAGAAAGAGTATCAGCTATATGAGAAGCTATATAAATGTCAGTTTTTGATAGACAAGGTATGCTTTCTGAGGCATATCATCTCAAATGAAGGTGTGGTAGTGGACCCATAAAAAGTGTAGGTATTGATTCCTTGGGAGAATTCCAAGAACATTTTCAATACTTTAATATTTTTGGGATTATATGGTTATTATAGGAGGTTCATTCAGAACTTTTATAGATTGGAAACACCTCTTACATGTTTCACAATGAAAAGGGTTAAATATTTATTGGATGGATGCATGATAGAATGATTTACAGGAGATGAAGTAGCTCTTGACACCTACACCATTTTTATCTTACCTATGTTGGGTAAGGAGTAAATGGTGTATTTTGATACTTCTAGGATTAGACCTAGAGTTATATTAATGCAAGGGGATCGTGTTGTTTCTTAAGGGTCTTATAAGTTGAGGCCACATGAACGAAATTACCCTATGCATGAACTTTAGTTGGATATAGTGGTTTATATTTTTATGTATTAGGGACACTATCTTTTTGGATAAATGTTTAAAGCTTTTACAGATCAAATAACCTTTAAGTATATCTTTTTATAGAGTGACATGAATCTTTAGCAAAAAAAATATGTTTAAAGTATATGCTCTCATATGATTTTAAATTTGAATATACACCTGTAACTGGGAATAGTATGGATGATGCCTTGAGTAGGAAAATTTAGAAAAATTTGGTACATGAATCAAGTGTACAATGGAATATTATGTATTTGTTGGCTGAAACACATTTCATTGTTCAAGAGAGTAAGGAGAAGATGATTAAGGTTTCTTTAGCAATGGATTCTACTCTCTTGAGAAGGATCTTGGAAAGGAAGTATGAGGACTCATAGTTTTTATCCTTAAGGTAAACCCTTGAAGGTGTGGAGACACCTTCAAACTAGATAATAGTTGAGGATGAGATCATCTGTAAGAAATATTGGGTTTTTTGGCCTACAAGTATGTGAGAATAACTCATGTTAACATTTCATTCCTCAATGTGGGAGGGACATCATGTGGTGAAATAATGTACAATGACCCACTACAAAAATATTGGTGGCTATTCATGAAAAATGAGATAACATAGTTCGTTAATAGATTTTTTACCTGTCGATAGGTGATGTTAGAGAATCGATGACCTAGAGGACCATTCTAGTTGTTACCCATTCCAGAATGGATGTGGGATTATGTGACT
Organism: Viscum album; assembly: GCA_963277665.1. Taxonomy (NCBI): domain Eukaryota; kingdom Viridiplantae; phylum Streptophyta; class Magnoliopsida; order Santalales; family Viscaceae; genus Viscum; species Viscum album. The sequence continues at coordinate 1,496,951,081 of OY728145.1, forward strand.
ATGGATTTCATTTTAGAAATTATAAATAAACATAGGAAGAATGATTCTTTTTTTGTCATTTTGGAATGACTAATGAAGGTAGCACAATTCTTGCCTATTATGGAAAACATTATAGTGGAGTAATTGGGATAACTATACATATGATAGATAGTTCATTTTTATGGGGATTCACAGAACATAGTTTCATATCGCTATTTTTTCTTTACATCAAACATATGATAGGGATTACAGAATGTACATGGTTCATATATTTTGTTAAATATATCCTTCCACCCACATATATATGGCTAGTAAAAGCGTACCATATATGTATTAGAGGATATGTTGTGTGCATGTGTTCTTGACACTGATGGTTCTTAGGAGATTCACATTTCTTTAGTGATTTTTTCCTATAATAATTGTTATAATGTAACTATACGGATGTCACCATATGAAGCTCATTGTGGTAGACCTTTTAGGTCACTACTATATTAGTTAAAGGTGGTTAATTCAAAGCTGTTGGGACTATATAAGAACCCAATTATTCCTCTAAAGTATGCATTTCTTTTTCATTCAATGTTTGAGATTTTTAGGAAAAAATTGTTTAAAATGGGTATTTGTAGAAATTTTTGTGTTACATGTTGTGGGCTATTAAGTACACATTGTGTACCATTGGGAATGTGTGGATTCAATACATGGTGTGTGGGTGTATTGGCCAGGTAGAATTTTTAAACCATGTACCCACTATGTACTCCATGTACACACTGTATAGTCTAGCCATGATTGAAGGATATATATAGTGTGTGGGGATGACGGTGATGAAGAGATGAAAAACCAAGTACATGTCGTGTGCCACCTAGTACACGTAGTTTAATCATGATAATAAGATATGTAAAGTATTTTGGTAGAATGTGGTAGCAAAATGAAATGTTAATGAAGACACACAATTTTTATTCCTATGCACATGTTGTGTATTTTCTTATTTTCTCTTAAAACATGTAGTAGGCTCGTTTTGAGGTTCTTCAATGAAACTCCACACCCCAAATGGCTGGATATTTGTTTCCTTCATGAGACTTCGTTCGATCTCCAATTCAATTTTAATCAGAAGTGTTATAACCCCCACGGTAAGGCCATCATTCCTCTTGATCCATTCATCTTGATTTCTGTTTTAAACCATGTTATGTGGGTTTGAGGTTTATTGGTTCTTTTTTAGATCTACTAAGATTTAGATCAAATTAGAGGTTGTTACTGGTGGACGATCAGTGTATGTCTATGAGGTAGGTGGTGGATACCGTGAATTTTGTTTTTGTGGAAATTTGTATGATGGGGACATCAAAATGTATTTGAGTATTTTTGAGCATGAGCCATTTTATATTATATTTCATATTGAATTAAATTTTAGACTCATGGGATGCCTTTTGACATGCCCTGGTGCCTAAATTTATTTAGCGAGGTTGGGAGAGATGCAGTCTCTCATTTGGATATTTTGGATAGGGGAACGAAAATATTTTTAATTGGTCTACTTGGTTTTTAAACTTCTATGTTTAATTTGGTAGATCATGATTACTCTATTTATAGGCATTCATGACCCTAGTACTATTGAGTGATAGTAATTAGGCTAGTGCAATTCAACTATTTAGATTGTTTTGTTTATTTAATGTGAATATTTTGTTTATATATATGTGTGTGTCTTTATTGATATTACATATGCTGGAACCCTTGGGGTTGTGCGGGGCATGGCATAGAATTCATGAGTGATATTGATCAAAATATTATCTTGGGTTGGATTACGTGAGTGGTTTGACCATAAGATTGGGCGTCATGGATGTCAGTTTGAGGTAGTGTAACTATCAGTCTGGCAATGGCCAGGATACTTGGATGGAAAGTCCATCAAACTTGAGAGATATGGTCTGAGGGACACATGGTGTCATATATGTTGTGGCTTGATTTCTTTATTTGGTGATTATCACTCATCGGTGATTTGAGCCATGTGCACATAGGTTGAATCTGTGATGAGGTGGTTTCGGCCACTCGGTTGGGTATAGTACCTGATGGTTTTGGTTTAGGAACTATTAGTTTGGAAATTCATGTTATACGAAGACACATGGATCGTGATGAGCCTTCAATTTTTAGTGATAAGGCTGTCGTGTTATGTGATTTACGGATGATATCGTTGTTTTCTCATGTTTTTTATTTGAGGGAAAACATTATTGTTCCTCTGATTATTATTTGGGGCAATGCATAATTGTTCCTATGGTTGTTTTGGCTTGTTATTTTGAGCATGGGCTACTATGGTATGGGTGTTCCATCAGGATGTCGTTACTTGAGACCTGAGGTGTCAGGAGGCATGTGGTGCCAGATTGTATAACTGAGATTCTAGCGTTGGCAGAAATTGGTGACACTCAATAGTGGATCCTAAGAACAAGTGGAGAGCATGTTCTATATGTGAATCATATTGTGTAATTTTTTATGGAATAATTCCTACTTAAATACTTATAATAGTTAGGCACTATTGGGTGGTATCCTACTATTTTTTGTCTCACACAGTGTATAGGACCTTCAGGATGCATGTAAACTTTATAGTTTTACGTGAAAGAAAGACATCAGCTTTAGGAGCAAGATCATATTAGTTTTTTCATGTAGATTTGATATGGACCCTATGGTCATGCGAAGCTAGAGTTTACTTTGATTTTCTTTCATTCTTGTATTTGTATGTTTACCTTGGTTAATGTGTCTACTCTTTGTTATCCATTGGAACCCTCGTTATATCTTGAATTTCCATGGATTCATGACTTTTTTATTCTAATAGTTGATACATGTGGTTTCTAAATTCTATTTTTTTACATTCCACTACAATTTTTTCCATATTCTTTCCATAGGTTTATCTTCTGTTGATTATATTTCCACTATGTAGGGCTGGTTCAAGCCTACAGAGTCTCTAATATTATTATTATTCTCAGAACAGTACCTTATTTTACTCCGATAGTGTATAACATCCCCATTATACCTTTATACACCCTCACTTCTAGTAGGTATCCTTCAGAGTTCAGGGTGGTGTGGATAATGTAGTAACACTGACCCGTTTAACATTATTCGAGTGGTTGTTCAGGTCCAGGACGTTACAAAGTGGAATCTGAGGAGTCTTGTTCTTGACTGAGAGTTAGTAAAATTCGTTTAATGAATAGTAATGAGATTAATACATCCTTTATATTTATGCTAGTTTTACTATCTGTGATACAGTATAATGGAGATTGGTGGTTATTGGAACTAGGTTTCTAACTTGTACTTGGGTGTCTGCTGCCCTAGGTACGAGTGATGGACCAAGTCGCATTGGGTGGGAAATTACTATTTTTATTTCGATCAGTTTACATTTTATATGATTTCTTCCTCGGTGGCTCACATAGAGTGTGATATTACTGGTTTTGATATGTTATCATTGACCCAATGCAGTAAGGGAGAATTGGATCTTGGCCTGGTATGGTAAGGAGAGTTTAATTGGGTTTGTTATTAGCATGATTTTAGGGTATTTCAATTTCATTACTGCACGCATGCTTTTTGAAGTGATAATATCATGTGAATAATATCAATTACCATTATATATATGATTTTGAAATATGAAATGTGAAATCTTGATAGAATTTATTTTTTATTTCATTGTAATATTACATTCATTTAATTATGTAAATTTTTTTATGGCATGAGATTTGTACTAGTATAAAATATTATAATTCTCGTACTATGACTAAGGTGATGCTGATCACCAGGATTCGGCATCTTGGATGACTATTTGAGGAAGTGGGACCATATGTATTGGGAGACTCAGTCATCGGTTTGAGGCAATGATGGTTGTTGGGACATGATGACCCAATGTACTTTTGATACATGGATCTATTGAGGGATAGTAAGGTAGAAATTAAGTTGGGATGCCATGGGGCGTGTTTGCGGTGGGTAATAGTAAGGCTAGTTGTTATTCAATACTTCTTTAATACTTTCCTTATCTACATTATTTATATATATAGTTATATATGTGGGTTATCTAACCATTTTTGGTTTTCATCAAGTTCCTCCTAGATGGTTCAATGGAACATCTGAAGGGTGATGGTATAGTGCCGCAGGAGCACAAAAAAGTCCTGAACCTTGAGGGGAAGGTGGATCATGAGTTGCACGTACAGGCTCACGGGTAGTATTATGTTCATTATCTAGTGTCGAAAGATATGTAGCCAGGTTTGGCAGCGTTCGGGCCATGGCTCGAAGAGCAGCTCTAGTCTAGTCCAGTACATGATTTGCAGGGGGGTTGACAGAGGAGCATATAGTATCGAACCCACTATGGAATATCTAACGTGGGAGTTCTAGTCACAGCACCCACCAATTTCCTAGGATTAGGGTGGTCCACATGTGGATGAAAACTAGACAGAGAGTATGTAAATGATATTTTAGCAGCTCAAGATGCCTCCTAGGTGGAGTGTCCAGCTGGTGAAAAACATACTGATAGTACTAGATAAGAGTTAGTGGGATGTGAAGGTTCAGGATCACAAACATGGAGGACTTCCATGGATGGAATTTGAGGATACGTTTTTCAAGAACTTTTTTTAAAGATGCTGAGGGTAGATTGATCTCATGAGTTCTTTAGCCTACAATAGGGTGACATGTCCATCATGGACTATACATCTGCCATTACTAATTTTTCACTCTTTTCACCAGGTATGTTATGTGATGAAACCTCGAGAGTGAGGCATTTTGATGTTTCATTACAACACACCATTAATGTACAATTAAACATCTTTAGGTTGAATTCGTTCAAGGATACTATAAATTAATCTCTCATATCTGAGTGAAACATGACATCACAATCCCATTTGAGATGGTACGTGGCTTCAGGTGATGGTTTAGATAGTAAGAAATGAGGATGGGATGAGTTCTTGCAGGGTAGTTAGGCCAATGACTAAACTATACCACCTAGTGGTAGTTCATCAGTTGTTTTATTTCAGTGTGGGAAGTCAGGGAATGTTTGAACTCAGTGTGACAATGCTCCAATAGAGTGTTAAGAATGTGGACAGTTCGGAAATATGGATAAGTTCTACATGCATTCTTCTCAGATAATTGGTTGGTTGGGACTAGGACAAACGGTGGCATCTAATGTCGATTCAGAATCGGTACCAGGTGAGGGTAGCCAATTCTCAACAACACGCAAAGGAGGTGGTATAGACAACAGGTCCTAGATTAGGGGTTAATGGATATATACTGGTGCAGTACCACATGGATGACATGTCTCAGTAAGCCTTGTGTTAGGCCAGATGCCCGCCATAGAGCTGCTAGGGGCTCAGAAAGATGGTGATCTAATGATAGTTAGAGGTGCATCACTGGTGGGTCTGTGACCTGTTTTGTTTCTACATTGTCTAGCATGGAATTATAGGTCAAGTCGAAATTTAGTGGATAAGGTTCTTAGGATATATATTGACTGACCAGTTGATAGTAAGTGGGATTGGTGACATATCAGGTGCGTGATATATATATATATATATATATATATATGAGTGTTTGTGTGTATGTGTGTGTGTGTATGGGGTTCCATGTGAATCAGGGAATCTATGTGATGTAGATTTATTGAATTTCTATGGGAATCAAGAATTCGAGGAAGTAGGTTTCTTAAGGTCTAAGGAACCAGGTTGTTTTGAGCATTCATGGTATGTAGGACCTTATTGAGGCGGAAATCCATGTTGTGTAGATATGTTTGGGTGTTGGAAGCAGTACGAGAGCACCTAATGTGGTGTAGGGGTGACGATGCATCATTAGAGGACCATGAGACTAAAAATAGGTTTGTTAAACTTTTCATGAATTGAGTTTTGGATTTTTGTTGTCCTGAAATGTTTTATTTTCCACCCACGAAAGGGAAATGTAGGGACAAATTTCATTAATGGGTGATGTTTTTATGATCCTAGTTCTTCCTTTGAGGTACTAGTTTTTTTTATTTCAATTATTGACCTATTGTTCAAGAAACTAGGAAAAATGGGTAGTTATATAAATTTTTGGGTTACACTTTGTGTACTTTTAAGTACATGTCTTGTACCATTATTTGTGTGTTGATTCCATACATGGCGCGTGGGAATGTTGGCCTGGTTGAAATGTTAAACCAAGTACACACCATGTAATTCTTATACATGATGTGCAGTCTAGCCATTTATGAGCGATATATATTCTGTGTGGTGAAGTTATATTGTAAGAGATGAAAAACCAAGTACAAACCTAGTACAACCTAGTACACGCCATGTAATCATGTCAACAAGATATGGAAAGAAAGTTAGTGGAATGTGACCACCAGATGAACTATTAAAGAAGGAAAATGGAATATAGTCCTAAGTAAATATTGTGTATTTTCTTTTCTTTCACTTAAAATAAAATGTAGCCTCGTGTTTAGGTTCTAGAAAGAACATTCGTGCCCCAAACGGGCCAGATAATCATTTCCTTCCCGAGTCTTCGTTCGAACCCCGATTTTACCACTTTTGGATGCTTTAGGACCCCCTCGGTAAGGCCATGATTCATCTTGAGTCGTTTGTCATGATTTTTTTATAAACCATGTTATATGGGTTAGATATTTTTTTTCTTTATTAGATCTAACTCGATTTAGACCGAATTAGAGGTTGTTACAAGAGTAGAATCATTGTACATGTGTGTGGTAGGGGGTGCATACCTTGTTTTGCATTTTTGTTGATAATTCGATGGTGCAGCCATTGGCACGTCTTCATGTATTTTTTAGTGGGACCCATTTTACATTATATTTCACATTGAATTGATTGATAAATGCATTGGATGCCTTTCGTCATTCCCTACTAACAAAATTTCTTGAGCGAGGTTGGGCGAGTGGTTTTCAGTCATTGGGACAATTTGGGCAGGGTGGAAAATGGTTGTCATGGGTCTTATTTGTCTATAAAATAGAATATTAAATTTGGTGAAGTATGATAACTCAGTTAAAAGTTATTAATGACATCAGTACTGCTTTTTGATAGTCGTTGGGGTAGTGAAAATCAACTATTTTTAATGTTTTTCTATTTCAAGTGATTCTTTTGTTTATATATATATATGATGCTTAATATTGCATATAATGAAACCATTGGGGTTGTGTGGGGCATGGGATGCATATTTTTTACTAATGTTGATCAATATTTGGGCTTGGCCTATATTACGTGAGAGTTTTGACCATAGGATTGGACACCATTTATGATCGTTTTGAGGCAGTGTAACTGTCAGGTTGGGCATGGCCCTGGATAATTAGATTGTGGGGCCATCAGACATGATCAATATGGTTTATGGGACACATGGTGTCATAGATTTTTTTCTTGGGTTATTTTTTTGGTGATTACCTCTTAACTTTTATTTGAGTCATGTTCACAAAGGCTGAATCCATGATGCGGTGTTTATTACCACTCATGTGTGTAGAGGCCCCTGATAGTTGTTGTTTAGGTACTATTGGTTTGGGGGTGATTGTTATAGGAAGACATGTTGAAGGGGAGGAGCCTTTGGTTAGTAGTGATAAGGATACTGAGTTATGTAATTGGGGGTAGATATAGATTTTTTCCTCTGGGTTTTTATTTGAGGACAAACATCATTCTTCCTCTAATTATTATTTTAAGGGATACATAATTGTTCCTCCGGTTATTGTGACATGAGCTTATGAGCATGGGTTACTATGGTTTGGTCATGTCATAAAGACATCGGTACTTGAGACATGAGGTTTCAGGAGGCACGTGGTGTCGGATTTTATGACCTATATTCCGACATTGGTTAAAGAAGGTGACACTCTATGGTGGTTGTTGAGCACTAGTCGAGAGTGTGTTTTAATTATGCATTGTATTTTTTACTTTTCATATGGAATCCTGACTACTTAAACATTTATACTATGTATGAACCATTGGGTTTCATCCTACTATGATTCTCTCACACCCACCACGGGCCCTTTGGGACACTTGTAGACCCTATGGTTTTACATGCGGGAAAGATATCAGCTTTAGGTGGTGCATCATATTAGTAGTTGAATGGAGACTTGGTATGGACCTTGTGGTCATTCCTAGATGTATTTTATGTTATATTTCTTTATTTCCTATGTCAGCATGATTACCTTGGTTATTGTAGATAATTTTGGTTTTCCATTGGAACCTTCATTATATCTTGACATTCTATGGATGCATGACTTGTCTGTTCTAGTAGTTTTTACAAGTTGTTTCAGTATGTTGTTTTCTTTACATTCTACTACAATTGTTTCTATATATTTTCATCTGGTTTATCTTCTATTGATTGTGATTATATTATGTGGTTCCGGTTTTTTTATGTAGAGACTGTTATTTTATTATTATACTCATACTGGTACCTTATTTTATCTGAGAGAGTATAGCCTCCCCACTATACCTTTTTACACTATCAGTGATAGTCGACAGCCATTGTCGTTCAGGGAGGTGTGCCTAAGTCAGAAACACCTGACCCATTTACCACTGTTAGGGTGGATGTTCGATTCTGGGACATTAAAAACCGAGTCTCGATTAGAATACATTGATGTAGCTAGAGTTGATTTGGATACATATGGATAAAGCTCAGAGTTGGAATAATTTTTATGATGATAGATGGAGATGACCCCAACAGTTCAAAAAGGGTGATCATGTATTCCTTTGGATTTCTCCTAGATTGGGTCACCATTTGATATTGTGGTAAGACAATTTGGAAAATAGTTTTGTAGGACCACATGAGGTGTTTGTGAGAACCAGGCCACTAGCATACCAATTAACACTTCCACAAAAATTCAGCGCTATGCAGGATGTTTTCCAAGTGTCACAACAATTACAGTATCAATTTGACCCTTTCCATGTGATTGATGTGGAAGATTTTGATCATGAGATAGATGCTTCATATGATGAGAATCCAATACGTGTGTTGGGTCATAGTGAGAATGTGTTACGAGGAAAGACTATGTCGTTAGTTCATGTGTTATGGAAACATAGAATTGTTGAAGTTGAAACAAGGGAATAAGAAGAAGTCATGAGGGATCAAGGGCTCAATCTATTTGTCTTGGAATCATAGTGAGGATAGAGAGTGAAGCTCTATGATGAGATATTACAAGTTTGGCAGTGTGTAATATCTTGGCCTTTTCTAGAGCAATCACGGGCATGTTATTAGGTACTTTTTTATTATTATTATGTACATTTGGGTTAGGTTATGAACTAGGGTGTGTTTTTGTAAAATTTTTAACTAACATGGTATGATATAGGACTATGTAGGGTGAACACATTGTTGGAACATGGTTTTCCAAAATATGTGCTATCGATATGTACAGGTAGTGGAATACTGAACTGTTGATGCATATTTTGACCTAATCTTACACCCCTTCCCGGAAACTGTGCACACATGATTAATTATTCAAAAATTCATTTTAAAACCACCCGAACCACACAAGTCTCCCATATTTGAACCATGGACCATGAATGAAAAATTATAGCTGATCCCAGAGATTTCCAGATGGATTCCAAGGTGATTCTAACATCGTTCTTTGAGATTAAAAGCTCATATTGAAGATCGTCTCTATTAATGATAATTAGATTTCATTCTGTTGATTATCCCATTCATTCATATATATATCCTTGATATTTTCATGGAATATCTAAACCATTTTCATTTATCTAAACCTACGAGTTGATATGTTGATCATGGATTGTGGATTTATATCTTGATTTGCAAGATTTTGATGTCATTGATCTTAATTTTGGTTAAGGGATTTTGATGTGTAGCTTGATTGATGACATTGTGCCACTCCAATTTTGGAGATTGATTTTGGGATAAATTCCATCAATAAATTGAGGTAGGTGGTCTAAATCAAACTCCCAATGTCTTGGTTTTGATATGTGAATGAGAGCCTATGATATTCTAGCTTCTGTCGATAATTGAATTTCTAAATTAGAGTAATTAGGATTTTCAATTTGACATGTTATTTGAGTGGATGATTAATTTATAATTGAATAACAGAACAAACAATTGGGGGGGGGGGTTCGCAATTGATATTTGTTTTTGTGATTGGTTATGGGTTGAGATATCATTATTGTGATATTGAATTTATTGTGATAAGATAATTAATTGAGGGAACATGAATTATTAAATGAAGTTGGATCTGAAAGGTAATTAATAGTGAGAATTAATTATGTGTCATGAACTTGATCAAAGATATTTAATTGTGATAATTAACTATGTACAATGATTTTGATCAAAGATAATTAATTATATGAATTAATTATGTTTCATATTGTTGATCAAATATAATTAGTTGTGATAGTTAATTATGGCATGTTGAGATTTTATATGGATAATTAATTGTGAATAATTCATTATGGAATGAGAATTGTGTTGATAGATTAATTAATTGAGGAATTAATTAATTGATCATGTGATTAGTTCATTGTTGAGTTAAGTAATGGCCTTTGAATTGTTTAAAAATTATTTGGATTAGTAAAGATATAATGTTGAACAGTGATGAGTATTTATTTTTACATAGTATTTTGAAATAATTTTATTTAATTTTTAATGATTTAATTAAATATTTTTACACTTTTTATTATATAATCTTAATTTTATATTTAATTAACTAAATTGGTTAAATAATTAATTTCTATAATTAATTGAGTGTTTTAAGTGTTTAAACTAATTAATTAATGACTATTGTTAATTTAATAAGATTTATAAATTATTATGTAGTTCATAAGTATAACTACTTTATTAATATTTGAGATTCTTATAATTTAATCAACTAACCTATATTTTTTCATTTAAATAATTAATTCATTAATTCAGTATTTAATCGTTTAATAATATCATTTTACCTTTTAATAAATCTATTAGTCATATTCAATCACATTGCTTAATTTTAATACTTATAATTTAATTTATTAATGATTAATTTATTTCGATATATAAATTATTATATTAAATTCAGATTATAATTATATTAACCTTTCTTATTCTTAATTTAAGTGTCTATTTAGTTTTATTTTATGTTTTATAATTTTCTGTTTTTATTAATTAATTTAAATTTTAAATTTTATTAAATTAATTTAAGTTTATTAGTTTTTTACTTTTTTATTATCTTTTTAACCCATACTATAAATTATTTATTTTTTATAATTATTTTATTTTTTAATCTTTTTTTAATTTTTTTGGTGTTTTGTAGCGTCACGATGGAACCATCATCGCTTCACGGTCTCACCCCTATCATGGCACCACAGTCAAATTCCATATGTTTTATCAACGTTTCCCTCCTCCTTATACTGTCTCACTATTTCTTTCTTCATCTCATTGTTTTTTCAAAACCGGTGCAATAATTCAACACTTAACTGTCTCACCATTCTATCATTACGATGAGACATCTCTATGTCCCTTCACATCGAGACTCTCTTCCACTGATACCAACACTATTCCATTCTCTCCTCTTCCCAGCCTGTGGCACCATATCCCTTCATTGTGCCACCGTAACCTCACCTACGACCATTTCTCGCTACCATCATTTCACTATCTCAATCCAGCACTGTTTCTCTCACACTGCTCAGATCATCTTAGTTTCTAGGTATTATCTCAACCTCTACAACTGATCGTCGTCGCAACCATCTCCGTCCAAGATTGAGAAATCAAACGTAAAATTTATTTTCAACAGAACCCTTTCCACAAATTGAACAAGAATACAACAACACCAAAAAAAATGTAGATATGAAGAATCTATTGCTTTTCAAAATAGGCATCATGGATGGAGGAGCCTGAGATGAGGCTACCACCACCTTCCATTGAGACTCTAAACCAACCCGCACTTGATGAGGGTTGTGGGAACCTCTTGTTGGCGGATATGCATCTAAAGAAACCCACCCTAGACCACTATATAGTGTTTCTATAAGAGAATTTGGGGCCGCCACTTATACGCCACACCAGAGGAGACCGTAAGCTAGTGCTTGCTGAAATAGAGCTGCATCTGCGCTGTTGGAAGCAAGGTGGGGTCAAGCCATTGCAGCCAAGGAGACCCACTGGAATTGACTCATAAATGTGTAATCGAGATAATTGCACCATGTCGCTGATATTGGGAGGTGATGAGGATGGTGTTGAGTTAGGGGGATGAGTCATATCCATTGGATTCATGAAAAAACCACTATATTTGAAACTTACCTTCCTCGAGGCGTAACGAAGAAGAAGATGTGGGGGATAAGATAATATTAAAAAAATTAATAAATAACTATAATAAATAACTATAGTATTAATAATATAAATAAATTATTAATCATTATAATTTAATAAACTATAAATTATACTTATAAAAATCATAGATATTTAATACTAATATATTAATTATTATTTTAATTTTAACTAAAATAAATAAACAAATAAATAAACTTATATATAGAAATGTATATAAAAAATTAATTTTTTAAATAGTTAAATAATAATTATTATTATAATATAATAAATAAAATAAAATGAATTAATTATATATTATTTATAAATTAATTTATTAGTTAATTACATATGATGTTTAATTATAATTTTTAATACTGTAGTTAAAAATTATAAACTTAATAAATTAATAATTATAGTTATTAAGTTAATTTAATTAAAAACTTTTTAAAAATATTTTTTCTTATCATAATAATATAAAGTGAATAATTTTATAAATAATATAAAATTATATAATGATTGTAAAAATAGATACTTTTTAATTAACATCAAATTTTTAATAAGTAATTTATGTTTAACTATTGAAAAATAATAAAAAAATTAATTTTTCTTTGTGTTTTTTGTTGTTTTGTCTTTGCCTTTGTTTTTAAGGTTCATAGAGGAAATGTAATCCCATCTAGGTTCACATACCTAATTTATCGGAGTATTTTATAAGGAAAACGATTAAACGACATGAGTTTGACAGAAAAAATGCACGGTTATTGTGCAAATACGAGGAGCCAATATAAGTTAGTGGAAGGCTATAGTGAGGAGAATTAAATAACCATGATTTTAAAATTAGAGAATGAAGAGAATTTTAGACAGACAAACTTTGGAGGATTTAAGTGGGGAAGAGATCATTATGACTTTGACACCTTCTCTCTCATCAAAGTAGTGAGATCTGGTGGTCAGTCCTAGAGTCAAAGGAGCGTTGGAGTAGAGAATCATTCCGGGAGCTCTGCTTCCCTTGTATTTGAATTCATTTTCTCTATTTAGAAATGTTTTCAATTTATGTTATGATTATGTGCACAATTTTTAGTTAAATATAATTGTACGGGGAGAAATTGATGTTCTTCTGGTAAGGATAATTTTTTTTCCTTAATCAATTTTATGTATTAACTAATGATCAGAGAGATAAATACTAAATTAATGCAATTAATTTGTATAAATAGTACTCAATTTAAAAACTACGCAATCAATTGGATATATTGGTAATGGATTCTTATTTTGAACTATAATAAATTCAAAAAACTCTAGGACTTAAGACTAGTTCATCCTATTGTCATTTTCAAATAAAAATTTTAACAGTAGATCTAATTGAAGTGGTGAACTATGAAATTGTTCTACTTATGTAAATTAATTCCTGGTGATGGAATTAAGTCATTACCTTTAAATAGTGGTATAATAAAAAATCATTTACATGAATTTTAATACATTAAAAACTATTATAATGGGGAATTTTCCATGGGTGTTTTACATTGGTAGTTCATTTATCAGTTTTCTATACTTTTGTAGTTCACTATTTTTAATATGTTTTCTATTTAATCTTAGGGAAGATCCAAAACTAAAAAATGTTGTGTTACTTTACTACATTATAAAAACAAATAAAATTATTAAAAAATATAAAAAGAAAAAAAATAGAATCTACCCCATTCCTGACAACAGCGGGGTCCTTTGAAATGTTTTATAAACATTTTCATCAAAATATCCTTCTCTGTGGGTTTGAACCTACTTACAACAAATATAGTTGTTAGTAGTAATATACATAATTAGAATTTGACTAGCTTCAAAAATGGTCAGATCATGTTTTTGGTGTCTTTTCTAGTGAAGTCATGAGCCCTTCATTTTAAAATTTTTTTAAAATAAATTCACATATAAAAAACACCCAAAAAATTAATGAATTGAACACTGTGTCAAAAATCTACTTAATTTTATATTGATTTTCTATTGTTTTCTATATTGATAAGCATCTCTTTAATATGGTTTTTTCTAAATTTCATCTTTTATTTCCTGGAATGATCATGAGAACCTCTTCTTGTTGTATGGTGCCTTTAAACCATGAACATGACAAACAACTCACTACTCTATGAATGAAAAATAAAATAGAAATAGAGAATCTAGACAATACGATTCGTTCACCTAACAAAATTTAAAATCATTAACCAGAACAATTAGATGAAGGATAAATGCTTAGGATGATGCAGTTCCAACTTAATCAAGTTTTAAGTAATCCATATTCCATTAGGTTTTCCCTCAGTGCCAAAAAAATATGATCTTAAATAGTCACACATTTTACTATTTCATTCTTTTAATGTAATTTCAAATGAGGTCTCTCTATCCTTCATTTGAGACTTCTACAATACTATACAACAGTTACCCTTTAAAAGACTCATAGAGAATGTGATATGAGTTAAATTGTTTCCCTTTTCCCTCAAAGTTAACTCTAGGAATAGATTTTTATGTCTAGATGATAAAATATTTGAGAATTGTTATGATGTATACAATTCTTTCATTATGAAAATTAACCCCCAATGACATTAGGGTCATCTTATAACAAAGGTCAGTATTTTTTATCAAAAGGATGGAGAAGTTTTATATGATTCTTAATATTGATTTAGGGACATTCTTAGGCATCTTCTCCATTAGCAACTCCCATAAAACATTCTCAAAGAAGCCTTTTAAGAGGTGCTTTCATCCTCTGGACACAATCTAGTTGATCAAGCTACTGGGGAAAATTATTATGAAATGACTGATGAAGATTTGAGATAAATATTTAACAATCATGCACTGAACTCTCAAAATAAGAATTAAATAAGGAAAAGATTGAACCAAAATTCTTATGTAAACACGTGTTCAATAAATGGAAATCAAGATGAACTTTCTGAAATTTCCATCCAAATGCTATTGATTATGAACCAGAACTCTAAGAAAACTGTTAAACAACATGGCTGTTAAAACACCAATCAATCATTAATAGAAAAATGTTCACAATGTGGGCTATTTGGTCATTCTAAAAACTATTTTCCTAACTTTGATATTCCCACCCAAGAACAAGAGAACTCAAAATTTCTAATTTACAGTAAAATAATTCCTCCCAATGAAGATCCTTTCACAAATAATTACAATAAAGGATATATAAAACATCTAAATTTATCATGGAATGATTAAGGACTAATTTAACAAACCACCACCCCTATTTATCAAAACCAACCATGACTAATATTTGAAAATCAAAAAATGGGCGAGTCTTCAAAAGAACAAAGAAACAATGATATTCATATGTCTTCTTAGATTGAGTTAATTTTGAAGAAATTTAAATCTCAAGAGGAAATATACATGGCTCAGCTTACCAAACATCAAAATTAATAAGAGTTAGATAAAATAAAAAATTATGTTAGAATGTATAACATGGAAACATAACTTGGACGTTTTTCTAGAGACGTTTCATCTAGGGGAAAAGGTAGACTTCTAAGCACATATGAAATTCACCATATAGAGAATGTCAAGGTGGTAATAACTATAAGAGGGCTGAATAATCAAACTATTACTGAAAAAGAAACTAAAATTTTCCAAAATCAAATTTTTCTTGAATCTATAAATAAAAATATTCTTTGTTCACATTCTAGAAATTCATAGAAAGCTATTGGAAATGATGAGAATCTGAATTTCCCACATGAATCACAATCTGAATTTTTTTTCAAAAAATCAAATTAATAAAGGAAAATAAAAAGTTGAGGAAGAGGTGAGGAATATACCCACTATTCTAAAAATTTATTCCCCAGCCATTCCTTTCCCTAGGAAGCTGAATCCTTATACTAATACCAAGTATGAACTTCTTCAGTTACTTGGTAACTTTTCAAAACATTATGAAAACATTATTCTTATTGATGCTTTAATTTAAATTCCATCTTATTTGAAATATATCAAAAATAGAATTTCAACCAAAATGAACCATGAACAGTTTTCAATATACAACCACGTTGAAAAATGCAGTGCTACACTTCAAAAGAAAATACCACCTAAATTGAAGGAACCATATAGCTCTGTTATCCCCTGCACCCTAGGAAATTCGGATCTGCTCAACTGTTTGTGTGATTTTGGTGCTAATATCAACCTGATCTCATACTCACTGTTTCAATAGTTGAGGATGGGTGACCTTCAACCCACCATATTCATACTACAGTATTTCGATATGCCTTTCACTCGTCTTATTGGTAGGGTAGATGATTTTCTAGTTGGGTTTGGGAAACTATTCTTGCCTACAAAATTATTAGTCTTAAACATAGAGTGTGATAAATAGGTTCCCATCATCTTGGGTAGGCCCTACTTGGATAGAGGAGGTGCTGTTATTGATGTTTCGAGGCACAACATATCTTTAAAATTAGAGAATAACAAGAATAATTCAGTGTTTTTAAAAATGGAATAGTACAAACCTATTCTGAAAACTGTACAATTATTGAGTCTTTACAGGATGAAAAATCAACTGAAAACTCTAAAGAATCTAAAAATAAATCATTTTTTGGAGAAACTCATTTTGAAATCGAAAAGCAAGACCTAAATTTTTCAGAAGATGAAAATCCACCTCAGACTCTAAATCCAGAAAATTCTTTATAACTAGACAATTGTCCATTTTTTGTTATAGGAGAGTCCAATGTTTCTGAACTGAGGATATTTTTGATTGAATTTGAGGATGTTTCTGTAAAAACAATTATATATGGGAATTTTTATGATATTGAGGGATAACTTTTGAGGCAGTATTATGATTCTTCTTTGATAAACATGTTAAATTCTAATTTGGAAAATCTAGATAGTATGTTTTCCACTATGGATAAAACACTATTAAGTCTGAAACATAAAATATAACTGAAAATATTTAATCATATAATACTTCTTTTCAGAGATATTTTAACGATCTTGGATCTTCTAGGCCTAAAATTTTTCAACTAGTGTCTAACAACCCATTCTTGAACTAAAACTGATCCCTACTCATTTGAAATATTTATTTTTGGGTGAGAATTCCACTTTTCCTATCATAATTTCTAGTGAATTGAATGTAAATAAAAACAAATGATTGATGAATGTTCTTAAAAGGATTACATATTCCATAAGATGGACTATAAATAATATTAAGTGTATTGTTCCCTAATTCTTTATGCACAAAATACCTATGGAACTTAACCATAAGCCTAAGGTAGAGTTTCAAAGGAGATTAAATCCAAACATAAAAGAAGTTTTGAGAGAGTAATTGATTATTTTTTTGGGAAATGGAATAATATATCCCATTTTTTATAGTCCTTGCGTCAGCCCAGTCTATGTTGTCCCTAAAAACGGAGGTTTCACTGTTTTTAAAAATGAAAAAATGAAGAAATCCACATTGGGAAATCAACAAAATGGATAGATTGTGTATATTATAGGATGCATAATGAAGCCACTAGGATGGAAAATTTTCCAATCCCCTTCCTTGATCAAATGCTTGAGAGGATTTCTTGAAATGTATATTTATGTTTCCAGGATTTGTATTCTATTTACAACCTGATTCTGTTTTCTCTAGAGGATTAGAAAAAAACCACTTTCACATGCCCATTTGGGACATTTTACTATAGGTGGATGCCTTCTTGGTTGTGTGTAGCTCCATCCAATTTTCAAAGGCCCATGAAGTCTATCTTTTCAAATATTCTTTATTGAATCGTTAAGGGTTTCATAGATGAATTTTCATTATGGATAACACTTTTAATACATTTCTTGGAAATCTTAAGTTAGTCTACATTGAAACTAACCATGTTATTAATTGGGATAAGGGTTAATTCATTGTCACATAAGGTATTTTTTTGTGTCATAATTTGTCAAAAATAGGTTTGGAAGTTGATACAACTAAAATAGACGTCATTCAAAAACATCTAACTCTTGAAAATGTTAAAGGTATTATATGTTTTTTGGGATTTCCAGTTTTTACCAGGGGTTCATAACAAACTTTTACAAAATAACTGAGACCTTGTGTTCATTACTGGTAAAGTATTCACCTATCAATTGTGATGAATACTATTTTAATAATTTAATCTTATTAAATAAAAATTCATTACATCACTCATCATCACTACACCTGACTAAAAACAAATTCTTGAACATAATTGTGATGCAAGTGACATGGTAGAAGGTGATGTCCTTGGGTAGTGAAAATATAGGATGTTAGATGTTGTGTATTATGCTATTAGACTTCTATAAAAGGCCAAAAAGAATGATAACCCCACTGAAAAGAATTACTATCCATTGCTTTTTCTCTAGAGATGTTTATACATTATTTCTTATGCTCAAAGTCATCATTTTTCACTAATAATTCTGCTTTAATGTATTTTAAGTATAAGAAATAAACAAAACCTAAGATGATTAGATAGATTTTGTTTCTATAAGAGTTTTATTTAGAGATTAGAGATAAGTATGGAGCTGAGAATTTACTTGTGTATCACTTATCTAGGCTTCCTCTTACTCAATATGATGATCCTATGGAGATAAAATCTTGCTTCTCTGATGAAAAACTACTTTCTATTTTTATTAGGAAATCTTTTTTGGTATGCATATTCTGCTAAATTCGTAGCATCATGTGACTTTCCCCAAACATTTTCCAATAACCAAAGAAACAAATTTATTTTTTGAGTTTAAATTTTATCTTTGGGATGATCCCCTGCTGCCTATGAGATGTTTTGATGATATTTTGAAGAGGTGTGTTCTTGAAGGATAAATGATACATTTCTTAGAGAGTTTTCACTCCTCACCTTGGGGAGGTCACCATAGTGTGAAGAGAAATCCCAAAAAGTCCTACAATCTGGATTCTTTTGGACCACTTTTTTTAAGGATGGTAAGAGATTTTTAGCTAGCTGTGATAGATTTCAGAGGCTTGGAAATGTGATTAAATAAAAATACTAACCCCCAAAAGGAATTCTGGAATTTGATATTTTTTATATCTGGGGTTTAGATTTTATGGGTCCATTTCTATGATCTCATGGGAATGAGTATATTCTTTCTGCTTTTTATTATGTGTCAAAGTGGGATGAGGTAGTGAAACGTCACATCAATCAATCCAATTCTGTAATTAAATTTGTTAAAAAGAGAATCTATTAAACATTAAGAGTTCCCAAATCCTTTGTTACATATAATAGTATGAATTTTATGATTTATAAATTTTAGGATTTGAAGGGAAAATATGGTTGTGTTCGTAAAACCGGTACTCCTTATCATCCACAGTCCAATGGAGAAGTGGAAGATTCAAATAGGTAACTTAAAAAATACTTGAAAAACTATGTCAAACTCTATGAAAGAATGGTCTCTTAAATTGAATGAATCTTTATGGGCATATATCACTGCTTTTAAGACCCCAATATGTATGTCTCCATATAGATTGTTTTTTGAGAAATGATTTCATTTACCTATGGAGATGCAACACATGTATTATTGGGCAGTTAAGGCTTTGAATTTTGATCTGATGAGTGCTGGTTAGAAGAGAATACTTGAGATGAGTGAGTTAGATGAGATAAGAAGATAGAGTTATGGTAATTCATGGATTTATAAAGAAAGGACTAAAATTTTCATGATTATATCATTCAATAAAAAGAATTCAAACTTGGAGAGAAGGTCATCCCCTTTAACTCTAGGCTCAATATATTTTGTAGAAATTTGAATTCAAAGTGGTATAGAGCTTTTACTATTGTGAGAGTGATTAATAATTGATATATAAAATATTTAGGAGAAGAAAACAAACCCTTGTTGGTTAATGGGAAAAGAGTGAAGCATTTTTTAGGGATAAATGAAGGGCTTGACTACCTTTACTGTTCTTGAGAAATGATAGTGAAAAAATTTTAGCTGAATACTTTAATGTTTAGTACTTCATGGGAGTAATCCCATGGTTCTTTTTGTCTTTACATTGTTTCATTATTCTCCTTGAATAATGTGATGCTTTTTTGATCAACTTTTGGGAAGTTATTGTTACTTTTTTTCTTGGTCTCCTAGTTTTGTTTTAGGGTTATAAAAATGTTGTTGTTGTTTCATTTAAATTGTGGTATTCCCTTACTATAGCTTTAATGTTAAACATTAATTTAGGGAAGAGCTCTATTATTTAGTATTATCGCTGATTCAGTGATTTTTATTGAAGAGATTATTATTGTATTATAAGATTATGCAATATGTTTTCTGGGAAATATTCTATATATCTTGCATACTATAAGGTTTATACTTCATGTCACTTTGTTTTAAATAATTCTACATGTGCCTCTTAAAAAAAATTTAATTTCATTGATATATTAAAATCACTCACTACATGAACATAAGTGTGGGGGGGGGGGTACACAATACTGAAAATATAAACTATACCCATGGTACAAGACCATGGGTTTAGCCCTCAGGACCGTGGGTATAGGCTATACCCACGGTTATGGGAACCGTGGGAAACCAAGGCATCGGGATAGGTCTCTAACCTATACCCACGGTTTTACAAACTATTGATATAGCTATTTTCCACCATGTAATAGGCATATACCCATGGTTCAGAACCGGGGTATAAATATCACTAAAATTTCTATACCCACAACTCTCCAAAACCATGGTTAACAATTATAAAAAAACAGATCAAAATATGTGAAATGTAGTGGTTTAATATTGATTCCGCAAGGTACAACTTGAAATTCTAAGACCTAACCAACTAAGCTATTTAATTTTAATATATATATGTCTTCATCTACAAATATATATATTAATATACATTATCCATCCTAGAAAAATAAAATCAGCAAGTTTTGATCCCACGACCATTTAGGAAAAAACAGAGCATCTCACCAATTGATCTGCTTTAATTAAATGAATATTTATATATATATCTGCATAATAATATTAATTTTATCTACCTGGGGAAAAAACTTGAAACTAGGTTTTGAACCCGCTTTTCTGCGATACGGTGGAAACCCAGTACCACTAGGCTATGTTAAATTCTATTAATGTTTATATATATATTTATATATATATATATAGAGAAAAAGGATTATATAAAACTAACCATTTAGGTTTGGAACCCACGTTTCTCCTAGGAGGAAAAACATTATTACCACTACATTATATGGAATTACATTTAAATATACATTTTTATATATAATTTTATTCTCATTTTTAAAAATAAAGGACCCAAAAACCACTGTTTTGAAGAACCATGGGTATAGGTCCAAGCTATTCTCATGGTTTATATAAACTGTGGGTGTAGAATTTAATACTAGGGACTATACCAACGGTTCAGGGAAACTGTGGGTATAAGTGCCCTCAATACCCACAAATAAGGCTTAAATACTAAATGTTATACCCACGGTTTATAAAAACCATTGGTATAGATTCCACCTATACCCACAGTTCAATGTAAACCATGGGTATATGTTCTCCCACGGTATTACCACAAAATATTTTGTCCTCCCACACTTATGTGGGTACCCTATAACCACTGTTTAGAAAGAAACATGTATATAGGTTATAAAATTTCACCTATACCCACGGTTCGTGAAAACCTTGTGTATTTATGAGTCAATACTGACAGTTTTGGATGAAACTGTGGGTATAGACCCATTTTCCAGTAGTGACTTGAAGGATGAGGAATTTTTATTGAAACTACATTATGTTGGGGTGTTTTAGAATTCATTCTTATGCTCTATAGAATATATTATTAAACTAAATATTTTAAAATTCTTTCACCTAGTACACTGTGCACTTACAAGTTACATGTCATGTTTAAACATTAATGGAAAATCTATGTCACTGGACTTAAATGATAATGCATGTACTTGTTTTAGAACCTGATGTAAATTAATATTTATGGAATAAAATATTTTTTATCATAAATGTGACCTTTTATACATTTCATCTTTGCAAAAAAATCTAGGTTTTAGGTGTGTGGGTGGAGGGGGTTAATCTTTGACTATTCTAAACTATGATTTAATGAGAGCTTGTTAATTCCAACCTCCACTTAATATTTTTTTAAAAAATGGATAATATTTCAAAATTATATAATAATTTTTAAAATTACACTATAACCAATTGGGTCATACCTTAGGATGAATCTTGATGGGTAGTTAGAAACTGTTTTGATTCTAAAATTTATGAGGGTGGCTGATTAATGACTGGTCTTGATTGGAGATTGAATGGAAATTTGGTTTAGGAACTACATATGAGAGTGATATAGGTAACATGATTAGTAGAGTCATGATATAAACCCTTATAAATGGAAGTTTGATCTTGATCCCAAGGGATAGACATTTTTATATTATTCATTAAACTAATCATCTTAATGAGAGAATGCAAATTATTTTTATATAATATATTTGAATCTAGAGTAGTTTGGGCATCAAGGTTCCCATAGTGAATCTCTGAGAAAATAGATGTTGAGTGTCTTTCTGTTAACATTAAGCCCTCAACACACATTTAATAATTATATATGCATTGTGCTTAGCACATGATACACGTCTTGGGAAAAATAAAATAGTGTTTAGGGTCAAAAATGAGTTTATTAATGTGAGGGGAATGATGAACGTGAAATAAAGAAAGGAACACATTATTTTTATTGGGAATAATTTCGGTTGTATCATTAGGGTGAATTACAAGAACAATTATTTTTGAAACCGAGGTGTAGTTCAAATTATAAGGTTCTTACTTTTAAGATTTTAATTCCACATATTTTTTTCTTGTTGTCACTTTTGGACTTAGAAACTGATCTTGGATTGAAATGGGTCAATATGAAGGTTTAAAAATGAGGTGGGACACTTTTATTTCTTGATGATTCATTACTCTCTTGACTACCAGTGACAATATGATTATAGGCAAGACATAATTTGAGAATTTTCATTAAAAAAATATTATTGACATGTTTCAATCCTATGTTTCAAATGTCTAGACATGTTATACATTGATATGATTCATACTCACTGTTTTATTTTTCAAATATAATAATGCATGGGATTATTTGAGGACAAAAAATTCTTATGTGTGGGGGAATTTGATGTGGCATTATATTTACATAATATTTCCACATCATTTTAATTAATTTTTAATGATTTAATTAAGTAATTTTTTACTTTTTATTAAATAATAATAATTTTTTATTTTTATAACTAAATTGGTTAACTAATCAATTTTTATAATTAATTGTTCATTTTCACTGTTTAAAGAAATTAATTAATGACTTTATTCAATTCAATACATTTTATAAATTATTATTTAGTTTAGATGTATAACATCTTTATTAAAAATTGACATTCTAATTGTTTAATAAATTAACCTAAATTTTTTAATTTAATTTAATTAATTCATTACTTCATATTTTAATATTTTAACACTGAATAACTCTATTAATTAAATTCAATCACATTTCTTAATTTTAATACTTCTAATTAAATTTATTAATGATTAATTAATTTCGATATACAATTTTTTAATTTTTAATTCTCTCTATAATTATATTAACCTTAATTATTATTAATTAAGTGTTTTTTTAGTTTTAATTTATGTTTCATAATTTGATGTTCTTATTAATTAAACTAAATTTTGTTTGTTTAATAAATCTATTTAGGATTACCGGTTCTTTAGTTTTTAATTATCTTTGTTATTCTTTACATTAAAATAATAATATTTTTTCGACTTAATTTAAGTTTTAGGCTATTTTTAAATATTGTTTGTTTTGTAGTGTCACGGTGCCACCGTCCTCACTTCATGGTCTTACCCCTATCACAATGCCACCGTCAAATTCTCTCTACTTTGTCATCGGTTCCTACCTCCTTATATTTGTCTCACTGTTTCCTGCTTCATCTAACATATTATTCGAAACCAGTGCCACACATTAACCACCATTCTCTATTTACGGTGATTCATCCCTCCAGCCCTTCACGCTGTGAATCTCTTCCACCGAAACCAATACCTTGCCACCATCTCTTCTTCCCAGCCTGTGGCACCGTATCACTTCATAGTTCCCATGATTTTTTCTCTCTTCAACTGTTTCCCTGTCTCATTCCAGTGCTATTTCTCTCGCACTGCTTGCATCATCATCATTTCTGGGTATCATCTGAGCCACTGCAACTGAGTTTCTCTGTAACCATATCCATCCCATATCCATAAATCTAACTTAAAATTGATGTCAAACCCAACCCATTCCACAAATTAAATAAGAATACAACGAAAAAAATTGTAGACACCTCTGCATAGTTGGGAGAAAGTTGGAGTCGAGCCACGGTAGGCAAGCCGACCCGCTGCAACTGACCCGTGGATGTGGAATCGAGATCATTACACCATGTCACTGACATTTGGAGGAGGAGTTGAGGTCCGTCTTGAGTCAGGAGGATTATTCAGCATCTTTGGCTTCATGAAGAAGCCACTAGATCTAAAACTGACCTTCCCTGAGGCGTAATGAAGAAGAAGACACGAGGGATAAGATAATATTATTAATAATAAATAACTGTAATAAATAAATATAGTATTAATAATACAAATAAATGATTAATCATAATAATTTAATAAACTATAAAATATACTTATTAATAGTATATATATTTAATAACAATATATTAATTATTATTATAATTTTGACTAAAAAAATATACTAATAAATAAATTTATTTATTTTAATATATATAAATGTTTTATTATTAAAATAATTAAATTATTATTATTATTACAGTATAGTTAATAAAATAAAACAAATTAATTAAATATTATTTATAATATTATTTATTATTTAATTACTTATGACGTTTATTTGTATTTATTTTTAATCTAGTTTATAATTATAAACATAATAAATTTATAATTGCAGTTATTATTTTAATTAAATTAATAAGTTTTAAATATAAATTTGATTTATCCTAGTAATTTTAAGTGAATAATTTTATATATAATATATATATAAATAATAATAAACATAGATTCTTATAAACTAACATTAACTTTCTAATAAGTAATTTCGGTTTAATTTAATATAAATAATAAAATTAACTCGTCTTCATTTTTTTAATTGCTTTGCCTTTTCCTTTATTTTACAGGTTTATACGGGAAATATAATCCCTTCGAGTTTCAAAAAAAATTATTGTAGTTAAGGAAAAAGATTAAATGACGTGTGTTTAATTGAAATAACACACGTGTATCATGCAAACGTGAGGAGCCAACCCAGGTCAGTGCAAGATTGTGGTGACGAGCAGTAGATGTCTACAAGTTTAATAGTATAGTAAGGAGAATATTTTTGACATACATACTTTGGGGGAATGAATTGGGGTAGAAATCTTTGGTACTTCATAATATTCTCTCTCATTAGAGTAGAGAGATTTGGTGGTCAGTCGTAGAGTCAAATGAGCATAGGAGTAAAGCATCTTTCTGGGAGTTCTTCTTCCCTTGTATTTGAATTCATTTACTCTATTTTAAAATTTTCAAAATTTCTATTATGATAATGAGAATTATTTATCATGAAATATTCTAATTTGGGGAGAAATTGAAGTTCTTCTAGTTATCATTAAATTCCATTTTTCACTTAATCATTTCGATGTATTCAGTAATGATCAGAGATATCAATACTAAATTAATTCAATTTATTTTTACCATTAGAACTCAAATTGAAAACCCCAGAATCAATTGGTGAGATTGATTGTAGATACTTTTTCAAAATATAATAAATTCATAAAACTTCAGGACATAGGACGAGTTCATCCTATTGTCATTTTCATATATAATTTTCAATGTTGATCCATTTGGAGTGGTGAAAACTGAAATTGATCAACCTATCTGACTTAATTCATGGAAAGGGAAGTAATTAATTTCCATTAAATGGTGGTATAATGCAAATTTTTGTTTCCTGAATTACAATACATTAAAAACAAATATAATGAAGAATTTTCCCTTGGAATTTTACTTTGATAGTTCATTGATCAACAATCAACATTCTTTTTGTTCACTATTTTGAATATGTTTTCTATTTCAACTTATCAAGATCAAAAATTTAAAAATATTATGGCACTTTAATTCATAATAAAAACGATTTTTAAATATAAAAAGATAAAATAAATAGAAAATCAACCCCATTATTAACAATAGTGGGGTCTTTGATAAGTATTAGAAACGATTTGGTCAAAATCACCTTCTATGTGGAATAGACAATACATACCAAATAAACAATAGTTAGTAATAATATAAATAATAAGACATTTACCCACATAAATGGTGGGTAGATAAAAAATACTTGTGAATTAAAGAATGAATAAATGGAAAAGATTTTTGTGGTTCTAGACGTGGCGTTCTAGACCGATTAAAAGTCGGGATATAGACATAGAGTTCCTCTTCAATAGTTATGCAAGATTGAGATTATGGGGCTCTAGGCATGAATACCTACACCAAATGAGATATGGAGTGATATATTTTGTGACCTACACAAATGAGATTTGTGGTTTTTGACGTGGGATTCAACAGCAAATGAATGATAATAATGAATAATGATTCAAATTGAAAAAAAATGAATTGAAACTGTGCTTAATGTGATGATTAAATTTTAAATGACAATGTGATAACTACTTAATTATGAATATTATTTTATTTCTTCATTAATATACATAATCTATCTTTTGATTAAACTTGTTTTATACACTATTGGTGTTAACCTATTGATTTATACTCACACCCTACTCGAGCCGCCTGATCAGCTCCCAAGTAGACATTGTGGTTAAAGGAAAGGATGAGGGGAAGGCCCTAAGATAGGTTTATGTTTGTGATTAGAGCATGGAAGAGGGAACTAGACATGGTTTTGGACCTGCTTGGGAGTCGTTCTATCTTTACTTTCAGTTGCATTGTTGACTTTTGACACTTGCATTGTCATTGCATGTTTTACCTTTAAGTTGAGTATTGTATTTTTTTATTTTGATTATCATATTCCATGTTATTTTTATAATTATTTATAAGCTTCTTCACTTCATTATTGCTGTTATCTTCTATTGTTGTTTTCTTATTATAAAAGATGGAATAGTCTCCTGAAGACTGACTTACTAGACCCTCGCTGCTAGTCAGAACCCTCTGGCATACTGGGAGGTGTGCTTGAGGGCATGTGGCCAACCGGCATTGGGCACCATTCAATGGAAACTAGGTCGGGACGTCACATAGATATTGGTCTAGCATTCCAAATTATTAAAATACATACTTGTGCCAAAAGATCAACTAAAAATAATCGTATCAGAACCCAAGAATGAAAATAGGTTTCATAAACATTCATCATAACATTAACTATAGAAAATAAATAATCTTAATAATAATTTCATAAAATCATAATCCTTGTAAAAAGGATCATGTAACATAATAAATTTAAAATTGTATAACCCATGGAAGGGAAACACATAGCCTAAATAACATTTCATAAAAAACATAAATCATCTAGAGTAATAAAGATAATTGTATAATTAGGTTATAACATAGTAAATCATAAATAACTTAAATGAATATAATATTAGATATAAAGTTAATTTCAATGATTACATAGTTATTTTTTGAAAATAATAATATTTTCATATTGAAAATTTAACATTGAAAAAACAAAAAATCCTAAAAAATTAAAAAAATATTATTTTAAAATAACCATTTATATTTTCGAAGAAAAAATAAAAACATTATGTGTTTGTGATGGTGATAAATCATGTTCATGTCATACACGTTAAATCAATGATACCATTTACATTTTTTGTAAAATAAAACCAAGGAATATTTAGAAACTTTTATCAAGAGTGCCTTTAATTTTTCTAAAAGTCAAAAATGGTAAAAATTTATTTAATATTTTTATATCACTAAAAAATTTCTCCAAAAGATTGTAATATACATGGATATTGAAGAAAATGGGTTTTCAATGGAATATAGAAATAATGTTTATATTTCATTAAAACATTCAATTAATATCATGAGTACATAAAGAGGGGAAAATGAAGGGAAACCATTTATTTTACTAATCAAAGCATAATAATATAAACGTAATGATTTGTTTTTATAATAATTAAAATATTTCATCATCTAATGTATAAACATAAAAAAATTGACAAAATACAAGATGGAATGAAAAAAACCCATAAATTTTTTTAATATTGAATCATAATAACATTAAATAATATATATATATATATATATATATTAAATTATTATAAAAATAAAAAAACAAGTTATTAGATGTAAAAAGAGTTGAATATTTACCTCATTGAATGATAAAGGACCATAACATAACATCTGTCACAATAGAAAAAAAATGTTGATTTTTCATAAAAACATTATATTAGACTTATGAGTACATAAAGAGCGTAAAATGATGTACAAAAATTAATTTCCCTAAAAAAATCATAATATAATAAAATTCAGGATATTATTGAGGGATGAAGAATAATATTTCATCATCAGATGAGTAAACATGAAAAATATTGATAAATGATGACACTTTATCATAAAACCAATTCCATTTTGGCAGCATTAAATCAGATGAAATGTGAAATAATATCATTAAATGTAACTAAAATATCATAAGAATAAATCAATTAATTATAATACATGTCAAATTTTATTTATATAAGCCCCATTAAAAATATAAGTTAATAACAAAACACATGTCTCAAAGAACCCAAATTGTCAAAAAAAATCCCTTTCAGCTTTGGTAATCTATAAATTCATAAGGAACAATATAGAATATGATTAAAATAAACTTTACGTATCGTGAAAATAATGATATTAATGATTTCATATGTCAATTTTTTAGTATATACACAACCAAAATTAAATATGTGGTGAATATGGAATATGTCTCTCTGAAAAAAATGTGGGACTTGAAATATCTTATCTTAAGTATTGACATGCTTTGAAGATATCCAAGTATCCTATATTAAAAATTTAGGTTTTTTAATTTTATATTATATAACTATTCTCATAATTTTTATATAGTATGTTATTTAAATAAGTCCTTTGTTACCCATTTATAATTATTTCCTTGTTGAAATAATGTTACTTTTAATAAAAGATTTGTTTTCTCTGTAGGTTTTGGTTTGGTATTTTTTAACCTTTTACTTTTATTATGGTTGAAAAATCTCCATAATGTTAAAAATGATATAAAGATCATTTATATTCATTAAATATATATATTTATAGTATAAATAATTTTTTTATATAAAAAGAAGTTATATAGTTCATGATGATGGTATGCTATAAAAACAAGGGAATGATGTATCAATTTACTCAATGGATCAAAATATAATATGGTAAATAATATATCAACATCAAAAATTAATTATGTGTCATATATATCACATATATTAATTAAATTTACTTTATTAAATTCCATGTAGAGAATTGTTGATAAATTAATCACATTACATCCTGTTGTGGTAGTCCATCATATATTAGAGAGACGGTATCATATCCCCCAGAATGCAATGAAAGAATAAATATTTCATATAATGATTCAAAAATTATAACAATTTAATAAATATCAAATATAATCAAAAAATACATCATTATATCTAGCCTTGAGATGTGGTTGTGGAAAATGAATTACATCAGTTTTTATGGTGGTAGTCATCACTAAAAAAAATCAACATTTTCATTTCATTTTTGAGGGAAGCCAAAAAATATATAGATAAATCCATTACCATAGAAACTTATCAATATATTTAAGTTTTATCATATTTGAATAATTTTTATTGATGTTTAGGAATAAATAAAACCAAAAACACATGTGTGATAATTTTATCTCCCTTTTGGAAAACCATATTAGGTTTACACATAAAGCCTATATAGGGGTATCCTAACAAATATAATTCAACAAGGATTAGTGCAGTAAATAGATACTTTTATTGGTTTGGTATATTTTAATAAAATGTGATATGTAATTTTGAATTTGGTAGGTGAGTGTGTGACCTTTTGTGAGTGTGGAAGAGGGCACATATGGATTTTTTAAAAAGAATAAAGTATACCAGCATTTTTCACATTACAAGTGGATATAAAATTAGTAATAAAAGAATATAATATTTGATACAGTCTAAATAAGTCCATCCAATCGGCATAATTTTTGTTTGGTAATTTTAACTCTTATTTTTTAATTAAACCCATCATAAACCCAGTTTAACCTTAAATGTTGTAATTAGTTTTTATTCATTATACTATTCATTTTCAAAAAAAATATAAAATTAAACATATTATATTATGTAAATAATAAATTATAAAATATTCAATTCAATTTTATAAATTCATGTAATAAAAGTGGAATATTTTAATTTAAAATGAATTCCTCTCATGTGGTGATAAATTTGTTTTCTAAATTGAATGTTCTAAAAAGCGTAAAATGTTTATATAAAAAACAAAAAACAAAAAATTAATTCTAATGACCTAAATTTTATTAATATGTATATAATTTAAAAAATCAAAATTTCATAACTATATTATAATAAAAGAGTTCTTGTAATTTATATAATATAAAAGAGTGTTTTTAATAGAATTAATATACCATCACCATTAATTAAAAATATATCATAAAATTTTAGGAAAATTAATAAAATATAATTATTACATGATTATTTCATAAATAAATTGTATTTATAAAAATAAATCTATCGAAAATTAAATTTAAAACAAATTTACAAAATGTGCCAAAACATCCTTTTAGAAAATTGCAATTTTTAGTGTAAAATTCAATTAATTATTATCTTAAGCCAAAAAAACGAATAAGATTAATGTTAAACATTTTACTGAATCCATAAAAATAAATTTCATTAATAAATTCAATAAAATTTATTTATTGAATTTATTTATGTAAAACTCATTTTTGTACAAAAAAATCTAATTTTTTGAAAAAAAATTCGTTTTTTATATGGTTTTTATTTTCATTTCAAAATAATTATTTACTAAAGAATTAATTTTTTATTTAGTTATAAACAATATTTCTCACAATTCAGTTTATTATACTCATAAAAAACCTAATAAGGTCTATCTTATAAAAATTGTGTTATATAATTTTATTATTATAATATGTCATGTTTCGCTAAAAATCATTGTTTTATGTACCACAATCATTCAATGAAATTTGATTTATCTGAAAAAATATTTCATAAAATATAATTTTGTTAAATTATACCCGTCAAGCTAAAATAAATTTATACCTAGATATTTTAGACATTGATAAAAATGATATGATACTTCTACGTCATTACATATAGCTTCCTCAAGATTAATGTTTCAACAGAAACCATTAACTAGACGAGTGGTATAGTTTCACAAAACAATCTCCATGATATTAAGAATCACATTTGATTATTCATCATAACAATGATCATTCTATATTTGGTGGACCTATGAGTTTAGTACACATGAAGTCTCACGAATTCACATTTCAATGAGAGATACCAGGAAGACATCATGGACTTGGGAGAGGTTTGGTGGACGATCAAATAGATAAGCCACAATATCTGTATAATCAATAATTTCAATGGTAACAATATAAAGAGGTCTTAGGTTTCCCTTATGTCCTCCATGGAGATATATTTTAAATCTAATTATCACAAATAAAAAATAACCTATCATGTCAGTGATTGTTAGAATCACTTTTCATACAACTCTATTTTTTCCTTATGTGTTTTGAATGGATCTATATTTCCCTATAATTGATTTATCCAAATATGGTCATAATTTCATTCATTCACTAAATTTATCCTAGTACGTTGGATTTGGAAACATATATCAAAAAATGGATTAATAATGATACACATGATTACTAGAGTAAATTCTATTTTTGTAAGAAATTTCAACTAGAATAAGGTTTTAATCCAAACAAAATTTGAATTATATAAAACATGATCACATCATATCCTATATGGTATAGAGTTCTATCATATAATGACTATCCCGACCTTTCCCATGGGGCCCAGACATGACTAACCCAAGCCCATGTTCCATAGGCCAGGGGTTGGTGACTAGCACCTGAAGTCTTTTCCAGAACAGGGAAGTCATTGACATGGAGATCTATACACACTCAAAAATTGAAACTAAAGTATACAACCAACAAAATTAATATATAACCATGATATTAATGTACAACAACATGTACAACTATAAATTAAAAATAGTGGGTCGGAATTCACACCCTATAAACTGAAAATAAAATAAATAGCTTTTGCATTTTCCCTGGAGCTCTATCTGGAGGGTAGTAGCTATATGTATGAAGTTGAAGAAGATGATTTTGACTGCTCTTATTGCACCAATATCCACCAAGTCCCCAACCTCCAATGTCTACCTCAGAGTGTCCGTAGTCTGCACCAAACATACACGTGCGGGCAGAGCACATATATAGGTGAGTATAACAATACATAGTAGGGGACCCTAAGACCCCCGAAGGTCTCTCAGTAATCCATAAAGGAAAAAATCACATGAATTACCCCAAATGTAATATCACAAGAATGATATGAATAATGAAGCACAAAGAAAAGAGATAGATCACTCTAGCGGTATAACTTACAGGTCACTAGGATAGGGATGACTAGTCATAATGCTAGATCATTCTATCCATAGTAACTCTACTGCTGAACCGTATAAGTCATTTTATGTTGACCCGTATTAGTCCATAGATGTAGACCCATATTGGTCGCTAGTGCTGACTCGTATTAGTCACTGGTTCTGACCTGTATCAGTTGCTGGAGCTGACATGTATTGGTCGTTGGTGCTCACCCATATTGGTCCCTAGATATTACACATATTTGTCCCTAGTGGTGACCCATATTGGATGATGGTATAGAGGTAGGGATGATTAGTCATATAACTAGATCATCAATGTATGTAGATTCTGATGCTAACCCATACTGGTCGCTCTTTTTGTTCATGTCATAGCTAGCCACTGGTTTTTTGCATGAAGCACACCTGATCTCTGGAAGACTCGGATTCACAAGACATCAGTCATATTTCAACAAGGACAAAGTCTAAGAAATATAATGCTGAAGGGATCTCCCTGTCATAGGGGTCCCAACGTGACAGATGACACGCCGATCAGACGCCCGGTCTGTGGGATATGGGAACTTTTGAAAAAAGGGTTCGGTTGGATTCAATTGTAATCTAACCTAAGTCACATGTCCAATTCCTTCAAAACTCACATAGAGTATCACTAAAGGACAGGCTTGTCACATGGGAACTTATTCCACATATTGTGCGTCGATCGGACGCCCGGTCTGTTAGTTACACATCTTTCCGAGAAACGAGTGTGATCACACCTCGGTCCGAATCGGCTCATTTGGGATAACTAGAATTTTCCAAAGGTACTTCTTTCCAGAAGGGGTCCCAATGCCACTGATTTCATGTCAAACGGACCACCTCTTTGGTATTTACATTTGATTA
The DNA here is from genome assembly GCA_963277665.1 of Viscum album. Lineage (NCBI taxonomy): Eukaryota > Viridiplantae > Streptophyta > Magnoliopsida > Santalales > Viscaceae > Viscum > Viscum album. The sequence goes on from OY728145.1 coordinate 1,496,984,672, forward strand.
TTTATTCAGGGGACAGTTGGGTCTGGGATTGGTCGAACTCGGTGTGGCCGGCCCAGCGCAACGTGTCCAGGGGTCTACCTGACCATGCCCTGGTCTGTCCTGTTAAGGGTCAGCTAGGTTCACTGGGTCAGTCCCATCATGGTTGAACAGACTCGTTTACAGGATCGGGTTGCTATTGGCCTGGCCGACCCGCACTAGCCAGCTGGGTTGTGGGTCCGGCCCGACCAGCTAGGTGGGATCAGCCAGCCCACATCTGGACCGGTCCACCTGAAGGCATACCTCTTCACCCAGCTGTCCCCATGGATGCGGAGTCATTTCATCCGACAAAACACGGTGTCGTGCCGCCCCCTCCTACTGTGACTCGCTGATCGTGATTGCTGCTATAAGCGGTGCCTATGGGCACCGCCCTCCTCCCATGAAGCTTGCTCGTGTTGGCTGCCTATTGCCACCATGGCGCAAGACAGAACCCCACCATTCCACTACCGTGGAGGGTTGTCGTTGGCCTCTTCCGACCACCACCAGTTGCTTCCAGTATGGCGTGCCGACAGTTGTTTCCACGGGCCACTAGACTTGCTCTGGTGGTTGGTTTCATCTGTGCCTATGGGCCTCTTAGATCACATATTCCATAATGTGACTTTCATTTATGAGCTGCAATCGAATTGGGAAAACATTCCCTGAAGAAGGGAAGAAAAATAAAACAAGGAGAGGAGGGTTCAAGCCTTTTTTATTTGTCCCTCACCCTCCACATTAGCATTATAGGAAGTGGAAAATAATTGTTTATCGCATTTTAATAATGTTGAACCCCATTCAAATCCCCCTCAACAACCTCCTAAAAAATAGGACATTGAATCGGGGGGAAAATTGATTTAAAAGACAACCCCTACCTCGATTTATTGGAGATATCGCAGTTGTTGGCATTTGTCGTCCGTCGAACATCATATCGATCCTAAATTGGGCATCAGAAATCCGCCATTCTTCATTACTGGAATGCATGGAATCACATCATTAGGGTTTCCTCGCATGATGAAGTCATGCCATGAACTAAATTTAAGATCTATATAAATAGGTGGGGGATGTCAAGAAACATCTTGAGGAATTAATGAGGTTCATTAATTGACGTAATTAATGTGCCTAATTAATTATACGATATGTAGTTACACAAACAATGTGGAACTATGAAATTGACACCCCATAATTAAAGGTTTAACCACCTCTGAGGTCCCCGCCATTTCCACTCAACATGTAGTAGGAAAAAAGAAAAAGAAAAAGAAATAAAATTAAAATTTATGATATTTTGTTATTTTCTTAAAAGTTGTAAAAACTATATTTTTATACTGACCCACTATGGTCGAAGTGAATCTTTCCTTAAGAGAATATTGGAAATTCAGATTCAATGGTGCCCTCATATTTTTAATCTGATCACCTGTTCAAAAGATAGAAAACGATGCTCGTGCGTTTACTGAACTTAACCAAAAAAATTTAGAAACTCTTTCAGGGCACACTAGGCCTATGAATTACATTACATAAATTTACATAGACTTGTAATAATACAAAATAATTTTAAAAAAATTACATAAAATTTACTTAGTTTTATATTCTCACCACTTTAGGGATTTACATCCCGAAAAGACAAACAAGGCTACTGAATCAAAGAGGGGTACTGGGAACACATATGAGCCTCTCACTCCCATGTCCTATTATGAAGATTTCCATCCTTCCACAACATGCACACCAGAGGAATCAACCGCCCAAGAAGGATATGCTCCAATCAATCCACTATCTCTACCGAGTACTTTGTAAAAGTCTCCCTGTCGTCAATCTCTAGCTCAACATGGTCAATGAAGTGAGATGGTTCATGGGCGTATCTCCTTAGTTGGGATACATGGAAGATGTCAAGAACCCTCTCTAACTACGATGGTAGTGCTAAGTGGTTTTCCCCCTCACCTATCCTATAATGTATCAGGAATGGTCTGATAACCTTGGTGAGATTTTTTCACCTCAAAATACATAGTCCCCCTCCTAGAACAATAGTGGTCTCCATCACCTATCAGTATAGAACGTTGGTCAGCTCTGTGCTATCTTCACCCGCTCTCGTATGACCTACACCTTTTTAGGGGTAGCCAGTACCATCACTGGGCCCACAACTGTTGGCTCTGCTTGATCCTTCCAGCACAAGGGTGATCTACATGGTCATCCATAAAACACCTCAAAAGGGTCCATACCAATGGTGGAGTGACAACTCTTGTTGTACGTGAACTCCACCATTGGTAGGTTGTCCTCACAACTATAACCAAAATCTAAGACAAATGCAAAAAGAATGGCATCCATGGTATGGATAGTCCACTTGTTCTGACAATCTATCTGTTTGTGAAAAGCTATGCTCAAGATATGTTTAGTCCTGAAAGCCTCCTACAATATTTTCTCAACCGGGATGTGAAGCGTGTGTCACAGTCTGAGACTATCGTCGAACGTAAATCATGTAGTTGAATGATCTCCTAAATGTAGATGCATCTGGGGATCTCTACCAAACCCTTTTCTTTAATAACAAGGAAGTGGGCCGACAAGGTGAGTTAGTAAATGATCCCCAAGATAGTATCGTGCCCTATGGATGTACGTGGCATCCTCGTCACAAAGTCCATCGATATCCCTTCCCACATCCACTCAGGAATCTCAGGGGGTTGGGTCGATCCTATAGGTACCTATACTCATCCATTACTTACTAGAAAGTGAGGCATATATAAACAAACCCCACAATAGATTTATTCATACATGGCCACCAGTACTAACACTGGAGGTCCTAATACATCTTTATCATGCCTGGACGTACCGCCAAGGGGGATGTATATAACTCCTACAGAACCTCCTCCCATAGCGCCACAAGTACAATTTAATGTTATCTAAAATGATAGCATGATCCTCGCCTTTAGAATATATTTCATGTGCAAGGACGGAGGATATCTAAACACGTGTAGCTTCATAGATGTTGTCGTTGCGCCTCCTCAACTTGCAGAAGGAGTAGAGGGGTAACTACAATCGACTGAATGTAGACTGTCTCATCTCTATCCACATAGGATATTTGAAGTGAGGAAAACTACTATGAATCCTCATTCAGTATCTATGAACTCTATTTATGGCTACATGAATATTCCAATACATTTCCCTTCCCTAGAGTAAAGAGCATCTCAAATTCATAGTCCTGGAGGAACTCTACCAAGTTTTTTTGTCTCTGATTCATATCTTTCTATGTGAATATATATATGAGACTCTTTTGGTTTGAGTAAAATAATAACCGCTCGCCCATCATGTAGTGTCACCAAATATTTAGTTTAGAGACTACTTATTCTAACTCCAAGTCATGAGTCACATAAATCTGCTCATGTGGCCTTAACAGTCATGATCCATAAGAAATCACTACATCATCCTACATCATGACGCAATCGAGTCTGGTCCCTGATGCATCTTAGTAAACCATGTAGTTAGTGCCCTCCTCTGGCTACCTCAAGATGGGAGCGTTGGTCAAGTTATGCCTCAACTATTGAAAGTTCTACAAGAATGTCTTTGACTACATGAAGGGTTTCCCCTTTTTCATCAAGTCAGCCATAGGTTCCGATACTATGGAAAAATCAGGTATGAACCATCAACAGTATCCTACCAATCCAAGGAATCATGACAACTCAGTAACACTCCAAGGAGGCTCCAAATAAAGCACTTCCACGATCATCCATGGATCCACTACCAATCCAGCCTCTATGATGACATGTTCAAAGAAGTGGACCTTCCACATCTAGAACTCAAACTTCATGAGATTCCCATATAACTAGTGCTCAAGAAGTTTGTCCAGAACTATCCTAAAGTGTACAAGGTGATCTTCCTTGGAAGATGAGTACACAAAGATGTAATCAAGGAAGAACACCACTATGTGATCAAGGTATGGCTGGAAGATCTTGTTCATGAGCCCAATTAACATTATTGGAGCATTGGTCACACCCAAACGCATCACCAAGAACTCTTAATGGTCATAATAACATCTTAAGGTAGTCTTCGTTACATTCTCATCTCATAACCTGAGCTGATGATAGCCTGATTTGATGTCTATATTCGAGAAACTCTTCACTTCATTAAACATATCAAACAGATCATCAATCCTTGGAAGAGGATACTTGTTATCCACAATCACCATGTTTAGGCACCAGAAGTCTATGTATAGCCTCAAACGTCCGTATTCCTTCTTGGAAAACAACACAGGGGATTCCCATGGAGAAACAGTAGGGCTTATGAACCCCTTCCTCTATAAGTCCTCCAACTATAACCTTATCTCCTGGAGATCCGTAGGGGCCATCTAATATGATGGTGTAGATTTCAGTGTTTTTAATGGGTATAAGTCAATGCATAATTCTACCTATCTTCGAGGAGGTAGTCCTGGTAGATATTCTATAAAGATTTCCCCATACATGTCCAGCCCCACTTGAATGTGTGTACTCGCCTTATCCACTATGTCGAAGGTCATGCGAGGTAGTTGATATGTAATCGGCTACACCCTCCTATGTGAATGTCCATCTCATGTTGCTATGTTTTTCCTCTCACCATCAACAGAAAACTAACCTCCATATTTGTGAATACATCAAACTGTACATCTCAAGATATCAATTTTTGAGTGAACTCTTAATATCCGGTCCATTCCTGGAATGAAGTCATAGGGATTCAATCCCTCTACTAGAAGATCCCATCTGAAACTCTCTCTTTCAAGAGTAAGATCAGACATTTGACACGAGTGTGTGACTACTGAATCTCCTCCCATAGCATTATCAAAATCCAAGGGTTGAGATAAATTATCAGTCAGAATCTCAGAGTCTCAAACTAAGTCCATGACAAGGATATAATGTCTAGAACCTGTGTCGATAATAACTGTAACTAAAGTAGAGAAGAAATAGATCGTACCTTGAATTATCCCAAGGACACCATGATCATGATCCTCTACTACATGCAGCTAGAACTATCCCCATCCACCTGCTCCTTGATCTCGTGGTTGATTTCTTGGGGGTGGTCTTAGTAATGCCTAGTGACTCCGACCACCTACCATTGCATGTCCTGCTCCCATGACTCTTTCACCGACTGGATGAAGCTCATGCTCATGATGCTACCACTGCCTCAGTGGCCCCTCCACCATTTACCGATCATCCACGTGGGGAGTCTGGTAGTCACGAGCTCTGTGACCCTGTACCCCGTAGGAAAATATATCATGCCTCATTGGTTGCTCCCTCAGACTCTTGATCCTCACACCTCTAACCCTACATCTGTTGGTCATCCTCTGGATGGTCTTTCTCGCTTAGGCTTCTACATCATCTGTATATTGAAAGTTGTAGATCAATATGCTAACTATAGTTCGACAAGGGATCTCACTGATGGTGCCTATTTTGAAAGGAATCTCTCACTCAACAAAGCTCTCTCTATCACACCATCCTACGTCGGAATGCTGACAGAAACTATCATAGATCTGATCTCTAATCGGAGTCCCCGCTCAATGGTCTGGACCCTGATGTAGGGATCTTGAACCATATAGGAGGAGTATCGGGAAAAGTTAGTAAATCTCATCCATTACTGATCCAAAGTCTAGTTACCCAGCTGATGATGAAGCATATCCTAAATATGCATAGAGCATAGTGTAACTGACATGAACTCTTCCTTGAAAATGCTATCAATGTTTGGCTAGGATAGGGTCATATCCTCATGCACCTAGACCATCTATCTCCACCATCGTCCTACCGATCCCTGAAGAAGGCTAGTGATCAATATTGAAATATGCTCTATTGGTGTCTCTACTAAGTGAAACACCCACAAAACCACCTCAAGCCTATCCTCTATTGCCTGGGGGTATGTCTCACCACGAAACCTTGAAGGCCTCTATCTCTAGAACCCATGAAACATGCTAATCTGGTGTGCATGATCAACTGGTAGCATTTGCATCTCAACGGATGGTGGTGTTGTTGGTAAACCACCTGAAGGTGCCATCACTGTGAGTGGTCTGTAGGACCCTGGGACAGCCTAAGAGGGGAGGGGTGAATCAGGGTGTCTTTAAATTTGATGGATATTGTTCCCACATTGGTAGGAACTAGTCAATCCTATATAATGGATATGATTATAAATCAAACATTCACATTCAAAGAGATGACACATCACTTTTTACATAGTTCACCACTAAGGGCCACGTCCAACAAGTATATGCTGACAGGTTTTCGGTCGTACATAATTCCACTATTTTCCACGAGTTGTGGATTACAAAGATTTCGAACATTCACTATGTACAAGGCTCACTACCTTAACAAATGATCAGGGATAGCCTACTGCGTCCCTCGAGTTAGTCCCATTGACTCCCCATGGGTCACTGCCTTTGGTGAAGTCCCAGCCAGTTTATAGACGTGAGGGTCTCTTAAATATATTTGCATTGGATTCATTGCCTCTGCATAGCATGAGACTCTGCATGCATAGATGTCTAGAAATGATGCACTTATACACACTAAACCACTGAACTGGATAACTAGAACGTGAAAACAAGTTTCACTGACAATTTTGCAAAACACCGACCATTTTCTCAAAAGGCATTTATACTACACACAATATTTCCTTTACGCGTGAAAAAATATTTCATGCAGAAACACCCTTTTTCGCGCAACCGATTATTTTACGTGCCACCTCAAAATTTTATGTGCAACACTTTTTTTTCACGCAGCCCAGAATTTTTCACACAACACCATTTTTTTTGCGCAAAACTAAATATTTTGCACCACACAATTTTTTTTTGCACAACCCTGAATTCTTCACACAGCTTGGAATTTTTTGGCCAAACCCATTTACGCGAACCTTTTAGGTGCATTAGAACTCAAATCATTTCTATGTATTCAACTCTACATAAAGACGGGGGTCACCACTTATTTATAGGCATTTCAGATCCCCGTGCCCAAAACCCATCATGGTGCAAAAAAACTCTCATTCGGCGCGCAATACATTTCACATAGGAATCCTTTTTTGTGCACATCTCCAGATTTTTCATGCATCCCATGCCTTTTCCATTTTTCAACGTTCTTATTTCAAAACACTATTTTTTCGAAAAAACTAGCTCCTATATTTCTCACACCGTGTTGTTTTTCATGCACCACTCTGTTTTTCATGCGCCACCCCATTTTTTTGCGCACGCCACTATTTTTAACGCACACCTCTGTTTTTCGCGCACACCGCTATTTTTAGCGCACAACACTATTTTTTCTCCCAAGACTCATTTATTTAACACACCACTTCCTTTTTGGATGAACCTCCTCTTCCAACAACCTATGTATTCATTTTCTGATTTTCAGTTCCCAAAATTTGGAAAACAATGGAGAACATCGCCACATTCAATACTATTGTCTACTTGAACTGTATGATCACTTTACAGGCACACATTCTGAACATCCACTGAGGATTGAAAATAAAAACAAAACAAACTCTAATTCATGCATAGAACGACCATTGTTCCAACATGGTCCATGTACCGACACATCATCACTCAGTGGTCCACTGAAACAATATCTATTCAGAATCCTAGCAGGCAGTCTTCATGGAGGTTTCCTGTAAGAAAAAAAATGCTCTATGGCCAAAAAGATATATCGAGTGAGCTATCTCAATAATGATCAAGGAAACTGGTCAAAACACCAAAAACTGGGGTATTCATTTAACGAGTTAGGAAATAGAATTTAAGGTCTTGGTGTGTTGATACATTGCCCGTCGCACCAACACTGCACTCCCCGAATGGGAAAACATACTCAAGACACATTACAGCATTGCCTCATTAAAACTAGAATCTTAGTTCTCATAATAGAATCAACATCCCTTTGATACCAAATTGTCATGACCCATCCCATGGGGCCTATAAGTGACTACCACAATCCCACCATCCATTGGCTAGGGGTTGGTGACTAGCACCACAAGGTTTTTCCCAAATAGGGAAGGAATTTCCTTAGAGATATATACACACTCAAAATGGGAAACTGAAGTGAATAGAAAAATTAAGTTACAACAATCATTGTTAAGTACTACTACAAGTAAATTAATAAAATGAAAATAGTGGACCAAAATACAATCCCTAGAAACTAAAAAGAATGTAAACAGATGTCACATATTCTCTAGAGCTCAACCTGGAGGGTAGTAACTATATGTCTAAATTCAAAGAAGAGGATCTATTCTTCTCCCATCGTACCATGCTCCACAAAGTCTAGAACATCCAAATTCTACCTCAGAGCGTCAGTAGTCTCCACAAGAAATATACGTACAGACAGAGCCCGTGTAGGGTTGAGTATAACAATACCCAGTATGAGACAGTACCACAAAACTGGGAATTTCTGGCGCCACCCTTTATCAGCGCTAACGAAAAGCACTGATAAAGGGGTATGCCGTTATTAGCGCTAGTTAAAAGCACTGATAAATATAACCTTTATCAATGCTAAAATAATCTCTCATAAAGGTCTACCCTTTATTAGCGGTTTTTTAGCGCTGATGAAAGGGAACATTTATCAGTGCTTATTTTAGCGCTGATATCGTAATTTATATAAAATTATAATATTTATCAGTGCTAAAATAAAAGCCCTTATAAGACATACCTTTATCAGTGCTTTTAACGAGCGCCGATATAGGTTCCAGTGGTTTCTATTTAATAACCCTAACATGCCCTCTTCTCTCATATGCAGTAAATCTTTCTTGGAAGCTAAACCAGGACCCTCTTCTACCGCAAATTCCCCTCCACGTGCACGCCTCGTCCTCATCTTACTCATCCTCCTCATACTACTTATCCTCCTCCTCCTCCACTGCCGATGCCACCGTTGGGTTTTTCTCCTCCGTTGTTGCCTCCATGCCGTTGGTTTTTCTCATCCGCCGCCGCGACCACCGCTGTTTCCGCCGCCGTGACCACCGCTCCCTCTGTCACCGCCCACCTCCACCACTACTAGTCAGTTGTAGGAGTATATATAATCATTAACTATAGATAATATTTATTCAATTTTAGTATTATACTATTACAAAGATAAGATTGTTTTCTATAGTTGGATTTTGATGGTGAACCTCTTAGGGATGAGGATTTGGTGTCGATAATTGGTCTTGAGGTGGAACCTCTGGGTGGTTTTCCAATCCATATGCTACCCATTGAGTAGAAGGTATTTAATGAAGATCCATTCTTACTCAAGTTCTCCCACACATTGAAATTTTGATGTCACCTTGACCATGTAAAACTGGTATCTCCCCCAAGCCCCTTAGACACATGGGTCATGAAACCATAACCGATATGAATATCCCCACCATATGAGTATTATTATTATATTCTTATAAACCGACCACCGAAACTCTATATCCCACATTGTATCCATTACAACATATAATGGATATATGCTGGAAACCCACTTGTTCCCGAGTTCCCAGAAAAAAAATTAACTGATGCCCATTCCTGATGCACCAGAATGTGATTTTTAATAGTGGTCAAAAAATCATCTAAAACGAGGGTCAAATCCTCGAACTGGTCATTTGTGAAATTTCCACCAAATGGTTACCCTTATACTACACCATGACTGTTATCCCCATCTCGGTGTCATCCCACACACATGACACTCATCCTGAGCCACACTCTTTCATCATTGACAACTCTTTTCAATGACCAAGATCTAACTCACTATACCACAATACATATGTCCATCACCACATCAACATTCACTTACATGGAGCATCTTTAATTTTTATTCGAAGGCCCTGGGTCACCATTCTCACACGTGTCTATCTGAATGCACTAGTCTCCTCACATTGAGTGTGACACTAATCCAAAATCCACCATAACACCACCACTATCACAACACTCAAGAATGTACAAAACCCTAAACATTCTCAATAGACCTACACATGACACATTCTACTTATCTATGAACCAATCAGCATTGTGCTTTAATCTCACATACCTACCCACACACACCAAGACCTTTCCTAAAAGGCCTCACCAACAACACTCCCCTCCTAAAAGGCAAAGTGAACCATCATGAATACTCTCATCGGTTCTTTCCCACTCTCTAATAAAATTTCATCCAAACCCAATAATTGTGCACTCTAATGCAACCCAATCATGCAACCTAACCCAATATCACATGAGTCTTTTCCTTTCCAACCATGTCTTGTATTCTTAACCCTCTTACCATGCCTCACATGCATTTCAGTCTCAACCAAAATCCATAGGTATCTTCTATGCCAAGGCTAACCATACAACCACCAACCATATAGGATTTTCCCGAATAACCATGTGTATCTAGCTATGATCCCACCAAGGTAGCCAAAAGTACATTTAGAACCACTAGGCTAGTCAGCCAACTAGTCCTACCTTCTAAAAAATCCTTTGATACTGTAAGGCATGCCACATGCCATTTCATAACCCACTAGGGTTCCAAAACAATAGGGTAACTCATGTCCATCCTCATACCACCTCTCAAGAATATCTTCCATCATTAAGCCGTCACTGGGCATCTAACACTCGAACTAACCTATAGTTGGTCTCCAGGTATCCACTGTCTAAGAGACTACATTTCCACCACTGGAAAACCTACCTATATAAGATCCAAATGACCTTCCATCAAAGAAAATAAATCGCTATCCAGCTGAGTAGAATTCCACAAAGAATTTATTCAGGAAAACACCAAATAATTTTTTTGACACTTTAAACAACTCAATACTCTCATCAGAAAATGACTATAGGCAAGAACATGTATGTCATCTGAATTCTACATTCGAATAATGATACATGAACATAAAATCTTTCCAATATTACAAGAGATAAAGCCACAATAAACCATAAACCTCAAAACCCATATGTGTCACCCATGGAAAAATCATAAAATCGTAACACCAAAAACTAAGAATAGTAATACCATGCCTTAGTACCCTAGAATTCCTACCAAAATACGTGTTCTTGATTCACCAATCTGGTATCCATTACAACCTTTGACACATCTATAGACCTCCTATATAACACATTACCAAACCATAAAATTGAACAAGCTATGATAAAACATTTTAACATCCCTCCCCAACTCACTCTATGAATATTATCCAGAACAATTATCCAAATGACCATAGGCATGCCTCTCCATACGAATGAGGCTAATGACTAGTAGCATGGGTCAAAGGTGGGTACCCCTTATATCAAAGATGATACAAATCTAGGGTTCCCCTTAACTGTTACATCATGACTCCAGGGATATAATTTGTGACAACCTTATCATCTAGGCTCCCAATGCACTGAATACACTATCAGTGTCTATATTTCAGGTATTTTCAAAGGCATCATGCGGTATTTGTAAGACTAACATGGAATTAATTTGATATATGTTAGATTAAATCAGGTATCTTATCCATAAATGATGTTCTCCATACTAGAAACACCTTGTATACGAATTTCACATGAGTTTATAAATGTTAGTATACAACTATCCTTGACTAAAACCCTACACGTTGTGTATACAAAAGACAGGGCACAGTCCCCCGTATATAGATAGAGTTCACGTACTTTCACATGTTTTGGGCTATGTTCCTCTATTTCATTGTAGAGGCATTTATACCATGATTTGTATTTATAAGACCAAAACAATTCAACATGATTAATTAAAACATAATATTAGGAATGTTTGAGATTAAACCCATAAAGATGATGAATATGAATAAATAATTGATGAATGCCAATCAGTTGAAAAAAGAGTATGAAGATGGTGTGAATTAGTTTATCAAGTTTGTAGGAGATCATCCATGTGACCCTTCTTAAATCCTCTTTCCATGTTTACGCTATTGTTATTCAAGAAAACTTAGTCCATAGGAGTTCCAAGAACACCAAATTTGTCACGGAATAGATCAAAGTTCTATATGTTGGAATAAACATGAGGAAAATGAATGTAGGTAGTGGCTCAGATAACACAACATTTTATGAATGATCTGATATGATTACAAGCACGAATAGTGAAGATGATCGTATGGAGGGTGTGATTACAGATGTGAATGATGATGAAGATCGTATTGAGGAAATGACAAGGGCAGTTGAAGATGAACATTGTGATTGCCCAAAATTGTTTTAGATGTTAAAGAGTTGTGAAAAAACACCATTGTATGCTGGTTGCAATAAATATACAGCATTGTCAGCCATACTAAAGCTATATAATTTGAATGCAGGCAACGAGTGGAGGGAAACCAGTTTTATGGAACTACATTCTATCCTGAATGACATGCTCCCAGAAGATAATGAACTCCCAAGCCAAACATATGATGCCAAACGAATGCTACGATCTAGGGGTATGATCTCTGAAAGAATACACGCCTGCCCAAATGACTGTATATTGTTTCACAAGGACCAAAAATCACTTAAAAAATATCCAATGTGTGGTTCTTGTCGGTATAAGAAAGATGATTATAGTCCTATGAGAGTTGTATGGTACTATCCAATCATTCCAAGGTTTAGGCACCAATATGGAAGTGAGGAGACTTCAAGAAAATTAACATGGCATGCATATACAGGAATTAAAGACAGGAAAATACATCACCCAAGAGACTCTACTCATTGGAAGAGAAATGATCGCGAGTATCCTCAATTCGGAAACGAGTCGAGAAACCTTCATCTGGAGTTATCTACAGATGGGGTGAATCATTTTGGTTTTCAAAGCAGCAGTCACAGTATATGGCCAGTTATGTTGGTAAATTATAATTTACCACCGTGGTTATGCATGAAATAAAAATACATCACGTTATCTATGCTTATATGAGGACCAAAACAACCGGGTAATGATATTGATGTTTATTTGGCTCCATTGATCAAAGATTTAAAAATTTTGTGGGATTTAGGTGTTATGTTGTATGATTCTTACAAAAAAAGAATATTTCACTTTGAAAGTCATATTGTACGGGTTGATAAATGACATTCTTGCTTATAGAAATTTGTCAGGATATATAATTAAAGGAAATCAAGGGTGTCATGTTTGCGAACAAAGTACACAGTCAATTAGGTTGATACAGTCATCAAAAAATGTGTTTTTAGGACCTCCCAGATTTCTACCCCGACGACATAAGTACCAATCTTGGATGACATTATTTTACGGACGTTCAAGAGAATGTACAACTCCTTCTCCACTAACAAGTGATCAATTGTTTGAGAAGATAAAATATTTGAACACTACTTTTGGTAAAATGTTTTCGAAAAACCTTAGGAAAACTTGTTGGAAAAAGAGATCAGGTTTTTTTGAATTACCTTACTGGAATTTTCAATATGTCAGACATTTTCATGACGTTATGAATATTGAGAAAAATGTATGTGATCGTGTCATCGGCATGTTGCTAAATGCACCCAGCAAAACGAAGGATGGAATTAAGGCTTGATTGGACATGGTTCAGATGGGAATATGAGAAGAGTTGGAACTAGTGAAGGGTGAAAAACGAACATTTCTTCCTCCTGCTGTATACACTTATTCCAGGAAGGAGAGATATCAGATTTGCAACTTCTTGAATGATGTAAAGGTTCTAGAGGGGTATTCATTAAATATCAAGAACATCGTGTCAATGAACGATTTAAAATTAAGGGGTCTTAAATCACATGACTTCCATGTTTTTATGAAAGATCTAATTCCAATAGATTTACGTTGCATATTTCCCAAGAATGTCCACCATTCATTAATAAATCTCTTTTTCTTCTTCAAAGCAATATGCAGCAAGGTTATAGATCCAGAAAAATTGCCAACTATGGAAAGAGAAATGGCCACCATATTATGTGAATTGGAAATGTTCTTCCAACCAACATTTTTTGATATGATGGTTCATTTTATGGTTTATTTGGTGAGAGTGATTCAACTATGTGGTCCTGTACATTATAGATGGATGTACCCCATTGAACAGTATATGAATATTTTGAAAGTGTATGTCAAAAATTGAAGTTGGCGAGAGGGTTGTATTGCGGAGCAATATATTGTTGAGAAAGCTGTTGAATTTTTTATTCAATACCTATCTGCTGTGGAAAACCCTGGCCTACAGAAATATCATCACACCGAACGACATGAGGGTGAAGGAATTTCTAGAAGAGAGGTTGTCACAATCAATATTACAGATTGGGAGCAGGATCACCCTTATGTTTTGCATAATAGTTTCGATGTTGACCCATATGTTCAGACCCGCAATGAAATTATTAGGTGTTTGAATACATCTAGGGGTGAAAAATTGATATCAGATACACATAATCGATAGTTTATATGATGGTTTCAGGATTATATTTTGAAGTAGTTATATGAACATCCACACTCAATTTCAGAATGACTTTGATGGCTAGCCGGAGGAGAATGTGTGTATATATTATCTTACAATGCTTATATAGTTAATGGTTATAAATTATACACTAATGAACATGATCACGACAGTACCATGCAGAATAGTGGGGTTACACTTATGGTTGAGGCTATGCATATTTACGGTTCTAAGGACAAAAATCCATTTTCTGCGAATGTGTCATACTTTGGCATCATCAAACTAATATGGGAGTTGGATTATACGAAATTAAATGTACCGATTGTTCAATGAAAGTGGGTTGATAAGAGGAGTGCTGTTAAAATAGATGAATTATGATTCATGAAAGTTGATTTCACAAGGAAGGGGAGAGGAGGACGAACCATTTATAATGGCATCATAGGAAGTACATGTATTTTATGTTCCAGACCCCTCAAACTGAAATTGGACATTTTTTTTGTTATTGACCAAAACAACTGAAGGGTCAGATGAATGTTCAACGGAGGATGACCCTTTTATAAGGAATTCACAATCATTTCGCAGCAGTCCCAAAGTAGATGACATTTTGTATGTCAAAGGAGACCACAATAATGGGATTTACATAGTCGATAGAGGAGTCAAATATCTTCAACCTTTAATGAAAAATAGAGAGTAAAATAATCAGTTTATTTGTTTATTGTAATATACATTGTGTTATTTTATGTTATTATCTGTCTGCTGCTTCTTTTATATAATCTAAATTAAATGTTAAACCAATTCTACAGATAATGACTTCTGCACCTACTGATGCGCCCAATACTGAGGCACAAAATGTCTCTCAACCACCTGCTGGTGGTCCCAGTGCAGAGCAATAACAAGTTTCTCAACCAGCTACTAGTGGTCCCAGTGCAGAGCAACAACAAGTTTCTCAACTTCTTGTTGCTGGACCCAGTGCAGAGCAACAACAGGTTTCTCAACCTATTACTGCTGGTCCCAGTGCTGATGATAGTGCTCCGGAGAATGATATTCATGATACATATGAGGAAATGGTTGGAAATGAATCCCTGAAAGTACAAAAAAAACAAGAGCGTCGTAGTTTGACAATGTTAGCCAAAATCCTTAATTCAAAAGAAAAAGGCATAAAATTTGAGGTGGGATGGAATAAGTGAGGCCAACATGTTAAACCCAACAAAACCATCTTTAGTAGCTACATTTGAATCCTAACTCAGTATAGCATGCTGATATGTATAGTCGTGGCTCCATGTTATCATTGGTCTTAAGACACTAATGTGGGATGAGATTATGGTAACATTATCATATCATTTTTTAATTTATTTAAATAAAATACCATATCATTGACATACTCTTCATCATCCATTGAAGAGTACATTTATAGTAGATGCCTCTCACAAGGAATATGCTTTAAGAGTGGTAGGAAGGATTCATAAAAGTTTCCGCATATTTTTAACGAAATATCATCTTAAAGACGCTGAAGGGAAAATCTATCTGCACCCACCTCTTCTTTATGATAACATACTATCCCAAGGAGCGCAGGATGCATTTATCAACTGTCGTGGGGAACAATCTATTTAGGTACATTGTGTGGAGTAAATTTTTTTTGATGCTTCTTGTATTCATCACTTTAATTGATAGTTTTTTAATAATGAAACAGCAATTGAGTGCTAAAAATAAAAAAGACGCAGCAGAACCAGCTTACCCTTACTATAAAGCAAGGTTGGGGTATGCTTCACTTGAGAAAAAATTGGAACATCTTTTAAATCTACCGTACTACTTATATCTCACATAAAACAACACCATAATCAAGTTTATCTATTTATATGCAGATTGATGAATCGAAATCAAAGCCAAATCCATCCCATTCCATGTGCTATGGAAGAAGGCTCATGTAAATAAAGAGGGGAATTTGATAGATAAAAACACACAAAAATTGTGGGAAACATGTGTGAGTATGACATAATATAATTTTCAATTGTTTTAAATCACTATTACATTCCAATGAATACAAATTTTTCTATATTTTCTATCTGACATATTCACAGGAATCGAAAACACCCGCACCAGATGCAGACATACTTTAAGAAGACTTGAAACGGCCAGACCAGTATGGCCCTGTTAGAGGAGGAGGTATTGGGGTAAAACCCCGAATATATTTTCCAAAACAAAAACAAGCGGACGATGAAAATGTAAAAATGGAAAAGCTGCAAGAAAAATTAGCTATTTTTTCAAGATGAATTACAATACCAAATAGATATGATAGAAACATTGATGGGGGAGAGGTAAAGAGAATAAAAAACTCAACAACAACCCGTGTGTGACAATCCCACCCCACCCCCCACCAGCTTTGAGGAAATCCATTCCCCTAAAAAACCTGACTTAGCTGAGGTAATCAGTGATTTAATAATTGTTTCTGTGAAATGTGATTCACATAGACACTGATACCTTTCCTGTACTAACATTCTATACGGTGAAAATGATAGTGATTTATATCTAGAAACTCCCACCTATCTCCTTGTAGCGAGAGCTACTATGTTCAATAGGCAGAATGACATGCTACACAACAGACTACTTCCAATAGATCATTTTAGAGTGTCAATTAACATAGCAAATGAGCAGAGTGTCGAGCTACCTATTCCAAATGATGATGGAATCATTCATACGGTTGAACAAGCTATTGGAACATTCATCTCATGGCCATCAGTTCTTGTAAAAAAACATATCGATAAGGAGGTATCCATTTTCAAGTTATTTTTCAAGCTGGACATTTAACATTTAATGAAAATAGGTCTGAACTGATGAATGTTATTATAGAATGATAAAGAGAAGTGGGTGAAACGAAATATCAGCTCAAAACTATCTCAAGGATCAAATAACCGATTGAAACGGTCTACTGAGAGCACCTTCACCCAGCCCATTCTATATCCACAGTTAATATCATTGCAGGGTCATGTGGATACAAAGTTGACAGATAGCAATGCTCACACAGTTGTTTTTGAACAAAATATATACGGAGAGGAAACATCAGATTTCATTAGTGCTGAAAATGTAAATTAAATCCTCAAGTATTAATGGCTAGGAACCTCAGTTGTAAATGTATACATTAGGTATGTTTTCATGATTTGATTTTACAAAAGCTAATATACATTGATAATAATGACTAAATACATTTTATATTTATCGAAGGCATATATATGAAAAAAAAATTGAAGGGATTTCCCGATGAACAAAAATTTGGACTCGTTAGTCCTCACACCACCTCTTTAAAAGAAGAAATAGATTCTGATAAAGAGGCTGTAATAATGTCATCCCTTCTCAAATCGTTTGAAAAAAAAATTACGGATGACAGACTCTTTTTAATACCAACGATACAGGGGTAAAACTCTAAAATTTAATTATATCAACTATATTTTCATTTATTTCTTTAATTATTCCTTTTTGAATTTTTTGGGATCATTGGAAGCTGATTGTAGTCAATTTGGATACTCCAAAGATTTATTTTCTGGATTCAATGCAAGGATATCCCACAAACCGACCACGTATGATTCCGTTTGTTAATTTGTAACACACAAGATCCAAAATATTAAAACTAAACATCTAGTTATATAATTTATGTTATCTTTTAATGAGGATTCGGTTATGATTGGGCGGTGCATCAATATTGTCTAATGCATGGAATGAATCTAGGGCATAAGGATCAGCAAGCCTATAAGATCTATAACTGGAAAAGTATTCGGGTATATATAAAAACATTGCATTATACAAACACATATCAAAACTATTTACGTATTGTTTTCAATGATTCTATAGTGTCTAAAACAAACTAACAGAAATGATTGTGGTTATTATGTTTGTAAATTTATGAAAGAGATCATATTTCATCAAAAAATTAGCATCCCTGCCGAGGTATTTTAGAAAATAATAATGAGTTCATTTAAAACAATTATTTATATTTTTTGTATTTATATTTTTTCAGTAATACCATGACTATCGCAAAAAATCATATTCAGAAGATGATATAGATGTGTTTAGAAACGAAAGGGAAACATACATGATGGAAGATTGTACACAAATAGGATGAAGGTGAATTCCTACTAATGTTATCCATATATGATCATTAATATCTCCCCTGTTTACACTTACTGAGCAAATATGATCACCCTATATTATGTTCTGTATCCTCAGGTTATGAATAATGGTTTTAGATATGATTGGTCTATCTATTAAAGCATAACTCATTGGACTACACTAGTCGATAGTGTAGAAGTCGACCGATATATAGTCATTCAGTCCACTCACAAGAATCTTAAAATCTTGATGGGAACAAATATCTTGGATTTTCAATTTTCTAATTTTAGTTTCCGTTATATGTTTTTGGGGGGTGTCCAGGAGGGAGGGGTGTCCAGGAGTGGGGGTTGTCTAGGAGGGGGTGTGTCCAAGAGAGAGGGGGTGTCCAGATATGAGGTGTATGAATTGACTGCACCTCAATCTGATGCACAGTGTGACGGGTATGGCTAAAAGTGTTTGATAACAGTTTCAAATTGACATTAACTTTAGAAAACAACACAAGTGACATACGGAATAACAATAAAACACGTTTGGATTGTTTTTATACATTAGTAAAATGATCCATGATTCATTTGTGAGGTGTATAAATTGAACGCACCTGAATCAAACGCACGGTGTGATCAGTATGTCTAAAAGTTTCTGATAACAGTTTCAAATTGACATTAACTTTAGAAAACAACACTACTGACATAAGGAATATAGAGCAAACACATTCATATTGTTTTGATACTTTAGTACAATGATCCATGAGTCATTTATGAGGTGTAAGAATCAATTGCACCTAAATATGATGTACCGTGTTATCGGTATGGCTAAAATAGTCTAATATTAGTTTGAAGTTGACATTAACTTTAGAAAACAACACTACTAACATACAAAATACTGAGAAAATGCATTCGGATTGTTTTGATACATTAGGACATATATCCATGAGTCATTTTTGACATGTACAAATTGGCCACATCTCAATCTGATGCATGGTGTGATCGGTATGGCTAAAAGTGTATGATATCAATTTGAAATTGACATTAACTTTAGAAAACAGCACTACTGACATACGGAATACTAAGAAAATGCGTTTGGATTGTTTTGATACATTAGGACAATGATTGATGAGTCATTTTTGAGGTGTACGAATCAACCACACCTCAATCTGATGCACGGTGTGACCAGTATGGCTAAAAGATTTTAATACCATTTTCAAATTGACATTAACTTTAGAAAACAACACTACAGTCATACAGAATATGGAACAAACACGTTCTTATTGTTTTTATACATTATTAAAATGATCTATGAGTCATTTGTGAGGTTTATGAATTGGCCGCACCTAATTCTAATGCTCTGTGTGATCGGTATGGCTAAAAGTGTCTGATATCAGTTTGAAATTGACATTAACTTTAGATAACATCACTAATGACATACAGAATACAGATAAAACTCGTTCAGATATTTTTTAAACATTAGGAAAACGATCCATGAGTCATTTTGGAGGTGTACGAATCGACCACACCTCAATCCGACACACGATGTGATCAATATGGCTAAAATTGTCTGATATCAGTTTGAAATTGACATTAACTTTATAAAACAGCACTACTGACATATGGAATACTAATAAAACGCATTCATATTGGTTTGATACATTAGGAATACGATTCATGAGTCATTTTTGAGGTGTACGAACCAACCTCACCTGAATCTGACGCACGATGTGATCGGTATGGCTAAAAGTGTGTGATAAATGTTTCAAATTGACATTAACTTTAGAAAATAGCACTACTGACATACGGAATACTGAGAAAACATGTTCATATTGTTTTGATACTTTAGGGAAACGAACCATGAGTCATTTTTGAGGTGTACGAATTGACCAAACCTCAATCTGATGCACGGTGTGACTAGTATGGCTAAAAGTGTATGATACCAGTTTCAAATTGACATTAACTTTAGAAAACAACACTACAATCATACATAATACCAAGAAAACAAATTAGGATTGTTTTGATACTTTAGGACAATGATCCAAGATTCATTTGTGAGGTGTAAGAATCGACCACACCTGAATCCGATGCACGGTGTGATCAGTATGGGTAAAAGTGACAGATATCAGTTTGAAATTGACATTAACTTTAGAAAACAACACTATTTACATATGGAATACTGAGAAAATGCGTTTGAATTGTTTTGATACATTAGGAAAACAATCCATGAGCATTGTTGAGTTGTAAAAATCAACCGCATTTGAAACCGACGCACGGTGTGATCGGTATGGCTAAAATTGTCTGATAATAGTTTCAAATTGACATTAACATTAGAAAACAACACAAGTGACATAAGGAATACCCAGAAAACAAGTTTGGATTGTTTTGATACATTAGTAAAATGATCCATGAGTCATTTTTGAGGTGTAATAATTGACCGCACCTCAATATGATGCACAGTGAGATTGGTATGGATAAAGGTGTCTGATATCAGTTTGAAATTGATAATAACTTTAGAAAACAACACTACTAACATATAAAATACCGATAAAATGTGTTCGTATTTTTTTGATAGTTTAGGACAATGATACTTGAGTCATTTTTGAGGTGTAAGAATTGACCTCACCTCAATCCAATGCACGGTGTAACATGTATGGATAAAAGTGTCCGATACAATTTTCAAATTGACATTAACCTTAGAAATCATCAGTACAAGCATATAGAATACCGAGAAGACACATTCGGATTATTTTGATACTTTAGGAAAATGATTCATGAGTCATTTTTTTGAGGTGTATAAATCAACCGCACCTCAATATGATGCACGATGTGACAGATATGGCTAAAAGAGTCTGGTAACAGTTTCAAATTGACATTAACTTTAGAAAAAAACACAAATGACATATGGAATACCGAGCAAACACATTTGAAATATTTTTATACATTAGGACAATGATCCATGAGTCATTTGTGAGGTGTAAGAATCAACCAAACTTGAATCTGATGCACGGTGTGATCGGTATTGCTGAAAGTGTATGAAAATAATTTAAAATTGACATTAACTATAGAAAACAATAAAAGTGACATACTGAATACCAATCAAATGCGTTCGGATTATTTTGATACTTTAGGACAACGATCCATGAGTCATTTTTGAGGTGTATGAATTGGCTGCACCTCAATCCGATGCACGGGGTGACCGGTATGGCTAAAAGTGTCTGTTAATAGTTTCAAATTGACATTAACTTTAGAAAACAACAAAAATGACATACAGAATACTAAGCATATGTGTTTGAATTGTTTTGATACTTTAGGAAAACGATCCATGAGTCATTTTTTAGGAGTAATAATTGACCGCACCTAAATCCAATGCACAATGTGATCGATATGGCTAAAAGTGTCTGATAACTATTTCAAAGTGACATTAACTTTAGAAAACAACACAAATAACATACAGAATACCGAGAAAATTTGTTCGTATTGTTTTGATACTTTAGTAAAATGATCCATGAGTCATTTTTTAGGTGTACTAATCGACCGAACCTCAATCCAATTCACGGTGTGATCAGTAAATCTTTTCATTAGATAAAGAATCATTATTTATTAAATGAGATAAATCATCCAAAAACATATTGATTTTAAATTATTTCATTTCATTGTTATCAAAATGAAAACATTTGAGTTTATCATTTTCATATTTTAGTTTCACATTTCCATGTTAATGTATTCTTTCATATTATTGTTTTAATTTATTTCATTATTGCATTAAAACATAATATTTGTTTTCTTATACTGGTGAATTTTTTTCCTTGAGTTCGGATGCTTTGTTCGGCAACAAATACTGTGGATGAAAATTTTTGAGTGAGGATTATGGACATCAAAGGATGGAACATTAATGTTTATAACTATTGTTGGATAATTGTAATTTTAACCATGTAAAACATTTTTTGAAATGTATATAGCGGTGTTTTGTTTTGTATTCATGATGTTAAGTGAGTGTATATAGAATTTTTTGTCAAAATATTGTGTGCGGGTGCTGTTTTGTATAGATGTGGGGGTGTTGTTTTGTATAGGTGAAGTTGCTGGTTTGTGCAGGTACTAGTTCTGTAGGTGCAGGTGTAGGAGCCTTTATCAGCATGATATTGAGCACTGATAAAGGACACATTTATCAGTGTTGTCTTGAGCGCTGATAATAGTTCCCTTTATCAGCGCTCAAGATAGCACTGATAAAGCAACCCCTTTATTAGTGCTAGAAAAGTGCTATTAATGTCGGTTTCTAGCACTGATAAAGGGCCAATTTGTAGTAGTGGGACCTCAAGAAACCTGAAGGTCTCACAATAACCCATAAATTAAAACATCATAAGAATTACCACAATGGAAATATCACAAGCATAATCTGAATCATGAACACAAAGAAAAGAGGTAGCTCACTCTAATGGTATAACTAATGGTTACTGGGATATGGATTACTAGTAATAAAGCCAGATCATCCTATCCATAGTAACTCTTCTATTGACCTTTATATGTCATTGTATGCTAACCCATATTGGTTACTAGATGCTGACCCATATTGGTCGTTGGATGTTGACCCATAATGTTGAGACACACAATATTAGTCTTAACTGATAACTCCATTCAGACAGTTCATGGAAAATATCTAATTTTTATAGATAACATTGAAGATATAAAATATAATGAATATATTGAATGTTATAAATCATTGTCTATATTCAAACATATTATTATTATACCTATTTCCATATCTTGAAGTACTTCAATACCTACTATTTTGATCATAGAAGCATGGCATTGATTGTAGCATCCCAAATAAGTAATGAGTAATAGATATTTTTATATATGTCTATTAATAAACCAGATAGTGTTTTAGAGGCTTAAAATGAGAATAAATCCAATCTTAAGCATGGAATACACTAATATTTATAGATTTCTTTACTACCTTTTAATGGAAAACCATTTTTTAAAATCAAACATTTGACAATTTAATAAGCTCTATTTTTCAAAATAAACTTATTCTTTATTATTGGGACATTGATATTTACATGGGTAAATTTTTTGTATTTTTCCGATAAAGTTCATTTTTTAATGAATAATGAAAAATGTTGTATTTTAATTCAAAACATCATTTTAGTCTAATTTATTTATATGTATATATTATCTTTTGAATTGGTTTTAAAGTTAAATTAGAATATATTTTTACCATTTAATCCAATAGTGGATGTTGAAATTAATTTCACTTTCAAATTGGACATAAACTAGTGTCAATCTTTTGATAATTATTGTTTCATAAAAACACGCTATTTGCTTTAACAACGGGAATTAATTATTAAATTAATTAATGTAACTTATATTTTTTAAATTTTGTAAAATAGACATCATTTCTGAATTTGGAATATCAAATATAGCTTAGGGTGATGTTTTGGTATTTTTCTGAAAAACTTCAATTTTTGATGAATAGTGAAACCACTAAGTGATACTTAAAAAACTGATATTCTTTTTAAATGAAATTATACCACCTCTGTGTTTTGAATTTCCAAAATCCTACATACATGGTTGTCATTAAGAAGTAAAATGTGGTTCAATGGGATTAAAATAATTTTTTGGTGAATAGTAATTTTAAAGTTTTTAATCGCGATTAGAGGTAATTAGAGAAATTTAAGGAAAAAATGATATTATAATAAAATTAAATTACCTACACACATGTCCTACCCTTATTTGATGTGTCATGGCCGACCAAGACAATCCATGTGTCAACTTGGGGACCCCATGGTGCCACTTTGGTAGGAAAATGACATTAATATCTTTTTATTTAATGTTAACATTAAAATGGCACAAACATAAGTTATTTTACTAAAACAATTTTTAAATGGGGATATACAAGTCAGATTTTTGACTATAAATTTTCATTGGAAAGATAAATAGATTTACTACATAATATTTTTTTTAAATTTTTATTCATAAAATAAAATAAATTATTTATGACATCTTGATGATGCAGCGATTACCTCATTATTTAACGATTTAAATAAAATGAAATGATTATGTAAAATCTAAGAACTACACTTGTAAAAAACCTATTGGATGGGTATATTTCAAAACCATATCACATTATCCTATAATTATACCAATCCGGGACTTTTTAAATCCGAATATCATTTTAAAATAAAGTATCATTTCTTTACCTTTCAAGAGTGCCCCTCCTCTCCTCTTATAAAAGGCCTCCACCTCTGCCACCTTACCCACACCTATCAAGCCTTTGTCTCAGCCAAACCCTTCTCATTTTGTCTCTCCACATCCCTCTCATACTCATATAAGCCTAACTTTGGGAATAAGTCTTCCCAAGGATGCCTTTGATCTCAAATCAAAGAGAGCTACCCGATTTTAAGGTAATATCTTCACTTGTGTTATTTTATTTTGTTTTTCTTCTCATACCCCCTAAAATATTTTCATTAATCTCTTTTCAAACAACTCCGGTATCTTAAATATACTAGGATGTTGTTATAAGAATTATTCGAGCTGCACTTACACACACCTACATCTAATGATTAAAGAATATATTGTTTCCCTGGATGACGAATTTCTGCCTTCCGAAACGATGATTGTTCCACATTATTTTAAGACCTTAAAAGGTGGTCATTAAGATGACACTATATTTATATATGATATATAATATGTTTATGTTTTCATTAAGCTTCTGTATTGTTCATTTTGGGCATACCTCTATGATTTCCATTATGGGTAAACGCGATATCTTCATTTAAGGAAGTGCAGACTACCGCCCCCTAAAAGTGATTTGATTCATTAATACCATATGTGGAATGTATAAAGGATGGATTTATGATATTATATATGATATTACACTGGAAATATAATTTACCTTTATATCATTATGATGAAATTCCATAAAATACGAAATTGAAAAGAAAGTAGCGTTCATGCTTACGTACGGCTTATCATCTCCATGAACGATGCATTTCATTTCTTACCTCTAAACGTTATGTAATATTATAAATTAATCTATAAACTGTATATATATGATATATATGATATCTTCATCATGAGTATAACTCTGGATATAATGGATACATGAACAACTTGTAATTATAAAGAGTTTATTTTGACTCAAGTACCAGTGATCTTTAAAATGACAGTTATTAACTTAAATAATTACATAGTGTTCATGAAAAGGTAATAAGTGATATAAAAGGAATAATGCACTTGAAAATGGTTGTTAAGAAAGTATAAATTAACTCAAGTTTATTATTCAGGAGGTTAAAGAACGATCGAGTCAAGTCGGACCCGGGGTATGGGAATCCGTCTCAAAATCCTTCCATTGAGGCATATTTTGTTATATACACAACTTTCTTTTATACGGTATATAAACCCCATTGACTATTACGATTATTCAAAAAGAATCTTTTATATATGAAGTGTCTACTAAACAACAAAAGGAAATGTTTTTTTGTCCTACGTATGCGGAGACAATGACTTCTCCGTCGCCATGTCCATTATTTGAGTTTCGGCTTCCTCTACAAGCCATACCTTTTTTTAAATGAAAAATAAATACCATGTTTTACTTTTATTTGATATTGGTATTGAAAATGGTTTTCATAATGTTTTTATTATATCAATGTGTTGTATTGATATCTTGTGATTGAAAAGTGGAAATGTTATGTTTCCTTTATGCAAGTTTTATATTATACGATTATGTTATGGTTCTTGGGAATTGTTATGATTATGGGTGGTTCAGTGATAAAATAAGGGTGGGTGAGCCAGATATAGCTCTCCTATGCATTGGGTAATGCAATGGAGTGAAACGTTATGGTTTCTTCGAAGAGATTTAGGGAATATACTATGATAGTTATTCTAAACATAACCAAGAGGTTTACTCCCTACGTAAGAATGTTATGAATGCCTCAAGTTACCTTTATGTCTTATGATTTCTATGATTTATTCATGATTCGATGAGGTATGTTAAAGTGATTATGTTTTATGGGTAATGTATGATTTCATTCTTATGTATAACTGAACTCATGTTTCCTTTCCATATTTTTATAACCCTTACTGAGATTTTTATGCTCATCCCATGTTTTTAAAATGTTTTTGACAGGATAAGGGAATGGTACATGATATGATGATAGTGTCACAGAAGTTTCAAGAAAGAATCCATGTTTTATTTTCAATATGTTTCCTTTGATGGAAAAAATGAATACTATCTTTTAATGTAACCACATTGTTTAAATGTGGGATGTAATGCATGTTTTATTATCAAATTATCTAAAATTCTAAACCTGAAAAGATCCTTAATGTGTAATCTTTTAATAACTCAATATTAAGTAAGGATTATGGGTGGGGCCTTATAGTTGGTATTAGAGGTCGGTTTAGATTACTTTAGGGGTTATAATTCTATTAAATTATTATCTAAAAATATTTTTTTATGGTCAAATTGAAAATGATATAGAATTTGAAGATTACCATGTTGCTTCATCTAAGACATGTTTGTTCAGAATGGTTCTCCACAGATGAAACAGGGAAATAGTGATAAGAAGGAATATAGAAAGAAATAACCTTCTGAATTAGCATCATGAGATGGTCAGAATTGGAACTAAATAGTTTGTTGGAGTAATAACACAGTTGACTCAAAAGATAAATGGTGGTGGTATCCATGCACGAGATCAGCCAGATCAACCGTAGAGGAACATATCAGTAGCGGAAAATTTCATGAGGCAACATCACCCATCATTTAGAGGATCATCTAAGCCTGTGCTAACTGAATCCTTGATTAAAGAACTAGAGAAGATTTTCGATGTCATGGGGTGTTCAGACAATCAAAAGGTTAGTCTTGCTATTTACCATTTGGAGGGTGAAGCAGATCAGTGGTGGTCGATGGTTAAAAATATTAGGGACATTGATGAGATTGATACTCCCGACTGGGATGAATTCAAAGGTATGTTTCTTGAGAAGTATTTTCCTAAGGCTGTTCGACTTAGGATGGAAAAACAATTCCTAGAATTGAGGCAAGAGGAAGACTCATTGGCTTCTAATGAAGAATGGTTCACTCGATTGGCAAGGTATGCTCCAAATTTTATCCGAGACCATGATAGTAAAATAAATCGTTTTTAATCAGGATTAAAGACAAAATATCAAAGGGATTTATCTTCTCGTGAGTTTAAAAGTTATGAAAAGCTTGTTCGATGTGCTGAGACAGTAAAAATGGAGTTTTCCGATGATCAAGTGTTCTATAACAACCAGCAAAAGAAGAGACCGAGGTGGAAGGAGAATGGAAATAATTCTTTAAAAAGGTCTGACGGTAAGAAAACCAAGTTTCCAGTTTGTGGTAAATGTGGTAAAAGGCATGCTGGGGAATGTCTTCTAAATTCTGGAAAGTACTACCGATGTGGTAAGATGGGACATAAGTCTCGTGATTGCACTGAGAAAAATCAAGGTGATGGTAAGTCCAAATTCGATTTAAAGTTAGTGAAATGTTTTAAGAGCAATGAGATGGGTCACTATGAAAATGATTGTCTGAAAAAGAGCTTGAGTGATGGAAGTAGTTAGAATAAAAGCATAAAGGGGTGGTGAAAAACTTTTCTACTACTTCAGCAGATGTGTGGCCATCAAATGAAGTTGTATCAGGTACATTGTTTGTTTTTTCAGATTACACCAGTGTGTTGTTTGATTTAGGGTTTACACATTCTTTCATATCTGAAAACTTTTCTAGTAAAATGGGAATTCCATTTCAAGATATGACTCCTGAACTTGTGGTAAAAACACCTGGGGGAAATGTTGAGGCAAAAAAAATTTATAAGAATCTTCATATCCTTATCCATGGAGGGAACCTACATGAGAACCTTATTGTTTTACCTCTAGTAGAATTTGATGTTATCCTGGGTATGGATTGGCTCTCTACATACCATGGTAAGATTGACTATAGAGCTAAAGAAGTTTCTTTTCAGAAATACTTTTAGTTTGTGTACAAGAATGAACCCTTACTCTTGATAACATATCATGAGGCCGAGAAACATGTCAAATATGGAAATGAATGTTACCTTGCTCACATTGTTGAAAACAAGGGAAATGTTCAGATTAATGATGTGCTAGTGGTAAATGAGTATCCTGATGTTTTTCCTGATGAGTTGCCTGGAATAATACCAGATCGGGAGGTTGAATTTACTGTTTACTTAGTTCCTGATGCTAAGACAATTTCAAAATCCCCTTATCGAATGGCTCAAGTTGAACTTTTAGAGTTGATGGAGCAATTGCAAGATTTATTAGAGAAAGGTTTCATTCGACCTAGCACATCACCATGGGGTGCTCCTGTTTTATTTGTTAAAATGAAAGATGGTTCTATGAGACATCGCATTGATTATAGAGCCTTGAATAACATCACTGTTAAGAACAAATATCCTTTGCCTCATATCGATGATTTGTTTGATCAGCTCCAGGGAGCTAAGTATTTTTCAATGATTGACCTGAGATAGGGGTACCATCAGTTGAAGGTAAAGGAATCAGATATTTCAAAGACCGCGTTCCATACAAGATATGGACATTATGAATTTGTAGTAATGCCTTTTGGTCTAACCAATGTACCTGCTGTATTCATGGACTTAATCAATAGAATTTTCCATGAGTTCTTGGATAAGTTTATGGTGGTTTTCATTGATGATATTTTTGTGTTTTCTAAAAATAAAGAGGAGCATGAAAGACATTTATGGGTTATTTTTAAAACCTTAAAAGAAAAGAAATTTTATTTGAAATTCAGCAAGTGTGAGTTTTGGTTGCAACAAATTTGTTTCCATGGTCACATTGTTTCTAAAGATGGGATAATTGTTGATCCTGCAAAAACAAAAGTTGTTGAAAAATGGCCACAAACCACAAATGTAACTGAGATTCGTAGTTTCCATGGTTTGGAAGGCTATTAATGAAGGTTTCTTAGAAATTTGTCACTGTTATCTAGTCTGTTGACTAAGCTAACTTGTAAGGGTTTTAATTTTATCTGGAAAAAAGAATGTGATGATTGATTTTAGGAATTGTAAAGAAGATTGGTGAATGATCCAGTTTTGGCACTACCTTACAGGAATGGTGAGTTTGTTATCTACAGTGATTCTTCATTGAAAGGACTTTGTTGTGTCCAAATGCAGAATGATCAGGTAATTTCTTATGCTTCACGACAGTTGAAAACTCATGAGAAAATTTACCCTACACGTGATTTGGAATTAGCTGCTATTGTTTTCTCTTTAAAAATTTGGAGGCATCATTTGTATGGAGTAAAGTGTGAAATATATACTGATCACAAAAGATTAAAGTATATATTCATTCAGAAAGAATTGAACATGAGACATAGGAGATGGCTAGAATTAATCAAGGATTATGATTGTACAATTCATTAAAATCCATGAAAAGAAAATAAAGTGGATGATGCTTTGAGTCGAAAAAGTAATGCTTCATTAAAAATGATGCGTTTAGAACGAGATCCATTGGTTAAGGATTTGATGATCTTTGGAATAGATGTTGTTGGTGCAGGATGTTCATCTGTTTTGTTTCTGGTATCTGTGAAAATTTCTCTATCAGACAGAATCAAGCAAGCACAGAAGCAAGACAGTGAGTTGCAGAAAATGGTAGAGCTGGTTTAGAAAGGTAAGTTTCCTGAATTCAACATTGATAATGATTGTGTTTTGAGGTTTTAGAAGAGATAATGTGTGCCTGGTGATTCAAAGTTGAAGAATGAGTTGTTATATGAGGCTCATAGTTCCCCGTTTTCAGTTCATCCTTACAATACTAAGATGTACAGAGATCTGTGGGAGTATTACTGGTTGGATGGAATGAAAAGAGATATTGTTGATTTTACTGTGAAGTGTTTGACATATAAGTAGGTTAAAGCAGAGAGGTAGTTACTGAAAGGGATGCTTCAGCCTTTACCAGTGCCAGATTGGAAATGGGAAAATATATCCACGGATATTTTTTTGGGATTACCGAAAACATCTCGAGGTAATAATGCAATCTGGGTTATTGTTGATCATTTGACTAAATCTACTCATTTACTTCCTATTCAAGATTCTATCTCTCTAGATCAACTTTCTCGATTGTATCTTAAAGAGATAGTCAGGTTTCATAGAGTTCCTATATCCATTGTATCTGATCGTGATCCCAGGTTTACTTCTAACTTTTGGAAGGGCCTTCAAAAGTCTTTGGGTACTGAATTAAATTTTAGTATTGCTTTTCATCCTCAATCAGATGGGCAGTCAGAACGAACAATTCAGAATTTAGAGGATATGTTACGTGCTTGTTTGATGTATTATCAGGGAAGTTGGGACCAACATCATTCTTTGGTTGAGTTTTCTTATAATAACAGTTTTCATTCCAGTATACAGATGGAGCCATTTGAGGCATTATATGGGAAGCGGTGTCGAACTCCAGCTTTCTGGGATGATGTGGGTGAAAGGAAGTTGATGGGACCCGAATTGGAAGAAGAGTTGGCAGAAAAAGTTCAGCTGATATAGAGACACATGAGAACAAATCAGAGCAGGCAGAAGAGTTATGCGGACAACAGGAGGACGGATCTCTCTTTTGAGGTAGGTGATCATGTTTTTCTCAAAGTTTCACCATGGAAGAGTGTGATGCGATTTGGTAAGAAAGGAAAGATAAGGCCAAGGTTCATTGGACCATATGAAATTCTGGAGAGAGTTAGATCAGTTGCATACCAAGTGTCTTTACATCCAAGCTTATATCAGGTACACAATGTTTTTCATGTTTCCATGTTATGGAAGTACATGCCAGATCCATCTCATATTTTGAGTTTAGAGGTAGTTCAACTGGAAGAGAACCTATCTTATGAGGAACAACCGGTCCATATTATTGACCATAGAGAGCAAGTGTTACGGAATAAGGTGATTCATCAGGTAATGGTTTTGTGAAAAAACCACATGATTGATGAGGCAACATGGGAATATGAAAATGCAATGAGGGATAAATACCCACACTTATTCGGTAAGTAAATAATTTTCGGTGACGGAATTTTCTAAAGGGGGTAAGGATGTAACATATGAAGTAAGTAATGAATAATTGATATTTTTATCTATGTCTATTAATGAATCAGATAGTGTTTTAGAAGCCTATAATGAGAATAAATCCAATCATAAGCATGGAATACATTAATATTTTTAGATTTTTTTACTGCCTTTTGATGGAAAACCATTTTTTAAATCAAACTTTTGACTATTTTATAAGCTCTATTTTTCAAAATAAACTTATTCTTTATTATTGGGACATTGAAAATTACTTTGGGTAAATTTTTGGTATTTTTCCGATAAAGTTAATTTTTTAATGAATAGTGACAAATGTTGTATTTTAATTGAAAACCTATTTTTAGTCTAATTTATTTATATGATTATATTATATTTTGACTTGGTTTTAAAGTTAAATTAGAATATATTTTTACCATTTAATCCAATAGTGGTCGTTGTAATTAATTTCACTTCGAAATTGGACTTAAACTAGTGTCAATCTTTTGATACTTATTGTTTCATAAAAACACGCTATTTTCTCTAACAGCGGAAATTAATTATTAAATTAATTAATGTAACTTATATGTTTTGAATATTTTAAAATAGACATCATATTTGAATTTGGAATAACAAATATAGATTAGGGTGATGTTTTGGTATTTTTCTGAAGAACTTCAATTTTTTATGAATAGTGAAACCACTAAGTGGTACTTAAAAAACTGATTTTTCGTTTAAATAAACTTTTACCACCTCTATGTTTTAAATTTCAAAAATCTGACAAACATGGTTGTTATTATGAAGTAAAATGTGGTTCAATGGGATTAAAATAATTTTTTGGTGAATAGTAACTTTTAATTTTTTAATCGTGATTAGAGGTAATTAATGCAATTTAAGGAAAAAATGATATTATAATAAAATGAAAATACCTAGACACATGTAATACCCTTATTGGATGTGTCATGGCCATCAAAGTCAATCCATGGGTCATCATGGGCACCCCCCGGAGACACATTGGTAGGAAAAGGACATTAATATCTTTTTATTTAATGTTAAAATTAAAATGGCACAAACATGAGTTGTTTTACTAAAACAATTTTTATATGGGGTAATATAAGTCAGATTTTTGACTATAAATATTCATTGAAAAGATAAAATTATTTCCTACATCACAGTATTTGTTTTTATAATTTTTAGATATTATATAAATTTAATTATTTATGACATCTTGATGATGCATCGATTACCTCATTATTTAACGATTTAAATAAAATGAAAAGATAATGTAAAATATAAGACCTACACTTGTCAAAAACCTATTGGGTGGGTATATTTATAACCCATATCACCTTATCCTATAATTATATCAATGTGGGACCTTTTAAATCCGAAAATCATTTTAAAATAATGTAACATTTCTTTACTTTCCAAGAGTGCCCCTCCTATCCTCTTATAAAAGTCCCCCACCTCTACCACCTTACCCACAGCTCTGAAGACTTTGGCTCAGCCAAACCCTGCTCATTTTGTCCCTAAAAATCTTTCTATTACTTTTAGAAGTCTCACTTTGGTCAGATGTCTTGCCAAGGAATCCTTTGAGCTCAAATCAATGAGAGCTACCCAATTTTAAGGTAATATCTTCACTTGTGTTCGTTTGTTTTATTTTTCTTATACAAACCCCTAAACTCTTTTTATTCATCTCTTTTTTAACAAATACAGTATCTTAAATATACTAGGATGTTTTTATAAGATGGATTCGAGCTTCACTTACACACACCTACATCTAATGGTTAAGGAACATACTGTTTCTATGGATGGTGAATTTCTGCCTCCCAAAACGATGATTGTTCAACATTCATTTAACACCTTAAAAGGTGGCCTTTAAGATGAAACTATATTTATATATGATATATAATATGTTTATGTTTTCATTATGCTTATGTATTTTACATTTTGGTCATACCTCTATGGTTTCCATTATGGGTAAAAGCGATATCTTCATTTAAGGAAGTGCGGACTATCGCCCCCTCAAAGTGATTTGATTCGTTAATACCATATGTGGGATGTATAAAGGATGGAGTTATGATATTATATATGATATTGTACTGGAAATATAATATACCTCTATATCATTATGATTCCATTCCATAAAATATGAAATAGATATGAAAGTAGCGTTCATGCGTACATATGACTTACCATCTCGATGAACGATGCAATTTATTTCTTACCTCTAAACGTTATGTAATATAATAAATGCATGTATAAACTGGATATACATGATATATATGATATCTATATCATGAGTATAACTCTTTATATAATGGATACATGAAATAATTGTAATTATAAAGAGTTTATTTTGACTCAAGTACTAATGATCGTTAAAATGATAGTTATTAACTTAAATAATTACATAGTGTTCATGACAAGGTAATAAGTGATATAAAAGGAATAATGAACTTGAAAATGGTACTTAAGAAAGTAGAAATTAACTCAAGTTTACGACTCAGGAGGATAAAGAACGATCTAGTCAAGTCGGACCTGAGGTATGGGAATCCGGCTCAATCTCCTTCCATTGAGGAGTATTTTGTTTTATACACAACATTCTTTTATATGGTGTATAAACCCCTTTTACTTTTAAGATTATTCAAAATGAATATTTTTTATACAATGAATTTACTAAATGAAAATAGGGAATGTTTTTTTTTTGTCGTACGTATGCGGCGACAATGACTTCTCCATCGCAGTGACCATTATTTGAGTATTGGCTTCCTCTAGAAGCCATACCTTTTTTTCAAATGAAAAATAAATACCATGTTTTACTTTTCTTGTATTTTGGTATTGAAAATTGTTTTCATAATGTTTTTATTAGATTAATGTGTTGTTTTGATATCTTGTTATTTAAATGTGGAAATGTTATGTTCCCTTTATGCATGTTTTATTTGATACGATTATGTTATGGTTCTTGGGCATTGTTATGAAGACGGGTGGTTCCGTGATAAACAAAGGGAGGGTGAGCCCGATATAGCTCTCCAATGAATTGGGTAATGTGAAGTAGTGAAACGTTAAAGTTTCTCATAAGTGATTTAGGGAATATACTGTGATGAGTATTCCAAACGTAACTAAGAGGGTTACTCCCTAAGTAAGAATTTTATGAATGCCTCAAGTTACCTTTATTTCTTATGATTTCTGTGATTTATTAATGATTTGATGAGGTATGTTAATGTTCTTATGTTTTATGGGTAAAGTATGATTTCATTCTTATGTATATATGAACTCATGTTTCCATTCCATATTTTTATAACCCCTACTGACCTTTTTATGCTCATCTCAAGTTTTGGAAATGTTTTTCACAGGTCAAGGGAAAGGTACATGATAAGATTATAGTGTCAAGGAAGTGTAAAGAAAGAATCCATGCTTTATTTTCAATTTGTTTCCGTTGATGAGAAAAATTAATACTATCTTTTAATGTAACCACTTTGTTTAAATGTTGGATGTAATGCATGTTTTATGATCTAATTCTCTAAAACTCTAAACCTGAAAAGATTCTAAATGTGTAATCTTGTAATAAATCAAGATTAATTAAGGTTTTAGGATGGGGCCTGATATTGATCCATTTTCCTACTCATGTAAAAATTCCCTTAATGTATGGCATAATCATTCGCCTAATTTCCTATCTTGGTATAGTTGATGCATTTTATACTAGAAGTTTATTTTATTATATTATAATAATAGTAATGGTGGAATTTTCTCTATAATTTATTCATTAACCATTTCCTTTTAAAATTCTACTATGATATTTTCTTCCACAAGTATCACATTTTTTATAATTAAACCTTATCCTCATCCTTTTATAAATTTTTTTCTCCATAATTATCTTCTTTTATTTATTTCAATTGATGTTTTATTACCTAGGGAATTATTTCTCCTTATTAATATCACATTATACTATGTACTCATATGATAAGGTGTTGTGGTAGAAAAGTACCCATTTATAGAATAAAATAACCCCATAAATGAAATAATAAATAATACTCTTTGGATTTTATATAACATCCCAATAATTCCTTGATATCCCTATAATGCTTACTTCATACATTGAAACATTTTCATCTTCCTCTTTTCTCTCACCTAAAAATTTTCATTCCATATCCACTCATTGTTCACAAGGAAAATGTTATTCTAAAAAAATATCATGAACCATCCCATTGGGGCATGTTCCATGACTCCCCATTACATCCTCAAATATAATAGAGTCTTGGGACTCTCACCAATTAGTCATATCACAAAAAGGGTGGCATTATCTTTATTAATTGGAAACAAGAACAAATTTCCATTCTCATATAATGAGGTTATGTAAAAAGAATATAGAAAAACCATTAATACATACATATAAATCCCATAGCCAAAGTATGCTGAGATGTAATGAAAATTTGATAGTTATATATAAAACCCTCTACAGAGAGTCTAAGAATCATTCAAACCTCAATGTAAAAATACAATTGTTGTTATGATATCTTAGGACCACCCATAAATATTTATAGTCTCACTAAGCATCGTATGGTCCAAGTATTCGACGGACTCTATCAAAAGTTTGATTGTAAGTATAATAAAATCTCATTTAGAAAAAGTTTGTACATGGATGAGTATAAAAATATATATTAGGACACTATAAAACCACAAATACAATAAGAAATAAATAACATGCATATTTACACATGTATATGTCTACAACACATATAACATGAATATGTACATATTCTCATAAAATACACACAGTCTAAAAATAATTGAAAACTGAAATGTAATCCTAGGATTCCATATCAATGATTCCACATAGAACTCCTTCATGAGAACACACTCTATGATTTAGATAACCCTGATCACATCTCTCGGAGGGTAAGTTATCATCGGCAATCTCTATAAGAAGTAAAAAATTTAATGTACAAAGATATAAGGAACATACATGATGATTACATCCTAATACATGGGGTATACCAAAAGAAAAATCATGATTAAACCACTATGTATCGAATCAACACCCATGTATTGTCGGTCATGATGATACCATGAACTCCACCTAAGGCATGATTATGAATAATAATCAAACTCTAGGACTCAAGGGAATATTCCAAGAATTCACTCAAATAATTATTATAAAATGGATTGATTTGTTATGTGTAATATGTTATTCCATAATAACTTTAAGGGAAATAAATATGAGGAACTCACCATAATGATTCATGTCCCTGATATGGAGGAAATGGGATGCAAGAAAGAATTATGGGAGAACATGGTCAGTACAAGGTGTGCATGCCATTTAATATTGACCACAAGGAATACCTTCCTAAATGTCTTGTGACCATACTGCAAGGAAGTATAAAACATTATACTACTCATGAACTTCTTCGCAAGTAAAATAATATGGAAAATACCATGTACCTACTAGAATGTACATGTCTATGTAGGAGTAATCCAAGTACATGTTCATGTGTAATATATCATTTGTCTTTGTACCGTCCTTGGTACACATCAAGCTTTGGGGAGGGGTAAAGTTTCATTCTACATTGTCACACGCAATATTATATATATATATTCATCCAAACAAACTATCCTCTAGTCAGACTGGTTTGAACGGTGTGTTCCTCTAAATCATAGGCCACATATCACGAAATATCACATATATAGTGGGTTCTTATTTTATATTATTTCCGACCCACTAATGCCTATATGCAATACCATCACCACCTATAATTCCAATGGATCAATGATATTGGTCCGTGAGGTCAATCTTCATCAAAGATATTATTTTTGGTGGCCTCATTCATTTAGAAATTTTCCCAAACCTCCACTATTGCAATGTGTAAATGAACTAAACCAACTCATGTGAATCTGGTCCCAATCCTCTCCCAGATACAATAATATCAGGATCCCCATGACATATGATGTATTAGTATATTATGTAAAATAATTTCCCCATGATATTAGTACCTAATGTTAGATTTCTTAGTATTTGTGTCAAATCAACAGGATAAAAAAACATCAATGATCAACGCTTGAACAATAGAAGAAAAACATGATTCAAACAGTATATAAATAATCCATAGTCATTTTAAAGTGTCCTTAATATTTTTCATATAGAACTATTTAATAATAACCATAAAAATTTAATAAAAAATTAAATATAATCCACACCAAATAATCCAACAAATAAATATAATTGATTTGTAGATCAATTTAATTATTCATTGATCTGCATTAATTGTATAAATAAACAACAATGATAGAATCCAAATAAAAAATTTTCTTACATTTATATAGATCAATAGAAGATGAATAAATTTTTTTGCATTAATGTCATTAGGGACATAATGAATCCCATTACACACCAGTCCTTGATCCATAATTTATTTGACATTTTTTAGTGAGATATTCTCAAATTCTATCTATGGATTCTCCAATAGTTATAGGGTTATGAGACCAACCCTTGATTTTCATCATAAAATTATATTTAATGAATCACTGGTTTCTAATTAACAAAATAGAATAAAATAATTTATTTATTTATCTAATTCATTTCATGAATATGAATAATTTTACACAAAAAATATACTCCAAAAATGGATATGTTGCTAATAGGGTAGAACCTACATTAAAAACTCAATAGTGACCTTTTATTATTCATACAAAACCCTATTTGTATGTTATTATAGTTTTTTTGTAAAATTTATTTTGAGTGATATTTAATATATATTAAATAAATTTCAAATAATTATTTTGGGTACATTGGACCTCATAATAGCACACTCTCTCAATTCCTATACATGAAATTAATCGAAATAGTATTCAAAAATAATACATGTAAAATTTGAGTCATTATATTCTCTCGATCACAGGTCTTTACATATATGCAAATCTAGGAAAAATGGTCTACCCAAATAGATGTGGGTAATAATCACATATTTGAGATTCCTGATCCCATGTGATCTCCTAAAAATTCTCATGGTACTACCAGTATCATGCTAATGTAATCTCTCTCCCAAAAGGATCCTCTCCTATCGATCCACAATCTCTATTGGCTACTCAGAAGAGGTAGATCTATCCTTTTTTCCATCATACCCTAGCCAATAATTTGTAATGGGTAATTAATGAACCTCCTTAGCTATGACATGTAGATAAAGTCATGTACCCTGTCAAAATATGGTGGTAGAGATATGTGGTATTCCACATCGCCAACCCAACACAATATATGGAAAAGGCAAACGAATATCATAGATAACTTGTCATCCTGGACAAATACATATAATAAAAATCTAGGTTAAATCCATATAAACACATGGTTCCTATCCAAAAACTATAATGTCTATATCATAAATCCATATAAGAATTACAACACCTCTTTATTATTGTCTCCCACTCCTAGATGATCAAAACCTTCTTAGTAGTTTCTCTCAACAACCCTAGAACAATGAGTATTGATTCCTTATGGTGATTCTAGAAATGTGGTGACCCACATGGTCACCCTTATAAAACCTCTAATTATTCCATAAGTATAGTGGAATTATATATTTTATTTTATTAAAACCACATCATTTTTATGTTATACTCCCATCTATAGAAAAATTCCATCTTGCATGTTTTCAACATGTCCACTATTACCAGAATTGTACAGTCGGTCAAGCAATTATTTAGGGGCGAAACATAATTCTTAAGAATAATTAAGTCCCAAACTCCTCATAAATTCTTTTTCCATAACCAATATGAGATATAATCATTTTGGTTAGAGAATTAAAATTGATGGAACTCTATAGAGTCATATTATCTTCTTGTACGTAGTGGTTTCACAAGAGTTCTACAAAAATCATATCATGGATAGATCATAATTGGGATGAGTTCATAATTTTGTATATGATCAACTATATGGAATCATATACCTTAGATGTACATGGAAATCTTTTCACAAAGGCTATGGATATCACCTCCCACTTCCACTACATCGCCTCAAGACGTTGTGATAACCATGATTGTACTAGTTCCGAGCCTTCACTTTATGACATGTATGAAATAAAGAGACAGAATCCACAAATATCTTCTTCATATATGGCCACCATAATTGATGTGGTAGGAACATGTACATATTTTTCACGCCTATATATTCCACCAAGGGATATTTTTGAAATTCACTCAAAATATCCTCCTGTAACATCACGTGTACCATTACACATAATCTGAAAATATTGAAAAGAACCCCACCTTAAAAAATTTATCCAAAGAATGTACTAGATAGATTAGTATATAGTGTCTAAAAATCAGTATCCCTTAATAAGTGGAGGGTTAATAACCAAATACTAGAGGTAAGGGTCTCTATCTCAATCCAAAAGGATAACTACAATGATTCCATCTACTCTGTTGCTACATTTAGCAACTGCAAACTAGCCCTCATTCTAAGAGAATCATCAACCATGTTCCATATCACATGTGTATAAACAATATTGATGTTATAATCCTTTAGGAACTCTAAGTATCTCTTCTTTATCTAGTTACTATTATTCTGAGAGAAGATATAATTGGTACTCATGTGGTCAGAAAATATGATAAACTTTTCTCCCATTAGGTAGTGTCTCCACATATTTATTATAAAGACTACAAATACTAACTCATTATCGCGAGTCTCATAGTTCTGTTCATATGTTCTCAACTAATATTAAAAATAATAAATCCGTACCTTTATCAATATAAGAAAACAACTAAGTCTATTTCCTAATGCATTTTAGAACACTATGTACAGAATTGCCTCTGATGGTAATCTCATCATGGGAGCACCTTTAATCATCTACATAAACTCCTTAAATTCACGAGGGCACCTCTTTTCACATATGAATGTCTACAACGTTTGTTTCAAAGATTTAATGGGAGTTAATATCCTTAATAATTCTTGTATGAATGTTCGATAATAGCCATGATACACAAAGGATTCTCTACACCACCATCATGCACTTTAGTGGCTCCCATGCTAACACTGCCTCGACCAGGGTCAGTTCTACTACCACACCATCAGGTCAGATAACATATCCCTTGAGGTGAACCTCTTGTAACTATAATTGAAACATCAAGATTTGTCTATAAATATAGTGCTCACAGAGTATATCTAGAACCATCCTCATGTTCCTCACGTGATCCTCCATAAATTCTAAGTACACAAGGATATAAATAATGAATACCACCACAAACCTATCTAAAAAGAGATAAAACATATGGTCAATGAGCCGCGTGAACATTTCCATGTAATTCAACATGCCAAATGCAACCAACAATTACTCATATTAGAAATAAGGACATATAAATGATTACTTTCGTATATCATCATCTCATACTCATAAATGGTGATATCCTGAACTAAGGTCAATCTTGGAGAACTGTCATCCATGTACCAAATGATCAAAGAACACATCAATCCATGGTAGTGATTACTTGTTCTTCATGGTCACATGGTTAATCTGTTGGTAGTCCCCACATAACCTTATGCCCTGGTCCACTTTTTTGAGAAACAGTGAAGGGTCTTCCAAAGGTGAAACACTAGGTATAATAATTAACGTCCTTTTCAAGTCCACAAATATCACCCTCATCTCTATAACCTTGTTGGGAGACATTATATATGATGTAAAAGACATCAATGTTGTCCTAGGGTGTAGAATAATATGGATGTCTATCTCTTCCTAGGTAGGTAAGCTCACAATATCCTAATGGAAGATGTCCTAATACTTATATTCAACTAGAATAAACTAGAAACACAAAACATATAATGCACTAAGGTTCATACTAGTGAATTATGGGTAATCAACTACACCCTATTATTCATTAGTTAATCAGGCACTACCTAGGATTCTATTTCACTCGAAACTAAAAAATCATTGTTTTAACTGTGGACAAACCACATCCTCTAACTATAATAATCAATATGTGAATGAATTAATGATAAATATTCCATATTTAATCTTATTTCATAAGGACTCATTGCAACACAAAAGTGATCCCTATATAAACATTCACCACAATGATTCATACCAGAATTTTAGAAAAATTGTGTCTTCACTTAGTCATCTCCAAAAATAACCTCTGAGTTCATGGGTTGAGACAATGGTGCAATTAGAATCTCTAAGTCTCAAACTATATAGGTGGAATAAATTGAATGATTAAGACCTGTATCGATCAATACTACAGAAATGGAAGAAAATACAATTATTATACCTCATATCATACAAATAACCATGTAATATTATACCTCAGCCACCTACAAGTGTACCTACCATTTTGATTTTTCTATTTGTGCCTAGTGTAGACAACTTGGGGATAGTGGTGGGAAAAAGTAAAAAAGTATAACAACTCCTTCTACTCTCATTGATCATCCTCCAAATATTTTTCCCTTTTGACTTAACTTCTCATGTTGATTCCTTTTCCATAGTGTCCCATCCATAGACGCTTTTTTATCTGTAAGTTGGGTATAGAAATATCTGATATGATTACCCCTTTCATAAAAAGGATTGAACCACCTCTACGTAAAATGAATGGAACAATCATGTGAGTCCTAAAACACATAACATCCATCTTGGGACATCCCCCTGAAACATCTCGCACATTGAGGTCCCAAAGAATGACTCTAACTCACTCATGATGAGGTCTCTGCCCCTATATTCTCATTATAAATAACCATTTTACAAGTATATTTAATGAAGAAACTCTTTAAAACAAAACATCCTTATATCACTATAGTATATGTAGTAATTCATGGAGATATAAAATTAGCTCTGATGTCTCTACATGAGCCTTACTGAAAATCATGATCCTAAATAACTATTCATTAACCATATACATCGACTACATAGTTTGGTTGGTAAAAATAAATGAATACTTATTTACTACAATGATTCCCTACTAAAGCTGCAGAATCTCAGGGATATGTATATCCCTCATTGTAGTTGGAGAGAAATCATATCCATAATGGAAAAAATATAAAAATGGTAGTGTTTCCTCATCCTAAGACCAAAACACTAACCCCCAAAATCGTCATACTAATTTATGGAGAAGGCTTTATTCCTCGGCCACCATCTTATTTGCTGGGGTCTTAAATATATAGAAATATCAAGGAACCACCTAATGTATCACCTTTTCTGCTTGTGGGTCAAGCACACCATAGAAAATTAGTTGTATATGTCACTTAAACATGTGAAGTGCACTCATCTTTCACACCTCATTCTTTGGTAATGTTGATATCGTATTCCTCTCTACTATTCTGTTATAGGTTTGGTACAACTACGAGGAAACATACCTGGAACTGGTCATTGTATAAATGCATTATTACTAAGAGGATCATCCTTTTGATCATGATAGTTAATCCAATGTAGAATATTTCTTAGAGACATCTTTAAATAATCACGATGCACCAAAATTGGTGAGTATATCTGGAAAGTAGAATTAAAAATGACATGGAAACCACAACTCGTTCCTATATCAGGATTGTACCATTTTTTCCCTACATCCAATGTTCTCATGAACCACATATAAAGGTTGGTGATTAGGATAATTATACATGTATATGAATAATATCACACCATTATTGGAGTCGCTTTCCTAAATGCTGGACTCCAAACCCTTAACACTATTTCACAAAAAAAATATATCACAAACTCTAATTAATGGTTGAGCTGAATACTCTGATACAACTATATCAAGACTCCTTCCAATGAGGCCATTTCTTTGACTCCCCAGGCCTACCACCAATATTCTAGCAGTTGGTATCATTCTCAAAGTATGGATATCACTAAAATGTGAGTCCATATCCTATGTAAATTTACACACACACAAACACACAATCAATTAAATTTAATGATGAAATATATAAAAATATAACAAAAGTGCATGCATAGATCTAAATCCCAAAATC
Organism: Viscum album; assembly: GCA_963277665.1. NCBI lineage: Eukaryota > Viridiplantae > Streptophyta > Magnoliopsida > Santalales > Viscaceae > Viscum > Viscum album. Next base: position 1,497,027,985 of record OY728145.1, read on the forward strand.
AGAGTATGATAGGAAGTAAAAGAAATTAAATAAATCCAAATGAAATACCATTATAATGAGTTTGAGAACTAACTCACTCTAAAACTAATCATGGGATATTGGCATGATATTATAGGAAAAAACCTCAGTCTGTTCAGTCTCACGAAGAACCATCCAGTCAAGTTAAACCTAGGACACTTACAAAAGGTCAATGATATACATAAAAATGACATGTTTGGTAAAATATCATACAAGGGTGAGTATAAAAATTTCCAATAGTGCACCTTGAAACCACAAACCATAAATAATGAATAATAGTAATCTCTACCCACGTATATGTCTATGTCACATATAATAAAATAATTTACATATACTTACTAAAGTAACCTAGTTTAATGGTATGTCACAAATGTAATGACAGTATAGGATTATAGCTCAATGATTACAAATATAACTCTTCCATGAGAATAAACTTCATGAGTAAGAAAACCAGGATGATGTTTTCTGAGAGATAGTGAAATTTGAGTCTCTCTATAACTGGTACATGATGATTGTCTTAGGAGATACCATAAAAGGATTAAGATCCCACCGATGGCCATAGGGTATACCAATAACTCAATATAGATTAACCCTCCAAGTAATGGATCAACCACTACACATTTTTGGTCATGAATATTACATGAGACCCACCCAAGGAATGAGGATTTATATTGGATATCACTCTGAGCCTCATAGAAGGATTCCAACAACTCTATCCAACATGTCATGTAGAAGGAATAAATACCTTACTTGTATACGGAGATTCTATACCAATATTTAGGGTAATAGATATGGGAACATAAGCTAATTAAAAATATTTAAGATATTGAGGAAAATTTTTGTAATAAAACTTTATGGTAGTACACGACATGTATTGGGGGTACACATCATGTCCCTTCAACCTCAGGTCCAGCCCCGGTGATTGACCTTTGTTGTGTCTGTGTCTATGTCTTTATGGATATATATAGTGTGCTCCAACCATTTTAATTTATCCCATGTACTAATACATAACATAAACCATGTAACTACTAGATTTACCTTTTCCATGAAAGAGTGTATGATGTGCAGGTTCATGTGTACTCCAACATGTGTCTGTGTACCCTTATAAGTACACATTGAGCCTTTAATAAGGGATTAAACACTGTGTGACATGGTGACATGATGTGGGATACATGTTATCATCATGAAACCCTAGCCACAACAGAGAGGTTCCCACATGGAATTTTCCTCTAAATCCACAACATGTATCCTAAAATTTTACACATTTGGAAGGTTTCTCCTCTGAGTTGTAATTCATCCCTCTGATGTTCATATATTCCACTGCCACTAGCATTCACCCATATAAATCTATTATATTGGTCAATTGAGTATGAATATCACTAGAGATAATATATTTCCTAGCATTGTTCATTTTGGAACCTTCCTAAACCTCCAACATCCTCATGCATCCAAGAACCACAAATGGGCATGATAATCCGATCATGGTCAAATAATAGTTTACTTCATCTAATGATCCCCATGACAAACCATTTCTAGATCTGTGATATCAAATAGTTTTTCCAATAATTAGGTGTAAAAAACTTGATTCAACAATATTTTGGTCGAATCACCACATTAAAGAAACATGGATGATGAATCCATGTAGAACAATTAGAGTAACCCAAAAATATAAAAATAGGAACACACCATGGTAATAATAAGTTGTCCTCAATTTGTTTCCATTAAAATCACTAGTGATGAAATAAAATAAAAAGTGACCAATCAAATCCCCATAGAATAATCCTATCCAACAATACGACTGATATATCGTTCAATATGTTGGTTGATTGATCTGTGTTCGTTGTGGAAGTAGACAACAAGGAAAGAATCCATATTAACAAAATCCCACCTCGATATGGTCTGATCACTAAAAATTAAAGAGGATGATTTGTAATTGTTGGTGAGATATCAAAACCCACTAGACACTGATCATAGATAAATGATGATGTTGATTTTCATCAGAGAAAGATTCTCTAATGATCTCTCTAAGGTTTCCCTAACACCTAAATGGTTATGTGGATAACCCAAGAATTTCATCAAAACAATTAACATAAAGACACTTCCTTTGCATCATCAATTAAATGAAAATAAAATTATTTATTTAATTATTTTACCCATTTCACTTCATCATTGAAATTGATACAAATTTCTGATGCCAAAAAAGGTTATATCAAACCTATGTTAAAAATCTCGTTCAAAACACAATTTCCCCTTAGATTTATATTTTACCCCCGATTTCTATGTTCTTCAACATTTTCAAGAAAAATATTCTGGATAAAACATTAATATATATAATATATTTCAATGATATCACATGTCATCTCATAACCTGGTCTCATAAATATTCCATAAAATATATGAGACTAGTACTTGGAAAATCAAAGTCATTACATGTTCATTAAAATAATTTCATTCCATGGTAACTATTTTATCCTCATATTAATTATTTTGAATAAATTTCCACCATCGATAAAAATCTTTTGAAAGATGATGAACATATATGAAAACCATCTCTCTTTAAACACTTACAAGTTCAAGATATATTATCTATATGTTAATTATCTATTTATCTCATTTAAATGTATTCATTGTCCCATTGTATTATGGAGGTTTCTGATGTATATTTTAATTTAACATTTTTACCCTAGACTATTCATCTACAATATGAGCCATATTATATATGATTTACTATATAGCCTTTTTCACCCATTTATTAATAATTATGTTTTCAAATAATTGATCTGTGTGGGATCACTTTCATTTTTCATGTATGATTCAATTCCGTAGTTCTATAGATTTATTTTCATTTTATAATTATAATTCACATTAATTATAAATTTATTTAGGGTCATTTTCATAATTTATAAATTGTAAAATGATTGATATTATTCATGGATATGGTAGGTCACATGTACACATGAGAATTGTCTTTATTTTTATATTTTTGGAATGAAGGAATGTTAAACAATAATTATCATTTATAGTATCATTTTTATATAATAAAAATTATTAAAATCCATCCATAATTCCATCCCTGAAAATATTAATTAAAAAATAACATTATTTTATTGAAGTGGTAGTCCACACGTACGCACATGCGACCTTATTTTACTCAAATGGATTATAAGGTAATAATTGTTTTTATTATAATAATTTGTGTATAAATATGTAAAAATAGTAATATAAAGAAATTAATCCATAAAAATAACCATCCATGAATTATAGTGGTCAAAAATGAATAATTTCCATATGTGGTCATATTAAGCTATAACTATGATTGAGTGATACCATCACAAACCATTTTATGGGAGATACGGTGGATAATGGTATTTCATAATCATAATAAAAATTTAGTACATTTATAATATATATGTTTCTTTTTTATGATAAATAGAAGATATATACATGAGGTATTGATTTTCTAAAAAAATAATGTGTTCGGTAAATGCAATTATATTTCATTTGAATGATCTCTATTAAATATCACCTTATGTGTCCAATGGTTGATAAATAGGGATTCCAAACAACACTATAATGTGGTTCCATATGTTTGGAATGGATTTTTGTACTGTTTTGTTAATATATGATAAAATTTTGGGGACAATATGTGAGTGAGGAGGTTCCCATATATAATTGAGGCATGGGGACTTTTGGAATTTTTAAAAATATTAAATTATTATACAAATATTCTCAAGAAAAATGATTCAAAATTTATAGGTACTTGATAAAAGGGTAGGATATGGGTTTAATATCATCTAAAAATAAACTATTTATATGTTTCATAGTATTTTAACCCATATTATTTTGTTTAACCCCTTAATCAACCTATTTTATCCATAACTGTAGTAATAATTTTTTCAATCCTAATGGGTTATAATTAAACATATAGGGTAAATATTGACTCATTAATGGAAGATATGTGAAATTATAGACCACATTGAATCCCTTTCCATCATTAATAATTTTAATATTTCATAAATAATTTAATAATATATTATTTACATAAATTATCATTAATTTTAATTAGGAATATATTTATTTAATATTACATAACTAAATTAAAAGGTTTTAGTTATAATTTAACTCATTAAAACATTAATAAAATTTCATATCAATCAGAAAAATCATGTTACAAAATAATTCACCCATATTCTATCTCATTTTATATTTATATTCGAAAATATTTTATATTCCTATTAATTTAGCAAATATTTTTATTGGAATTGCTCAAGAATAATAAGTGATTATATCACAAAAAATCAACACAAATATAAATTTATTACTCAATAAAGTGAAATTTATATTCATTCATATCATTATTTTGTTTCTATGTGGATATTTTATATAAAATTAAAACTAAGAGAGTGTCATTTTGTTACATTTATTAGTTAAAACATTATATCGGTAATTTTAATAGACAACTACCCATTATACATAATAATATAAAGCCTAAAGTTATAATTTTCAAATTTCTTATGTCAAATATTTGAAATGATGAAATATTAGTACCTTATAACTTTATTTGACCCTATATTATCCTTATATACCCATTTTTTGAGGTGATAAATTTTACCGCAATCCCTACTCATATTGACCAAAAGTAAAAGGAAACAATTTATTAATTTTGAGCCACGTAATTAATGATATAAAATTTATTTTTCGATATTTAGTTTCTATATGTATCATAAAAATATTAATGCCTAAAAATTTGATCCAATATATAATATATAAATTTTATTAAAATCATTCACCACAAGTGAATAATTATTTTTATTATGTTATAATCATATTTCCAGAAGAAAATTTGTTTTTATAAAACCCGTTCTTTTATGGACAAATTATATTTTTCTTATTTTTATTGATAACCATGTATTTATTACATATATATACATAATATAATTTTAAAATTTTAGTTATTCCTATTATTTCTTAAAAATTCCATTGACTATGTAATAAAAATCACATAATAGTATATCATAATTTATTCAAACACTGTGTTTCATGCAACATAATGTATTAGAAATATTAAATATTTTTAAAAAGTCAAATTACATAAAATCATAGAGTGTTACATTTGTAATGTGAATACTTATCTTCCTATAATGATAGATTACATTATACCACCATTACATACTAGGAAAAGTGTAAAATAAATTTAATAATGATACTAAACCCAACAATTCATCTGCATCCCCCAAAAAAATCACAATAGTTATAACTGGTGATAATTATAACATAATGTAACATCCCAAGAAACATGTTTTTTTCATAAATGTTTATTTGATATTCTGTGGATAAAAAAAATTATATCACTTATTAATTTTCTTTTATACTAAAAAAAATATTAGGACAAATAAATATAGTGCTTCAGTTCAACATTGTAGACTCCCATATCAGGTTCAATAATTTTTTAATGAAATTTGCTGACTGAAATTCTTCTAGTTCATCACCCTATAACCTAGGGGATACCAAATTGATGTAATGAGTTATGATTGTAAGGTGGGTTGAATATTCTTTATTTATCAGGATATTTATCAATGGTAAATAATAGTTATATATTAGAAATACAAATGAAAATATAATGAAATCAATAATCCTATGATATATAACTGAAAAATATGTATCATGTATGATTATAAATTATAATATAATTATTATTACAAAATGGTGAGTACAAAAATTCTGCAGTTTGTATAATATAGATCTTTATATAAAGACATAAAAATAGACAAAAAGTTGATTCTAATAGAATCACGATAGCACCTAAATTCATTGGTCATGTACTTCTACATCTAATAAAACTCAAGCATCAAAATTCAGGAGCTTCTAATTTACTTTATCTATATCCAAAAATTTTTATTGTTTCTAAATAGTGGATTCCACTTGGTGGGGATAAAACTCAGTTTAACCCCATAAAGTATGTCTATAAATAAACTTGTTTATGAATATATAATCCATTACTATTCATGTGATCATATTTATGTAGTAATTGGAATGAATACAAAACCCATGTAGGTTTTAATTCCTCTTAGGACACCCATATTATACCACCATTTCAAAACGAATTATAATAAATATTTTTTTATAACTAACATGCAACACCAAGATATTTGTTAAAAAAATAATGTAAATCTTCATGTCTATTAATTAAAAATATAAAACACGGAACATTATGTCAATTAATTTCCCATGTAATATATGGTACATAATTCCCACTAATATTCATGTATACAATAAGGAATTTAATATCCCCAAATTCCATATCCGCAATATAGAATTCCTTGTCCATTAATTGTAACTAAACAACATGAAATATCACGTTTATTAATTAAAAAAAATTATACATATGCTTATGTACATGAATTAATTTAACTAATAAAAAACATTATTTATTTCAATATCCATGTATTCTTCATCGAACCCCATATCCATTAATCCATTAAGATAAATAAGGGGAAATATTTCCACACTATAATGTAACAATGATGTATTAACATCAATGTAAAATTAAAATTAGGGATAATGAATTTCAATATTTCTATTTAACTATTCTATTCAAAAATTAATTTCATATAACTACAATATTTTTAGAAGGGGAGAGGAGTATATTTCATTCTATTTAATAACTTAAATTTTCCACTTATGTTATATGGATCATGAGTTCTAGAATGAGTCCATGTGTATAATTCATTCATCTTAATCATTAAATTCTGGTCAAGTGACATGGTATTACCATTTTCTTATTAATAAATTAAATTAAGAGTTATCATGTAGTATATGGGTATTTCCATTCCATATACATATCATTAGATCCCTTTTATAAATGTGTAAGGATATGACATAGAAACACACCTTTATATTGGTTTAATATTATTTTCAATGAATGATAATGTTCATATTACAACAATAACTAAAACCTCAGTGGGTTCATAATGTCAATGTATACAAATCCACTTGGGAAATTCATTGATCAAGGGATAACACATTTAAGGATTAATAATCAAAATAATTATTTTCTTATTTCTGAGGTGATTGCTGGAAGGATCAGTGTCTATAACAACAATAAAATATATAAACACCCAACTATTTAGGAAAATGTTATAGACTACTATATATTAGAACATAGTTGACCCGTCAATAGATATCTACTTCAAATTCATGATATAAGGGGAGAAATCACAAAACAAGTCAAATTTCTAGAAAACAGGTCATATTATATCTCATAGAGATAAAAAAGAATATTTTTTGAAAATGAAGAAATGAATCAAGGGGATTCATTACATTACAAAGAGGATTCCAATGAAATGAAAATTCATGAATCCGATTATTTATAGAAGAGTAATATCAAATTCTAGAAAAAAAAGAGTAAGAGATTTCTCAATAAGGGGGAGGCTTATGTGAGTGAATGGGAGAGGAATAAATGGAGAATAAAGGGTAAATAATAAATAATAAATTCATCATTTTATCCTTTTAAATTGTGTTCATGGTTTAAATGTATTTTTTTTCCAAACCGTGTGTGAAATGTTCACCAATAATGTTTAATGACACACATACTGCACGTACTCAATTCATGGTTAGAAAAATCATTCACAACCCTTCCTCAATAGATTGTATGTTTTTTACAGGCCTTTTATATTCGTGTGGAATCTATTTCATGGTAAGTATATCAATGATTCTCATTATTGGGATTTATTGTTGAGACCCATAATGAGGAAAAATTGTGTTCCAACCCTGTGCATCATTACTATTTTAAAAAAACTATATTTATTAGAAACCAAAAATCCCCAAAATATTTTGGATTCATCATATCCTCTGTGATATTATAAAATATATAAAATAATATAATTATAATAAAAATTAGGGGATCTATACCATATAAAAAACATTGGATCATAATCATTACCCATATCCTATGTTATTAAAAATATTCCATACGGAAGGCTTTAGAACCAACTGTTTTGACCCAAAAATAACAATACACAAATAAAATATCTGTTAAAAATATTTAGAAACATACCAACCATGTAAAATTATTTTATATAGTTTTATATATTTAGGAATATATGATAAATAATAAATCTCTATATTTCACATCAAATGTAGTCTTCCCAATAAAAATGGATTTCATTTTTTAATAATCATTAAATATTACCTATAAAATACTACATATATATCACCCATGTAGATATAATATTATTAATACACTTCTTCACAACATTGGTATAATGAGAAAATAATATGGATAATCTCAAACACTCAGTTAGTGGTAGCTTACAACATAAGAAACAATGGAAAACAATAAATATATAATGTGCTATATATAAATAACAATAAAATAATTATATATATGAGATTATTTGTGGGTATAATATATCCATAGATAACCAAAAAATAAAAACACATTTATAATAATAACTTAATTCCTATTATTGGACTGAATAGTTTTGATTAAAATACTCTTATAGTGTTGTCCTCATGACAATTCACCATAGATATACATATATGGTTTACACCAAAAACCCACAATAGTTTATCACATGAGACCTATTATTATTTTGTATGAAATAACTTTTTATCACTATCCATCATTAAATAAGTACAAATGATTAATAATATGACTGTAATGGATTCAAAAATACATAATAAATATGACATATTAATCAATAATTTTCTATTTTTAATAATTAGTTTAAATATTTTCAATACTTTTCTATTCATTTAATATATCAAAATTCTTGGTAAACGCACAAAAATTGTTTTTTATTTAAAAATTAATAGAGTAATTGATATATTATTAATTAGATATTGTAAATTATATTGAATGAATCCATGGAATTAATAAATAATGAGATTATTTGGAAAAATAATTTCCCAGGAAGGATGAAGAGTTATAGAGAATATAACCATTATGAACATTGTGGGTAATATACTATCATTCCCTAAGAGGTCATAGATGTAAAATCATGAAACATAACTCCAAATGAGTTATATAATTTTTATTATTGTATTAAAATTAAATTTAAATCATAAAAATATATTTCATAATAAAATTTATACATCATCTAAAAATAAGTTGTTATGATTAAATTTTAAAACTTATATTCAAGAAGATTATATGATGTAATTTTTTATTCATTATTTTTATTAAAATATAAATAAAATAAACATTATATGAAATAGATTTTATGTCGAGCATTGTTTAGAGGAATATGAATTATATTAAGGTGAAAGGATATAAATTTTTAATATTTTATGAGAACATCATTATAAAAAACATTAGAAATGTGTTAATAGTACATCAATTTGCTGATATTTAAAGATAACTATTAATTTATCATAATAAAAAAATATTTATTTCAAGATAATTAAATAATTTATTTATGGATATAATGAATATGAACATGGTTCCATTTGAAAATAGAATATTTACATGTAAGGGAAATAGATTATTAGATCTTGTATAAATTATTGTTAATAAAAAAAATTATAATAAAATAATAAAATAAATTAAAATTAATATTTTTATGGTAAAATTTAAATTCAAATAAAAAGTAAAAAAAATTATTAATGAAATTTGATATTAGAAAAACATATATGAATATATTAAATATAGAAAACTATAACTCAATTATAAAGAGGAAGAGTTAATAAAACATAAAGGCATTGGTAACATTCAAACCAAAATAAAATAAAAGAGATAACCTGAAGAAGATTGTCAATACCTTTAATAATAAATCAAATAAATATAATTAATTCTAAATTGGGTTGTGAGTACATATTATTAATCCATAATAGAAACATAATAAGAAAATATTCCACAATATAGAAGAATTGATAAGAAACACATATCTTTATTACCAATATCCTTTAATGTTAATCAATATATATTATAATAAATATAATAACATTAATCACTTATTTAATAACATTAATAATTTTCATTACCTTTTATACTATTTAATTATATTAATTATTATACATTTATTTACTTGTTGTTGTTTATCTTAACAATTTAAAAATTATATACATTATTTATTTAATACATTCTTTGTAAGGATCATATAGATATTCGTTATTTTATTTTTTGTTCATGGGTTCTAGATTATTAAACGTATGATAGTACTTATTCTATAATGGTTAATGTATTGAATAATTTACTTCATTGAAATAATAATTATGGGTTATTAGAATTAAATCTATAATAATCATGTTTCAATAATTTACATCTGAAAAAAGTTGTATTTTATTATCAATAATTTAATTTTTACAAATATATAAAAACATTCATTTGATAAAATTGAATTCATAATATTATAATATATTTTATATTTTATTTATAATGTTCTAATTTCATTCCATGTGTGTTTTAAATAGGTTTCATGAGGATAAAATATTTGGCAATCTTATTCAAGGACGTTTTAATGATAAAATATGTTATATTTATAATTAATTAATTATTAATTAATGTCTAATTGAAAATTAAAAAATCATAACCATGCCTTAAATATTCATTTCTTCCATAAAATTAAATTTTTGAACATTGAAATTAAGTCATTGATGAAAAATAAAAATGTTCATTCATGGAGTTGTTAGTTTTCACATTACACATGTTACAATTTAATTTTATCAATTGATGGGATCCAAATAGATAATTACTAATCCTTGAAAATAATAAAATTTAAATACTATAATTAACATCAAATCATTATATCATTTCTATCATATTAGATATGTAGGAAAATGATATAGAATAAAAGGATCTGCAGTGGATGGTACACTAGTTCCAGACAAGAATATTATATTGAAGGACCTCTTTGAAATGTAAGATTTGAGGATAATTATTCCATTCATATTTCTCTAAAAATATAATAATATTTAGGGAATATAAAATCAATATATTTTAAATGTATTTTTAAAGGATATTTTTGTAATGTTTTTGGAGTAATTGCGGAATGTTTATATATGAAAAAAGAGGGGAATTTAATTTGGGAATAAAGTTTGGTGAGGGGGTAATAAAAGAATTACATGGAGGATATTAGATGTATGTGATGAAATTTTGTTAAAACATTTGGTCTTAAATTTTAAAACATTTTTTTATCAACATGAGTTTTGAAAAGTACACTATGTTTGATATCATATTCATCACACAACACATAACCTAAGAAAACTATATTATATTATTATTTAAATATCACTATTATAATATTGAAATTGAATTATTATTTATTAATATTAATAACAAACTTTTAAATATATATTAAATTTAAAAATCAATAATTTTTTGGAATATTTTTTTGGGAAATAAACAATGAATTTTTGGAATTCATTTATTTCATCCTAATATTTTTTCATTAAAAATGATTTATTACATTAAATGAGAAAATAAAATAGTGATATTTTTCATCATTTAGTAAATTTTTATGTTTAAAATAAATTATTATTTTTAGATTCATAATTTTAATATATTATTTGGGTGAATGATTTGAATATTTATGAAACGAATGATTTTTGAATGATTTGTGAAAGGTCCTTCCTTTTATTTAATAATGTAATTTTTTTCTTTAATTTAAAAAATTATTTTATATTTAAAAGATGAATTCAGATTCAAATTAATTTAATTATATTATTAGTTATCCAATTATTGTATTTGGGATATATTTTATAAGTTATTCTTTCAAAACACCTTTTTTATACATAAAAAGCAATTTTTCATAAAAATAGGTTTTTCGATTCATTTTGTTCTTTAATAAGAATTGAAAATTTTCCAATTAGAGAAATTCTAAACCTCACGTCCAATACCATATTATATATCAGGGGGTGATAATTTTTTATAGTGTTCTATTTAATTTCTAATCATTGTGAATTATAACAATAGTAAATAACTGTCATTATGGTACGTGTGAGTTGGGCAATTCTTGTAAAAAATATTGTGGGATGTCTTTCAAATCAATCCAAAACATTACTTAATTCCATTGGATTAAAATTTTTAGTTTATAATAATACAAAATATTGAATATTACCTTTTTATTTCATTTATCTTTGATCAAGACATTTATAATATATTTTTTTTAGATAAAGACAAAAATTCACTTCACTTATTTTAATATCAATATTATTTTATAAATGTGATAAATAAAACTTATTAATGTTTATAAATATTCATATTAATGATAATTGATTTTTTATCATTACATTTTATTACTAATTTCTATTAATGATATATTTAAGATAAATATTTGTGAAACACCAGCATAAGTTTAATATATTAATTTAAAATTTTAAAAAATGATATTAAAAATATTAAAAAATTAATATAATATGAAATATTTTTGTATTCCATGAATATTTTGGATAATTATAAAATTTTATTTATAGTTGAAATTATTAGTTTCTAATTACATTATTTAGGATGTATTCAACATCAAATCCAATGAATAGTATCAAAAATAACAGTAATGATGATTTGTATGAATTAATATTTGATTAAATAATTTATCATTCTTAAAAATGTTATATTCAGCCAAATTAATGTGATATGTTTATGAATAATAGAAATCTAAATTTATGGGACTTTATTTATATCATAGTACCATTATTTTCCACAAAATGGTAAAAATCATTATTATTGAAGTAACAATGAAAACATTTAATAGTGGGTTAAAACTAAATGATATGAGTGAACAAAATTAAAATATTATTTAATGAGGGGATTTGAACTCATCCTAATAAGAAATTATAATTACATAAATTTGGATCCTTTTCAAAATTTATAATAATTTATATTATTACATTAGTCAAAAAATTCTAAGAATGCCCCTCCACTCAAATTCATAGAGGAAAACCCTAATCTAAATTCATCTAAATAAACTGTGCATTCTAGATTGATCAATCCCTATCCACTTATATTTTAAATGTCATTATCTCTACTATATAGGTTTTGCTCTTTCTAAATGTCAATATTATTTCCTATAATAAAATATCTAAGTTATCTCTTCATAGAAGTTATAATCATCCATACCCGCTCGTTTAAATTTTTCCATTTTCTACCTCCAGACTGAGTTGTATTGAACGGAAAACAAACATAACCTCATCCTTACAAGAATAATAATATTTTCTTCAATACATAAAATTAATGTTTTCTACTGGGTTATGACTCTTAATATATGTATTCCTAAATCTTTTTTTCATGTCTTCTACTTTAAATTATTAGATACAAAATATTAAAACACTGACCCAAATATCCAATATCAAGTGTTTGATTTATTATATTGTAATGCTAAAAAATGAACTTTATTATAATTATCTAAATGGATTAGTGTTCTTGGTAAACTAAATACATACTAAAGTTTAAAATTACATATCTATTATGAAAATTAAAATGTAATTTTTATTATATCACAATTACTTCTATAATATTATGGAACATCATTCATACCACACGTCTTGGTATTTTATGTAAAGGAATGAAAATAAGGGTTATCTAAAATTATATTTAATTATAAATGTATAGTGGGTAAATGCATGGATCAATAAGTATAAATAATATTTCATGTTAAATAACTGGATACACATTCCATGTAATCACTAAATTGAGAAGCATGTTACTCTATATATAATATAATTACAAAAACAAAATGAATAGTAATCAATAAAAAAATTTATGTAACTTAATTAGCTTTTAATTTAGGCAATAACATTCCTATTATATCTAGATAAGGCATAATCAATATTTCAAGGTCAATTACTAAAAACAAATCCATTAAAAAAATTTAATAACTAATAATGAATATTTAAAAGTAAATAAATTAAATAATATTCTATATAGTAAATAAAATCATATTTAAATTTTTCTAGAGAAAATTTCATTTTGTGAATATAATGGATAACAATAATTTCCTACATATGAAAGGAAATGCATAATTATTTGACATAAGGAAATCTGGATTGGGATACCTCAACCATCAAAACCATTCACATGAATCATAAAAAAATAATAGTTATAAAACTATTCTCTTGACCCAAATGGTTTCAAGTTTTCTTACTGATTATCCTCAGAATACTATAACTACTTCGAGGCGATATCTATAACAAGGCCCAACCCATGACTATTTGTCCAGAGTATTCCACATATACGGGATAATTGATATAATTAATTAAAAATATTCCATATCCATAAATACATATATTGAAAAAATAATACAAATTATTATTATTTCCCATGTAACACCCCATAAATGTAGGAAATATTTTTTTGAAATAATTAATTCTAAATGATATTTTAAATTGCATGAAACACTGAATTTTTATCTAAAATTAAATAACTACATTTAGATTGAATTTTTCACAACACCATATTAATAATTTACTAATAAAAAATAATTCTTATATTTATTTATATGGTACACTGAGATTATTATACATTCCATGAAATACTAAATCTTTTTATTGGATTTCATAAAAATAAACACCATGTTTTACCAAACAAAAATATATTATAAAAAATATTATTATTTAATATAAAAAGAAATAAACTAGATGTTAATATAAATATTATAAATAGATTTAACTATATTATGTATATAGATATTTTCCTTCATTTTTTACAAATATTTTTCAATGAATATAGATACCAATTTGATATAAATGGAATGTTTTTATAGAAAATAATTTATTTATCAGAATAGAATTTTATCCTAATAAATTAAAAAATATATATATTAGTGAATGATATTCATGAAATATACATTTTATATATTAAATAAAAATATTTTATATACATTCAACATTTATATTGTATTGTAATATTATAAGAAAAAACCAATATTACCCATAAAAACTAAAAATTTTCATAAAATTAGTATTGCCTTCTTTTTAGGAAAAATGAAATTTAAATATAGATTTTGTAATTTGTTTTAATTTTATATGTAGAAATAAATATTTTTATAAATAGATCTATAAAAATTATGTTAGGGTGATTTTTTATTTTTTTTATGATGTTTGATTTTTGGATGAATAGTGAAAAAATGAATTTTAAATCAAAACTGCTTTTTCTTTTAATTCACTGATAAAGCTTACTTGTATTCCAAATATTTTAAAGTATAATTATTTCAAATATAAATAAATTAATAATATTTATTCAATTTGATCAATTTCATTTGAAATTTGACATAAAAACATACAAAAATTTGGTGTCATTTTTAAAAACATGCTTTATTATCCCGTCTAGAGGATTACATTAGAATTAATTTCAACCACATATGTGATTGGAATATGAATCAATGGATTCAATATTTAAAAAAAAATAATTTATAATATATAATATGATCAAAATAGTTCATGACGAAAAAATTTAGTGGAATTAATTATAATAAATTATAAGGATTAAAGGGGAAAATTAGATTAATAAAGGACAAACCCTTAATAATAATGCCCCAAAAGAATAAAAAATAGCAAAAAATACAATGTATGGAAATATTTATACCATATCCTGCAATTGTTCTAATTTTTTTCATTATTTTTTCCATTTTTTATAAGAAAAATGTGGGTGGGATTCCCTTTCCAAAATAGTTTAGGAATGCCAATCATCCTCCCCTATAAAAAAGGACTACTCACTACAACTTATTCACACCTCTCAATACCTTTATATCAACAAATATTTTCTCAAAAAATATCCAAAAATCCATCTTTAATCATTAAATCATCATTTTTGGAGTAGATCCAACCAAGGAATCCATTTTCAACAATGAAAAAGAAGCTTCCCAAAGAAAAGGTAGCATCTTTCATTGTGATACTTGCTTGAATTTTCTGTATCCATCAACTCAAATATTATTATTGCATACTTATGTAATAAAAATATTAGCCTCAATATATAGGTATTTTTATATATTTATGGATTGATCTCCACTTACACTCACTTCTATTTAATGGGTAGTAAAATTACTATTTTTGTGTATGGTGAGCTACCGTCTCACAAAATGAAGTTGTTCATTGTTCATTTTCCACCTCCCATGGTTGGTAATTCTGATGGAATATATGTATCTATAAGACATATATGATTGATATGAATATTTTAAAACTTATTTAGTTATTATATAATTTATAACATCGTACATTTCATTTTTTAAATATTATAGCTTTGATTGTGGATGTGGGGGCTACATCCTCTTAAAAGGGATGTGATGTGATTCGTTAATGGCTTACATAAAATTTCTTGTGGATGGTTTTAGTAAATTTATATGATATATATGACATAATAATTATAATAGATTTATATTATATTTATACATATTTTCTATTTAGATTCTTTCTTTCAATACAATAATTAAACAGATGTTGCGTTCATGCTTACATATAACCTACTATCTCAATAAACTGTGTATTTTGTTTAATAATAATATATTTTATCTAATAATATAAATATCAATATAATGAATATATTTGATATATAAATAATTTTTTTCAATATAAAAAAAATTAAATCATGATCTATGTATTATTATGAAGAATATCATTTCAAATCATTTATGATATACAAAGCGATTATTACTCGAAAAATTACATAAGTTGAGGGACTATCATCTCAAAATTTATTTTGGTGACATACATTTTGTATTCACCAGAAATTTATTTTTTGAGGGGTCTATATTAAAAATATATATGTATTTTATGATTCTTATAAATAAGTTTTATTGTTATTTATATAACCATTTGACAAAATTTCATTTATGTGGTTTATATTTCAAAAGATAAAAATAGTTAAAGTAATTTTGTCTCATTTTTCCTTCGTTGAGATACATTCCATGGTATGTAATTATATTTTGTTAATGAGGTTTATATAATTATTTTGAAATGAATATCATGAATCTAATTATTTTCATGATATTTGATTCTTAATGTAATGTTATTTTTTCCATTTTATTATGATTCAATGTTACCAAAGAGGTAATAGTTTATAGCAATAATCTCATCTTCTATCAATATTGTTTATGATTATTCTTTCAATGATGAAATTTTAGGATCAATATCTCAAAATATTTTATTTTTTTATTTTCCAATGTATATTTATGATGTATTCTTGTATTATTACAATTTGTTACACTTTTATAAAACATGTCTATGAAAAACACATTTATGAAAATCTGACATTATTTCTCCTTTCGATCAGATATCTATGCTATTTCAAAAATCCTATTTTCAAAAAATATAATAAAATTTTATTTCATACTATCCTATGGTTTTTATGGGATATTTTTACTCGTGTTTTTACTTTCTAATTATTTTATAAAAGGAATATTCTTATCATTTTCTGATGAATTAACTTTTCTAAGCATTTATGGTAAAAATGATTTTCCATCATTTACAAACTTGCCTAATTTCATGATAATCATCTCTTTAAATATTTCATTGTTTGATAACGAGTTTATTTTTAAAGAATATTTATCATAATATAATAAAAAATTTATTAAATTTAAATTATTTTCTAAAGAAATTTGTTTTAAAAAAAATTTTATGTTTGAAAAGGGTTTTATATTATTTTTAATGATTTCATTATATGTTTTCAAAAGGTTATTTTCCATGTAAATGATTTTTAAATGATTAAAATAATACTATTTATATTTTCAATGAATTTTATGAAAACATTATGAAATATAATTTTAATATTTACTTATGAGTTTTCATGATGTTCTCAATGAAAAAGTATTCCACAATATTTTAAAGATTCTTTTAAATATTTACAAATATTATGAAATAAAAAATTTATCTCAAAATGATTTAATTTTTTAATATAATTTGTTACAGTGGAAAGGATAGTTTACTCAAGAAAGTTCTTAAATAATATGGTAAATCTATATTCAAAAGAAAATTAATTAGAAATGGAGTTATTAAATGGATTATAATAGAATGTTTATCTTCCTTAAAAATTCTTCATGTGATATTTCAAAATCGTTCTCCATTTATGATAATATAATATGTTATAGTTTATTCTTTATTGGGGATATGATCAACTAATACCATTTATATTATTTATTTAATGGTTTATTTTTTCATGGAATGATGTTCAAGCCACCTATTTCACTTCAATGGGTTATATACCATTGAAACATGTTTCTTCTAATAGATTATGATTTGATTAAATGATTATGCTACCTAACACTTTTTCATATTTAATGATTTGAAGAAAATTTTCTAATCCCCATTTCTTTTCATGGGATGTTATTTGATGTTTATGAAACCCATCTCTTTTTATGGGTCATGATATGATGAATGTTTAATTATATTTTGGCATATGTATAAATGGTTTATTTATGTTACAGGTGGGACCTATACCACCCTCCAATGAATTGGGTAATGATTAATATATCATGATATAATCATTGGAATAATTTTAATGCGCTTGATCCAATAAAAGAATTTTGGAAAACCAGATCCCTTAAATGGAAAGGATTGTGGCTAGGGATGGTGGGGTGTCCCACCAAGAATGTGTAGTAACCATAATGATAGATTGATGGGGAAACCTGATCCACTAGGGGAAGATTAAGAAACCTGATCCCGTATACAGAAAGGACTATGAATAAAGATGGTGGTGTGTGATACATAGTAGGTTTAGTACCCATGACATGCCCTGATATGTTCTACAAAATATTCTTAACATAAAGGGAATGATATTACATGTTCATGTGTATGCCATAATTCCTATTCTTATTCCTATGTTGTATTTCATGTAGTATTCTCTTTATTTCATTATGACTTATTCCTTATGAACTACTAACATTTATTCCATTATACATGTTTATAATAAGTATGAATGATATTATAATGTTTTTATCACGTTCTTATACCCTTATGTTCATTTTTAGGATTAAAATATCCATTTATTAGTATTATTGACCAGATTATCTCATCCCTTTTAATGTTTAATTCCTCATTTTATGAATATATATTTTATTTTTGTTAGTTTTAAGAGGGTAAATAGTATTCTAGAACCATGTGGGATATAATACTACTCAATCTTTTAGCACTGTTTACATTTCTATATTTTCAAATACAATAAAATAATACAATATTTGGTTGCATATTCATGTAATTATTTGTATATTCATAAAAATTGATTTAAGGTCTATTTATGTTAAGATAAAGATGTTTTATTTGGATCAATGGAACATTTTACTCAACCATTAAATATATGAATGAAAAAACCATAGTTATAAAGAAAATTATATGTATAAGGATTTGTATAATGATAATTAAATGCATAGGAATATTCCATGGAATATTGGTAAAGGATAGAGAGAGTGTTTTCCTAAAAATACATCTTTGTTTTGATACTATAAGTATACATGGTTCTGGAATAGATGTACCTACCTGTAAGAACTATGAGAAAGTATGTCAGTACTGACTAAAGTGTAACTTGGTACACAATAATGGACCTTAATACACCCCATGTTTGACACTCTGTGTGGTTTTGATTTATAAATTAACATGCTCTTCAAAAACTAACCTGAAGGATTTAAAAATATGTCGTCTATGAATAAACTTTGATAAATATATGGTATAATTGATTAATGTTTCATGATATTTAAATCCTCTAAGTAATTCATATTCCTGATTATTTGGTTTTACACTATGATAATTAATTCTCACACTTTGATTTCTGGTTTTAGTCAATTACAGTAACCATATGTAATTGGATTAACATTTAATGTCATGGAAAATTTTCTAATGAGTAGTCAAATGGGATGATAAATGGAGTAAAACATTTTTTTATCACTTTTAAACAGTTTTCATGTTATATAATTAAAATTGTTCAACTAATGTTATTAATATTTTCATGACTTATTATATTCCCCCTTTACAGATTTTATATGAAATGTGCATAATTTTTGTGAAATATTAATGTTTTAATACAATGTATAATTTTTTAGCATTTTTAGAAGTAGTATGATTAAGTTAGTTTACTTATTTGTTTATAAATATCACCCTTATGATCAAAATTGTGTGGTTCTTGTTCTTTAGGATTCTTAATTAAATATAATACATTTTATTATAAGGGATCATGGACCAATTTTTCCATTTGAAGGATCACATTGACCACATAAGATAACCCGAATAATTTGTGAAGAAACTGGACCAGCCATGATTATTGAGTTACTGGTTTAAATCCTGAAGCCCAAATTTTATGAAACTCTACCACATGTTTTTGATTATCCTAAATAATCATGTATAAAAATTTCAGGGCCCAAATCCATGAACAAGGGGTCCAAATGAATCTTTAAAATCTATCCCACCATTCTGAACATGAATTAAAATCCGGACACTATTCATGACATATCTCATGATGTAATAATCAAATAAAGATGATCATTTGCAGTGTGAAAGAGGATATATTGGCGGCAGACATTGTTGAAAAAATCATTCCGCTTTGAAAACATATTCCTATTCAAAAACCCTTTCAAATTTTTGACTTCAAAAATATTGGATTTAAATAAGTAGATTATATTTGTTTAATAAACCTGCAATAACATTGGCTCCATAGGTCCCAGTGACCCAAAATATTTAGAGAGGTTTTCCAAATTTATTTTCTACAACTTTGAAGAAGGATATATCTCGAGATCCAGTTGTCTGAATATCCCACAAGGCGATGAAATTAGAGGCAAAGATTGAAAATAAAAATAGTTCACTTCCTTGGGCTATAAATGCATCCCCCTCCTCTTCTTAAAAGGGGATGGCATTTCAGAAGAGAGGAGAACATATTGGAATGACCAAATCATTTCTGATGGATTGGGAGGACCTTCCATACTCATGCTTTTACTTGATATACCCTTCCTCCTCACTTTGTTTCCTTTCACTTTTTTGTTGTTCTTAGTTTGTAATCTTTTATGTTTGTGTTTTGTAATTATGTTTTAATGAATGTTTCTTCTTCAATATCTCTTATTATCATCAAACTTATATAGATTAATATTAATTTTCTTAAAATAGTTTAAATATAGTTTAATCTCCCTCCCTTCTTTTTGTCCCTCATTCAATCGAATGTCTATTTTATTAATTCTCATCATTGTTCATGTGTGTGTGTTAGACGCACCACTCTTTTTTTATCCCTTTATTTTTATTTTATTCTTAACTTATCATCATAATCATTATAACCAGATTATTATACACCCAAATGGATTAGTAAATATCTCATTTGGGTGAGTCAAAATTTAGGGATGTTAAGTTATTGAGTATTTTCTTGATGAGTATTCGTTAATTTAACATTGTGTACGTTGGACTTAACATGTCTTGGATTAATGACATATTTTTTAAACATCTTCTTTCCATGGATTATTTGAACCATAGATACACTACCATAAAAAAGTAATGGTATTTATTAGAACCCTTAGTTATGTTATGTCTTGGATTAAAACCTTAAATTTAGGAATTCCAATCAATGTTATCTTGAGAAGTGGGAGTTAATTTAAATGCAATTTAAAGTAAAGATCAAGGATATCACAAGCTTAACTCTCTAATGATGAACTCACCCCAATATTTAAAAATTTGTTATAATAATTATAGTTAATAAATCATTTCAATTAATCTATACAAACAAACCCCCTAATAAAAATAAAATCAACTAAAAACCATTGACTATCTAAAAAGTATCATCACTGAGGATTTGACCTGAGTGTTGCGATACACATTAGCAGAGCATCAGAACATTGACTGGTTGATAGGCGACAATTGACCGTGCATTTTGAATAGCGCCATTTCTGGGGATAGAGATTTAAGAAGTCATTAGTTTCTGGTTATTGTAAAAAAAATAAAAAAATAAAATGTGATAAAAAATAAAAAATAAAAACTCAAAGAAAAACCAGTCTTCTCATAAAAATCATAAACTAAAAAAATACACAAAACAATGTCTTCATCTTTCATCCGAATCTTTCTAAATTCCCCGTAGCCTCCCAAAAAATCCCTTGGAATTTTTTGACCCTGAAATTTAGTGAGCACTTCGCCAACTAAAGAGGAACATAAGAGATAATCAAATAATTCAGGAACCAGTCCTTGTCCGACCAATTGAATTAGATATAGAAAATCCTAGGGAAGAATCACTTAACGAACCTGCTACCCCTGATATGAATCACCAACCTCTTGGTATTAAATATCTAAACACAGAGTCTGACTTTTAACTCAAATTGGGTTTGATTCATCTTCTCCCTCATTTCCATAGGCTAGTCGGTGAGGATCCACATCACCACCTTAAAGAGTTTCAAGTAGTGTTCTATACCATGATGGATCAAGGGGTTTCTGAGGAAAAATCCAACTCAATGAATTCCCTTCTCCATAGGTGACACTGCCAAGTAATGGTTTTACTACATCCCTCCTGGTTCCATAACCACATGGAATGACATGAAGTGGCTTTTCTTAGAAAAATTATTTCTTCTTCTAATTCTGCTTCTATCCGAAAGAAAATAAGTGACATCCATTAGTTCCCAAGTGAATCACTCCATGCATTCTGGGAGAGGTTCAAAATGCTTGTTTCAACCTACCCACATCACCAAATTCCTGACCAACTCTTGATCTAATAATTATATTAGGGGTTATTGGCTATGGAGAGAACTCTCATTGATGCCGCAAGTGGCGGTTCTCTTATTGATAAAACTCCTGTAGATGCAAGAGATCTCATACGTAACATGTCTAAAAACATACAACAATTCCATACATGAGCACATGATAAAGAAAATGAAGACCAAGATAATCAATCAATTGAGCCGAAAAAGATGACAGAGTGGATGAGTGAACTTATGGGTCTTGTGCGACAACTAGCTATGGCTACCAAATCCCTAACCTCATCTTCTCCAAAATCAATGTTTCCTGGACCTGTCAAAAATTGTGGAATCTTCAACTCTTCATCTCGTCCATCTAACACATGTCCAAAAATTCAAGAGGATCAATCTGATTCATCTGAACCATTGGAGTTCAATGCAGCATATACTCAGTGGAACACCAACCCTCAACTATTAGGTCAGTTTGTTAGAAACTTCAACCTACCTCACTCTAAGCCCTTCACTTCTTCCTATTACCAAGGCCTTAGGTATGGTAATCCCATATCTCATCCCCCTTAATTCCCTCCTCAAAACCCAAAACAGTTTCAATATGGTAAAGGTGTTGGTAACTTCCTACAACCTTATACTTTTATTCCTCAACCTCATCGGAACAATCCTCTTCATGGATTCCAATTTTCTAGTGATCCTCCCCAATTCCAAAACCAATAAATTCTCTTTCCCAAGAATGAAAATCAAGGTAATCCTAATTAGGGACAAGAATCTTCTTCCAAGAAACCATGGGAAAGTGTAGTGGTATATCATGCCTCCTTCACCTGTTCCATCCTCAAGATCTTTTAAACCCAAATTAGCTAACATACATCCCACCTTAGTCAGCATCAGCCATCCAATTATTCCTAACTCCCTGCTCAACCCAAACCCAACCCCAAGGGAAATGTAAGTGTAATTGCACTTAGATCAGGAAAGAAACTTCCTATGCATCAAGATAACTCCTCCAACCCCCCTTTAAATGTTGACCTTGAAAATGAAAATAAAAATAAACATGAAAAGGAACCTTAATCCATTCCCTCACATCCTTGTATTCCACATAGGAACCCAATTCCTTTTCCTCAAGCTGTTTATAAGGCAAAGAAGTCATTTGATCATGATAATGAAATTAATGACATGTTTAGACGGGATGATGTAAATATTCCCCTCTTAGATGCCATAAAACAAATTCTTTTGTATGAAAAGTTTCTAAAGGATTTTTGTACCCACAAAAAAAATCTTAAGACCTTTTAAAATGTTTCAACCAAAGAGTCCATACCCATTAAGTGCAATGATCCAGGGACCTTTATAGTTCCATGCCAAATTGGAAGTTCCAACATTGATGATGCACTCATAGGCCTAGGAGTCTCAATTAATGTCATGACCAAATCCATATTCTCAAACCTAGGTCTTGGCTCCTTTCATCCAACATGTGTTTTCATTCAATTGGATAATTGAAGTACAGTCCGTCCTGTGGGAATAAATGAGGATGTTTTTTACAAGTCAATGATCTTATCTTCCCTGATGATTTCTATGTACTTGACATGGAAGGTGAGATGAACTATTCTCTATCTCCCCTAATTATAAGAAGACCGTTCCTCATGGCTGCGACAAAAAAAGATTGATGTCCATTCGGGAATCTTATCCCATGAATTCGGTGACCAACTCGTCAAGTTCAATATTTTCAAAGCCATGCAATACCCATATGAGGAGCACACTAAATTATCAATCCATGCTTCTGAGGACACTTCTTAAGAGTCAATTGAACCCCATTCCATCATGTTCTTCATATTATGATGATAAAGGATCTTCTGAAATCTTCACCATGAATAAAAAAGTCAAAATGGTGAAGTTGATGTGGACATATCATTCATTGACTCCATCAATCTAGAGGAACTTGAAAACTCTCTTGAATCCCACATCAACTCTGATCTCTACTATTCCACCTTGGACAATATTATGAAAAATGAATCTGACACAATTGAAGTCCCATCTTCAATTCCTGAGTTGTATAACACAAAAATGAAATATGATACTAATATAAAACCTCTTCCTGAACACCTAAAATATGCATTTCTTTTCCTTGATCACTCAAATAATGTCATTATCTCTGCTTCAAATACTGAAAACAAAGAGTCCAAACATGTTTAGGTGTTAGATTAAAACAAAAAGTCCATAAGTTGGACCCTAGATGAAATAATGGGAATTAAAAATACCCTTTGCATGCATCACATCCATCTTGAGGAGTCATCCAAATAAGTTATACAACCACAAAGAATACTAAATCCACTCATATGTGAGGAAGTTAGGGAAGATATCACCAAGATTCTTCAAGCTAGAATTATCTACCCAATTTCTGATATTGAATGGGTTAGTCCAATTCAAGTTGTACCTATGAATGGTGGGATAACTGTTGTCACAAGTAAACATAGAGAGGTAGTCACAACTCGAGTGAAGAAATAATGACGTGTGTGCATCAACTATTGGAAATTGAATGTTGAAACAAGAAAATATCAGCAAACTCTTACATTCCTTGATCAAATGCTAGAACGATTAGCCAGAAAGTCACATTATTGCTTTCTTGATGGATACACCAGCTACTTCCAGATCCCAATCGCATCTCAAGACCAAGAAAATACTACTTTCACATTCCCATTTGGAATATATGCCTCTAGAATAATGCCTTTTGGCCTTCGAAATCCTCCTGCAGCATTCCAGAGGTGTATGATGAGTATCTTTTCCGAATTCACTGAACCCTACATGAAAGTCTGCACAGATGACTTCACCATTTATAGTGAGTCAATTGAATCTTGTTTTAATTCACTCTCTCTAGTCCTCAAAAAGTGTTTCATGTGTAACGTTGTGTTAAATTTTGAAAAATTTCACTTCATTGTTACATATGGGATATTTCTAGGGCACATAGATACAAAAGATGTTATTGAATTCGATCCTCCCAAAATTGAAGTGATCCAATCACTTCCTCAACACACTTCTGTTTGAGACATCCGTTCAATTCATGGTAATGCTGGATTCTCTTAGAGATTCATCCGTAACATAATCCAGATTTCCCTCCCACTCACTCGGTTGCTCAAAAATGATGTCACTTTCCATTTCTATGAGGTTTGAAAGAGAGCCTTTGTTTATCTCAAACTACTCTAACATCTTCCCCAATAATCCAGCCCCCAGATTGGTCCTTACCCTTTGATTTGATGTGTGATGCTTATGATAGAGATTTTGGGGATGTTCTTGGTCAAATAAGAGAAAAGATTCCTCATGTCATCTATTATGACTCAAAAAAATTGGATGAAACTCAATCTCACTACACTGTCAATGAAAAGAAACTTTTATCAGTGATTTTTTCCTTAGATAAATTACAGCCCTATATCTTAGGTTCCAAAATCATCATCTTCATAGTCCATTCAGATATAAAGTTCTTAATCAAGAAAAGTGATTACAAACTAAGGCTAATAATATGGATCCTAATGCTCCAATATTTTGACCTTGAAATCAAAGATAGACCAGGAAATTAAATACATGTGGCTGATTACATGAGTAGAATTTCTAATTATTCTTATTCTGAAATCAACAATACTAAAATCCTCACTGAGCACCTTTCATTTCTCACTCCAAAAATACCGTGGTATGACCCAATTGTAAATTACTTGGTTTCTGGTGTTTTTCCTGAAAATATTTCAAAAGAAAAAAAATGATGTTGAAAAGTGATTCAAAATACTATTTTTGGGAAGAAAATACACATTGGAAAATTGGGGCTGACATGGTAATAAGGAGATGTATCGATGAAAAGTAACATTCTTCCTT
The DNA here is from genome assembly GCA_963277665.1 of Viscum album. Lineage (NCBI taxonomy): Eukaryota > Viridiplantae > Streptophyta > Magnoliopsida > Santalales > Viscaceae > Viscum > Viscum album. Next base: position 1,497,054,423 of record OY728145.1, read on the forward strand.
ATTAGAATTCTGTCTCTCACTTCCCAAAGGTGGCCACTTTGGACCACAAAGGACCTTCCGAAATGCCCTAGACATTAGATTCCTCTAGCCTTTACTCTTCAAGGTCTCACATGAGTTCTTTAAATCATGTCCCACTTGCCAAAAGTTTGTCACAATTTCAACGAAAAATGAAATGCCCCAAAAGCCTTTAATTTTCTGTGATATTTTCAATATTTGGTGTATCGATTTCATGGAAAAATTTCCCTCTTCCAATGGATTCTCATATATCCTTCTTATGGTAGATCATTTTTCAATGTGGGTCAAGGATAAACCCATAAGAAAGGATGATTCACACACTATTAGTGTGTTCTTAAAGACACACATCTTCCACAGATTTGGCACACCATGTGCCTTGGTATGTGACATAGGAACCCATTTTTGTAATAGAACCATGGTATCTATTTTGAAAAATAATGAGGTTGTAGATAAAACTTCAACTACATATCACCCCCAAACAAATGGAATGGATAAAAATTATAATATTGAAGTGATATATGTTCTTGAGTGAATTGTAAAACCCACCAAAAAATATTGGCCTAAACGACTTGGAGAAGCACATTGGGCTTATCGAACATACTATAAAACACCAATTGGGATGTCTCCTTTTAGGGTAGTATTTGGTAAAGAATGTCATCTACCGATTGAAATACAACATAAGTCTTTTTGAGCTGTGAAAAACTGTAATTTTGATTGTGAAAAATCAGGTGAGGAAAGATTGTTGAAATTCAATGAATTGGAGGAGATTCTAATTGAATCCTATGTTAATTCCAATATGTACAATGAAAAGTCTATGGTACTCAATGACAAACACATCTAGAGAATGGTATTTCATAAAGGTGAAAAGGTAATGCTCTTTAATTCTTGATTTAAGCTTCAACCAGGTATGCTTAATAATCATTGGGAAGGTCCTTTTTTTATTACTAATGTTTACCCATTTGGTGAAGTACAAGTCCAAGACCCCTCTTCCTAAAGGATATTCAAAGTTTATGGTCATCTGTTAAAGCATCACCATGAGGGGATGAAAAATCCTGGATCAATATCAACATCCACTGGATCCCCAACTTCTCCAGTCGACCTACCACTAGATAGAGATGGAAACCCACCAAATCCATACCAGGGGGCACCTCCTTCCCTTTTACATTCTCTCCATCTCTTCCTCTATCTACCTCGTTATTCCTCCTCCTCTATCCTTCATTTTTTAACACTTTCTTTATCAAAACCATTATTTTTCACTTTCTCTTTTGTGTGGGTGTATCTTTATTATAAACTAAAAAAACATAAAAAATCATCATAACCAAAAAAATAAACACAAAAAAATATGGAGTCATGATCACACACCTTCCAATTTTCAAATTTTCTCCAACCATTTTGGGGAGTTAACTGACATGTTTTCACCTCAAAAATTTTGGATTTTCATCATGACTTTGGATAAAGAATTTTGTGTCAAAATTAAAAAAAATGGAATGCTAAATTTTTGATTTGGAAAATGATTTTCCCAAACTCTGAGGAAAAAAAGTTTCATTCATGCCAAGTCCACATATGGCCATATTTTTAAAATGTGTGTTTTCACCCCCATTTGGGAATCTTGAGTTTTTGGACCTTCAAGCAGAATTTCTTACTTTAGTGTACATTAATTTCATAGAGGCATTTTATAAACCACCTCAGAATAACAATAGCCAAATAGCCTCCCATTTCCCAAAAATTAATCAATCTTTTGAAATCACCTTCGATCCTATTAAAACATTTTCTTTGATAGCCACATTACAAGCCCAATACATTTTCCCACCCAATATCAACATGGATTTTCATTACATTGGTTTTTGAAATTTAAGTGTGGGGAGGATGAGTTTCATTATGGATACCCTTTATTGATTTCACCATGTTATTATATGATTGAGGGAAAGCATCCATTTCATTATGGGGGAGAGGTTGTAATTCAGTGTTTTTTAGGGAATTTAATTTTATTTCATTTATTTAATTTTGTAAATGTTATTGACAAGTGTTCAAAAAAAATCCAAAACAAATCCAAAAAAATAATGAAAAAAATTTATTGATTTGTTTCTTGGGTATGTAAAAAATCACTCTTCCTCAAACTTTTATCTTGTTATAACTATTACAATTAGTGTCGTGAGGAGATCAATCATGGGTTGGGATATGAGTGTGAGATCTTTTCCAACTTCAACTTTCGAAAAAAAAGAAAAAAACAAAAAAAAGAACACTTGCATTATATTTTTATGTCATTGGGAGATGTTTTATGTTTTCTAAATATTTCATCATCTCATCCCCTTAAAATTTTCTTCCTCTATTGTGTAGTTCTCCACACAATTATTCCCTTGTAAAACATGTGTTTTCATTTCCTTCCATTTTTATTTAAACAAAATGTGCATTGCTTTTTCTATGTTGATATTTTACCCCTATTACTCTGTCTCTTTGACATTATATTCCTGTTGTCACAAAAACCCAAAAAAAACCCATTAAAAATACCTATTGATTCTTTTGCACATTGGATAGGGATTAAAATCTGAGATCTCTTTCAAACTATTTGATTTTCACTTCGGGTTGGTGAAAGAGTGAAGCTCCACAAATGAATATGATTATATTGAGAGGTGTGAGTTTTGAGTGTCCAAATTTTCCATTTCTAAATTTGAGCATGAAAAAATGAATTAGTTTTGGAACATTTTTTTTGTAATAACTTGTGGTGGAATTAAAAATGTAAGATTGAAATATTCTAAACCTCCTTTAATTGGAGAAAACAAAACATTAATATCTATTGGTGAGTGGAAATGATTTTGTAATATTTTTATATTTTTTTTAGATGAGGACATTAACAAGACTATCTGTGGGGGTTGATTTTATTAATATTTTCATGACTTATTATATACCCCATTTACTGATTTTATATTCAATGGACATAATTTGTGTAAAATATTAATGTTTTAATACTAAGAATAATTTTTGATCTTTTTTAGAAGTAGTTCAATTGAGTCAGTTTAATATTTTATTTATAACTCTCTCCATAATGATTCAAATTGTGTGGTTCATATTTTTTAGGATTCCTAATTAAATATAAAACATTTCATTAGAAGGGATCATGGGCCAATTCTTTAATTTGAAGGATCACATGGACCGCACAAGATGACCCAATGAATTTGTGAAAAAACTGGACCATCCATGATGATTGAGTTACTGGTCTAAATACCGAAGCCCAAATTTTATGCAACTCTACCATATGTTCTTGATTATCTAAAATCATCATGTATAAATCTTTCAGGGCCCAACTCTAAGAACGAGGGGCCCAAAGAATGCTTCGAAATCTAGACCACCATTCTGGCTGGGAATTACAATCTGGAAACAAGTCATGATATATCTCATGATGTAATCATAAAATAGAGCTGATATTTTGCAGTGCGAAAGAGGTGATATAGGTGAGAGACTTTATTGAAGACATAATTCATCTTTTAAGTCATCTTCCTATTCAAAACCCATTTTACATTTTGAAATTCAAAAATATTTTATTGAAATAGACATATTATATTTGATTAATCAATCATCCATAACATTGGATCCATAGGTCCAAATGGCTCCAAATTTTTTGTGAGGTCGGAAAAAATTATTTTCTAAAACTTTGAAGAAGGATATATCTCGATACATGGCTGTATGAATCAATAACCTAGCGATGCAAGTGGAGGTATAGATTGTGAATAAATGCAATCCACTTCCTTGGGCGATAAATGCATCCACCTCATCTTCTTCTATGGGGTTGGAATTTTTGTAGGGAGGTGAACATGTTGGAAAATCCAAAGCCTTTCCAAGGGATTGGGAGGATCTGCCATACTCAAGTTTTCACCTAATATACCCTTCTTCCTCTCTTTGTTTCTTATCACTTTTGTGCTGTTCTTCATTTTTAATCTTGTAAGTTTGTGTTTTGTAATTCTATTTTAAGGAATGTTTCTTCTTCAATATCTCTTATTCTCATCCAACATCTATTGATTAATATTAATGTTCATAAAACAGTTTAAATACAGTTGAATCTACATCCCTTCTTTTTCTTACTCATTCAATCAAAAGTCTGTTTTTTTAATTCTCATCATTGTTCGTTTGTGTGTGATCGACACACCACCCTTTTCTTATCCCTTTATTTTTCTTCTATTATTAATATATCATCACAATCATTATAACAATATTATTAAACACCCAAATGTCTGAGTAAATGTCCCATGGGTGTGAGAAAAATTGTAGGGATGTTAAGTTATTGAGAGTTTTTTCTAGATGAGTATTCGCTAATTTAACATTGTGTTTGTTGGACTTAACATGTCACGAATTAATGAAATATTCTGTGTAAAACGTGGCTTATATAGATTATTGGAACTATAATTACACTACCATAAACAAGTAATAGTAATTATTAGAACCCTATGTTTTGTTAAGGCTTTGATTGAAGCCTTAACACTTAAGAATTCCAATCAACGTTATCTTGTTAAGTGCGTGTTAATTTAAATGCAATATAAAGTAATGCTCAAGGATATCACAAGTTTAACTCTCTAATGTTGAACTCACCCCAATATTTATCAATTTCCTAAATCAATTATATTCAATCAATCATTTCAATTAAGCTCTACAAATAAACCCCCCTAATCAATATACAATCAATGAAAAACAATTGACTATCTAAAAAGTATCATCACCGAGGATTCGACCAGAGTACTGCTATACACATTAGTAGAGCATCAGAAGTTTGACTAGTTGAAAGGAAAAAATTGGTCATGGGTTTCATCACCTTATCCCACTCTCAGTCACACCATGTAATATAAGGAAGGAGGTCATTAAGAGTTCTAATAATGGATACCATAGAGGAAAGAAGACTAAATTCCCTTTGTTTCAAGATTGTAGAAGGAATCACCTATGTTAATGTATTAGGGGATTAATAATATATCATTACTATAGACAATAAATAATTAAATCAATTATATGTAAAGGAAAAATGAAGGGAATGTTTAACACAATTGATTCAAATATTTTTATCCCTATAGGATCATCAAAGGTTAAATTCATTATATTTGTAGCGATTAGTTGCTAAGGAAATCCATATATAAAGTGGAATCTAGAGAATAGAATCAGAAAGGTATTATGAGTAAAGGATATATTTATGGTGATTATTAGTATACATATGAAATGTGAAAGTAATGTGGTGTCAGGTAATAGGATTAAGTATCCATGTAATATCTTACAGATAATGTAGAATAATTGATTTTGATGTATTTCAGTTCAATAAATATGTTATATGAATGGTGAAATATATATAGATCCTTTATGATATGTGTTTTTTTACTAAGGAATTATAAGAATACATTTAATGGTTATGATGGACTATATAAGTGATTTAACGGAAATGTGATGTCTATGGAAAACACATGAATAAGGGGAATATAACCATTAATATCTTCCTTTTGTTAAGATAACACTTTTTCAATAAAAATATGTTGGATATAAATAAGTAAATTAGATAGATATAATTACCTTAGACATTATAAATGATTTTTTGAAAAAGTGTTTTATGTTATCGTGGATGAAGGTCAAATTATTTTGGATTCATTGAATATATATAGTAATTTGTTGAATAAGAAAGCATGAATATTTTCAAAAATGATTTATGGTAATTTCGAGGATTACCATGTTTCAAAATATTATATGTTGAGGTCATTCACGTGTTTCTAATGTGATGAACAAGAGAAAATTTATGGTATATGGGGTATCAATGTTAAGCTTATTTTATTATCATGTTTCTATTATTTTGGATTTTCATTTATAAAAATGGTTATAAGGTTAATCATTTTTAATGTTTTATGACAATATTTTTATGTTTTTATAGATTAATGTATCATCTCCCCATATGTGAATTAATTCATATTAGATAACTTTTCAAAAACATTTTTTTTGTAATGGATGGAATAACCTATAATTAAACATAGATCTATTGATTTTATAATGATTTTGGAAAAAAATATCTCCTTTATTTCATAAAATATGATATAAAGTAGAAATTGATCAATGCAAAAAATCTTGATTAAAATGAATAAATTAAATATATATTCATAGAATACATCATCAAATTTATGGTTAAGGATATTGAAATAAGAAATTTTGTAATAGTACCTCCATTTTTTATGAACCACATGACCACATAGATCATCCAAATTTATAGATTTATGATTTTTAGCTTTATCGTATCATTGTTCTATATTACCCTATATCAAGAAATGATAGTTATATTTCTCTTCAAGGTCTATTTACTCACATACCACCTACATTCCCCTATATATAAACCTATATACATGTTACTTTGGGTAACTGTTACGATTCCCACTTTCAAATTTTTAATGGAAGTTTCAATATTAATTTCTACAATAGGGGTTTATATGATAGAACAATTAAGGTATTAAATCCTTGATAACCCAGATTAATTTAAAGGATGATATTTATTTTTTGTGGGTGTAATATAAAACGAAGACCTTTTGTGAAATATTTTTTAATTCATTCAATCTTTTTAAAATTTTACATTTAATGCAATGCTAGAAAAAGATTATTGTATTACTGCAGTAATATTTTTCTATTATATGAAACATCAAGTTAATTATGCATTACATGAAATTTTTATTATATATTTATATATATGGATCACCAATGTTATCTAACAATACTTGCAAGACTATCCTTCCTAAATGTCTTTTGTAACCTGCACGATTTAGTTTCACCGAACAATTATTTATTATTCCAAATAGTGTTTTTTATATAATAACATATAATCAATTTGTTATTTTATTAATTATGGATAATATGAAATAACTTATTAAAACTCATGTATTAAATAACTAGTTACAAATTAACGTGAAATAAATATAAGAACCAATATATTTTAAATAGAATGTTTTTATAAAAACATATTTTATGGTCATAATAGAATTTTATAACAATAAATTAAATTAATTAATATTGGAAAATGATATTAATTAAATATATAGTTTATATATATAATTAAATAATTTCTTTACATTAATAAAATATATTGTAATTTAATTAGATAAGAAGAATATGAATATTACACATAAAGAATATATTTTAAATAAAAGTAGTATTACTTCCTGTTAGTGTATAAACTATTCTAAATCAACAAATTTGATCTCTAATAAATTATGTTTTTCAAAATAAACATCATTTTTGAATTCAAAAAAAATAGATTAGGTTAGATTTAATTATTTTCATTTTCATGTGAAGTTTAATTTTTTGATGAATATTGAAAAATACGTAATTTTAATGTAAGTAATATTTTTTATATCATATATCTATAATGTTAAATTATATTTATAATTGGTTTTAATGTATTATTAGATGAAATATAATATAATTAATCCAATTTAGGTTAATTTAGTACATTTCATATTGAAATTACATATAAAAAGATTCCATAATTTTTAATATTTTTACATTAGAAACTATTTTTATTGAACCATTTATGGGATGATATTTTAATTAATTTTGGCCACTAATCTTATTGGAATTATCTCATATTTATAATAATCTTAATATCGGATTTTTAATAATATGAACTTATATTTTTATTGAAAATATTATTTAATTCTATTATAATTAAGTATAATGATTATGTTGAATCTTAGTTTTATAATTGAAAAAAAAAATCCATTATAAGGACCCAAATAAAATAGAAACATACAAAAATAATCTTTAAGGAAATATTTGGACTACGAACTCTATGTTTTTAAATGGGGTTCATTATTGGAGACAATTTTAATAGGAAATATGTGGGTGGAAATCCCTTTTAAAAAATTAATTAAAATGGCACTCCTCATCTAGTATAAAAAGGCACTCACCCATCCAAATTATTCACACAACTAATTCTCTTTGTTTCATCCAAAAGATAATAAAATAATCTCTAAAAATATATCCCTTCATTACTTAATCCTTCATTTTTAGTGAAATCTAACCAAGGAATCCATTTTTAGAGAATCTAAAGGAATTTATCAAAGAAAATGTAACGTCATTCCTCAAGCTGTTTTCTTTAATATTTATTTTCCATCACCTGAAATATAGTTATTAAATAATTATTTAATATTATAAAATTTAAAAATATAATTATATGTCGTTATTATATTATTTTATAATGAAATTACACACAATTACATTAAATGGTTAACTAGCAAACCATTTTTCTATTCGGTGAGCTACCGCCTCACAATACAATGTTGGTCATTTTTTCCTTTATCAACTCTCGTGGGAGTGAAATAAGCAGGAAAATCCATTTATTCAAGATATATATTATTTTTATGATTTAATTATACTTCATTATTAATTTTATAAATACATCCTTTAGGCCTTAATGTTTTTTTCATGGTGATAACATCATTTGTGGAAGTGTGCACTACCGCCTCTTCAATGCAATCTGATTTGTTCACAAGATACATAGAATATATGAAGGATGGGTTTAATGAATATTTATTATATTAATGAAATAATAATCACACTATAGTGATATTTTATAATCATATATATCATTTACTTAATTTATTTCAACATGATAGTAAAATGGAACCAATGATTACGCATAGATTCATAGTATCTTCTCCATGAATGTTTTATTTCATTTCATATTTCATTATTTCATAGAGATTATTTAAATATTAATATTCCAAATATGTTATATATATAAATCATGTATAAATTATGTAAATAAGTAAACCAATATCAATGTAAGATAATCTAAAATAATAAGTAAAAAACTGTATGATAAACAAAGCAGGTATTACTTAAAACATTACCTTAACATAAAAATGTAATAAAGAAATAATATATAGTTCTATTTTAATATTATATTTTTTTATATATAATAATATGGTTCCATGGAAGATTTAAAATAATCTTATTTTTGTTATATTGGAGGATTTAATATGTACATATACTATCAATACTTAATTTATTGGAATCTTATCTCAATTTCTATTTACATTACATATATGGTTTATTCAACACTCATTTCATGTGTTTAGTGTGTATAAAATCATTCGATTAATCCTGTGAATATTATTAATAAATTTATTTTCATATACATACCCATTTTATGATAGTTATATTATGAAATTGGTTTTTATATTTTTCCAAATTAGTGAAGTAATTTTCATTCAATTTTCCTTCTTTCAGACAATTTCATGTTATGAAACTATATTTTTAGATGAGTTGTATATAATACATTTTAAAATTTATTTTATTAATCCTCATATTTTATGTCATTTTAACCATCATTTAATTACATTATTTCCATTTTATTATAATCCAATGTTAAAAAAGAGGTTGCAGTTTATAACAATAATAACATCATTTATAGTGATTGTTTACGATTATGGTACCATTTATGAAATATTATAAACCATATATTAAGATCAACCATGAAGGTTTTTTGCATTTTTATATTTTGTATTAATTATTGTGTTATAACAATTTTCAACTATTTTGTACTTATGATAATTTGGAAGAAAGTTCAAGAAAATATGACATTATTTTAATTTCAGTCAAAAATATGTGTTCCTTCAAAAATGTATTTTAAAAAAATGTTTCCAAAAAAAATTTCTTATTATAATTTTTTTTTTAAAATAAAATTTTCTTCATGTTCTCCCATTTTAATAAATTTTATAAAAGGAATATCTTAATCATTTTTCGATAAAGGGACTATTCTAAAAATAAAGGTGAAAATGGAATGTTCTACATGTATAGAAATACCCTCCATCATGGCCATCCTTTACATGAAGATTATTTATTAATATTATATGGTTATGATTAATGAAATTTATTTCTTTATATTTTTAAAAATTTAATAAATTAAATTTGGTATTCTTAAAAAATGTTTTTCCAAACGTTTTGATGTTTAAAAAATATATTACATTATTTTAAAATAATTCATTATTTTTTTTTGAAAAGGTTACATTCTATGAAAATTATTATAAAATGATTTGGACCCCTAATTTTATGTTTTCAAGTATTATCAAGGAATATTTTTTAAAATTATTTTAGGCATTATTTTTTATTTTTCATGGTTTTTTTAAAGAAAAAAGATTTAAAAATATTTCTAGGCTTCCTTAATTAGTTATAAAAGTAATTTTAAAAGAAATTTTGTTTCATAAGAATATATATTTTCATATAATAAATGATGTTATCCTCATGAAATATTTAAAATAAAATTTTACAATGTTATTTTTAATAAAAATTATTTTGAAATGGTTTTATAAAAAGGACTATCAAACAAAATATATCTCCCTTAAGAGATGTTTCAGGTGATAGTTTTAAATCCTTATCCATATTAGATGAGATTATATTTAGAAATTATGAATAATTGGGTTTTGATATAAATATATCATTCATATTATTCTTGAATGATTTATGTTTTGATCTAATTATTTTCAGGAAAATAGTTTCTCTTCTATACGATATATTCTATCAAACCATGCTTATTTTTACAGGTTATTCTTTGATGACATGATTTTGAGACCTATCTCTTTTACCCAGGTTAATATTTGATTAATGTTTTATGATAAACATTTTATTTCATGTTTACTTATATGAGTTTTATTAAACCCATCTATTTTTGTGGTTCATGATATGAATAATTTTTTTTCTTGTAAATCATGTATGAATGCTTTAATTAGATTATATGTGGGACATATATCTCGTAAAAATGAATTGGGAAAGATTCATAACTCATGAGTAAATTATGGTAATTAATTCAAATATATTTAACCACAATGAGAATAAGGTGAATCCAAATCCCTTGTAAGGAATGGATGGAAACTAGTAATGGTGGGTTTTCCTTCCTAGTTTGTGTAATCTCCATATGGATAGGAAGATTTAGATACATTACACACTATGAGATGATGGGGAATACTAATTTCTTATAAGGAATGGACTATTATTGGGGATACTAAATTGTCCCACCTGGTAGGATTAGTCCCCATGATGTTCCCAAATCGGTTTTAGTAATGTGTCTTGAATTATAGCGAATGTTATAATTGTTCATATATATTCTAAAATTCCCTGTTTTATTCATATATTTTTATTTCATGGAATATGATCTTGATTTAATTATGATCCATGTATTATGAACTACTAACCTTATTTACATAATTCATTATTATGATATGAAATGTATGATGTTCTAATTTTTTGATCTCATTCTCATACCTTCATGTTATTTTTTATGCTTTCATATATCCCATGTTTACCCTTACAAGAATTCTGAACTCACCCATTTTAATTTTTCCATCCACATGATATGAAAACATATTTTTTGTATGATATCATAAAGATGGGTATTAATATTAGAAAACCAAGTTAGAGAAATTTTTTCCCACTCATGTACAAGTGGTTACATTACATCATTTTCAATGGAACCAAACTATTACAGTCATTTTTTATTTGTTCGTGTACTTTTTATGTATTCGAAGCAGATGATGTAATATCTAAGTACTTATAGAATAGGTTGTTATATCCACTATTAATCAAATACCATTAAATAAAAAATATATTTATAAAACATAAATGATTTATGCAATAATCATATACATGATAAACAATATAGATTTTTAGGGTAAATTTAAAGTTTAACAATCATAGGATGGAGAGTATATTAAGAGACTATTAATGACTAAAAATTAAACAAATAGAGTGAATTTAAATATTTCACTTTTTCAAAAAAAAATTCACATACCATATCCTTTATGAATATGGATGGAATTAGCACTACATATCCCCATTGAAGTAAAAAAATAAAGGGTTATTTCCACAGATGAATAGAAATTACATAAAAATATAATTAAAACAATCTTGATGAAAATATCATTTTCATATTGAATATGAAATTTTAGTACTAAAGATTCAAAAATCATTCTTCATATATGTATATTTTTAATATAATCATTAAACTGTATAAATAAATATTTAAAAACATTTAGTAGCCATGACTGTTAGAAATTGTTTTCAAGTAGTACATGGTGAAACAAATATTCCATTAACTTTGAATATAAAAGACAATAAATAACTGTTTGGAAAAATACATGATTATTCACTTAAAAAATTATAAAATGTAAAAATTGAAAAATTCTTCATTAAAAATTAATTTTTAAAATTATTAAAACACTATTTATAAAGAATATTAGAAATTAATGTCTTGGAATACAAGGGATTTATAACCGATGAGAAAAATATAGTAAAGTTATTTTAAAACAATTTCTATATTTTTAAGTTCAAAATTTTGGAATGTGGTACTATTACATGAAAATATCCTTAATAAAAAAATTAGAGTAATCATTAATGGGTTTATTAGTAAATGTTCAATTAATTTCCATCAACTAAAATTGAAGAAAAAAATAATCTCATTTAAAAATATATTATGATATAAACCTATAAAATGATCTTAACATTGAATGAGGATTAATAAATGAATATATTATGTGTATCTTCTATTAATCCATAAAAAATATTTTAAATAAAATATATTATTATGAAAATGTAATTCACACATAATTGATAAATATCAAAGATAAAGAAGAAGAAATTCTACCTAATGAAATGAAGTTAGGTTTTGAAATTATTTATCACATGGTAACTCCTATATAAATTACTTTTGGATATAAAATTTTAAATTAGAAATCCAAATTCCATGGATTATTTTGAAATCAATATATTACCTGTAAAAGGTGTGGTGTATATTCTATATAATAGAAATTTGGTGTCTGACATTACAATATGTTTAAATGAAGTGAAATTCAGATGAAGTCACCCTCCTTAGGCTTCATATTATTTTAATGTGATTTATAATCATTTATATTGTTTTAAAAAATATTATTAATTTATAATAGAACAATATTAATATTTATAATATCATATATGATCCTTTTATAACATCTTATCACAATTTTGTTTATAATATTTCAAACTCTGTTTTATTTTGAGTTATAATTGTGTTAATTTCTCATGCGTATTTTGTCCTGGAAGTTAGTGTTCATGTGTATACTATACAATTCCATCATCTATATTATAATAATCATGAAATAATTATAATATAAATAAATAAATCATAATTTTGAAACCAATAACTAAATATGGTTTTCAAATTTTTTATGTTATCATCATCAAGATGGTTGGTTGTACATTCATATAAGTAACATTAATATTTTCCAATGATCATCATAGAAAAAGGGTATGAAATATTATAATATGAGTAATATAGTAGTTCGTACACATGTATGAGTGAAATTTAAAGTATTGAAGTTCCCCTTCACCGAAATTTTTTAACAATTTCATATTATCATATTATTTATTTAAATATACATATATATATCATCCATGTGGCATGTTGATGAAAAAAAATTCATAATACATTGTTGTGAAGGTAGTTCGCACATATATAAATAATGTTATAATCATACAGAGAGTGAAAACAAAAATATGAAAATCATATATTTATATTCCCATTTTAGAATTTTTATTATATAATGAATTATATAACTATTTCACATATATCATATATATTTATTAACTTTATCATTATTACATTTGATTTAAATCCTTAGTGAATGATGAGTCATAATGCTACACGAGGAAGCAGTCTGGCATACACACGAGTCACAATGTTGTGACCCCTACAGAATTTTAATTAAGAATTTATATGTTATATAATGAATCTATATGTTTAATTTTGTAATAAAAATCATATATATAGTTTTTATTTACCTCCACACACATCCTTTAGAGGTTGTAGTTGAGAAACGGATGACATCTATCTGTGATGTGGAATTTCTCCTTACAAATGAATGTTGATTTGCTAACCCATTTGTTGGAAGTTCGTATGGTTTTAGGTAATTAATTTAAGAATATAAATTAAAAGTATATGTAATATGCTAAATATGTTATACCATTAGGTTTTAATAACAATTTATGTAGTTTCAGCAATAAAAAAAATAAAACTGCTTATTGAAGATTGATACCTCTTCTTCGGGTAACCACATTAAGATTCACCAAAACCATTCCATGGTAATGTTTTCCACATAAATAAGTATTTGATGGTGATGGGTATAAAATTGAAAATTTATTTTGGATGATTAATGTTGAGAAATATGACTTGGGAGGTATGGATAAGTTAGCGGAGTGGGTACCATTTTAAATTTGAAGAAGTGTGTCATTTCACAAGTACCTAAAAGCATTCAGTAATGTGATTTCACTCTCAGATAAGGTGGATTAAAAATATATAAATAATATAGTGTGGATTTTATGGTATAGAAAAAACCTCCAGGACATAATAAAACACATATTCTAACCATGTTATTCCTTATCTTTTATGTTTACCCCAATTTTACAACTTCATTTTTCACAACGTTAATTAGTTTTTTTGACCTTGATAATGATATATTTAATCATAATATAAAATGATAATTATTATAAAAAATTTAAATTATAATTTTAGATAATATATCATATTTATAAAAAAATCCCACGTCTGTTGAAAATTAGTATTAAAAGAAGGACATGTAATTTGTAAAATCACCACTTATAACCATAACCATAGTAAACACGTATATATATATATATATCTATTTATACATATTATGAAAATTAAATATATATATATGAATATATATATAATAATTAAAAACTATTACAATAAATATGTAATAGATTTTATCAAATTAAATTCACATAGGTGGTATAGTTTAATTTAAAAATAATTCTGCACACACGGTAGAAAAGTAGGTTTTAAAATGAAAATATTCAGAAGTTTAAAAAGTATTTATAACAAAATTGAAAATTAAAATGATTATAGTGAACTAAATTTGATTAATTAAAATATAAATAAACTAATTTTACTTTCTAAAAAATTCAAAATATAATTTAAATTTATAAATAATTTAAATTAGTATCTATTTATCAATTAAAATTATTCTTTTTCATTATTCATCAGTAATTGGAAGATTCTAGAGAAATCTCAAAAATTCAAGCTAATTTTTTTTTATTTTATGATGTAAAAAATTATTGTTATTTTTTGATAATAGTTTTTTAGAACTACAAGAAATTATTTTTATTATAATTGTGAAAATGGGGATAAAACAGCTTATTTGAAAGATATAGTTTTAACACTTAAACATATATTTCTTCATACATATTGTGTGAAAAACAATTAATAGTAATGTTAAATAAAAATATTTATTATATTATATATAAATTTCATTATATTAATTTACCAAAATTAAATTGGTAAATTTATTGAGGTGAAATAAATTTTTTCAACGAAATAATAATTTCAGAAATATATTTTCCTTATATAAAGTAGGATTTTATTTTCATTTCTTATTAATTTATGAAAATTAAATTCATTTTGTCATGCATGGGAAAAAATATTTTCATAATTTATGTAACCATATTCATACCCCCAATTTCAATGGTCAGTTTATAGTTATCATGTTATAAAATAATATTTTCATAATAAGTCATGTTTCATTTAATGTTGTTATGATTAACACAAGATAAACTTAGTGTTTCTAGTAATGAATGATAAACATGAGATTCTATGTAACCCCAAATAAAATTAGAGTTTCATGTTATGAAATCTATTAAAGTTGTTTATTTTATTTTAAAATAAATATATTATAATGTCTCAATGTGTTAAATTTTCTTCAATGCTTTGTGTTGCATGTCATACATGATATAGAATACAGTGATATTGTTTTAAAATTATGGGGGGTTACATATTGTTATTATAAATAATAATCCTTCATGATGTTTCATAATGAAAATTATATATAACCCTATCATATCATCTAATAATTCATACAATGTTTACGGTAAGGGCACGCACACTGTGGACTTGAATTATCACCGAGATATACTCAACCAACACATTTTATGGTTTTTACAAATTGAAACATATTTTCCACAACCAATTCAACATTTAGTATCCATATAAGGGTGTATTACTTGGTAAAACACATAATATATACCTTACTAAAACATTAGGATGTTATCCTATACATATTTTTATCATCAATGTTATTTATTGGGTTATGTTTGATAATATATTTTTTCCAAAATATATTTCTAACAGAATCTAATATGAATTATATTATAGAAACATTTTTTATATCAACTATTATATCCCATAGATGAGGCTAAATATTTTTAATGGATTTGGATATAATAAATTTCTTCTCAATGGATCAAATGGTAGTATCCTTAGTAAAAAAAGTACATACTTAAATATTATATTATATTTTGGAACATAACATCCATAACTAAATGAATAAATCAATTTTTCTGATTCTTAAACTCATTCGAGTATTCATTATTGATGTCATTGGGAATGAAAAAACAAGGTTTATCTTATATACTTGTTATGGTTTTTGTACAATATAAGTTATCTTTAAAAATATTGAATAATAAATATCTAAATTTAAAAATTTAAAACAAATGTTTTCTTAAAATAACATGACCCAAAAGAATACTACTATTGAAAAAAATTATTATCAAGTTTTTATGAAAATTAATCTCTTTATCTTGGCATTACCAAGTAGTTACTATTTAGTACTATGGCAGTTAGAACTGTTCACCTTGGCCCACCGATTTGGGCTTGGAGTCCTGAAGGCTTTTGGTCCACCCAGGCCTTCAGGTCAGTAGGCCTTTTGGGACACCCTTAAGGCTCTCGAGCCACATAAAGGCCTTCAGGCCACATTTAGTTTTCCTAGACAAACTACAAAAAAGGAGCAGCACTATAAGAGGATTCAGAGCAGGTGCACTCACCAGAGAAGAACCAAATGGATTGACAGAATGAGAGGGTATGGCTATTACATTGATACTAGCCTATCCTTGCATGGGAAGCCTAGCTAGAAGGACATGAAAAGGTGGAGGGATACTATAATGATGCATATGCTGGGGACGGACAGTTCCTTGTAGATATTCTGGTTGAATTCTCTATGACCTTCGGGTCATGTAATCTCTTAAACCTATGGACCTTGTAATCTCTGAGCCTACATGCCTTGTAAGGGTTCCCCCTCATCTATTGAAAGGGGGTTATCAAAAATAAAAAAAAATGATGGCCTTCGGGCCATTCAGGCAGAGTCAGTGCATTATTTTAATATATTTGAATGATTACAAGGAATCATGTCTAGAAGAACCGATCAGTTTAGTAGTCCTGGAAAATAGATTACATACATGAACTTTACATTACATTATAAAATGACTAACAACAACAAAAAAATATTCCCATTTTGAACACATTCATATCCCTTAGCCTATCCAGGTAGGTCACCCATAAAATACTTTTTTAATCAAGGGAAAAGTAAAACATATAAACAGGTGAGATCAGATGCTCAGTAAGTATAAAAATATATTAGAAACATTCATTAATAAACATAAACCATTAAGGCAATTTATAAGAAAAAAACCCTTTAAAATTAAACTTCATCGTAACATGGAAAATATAAAATCAAATAAATCCATTTAATTATTGACATTGATATTCTACTTGTCAAAAAATCACATGAAATATCAATAGCCAATTTCATAATAATGGAATGCATAATTCCAGAATTTATAACCACATAGTCAAGGCCTTGTGCCAAGACTATAAATAAGATTTTGTTATGGCCTTGTAACAAGACACTAGTTTGTCTCATGATACCTATTGATGCATCAAGGAGTTATAGCGGGCTCCACCCGTCACTTACTATGTCCAATGAATTCCTCATATGCAATGCTTTAGACATAACATAAACATTTGTATTAAAACTAGCATAATAAATGTTATTAAATTGTCCATAAAACATGAATGGTATAAAAATAACACATCCACAATTAAACATATCACAAAATCTTCAATACAATATTAAATATTTGTATAATTATAAAAAAACATCAAAAAAGATTAAAATCCATAAAAGAATGTTGTTATAGATGAAAATGATTTGTAAAACACTTTGTGAAAAATAACGTTTTTCATAAAAACATTCAAAAGTCACAGAATTTGAAAAGTAAGAAATTTAAATAAATATTGAAATCAATGTGTCCCAAACCACATTGAAACTTTTTAAACAAATTTACTTTTTAAAAACATTCATGTCCATATAAATAAATCCTTAATAACCATTGTGAAAATATGGACATTATGGAGAATGATTTAGAAGAATAAATATTTATAACATTTAAAATAATGTTTTAGTTAAAAATGTATATTAAAATGAATCATTTTGAATTTTTTTTGAAGCATGGATTTGGATAATTAATATTTCCTAATAGATACTTACGTAGAAACATCCTCGGACAATTAAGAGATTATGGAATTAACCCTTACCTTGCAATTTTCTTTGGTCGAGGGTACATTTAAACTCATTTATAATGACCATTTTATGTTATTAAATTATAATAGAACCATATTCATATTTATAATATCATAAATTATTCATTAATGCCTTTATACTAACCATTTAATAATTATTTCTATGTTAAAGTATCATTTTAGGTAATAATCACTTTCTTTATCGTATGTGTTTTAACTTGTTATTCTTGATCATATCATTTAGATAATGAGTTAAATACTTCCAAAATATAAACCTTGATTTAAATATCATATATATTTATAATAAAAAAATTAATTATAGATAGATATATGAAATGTAAGGCACCATTTATGGAGACAGTAGGTCGTACGTACACATAAACGTTGTATCTGTTTTCATATCGTATTGAATTGAAGTAAGTGATTGAGATATATGTAAGTACATACGTATATATATATACATTAGCATTATTATTTCATATATTATATAATTATTAATAATATATATTTTTATAGCCATCATTGAATGGTGAAAGTGGGAATTAATCTCATCTCGTTGTGGAGACGGTAATCCGTACGTACGCACAAGAGACAATATCATTATATCGATGGTGAAATTGCATGTAATTGGATGGTATATCATCTATATGGAATAATTAACATGTTAGACCTATTATTTATATTATTTATATTCATTATTATACCCATGCAAATAATGAAGGGTTTGAATAACAAACCACACCACGATATGGAGACGGTAAGCAGTACATACACACGTATGGTAACTTTGTCATTCATGTGATGAAGAGAAAAATGAATATGGTTGTAAAATTTTTATAATAAAATAAAATTATATAGAAGATAATAGAGTTGTTATTATAGAATATAAACAACAATGAATGAGGAAGTGGAAGAATAAAAGAACTTGAAAGAGGTGATGAAATATTTACTTCTTCTACGGGTTCTTCCATTTGATTTGATCAAAAGGGTTCATTAGGTTGGCTTTATGACTAAATAAATGCCTCTAGGATGATGGGAGTACATTGGAGTGGATATTTGGGCTGGGTTTTCTTGAGATAAATGGCTTTTATTGTGTGAATTTTAGAGAAGGGGAGGTGCCCGTTTATAAGAGGGGTGATGTGCACCTTAAGAAAAGATTGAAATATTATTTTATAATGAAATTATTTTTTGTTTCTAATGGCTCCAAAATGATTTATTTAAAGGATAATGTAGGGATGATCTAATATCCACCCAACCAATATATTTTAGACAGGTTTGTGACACTATATTAACCTTATCTTTTTATATTTAACTCTTATTTAAATAGTTTGACATTTACCATGTCTCTTTGTATTTTTATATTATATGTTTAATAAACATACTATAAACATCCAAGAGAACCCCAAGTTGTTAATTAATGAAATATATAATATTATTTAAGCCCTTTGTCCTATACGTACATTTTTAGTATTAGAATACCGATTAATAATATAATATATGTTTTAAAAACTCTTTTATGTCAATTTCAACACTATTTTGTATTTTATTTTTATTAAATTTATAACGGCATTATTACTTCAAAAAAAATTACTTTAATCAACCATGACATGCTATATTAACCTATAAAATTATTTAAATTCATTAAAAGTATGAAATTATATTTATATGGATATTTATAATATCAATTATTTTAATCATTCATTAATAAGGTAAGTACTGCATCATATTGTGTCATAAATTATATTAATTATTTAATGTCTAGAAATTATAAATAAAATAATATTATGTAGGAAATATCTTTATCATTTTAATGAATATATATTTTTGAGTTTATATTGTGTGTAACCCTATATTAGAAATTGTTTTGTAATTAAATATTAAATTTAACTCTTTTATCTCTTCTTTAAATAAAAAATAATCAATGTCATGATCTAATCCAATTGAACCTAAAGCATCATATTTTATTCCTATGGTTGTTTTTTGTCGAATTAAACTTATAAAATATAATTAGGACATGTTTTAGAGTAATCATATTATCATTTTAACCCTTAATTACCCTATTTACTTTTAACGGTGGTAAATAAAAGCCAAACGTTACTGTTCAAAAAAATTAATTTTCATCTTAATGAACCAAATTTATTTACTGATTAAAATTGTGTCTCTTGAATTTTTGGAATTCAACTCATTTAAGCAATAAAATTAAGTTTTACGCAAATTTGAAAATGCTCCTAACAAGGTGGGTAAAAACATTAAAAAGTTCAATAAACTTTTACACATCTAATTTTAGTATAAAATGACTATAATAAATTAAATTGAAATGATATAGTTATTATATATCTAATTTGATATAAGATAAATTTAAATTAAATATAATAATTATTTAATTAAAATGTTGGTTTTAAATAACAGTGCATTGTTTTTCACTATTCATCAAAAACTAAAAGTTTTCAGAAAAAAACAAAAAATTCTCCTAAAACTATTTTTGATATACCAAATTCAAAAATAAATTCAATTTTACCAAATTAAAATCATATATTTTTCATTTATTAGTTTTAAATTAATTCTCGTAGTCAAAACCATAATGCAGGTTTTTGAAAAGTAAAAACTATCAAAAGATTGACATATATTAATGTAAAATTTAAATGTAAAATTACTTATAATGACCTAAATTTTATCATATGAGAAAAATATAATCTAATTATAAATTAAAACCTTTAAAATTATTAATTTAACACTATAAATTATTTCAATTAAAAAATCTTTTTCAATTAAAACATAGTATTTTTCACTATTCGCCAAAATATGAAAGTTATCAGAAAGGTACCAAAATTTTATCTAAAATAAATTTTTATGCCCCATTCTAATAAAGAATTTTATTTCATTTAATTTAATATATAAAAGTGTCAAATATTGGTTTTAAACATGGTTCTCCATTAAAAGGCGGTAAAATCGCATTTTTTTAAAAAATACTTCTTTTAACTGAAAAAATGATTTTGTTCATATATTATGTCTAAGAAACACATAATATGGATGTTTAAATTATATTTAGTATATGAGATTAAAAATTCAGTAAATATTATTCTTAACTGCTTTTTGAATGTCTAGTTTGGTAAGTTGTGATGCGCTCAAACTCATTGTTGCGTGGAGTGCAAGCTATTGAATTGCTTTAATAAGGTAACGTACTATAAAATATTGGAGTGTTACATTATCCATATATATAATAAGTATTCAAATAATTACATTAAAATAAATAATTAATTTTTTAAGGATTGAATATATAATGACAAACATATTAAAAATACACTAGAGGCCTTATTCCAATACCTATTTTGAAAATGCCTAAGACCTCACCAAAACACCCTAAATATTTTATCGTATAAGGCCTTACAATGAATCAAGGGAAAATACATGACACTACCATCACATGATAAGCCAAATGAATCCATTATATTAATTTATTGAACATAATTAACATATACATATATATTGAAAAAATATTACAAAATGTTAATTATATTTCCAAAAAATAAATATAATACTATCATAATACAATCTGAGTAACATAGTAGATGGTATCATTACATCATATCAATATTGGATACTATGTTAAATAATGTTTTATTATCATCGATGTATAGATATATTATACTGAGATCATTAATATCATTCATGACAGAAACACATTTTTTACAGAAAAATCAATTTTTTTAAAATACATTTTATTAATATTATAGAAAAAATATTTTAATTAAAAGAAAAAAAGAAAAAATTTAATTAACTATTAAATTAAGTGATCATTCAATTAGGGATAAATATTTTCTAGGCTATCCATGTTAATAAAATTCCATTCACACATTTTAAAAAAATAAAATGTAAATAATTCATAAAATGATAAGATGAATTGTTTTGAAACATTTTTTATTATTCAAACATTATAATGAATTCATTTAATAAATAATTGGAGAATATTAAAATAAATATTCTAATTTTTTTAAGAAAATATAGATATGGTTGAAAACAATTTCCAACGAATTAAGAAAATAATTTTATTATACATTATAAATATTCTTATAGATTTTTGAGTACAAAAAGAGGGGAAATGAAAGGAAAACATGTATTCTAGATAAACAATAATAGAATATAAAATTTTACTAGTTTCATGAGTGGTATACTCTAATAATAAATTATCAGAAACATAATGAAAAAAATATTTATAAATAATGAGATCATAATATAAAACACTTACCGGATTGGTAATATTGAATATTGATCCCCATGAAATAATGAAGTATATATATATATATATTTAAATATATATAAATTTAATAATGATTATAAGAATGTAAAATAATTTTGTGGTATGTACAATGTATAAAAAAACTTGTGTTTAATTTGGATTATGACTTAATGAAAAATAAGTGAGAAAAAAGTTCATTACATTAAGATTGACTCATCATGTATATTTTTCTTATTCCATAATATTAAAGTTATGTTAATTTTATACTCTATTATGAACTTTTTTAAATTTATTGTTTCATTATTTTTTTACAAATATTCTTTAATCGGTTATGTTCACGTAAGACTTTTCACTTCAAACATAAATTTTTTTTATCGAACACTTTTAAGGGAAAAAGTGAAAACCTAGTCAAACACTAAAAGAGTGGAAAAAGTCAATGAAATGAAATTTTAGCCTACCTGTTTTAATCTCATGAAACTACATCCATGATAAAGTATTTACCTGAATGTCTGGTTGCTCCATCAGAAGGTCTTCCAACCTGAATGCCAGCTTCCCCCATGACTGGATGTACTCCTCTACATTGATCTTTCCATTGTTGAAACCTCGAACCAGAATGAAGTCCTTATTATCAATCAATTTAGTCTGTTCATCATTGGTTTCCACCTTAAAAGTCTGTGCCATTATTCTTTCTACCTCTTTATTTGAAGCTTTGATTTTCAGTTATGTTTCCAACAAAACCTCCTCCAAGCTCATGAGAAAGTCTAAAGGATTCTCGGCCACCTCTCATAGCTAGAAGGCCACCTTGGGGGATTTTGGGCCACAGTCCTTCAACTTGTTCTTTGACTTCTTTGCCAATATAGTCTCCATCGGTAAAGGTAAATGAGAATAGTCCTTTTTCTCTTTCCATTTACCCCTTTTATTCTTTCTCCGTCTTGAACTAGGGAACCTACTCCCCTCATCCCCATCCTCTATATCACCATCTAAGTGGAGAGATCGTTCATCACTAGATTCTCTCTCCGAAGTCGACTCCTCATCCACGGAGGTTCTGACAAAGTCATTTCCAACAAATTGGGCATAATCCTCAATCACCAAAGAATCAAACCGGTTTGCCAACTCAAAACCTTCAACCACAATAGGGCTTTCCTTGACTACTACAGGACGCTTTCCAGCCCTCTCTAGTGTCTTAGCACCTGTGAGACTACTCCCACCATCTGGACTTAGAACATCTGCATAAGACGCCCTACCATGATGCGTGGGAACTCCCTCATCCCCCATTTGAGGAGCCACCATGTCGACAACCCTGCAAGGCCATTCATCATCCTCAACCACTGTCTTCTTCTCAAGCCCAATTAATTCACAAACTGGTATATTCCCATCGCTCGATCCACTCGGTACACCCCTAGCAAAAATTCCCTCAGAAGCTGCTGAAGGAGCCACTGGAGGCTGTTGTTGGAGTTCCTGTTGTGTGTTGACCACCGCATCCAGATTGGCATGGGCCACCACCTCTCGAGCCACCCCAAACCCCTCCATTTTCTCCTATAATCCTTCAGGAACCTACTATGAATGATCCAAAATAGGCTCCAACTGCACCTCATGTCCCTCAATCTCCCTGGGCACAACCGGTGGATCCCTGACCCTATCGCGACAAGCTGAGCCCAAACGTCCGAACTTGTGACACCTCAGGAAAAACAGAGGCCACGATTCAAAAGTAACACACTGTTTCCAATGAAATTCATCACCAACTATAATCCATCTCCAATCTAGGGGGACCTTGATGCATCAAACTCAACGCAGACACGAGGGGAAATCGGATGACACACAACCGATGTCCGGCTATCAGAGCACAAAAATATACCGACCATATTACCAAATATTCGGATTATGGAGGGGTTCTGGAAAGAAAGAGGGAGATTGGGAAAACATACCCAAACCGCCGATGAGGGTGAGTCATGATTCATGTGAAGCTCTAAGGACTAGAGAAGAAGGAGAAAACTGCCACTATTGAAAACGCGAGGGCCTCTAGACCAGGAAGAGCTCAAATCGTCCTCTAAAGAAAAAAACCATCAGATGGCTCCGATCGAAGAGACCCACCACCGCGAGCGCTTAGAGATCCCATTAATCAAATAAAAAATGATCAAAGGCATCAATATATGGACATTGACCCCTTAATCAGACAATGAGCATCAACCGATGAATGTCCAAGGCCTCGTTGAACTCCTTCATAGAGAGCGCAAGGTTGGGTGAGCCACGATGGAGATTTGGAACCTTAGGGCGCAGTGGAATCAGAAGAAAGGGGGGAAGTAAAGCCGGATTCTTAAAGGGTGTGAACATCTGCACCGACGATGAAGAAGGATGGACTTGCCCCCTCCCACCACTGGGGAGGAGGGGGTCGAATCTGCCGGCATCACCACTAGGGCATCATCGTTGAGGATGAGTGCCGCCGAGAGCTTGAATGTAATAATCCTTCTTGTGTTCATGTAATATTTTTAGATTATATTCCATTAATATTTCCAAAAATGACAATGGTAAGACGAATATATGAAAGAGGTCCATATTTCATCAGTTATATAATAATAATAATATTAATAATTTTACTTTTTATACACAAATTATTATTCTTAAAAAAATATTAAATGTGTTTTTTATATAAAAAAGGGTTATAATCATGGAGACGGAAAGTTATACATACACATGTATAATGATCGCAATTTTATAAGATTATTATTAAAGAGCATAAGCACGAATATTTATTTATATAAATATAACTATATCATAAATAAAATATTATTCACATTAATGAACGTAAATATGCCAGGACCAGCAAATTAGGCTGTCATTTTTTTTCAACTATTTTATTCTATTGTTAATGAATGTTTTTGAAGAAATAAAATCACCTCACTTTGTATTTGGTGAAAATCTTATTGGTGGTTGTTTTCAAAAGAATCGAACTTGCTTATATCTTAGGAACAATGATAATTTGTTTGAAAAATGGTTCTTATCAAACATGTGATGAGACTAGAATGTGAGAATATCATAATGGGGAATCGATTGTTATTTGGAATGAGAGAATTGGTCTCATAGAGAATTTATCTTGCAGAAAGTAGTTGTTCATCAAACACAGTCTAGATTAGGTATGAAATATTTCATCTTATCATAGCTTACATGACTACGATAAAATTTAGTATTGACGATGCTTGGGTGATATTATTGTTATAATAAATCATAAGTTAATTAGAGAAATTATGAGGACTTATTAGTGAAATATAGGGGTAGTGTAAAAGATTCAATGCGATTGTATTTTGAGAAGAAAAGGATACTGGGAATCATACTGAAAAGTTCGTACCTAGGATAATCGTATATAGGCTAATAATACATAGAGTGATCCAGATGATTGTATCTAGGCCCATCTTACTCTAAAAGATCATACTCTGGAAAATATGTTATGGCTCAAACATTTATGAATTAAATTCTCTTTATATTGATTTAATTTTATGTCTTATGGATATATAAAATACATCCACTTATTCTATTATATCTAATTATATTTTAAATGTACATTAAGTATCATTTCGATTGATAAAATTGTCATTGAACAATTGTCACTTGAATATTTTAAATATAGGGTTTTAAAAAATCCTATAGGAATAGAAAAACAATGTGATGGCCTTATCATGTTGGATTGTACACTCTTAAACCCCATTAATCAGATATTCTTGATGGAGATTTTATTACTTGGATTTGTCCTAATGCAATCCCAAGACAAGATCTGAAACTTATGCATGATAAAAAATGTTTATGGGAGATGTAAAATCTCATCATGATCACATCCCAAACAATGATCGCCAAACAACCCCGTAAAATCCAACTATGGTAAAGTTTACTCATAGGGAATATTATGGTGTTATAAAAAGATTTGTATGAAAACCCTAGCTATAATATTATGAGGATAATTTGTTATAGAAAAATGAATATATTTTCTTCTTCTTATTGATACTAATTAAAATATTTTTAAATAATAAATAGAATTATTGGTTAATATTCTAATTCAATTATGAATCATATTTTGATGAAGTAATAGATTTTTGAAATAAATATTATTTTAATAAAATATTATTAATAAATTACATTTTTTAATTTAAATGATCATCTAATATTAATGAAGTCAAAAGAATCTTCATTAGGGTTTAAAACTACTATTATAAAAAACAATTAGTTCCAAATTCATTTTAGTTTAAATTTAAGATATCAAAATTCCTATATTTAAAAAAATTATTTAGATAAACTAAATATTTTTTGGAATTAGGGTGTTGAAATTATACAATAGTTTATTTTTCCTATGTTTCTGAGACAAGATAATTTTAGGGTGAAAATTATATACCATATAAATATACAGTTTGTTTTATGAAACCATAATAGGATAATAGTGATATAATAATTACAATAAATCATATCATTATCAAAAATATATGTTTTTTATTAAACTAATTTGATTTTATGTTTATTTTCTTTATAAATCCATAATGAATCATTAAAAACTTATAATAAATTTTTTGAATCTTAAATCATTACTTTCAATGTGTGACACATATACACATAAGAATAAGAAATATATTATTATCATTGGACCATGGAATCATAAAATAATTTAAAACACCCCCTATGGTAGTAACCATGGGAAAAAATAATCATATGGTTTATGGTTTTGAATATTTTTTTTGTAGAGTCCTAAATAAAAATAATAAATAAATTCAACTACCTTACTATATAAACCCACCCAAGATCATATTTATATTCA
Source organism: Viscum album (assembly GCA_963277665.1). Lineage (NCBI taxonomy): Eukaryota > Viridiplantae > Streptophyta > Magnoliopsida > Santalales > Viscaceae > Viscum > Viscum album. Next base: position 1,497,081,876 of record OY728145.1, read on the forward strand.
CTAAAAATCATAGAAGATAGTCCAAACTATTACATATAATCTCTAAATTCATCGTAAGGCTCCCCAATCTTCTGATAATCCTCTCTTAAGCCATTGGAGTCAAATATAAAAGTGAGGTATTTCTATCATCACCTTTATTATATATTAGTTAGTTTAATTTCAATTTCATGATTTATATTCATTGTTTATCACTACTATACTAACCAATTGAGGTTATTTGTATGAGTTCTCATTTATCCTCCCATGTTTCCACACTTACCTAAGTCATTACTATTCCAAAATTTGGTAAATTATTTCTCTCTTATCATTTTTGTTCAAAAATGTATTTTATTTTATGCTTCTAAAATTCCATTTTTATTTATTGGGATATTATTCCCCTTATTATATTTACATTCCATTTGATTTAGAAATGATTATATCTTCATTTCACTCTCATTTAAACCTCCTAATAAACTTTACGTAGACCCATCACCATGATGAAATTTTGTAATAGTTCTATTGATTTCTTCTCTTTCCTAAAAATTCATTATACTGATCTGTTTTCTATATCCAATTAAATATATAAGGGAATCTACATCCATGTCCCTATTACTATCAATTTCATGTCTAAATGATTATATACCACTTTCTATCTATTCCACCAATTTTTTGAATTTCTATATGATATAATTATGGTACTGAAAATGCACTATGATTTATGAGGCCAAAAATAATTTCCTAGTGAATATTATACCAATTTCTCTATCAAGGGTATTAACTGATATATGCAAACTTCTAATTATTAGGGAGTTACATGTATTTATTCGATATTTATAGATCATGGAATAAAATTTTGATGTTGAATGAATCCATCTTATATGGTAAATGTGGCATATATAAACATTAGATTGAAATTTTTATGAAGGTTTCACCGTGAAAGAACTAAAATATATTGGGAAATATTTAGTTCCATGATAAACAATATTGGTATAGGGGTGTACCTTTTTCCTTTATGATAATTTTTTCCAAAAATAAGTCTTAGTAATTTAGCTTTGACTTATGATTATATTGTAGTGTTTTAAATAGTTTCCACATTTCTCATCTTATGATAGTCATTCAATATCATACCTCATCATTCACATTATTTTTATCCTCATTGGTATGCCTTGTCTAACTTGTATTATTATTGTCACGTTATTCCATGTTTATTCAATTACTGGTGTTTATATATCACTGCACTATTATGTATGTCCTTAGATTATCCCAAGAAGTGTTAAATATGAAATATAGTTTGGTTCATGTTAAATAATGTTTCAATAATCATGTTGTATTTCTTGTTTTATATAGTTATGTAATGTTAGTAGACCCCAAAGATACTAGATATAAATATATTATATGTTTTATAATGTACAATTTTATATAACAAATCATATCTAAAAGAGAAATAACAATCATGGATATAATAGTTTGTGTTAGATGATAGGTTTAGTTATTTTATAAGGACCCAACCTTAAACAATACATAATCATGAATTATGTTAATAATTCACATTAATGATCTTTTCATGTTTAGAGATTTCGATAATTAGGTCATAACTTATACATAACAACTTTCTTATTACCAAGTATACACTTCTAATCCCTACCCATTTTCTTTTATAATAGATTTTTAAAAAAAATACAATGGTTTCATTTCATACATAAACATCATAACTTTTCCATAATCCCATCCATGACTCTATTCACCATAATGTCCTATAAAAAAAGTCATAACATGGGATTAGAATAAAATGTTTAGTAAGAGATAAAAAAGGAAGGAAAAACATTACTTTTTCAAAACAACATTTAAAATATTAATTCATTATCATTAGTAATATATTTCAATTTATGAAGTAGTAAATACTCTTCACTGAATAAAATCTCATCGCTTACCCTTTTTATCCAAAATATTACCATTAAACCCATAGAATTCACACATAACATATAAAAGGTAAACATGAGACACAAGCATAGTTCAATGGAATATCCATATGGTCGGCTTCCAACAATCATTCTTATAAAAATAATAGCAATAAAATCAACTTCCATTCCCAATGCATTGGAGGTTATAACGTAACCACATGTCCTTGTGTCATCACAGAACCGCCCATCATTTGGTTTAGCACATAACCACCCATCATTAGCTTTTCATGTATCCACCCATCAAATTTTCATGTACCATAAAATCATCATAAATCATAAAACAAGAATAATAGAAAAATAACATTTTCACATTGAAATCACATGATATCATTTCATGATATTGATATAATCAGTTCATTTAAAACATTCAAAAAGAAGAGTTTGGAATCAATTTGTCCCATACCACTCTAAAACATTTGAAATTAATTTACACTTTAAAACACTCATTTCCAAATTATTAAATTCTTAAAACCATTTTGAAAACCAAGACATTAATGATAAATACTTAGAAGAATAAATATTTAAAACATTTAAACTGATTTTTAGTTTACGAGTACCTTACAACTTAAGAAAAAAAATAAAACAATTTAAATAATTAAATTAAAGAAAACATTAAATATCATGAAAATATAATAATTCATGATATAAAGAGTAGAAATTTTTTAATATACACATTATAGGATAATAAATGTGATGAAAACAAGACATGCCTCAATGAAAGTAGATTGTGACGAAATACAATACCAAGATCGTTTTGTATATAAAATAGATAGATTATGTGTATTAAGTATATGTACAAAAGTGTAATGTTTAAATACAATATATAATATAAAAATTCATTTCTCACAAAATCTTATCAAGAAATATTCAGGTAGTATAATATAAACCCAAATAATTGAAATTGAGTTAAGATGCACCCTTATGAAAATTCAGTAACCTATCAAGGTCACATAAAAATTTATGAAATTTTGTTGATGAGAGAGAAAAGGGTATATCATAACTTGGAAATAAAATTTAATTCAATAAAGATATATAATAACATAACATAAAATAATAAAATTTATATTAAAAGATATAACATAAATTAAGTCTTTGACTAAAAGAGGAAGGTGAAACGTTCTCATACCCTGAGTCTGACTCGTCACGTGTGTTCCTTGTTATTCTTAAATAATAAAAAGAAGTTAATTTATAATTTATTTATAATTTTTTAAAATATTATTATTCCTTTTATATAACTTATGACCTTTTTATAAAAATCATATAATTAATAAAGTTTATATTTCTTGTTTTTTCAATGCTCGGTACTTGAGTCAAAAATGAACTTGTAATAATTACTAATTATCCATGTGGTCAAAAATACACTATATCCAGAATCATATTAATGATTTAAATATAATATATATCTATTATATATGTTTTTAGATATTTTATATTTTTATTTATAATAGTCCATAACTTTTGGAAATAAGATATGAAATGCATTGGTCATGGAGATGGTAAGTCTTACGTACGAAAAAACGATACATTCATTTCATTTTAATATTTAGAGGACTTAAAAATAAATAATACATATTTATATTATAATTAAATTATAATATCAATATTATATATGTTACATAATTACATTAATTCTATCCTTTATACGTTCCATGTATAGCATGAACGAGTCATATCACATTGATGGGGTGATAGTCCGCACTTTCTCTAATGAAATTATCGTATTTACACATCGTGGAAAGAATAATGCTATGACATATATAAGGCCCCAACCTTAAACATTACTTAATATTGAATTAAATGAATAATTCCGATTTTGGATCTTGTCAGGTTTAGAGTTTTAGAGAATTAGGACATAACTATTACATCTCAAAAGATTACAAAGTAGACACCTCTATTATGTTTCCATAAAATAAAAACTCTTAAAAAGAAACAAGTCTAGTTCCATGTTTTAGATAGCATGACTTTCCCTTTATCCCATCCTTGAACCAATTCCACATTAAGTCCTATGAAAAACATTTCAAAAAAACATGGGGTGAGCATAAAAAGCTCAGTAAGGGATACACAAAGAATGAAAACTGTTAGTTTATAAAAACAAGTAAACTGTGAATACTTTATCAGACTAATAATTTTCACCTTTATGAAGTAGTATAAACTCTTCACTGAATAAAAGACCATTAATTACCCTTTTTTAACCAAAATATTACCATAAAAACACATATAAATAACACCTAACATATAGAGGTAACATGAGACATAAACATACTTAATTCAAATAACTATACGGTCGACTTCCACACATATCACTTAATGGAATAGTCATACGGACGAATTCCATACATACTTATTGGAATAGACCTATGACCGACTTCCATACCCAATGAATTGGAGTTTATAACGTAACCACCCGTCCTGGTATTCACGGCACCACCCGTCATATGGTTTATCACGTAACCACCCGAAAAATGTCCAAGTACCATTATAAAATTATAACACCTAAAACCAATATAAAGGAATGATAACATTTCCACATTTCAATCACAATATATCATTTAAATATATTGACATAATAGAATAATTTATCAAAACCATTTTCAATACCAAAATACATAAAAGAGTATATGGTATTTATTTTATTTTAAAAACATTACGGCTTGTTGAGGAAGCCAAAGATCAAATAATACTCACGGTGACGGAAAAGGCCGTTGTCACCGCGTATGTTTAAAGAAACATTCCTTTTTTCATTTAGTAAAACGCTTCATAGAAAAAGATTCCTTTTGTATAAAAGTTAAAGTCAAAGGGTTTTATACACAATATAAATGAAAGTTTTGTATAAAACAAAATATGCCTCAATGAAAGAAGATTGAGACGAAGTTCTTTACAAAGATGGTATCCTTAGTTTAAGGATAAATCAATTACATAATTATGTGTGAAAAACGAATACACCAAATATAAGTGGATATTAAGTGTAAAACAATCAGAGGTTATTCACACATATTCATAGAACGACATATTCAAGGAGTACAAGTTTATCCCAAATAATCAAATTTGGGTTATGAAGTTCCCTTACAAAAATTTGACAGCCTAATGGCGTCACTACAAAATTCAGAAAATGAGTTGATGAGGGATAAAAAGGGTATATCATCACATGAAAACAAAATTTAAATCAATAAGGATATAGAAGAACATATCCCAACATAAGAGTATGTGAATTGAAAGACATAACAAAAGAAGTCTTTTAAAAAAAGGAGGGTGAAAGGTTCCCTTACCAGCATGGGTATCTTTCGAAACATACACCCAGTGAAAGAAGGACAACACAACATTGATGTAAATACTCATAAATGAAAGTATATTACACAATGAGTAAAATAATGGGTAGTACATACATCACTCAAAGGAAATTGTGGCAAATGTAGCATAAATCTCACGGGAATAAATGTGAGATGAAAAATACCTTACGAAAACTCAACAGCCTAACGGCGCCACTTAAGACTTACAAAAATGGATTGATAAGATCATATATGGTCTCTCATCATATTAACATAACGTTTATAGAGAGAGGAATATAAAAGAACATCCCCCAACATAACAAAGAGGAGCTTAAAAGAAGTGACATAAAAGAGATTACTTAAAAATAAAGAGAGAGTTTAGATCTCTTACGAAAATTTGGCAGCCTAACGGCACCACTCAAAACATCCAAAATGGATTGATGAGAGAGAATAGGGTCTCTCATAATATGAACATAAAAATTACAGTAAGATTAATATAAAATAACATCCCAATAATAAGAAATATTATCTTTAAAAGGAATGACATAAAACAGTGTACTTAAAAAGAAAGAGAGGAGTAGGATCCCTTACCTCGGGTCCGACATGACTCGATCAATATTTAATCTCCAGAATAATAAACATGAGTTAATTTATACTTCCTTAAAATCCTCTTTCAAGTTCATTATTTCTTTTATATCACTTATTACCATGTCATGAACAATATTTTATTATTTATGTTAATAACGGTTTTTTTAACGATCGTTGGTACTTGAGTCAAAAATAAACTCTTTATAATTACTAGTTGTGCATGTGGTAAAATATCCATTATATCCAGAATTTTATTCAGGATTTAGATATCATATATATCATATATATCCAGTATATTCATGCATTTATGATATTACATAACATTTTTAGTTAAGAAATTAAATGCACCGTTCATGGAGACGGTAAGCCGTACGTACGCATGAACGCTACTTCCATTTCTATTTCATATTTAATGGAATTAAAACATAATGATACATAATAGTATTTTAATTATAGTATGTTATCATTTATAATATCGTTAAATATATACTTTATACGTACCACATATGGTATTAACGAATCAAATCATGTTGAGGGGGCGGTAGTCCGCACTTCCTTAAATGAAGATATCACGTTTACCCATAATGGAAACCATAAATGTATGCCCAAAATGAAAAATAAATAAGATTAAGGAAAACCTAAAAATATTATATATCATATATAAATTTTGTGAAATCATAATGGCAACCATGAAAGGTGTTAAAAGAATATTGAACAATCATCGTTTCGTGAGGCAGAAAATCGCCAACCACAGAAACAGTATGTTCATTAACCATTAGACGAAGGTGTGTGTAACTGTAGCTCGAATCATTATTATAAAAACATCCTAGTATATTGAAGATACTGGACTTGTTACTAAAGAAATGAATAAAAATAGTTTAGGGGGTTGGAAAAGCAAAATAAAACAAAGGGACTCAAGTGAGGACATTACCTTAAAATCGGGTAACTTCCATTGGTTTGAACTCAAAGGCATCCTTGGGAAGCCTTCTGCCCAAAGTGAGGCTTCAAGGAGTAAGAGAGGGATGTGGGGAGACAAAATGGGCAGGTTTTGGCCGAGCTATAGGCTTGAGAGGTGTGGGTAAGGAGGTAGAGGTGGGGGCCTTTTATAAGAGGATAGGAGGGGAACTCTTGGAAGGTAAAGAAATGTTACTTTATTTTAGAATGCATTTCAGAATTTAATGGTCCCACATTGATTTTTTTCGAGGATAATGTGTTAAGAGTTCGAAATCCACCCTTCCAATAGGGTTAAGAATTGTGTAGGTCTTAGATTTTACATTATCATTCCATTTTATTTAAATCGTTAAATAATGAGGTCATCGCTACATCATTATGATGTCATAAATAATTTAATTAATTTAATGTCTAAAAATTATAAAAAAATACTATTATGTAGGAAATCTTCTTATATTTCCAATTACAATTTATAGTCAAAAACCTGACTTGTATAATGCCACATAAAAATTGTTATAGTAAAACAACTCATGATTGTGTCATTTTTACTTTAACATTAAATAAAATGTTATTTATGTCATTTCCCCACCTAAGTGGCTCCATGGGGTCCCCAAGTTGAGCCATGGGTTGTCTTGGTCGGAAATTACACATCCAACGAGGGTAGGACATGTGTCAAGCACATCTCATATTATTAAAAGATTATTTTTACATTAAACTACACTAATTACCTCTAATCGCGATTAAAACATAAAAATTACTATTCACTAAAAAATTATTTTAATCCCACTGAACCACATTTTAATTCTTAATGAAAACCATGTATGTCGGATTTTTTAAATACAAAACACAAAGGTGGAAAAATTTCATTTAAATGGATAATCAGTTTTTATAAGTACCACTTAGTGGTTTCACTATTCATCAAAAATTAATGTTTTTCATAAAATTACCAAAAATTCACCCTAAGCTATATTTGATATTCTGAATTCAAAAATGATTTCTATTTTACAAAATTCAAAACATATAAGTTGCATTAATTAATTTAATAATTAATTCCCGTTGTCAGAACAAATAGCGTGTTTTTATGAATCAATATATATCAAACAATTGACACTAGTTTAAGTCAAATTACAAATTGAAATTAATTTCAATGACCACTATTTGATTAAATGGTACAAATATATTCTAATTTCACTTTAAAACCAATTCAAAAGATAATCTAATAATATAAATAAATTAGATTAAAAAGTGGTTTTGAATTAAAATACAACATTTTTCACTATTCATTAAAAAATTATCTTTATCTAAAAGATACCAAAAATTTACACAAAGAAAATTTGGATGTCCTGATTATAAATAAGAATTTTATTTTGTCAAATATAGCACATAAAATTGTCAAAAATTGGATTTAAAAGTGGTTCACCTTCAAAAGGCGGTTAATCGACCTTTTAATGAATATTAGAATGTCTACGCTTCAAATTGGGTTCATTCGCATTTTTAATCCTCTAACATTTATTGTAAACAGTACAAATATTTGACAAAAAATATAGTCATTTCGTAATTAGTTATATTCATTCCCAAAATCACAATAGCTAGACGTTAACGATCATTTAAAATAATATTATTATATTATTAGAGTGCAACATAAGATTCCCAAGAAACCCACTGTTGCGTGTTGGGTACGCCATCGAGCACAACATCCCCTCTAAAGTTATATTAATATTTTATTCACAAATATGGATAAATGTGAAAATGTCATACCCTTTATTTACCTGGGGTGTTACATCCTTCCCCCCTTTTGGGAATTACATCCTGACAATTTTAAAATTGGGCTTCGAATCGTCATTGAAAATACCACATCGGAACAAGAGTCAATAAAACAATCACTCCAAAATAAATAAAGAGAAGTACAGTGGTCACCCGAGTTAACCCATACAAGGATTCCATGTAGGAAAACATGGACATGGAGGAGAAAACATAGGGTCATGTTCTGATGGAGAGTGATAGAAAACATGTTTTGGAGAAAGTTAACCCCAAGAAAATCACAAACATGTGATGGGTTAAACGGTATTCGATTCCCCAGTAGGAAAATTTAATAAACAACATTTTTGTTTTAAGTTACTTTTTATTAAGGAATTAATTCATGAGGAAACATAATCACTTATCATGTTGACTTTCAACTTTTATTAGATTCCTTAAACAAACTCATATTTTCTCCAAAAGACGAGTATTTAGGAAGACTTGTTCACATTTGAAGTACTATAATCAACTTCTAGAGAATCACCTAATCCAAAAAATAGAACTATATATTTCGAATGTCTTTAGACTCTATCCAAAACCAAAAACAAAAAGGTTAGTACAAGATCAGATGATCCTGAAAAGGATAACCCTTTATAATAAGAAAATCTATTCTTAATCTCCAAAATTTGTCCAACAAAACCCAAAGTTCAACGAGGACCATTCGATAAACAATTTTTCCATAAAATTCATCACAGTTAACCACACTTGGATTGAAACCCAAATATTTGAAGGATTTAGTCACATAGTCTTCCAAGTTAAATAGTAACATTTATCTCCAAACAACATCAGTTTCTCTTAATGTCTCGTATTGAAAATTAATTAACATAATCACATATCCTCCATGGTAGGTTAATAAATTTCCATCGATAACCCAAAATCAACGTACTCTTAATTCATAAAATCAACTAACTAAAAAGAATTAGTCAAACTAACCAGGTAATTCATGTAGTCCAGTGGTAGGAAATAAATACCAGTTGCACTTTGGTTGTGGGTTCGATTCCCGCAGCTTTGTCCGACGCGACGGGTTGTCACATGGTCTATGTGTTGTCCTTTTTCAAAAACTACATAATTATTAAAACATTCCCCAATAAATAGATAAAATCTTCAAAAATAACCATTACATAATTTAACCTCAATTTTATCTCACGACATTCCCTTTCCATCATAACATATAGTATCTCATAATTACCTCAAAAGTAAGGATCAAATAAACCCAAATGGTTCTTTATAACTATGTACACAAAAGAACTGATTAATATTCATTGAATAAATTTTCATATATCAAACATCAGGGTTACATATACTATAAAAAGTCTCCTAATGTAACCCCATCATCAAAAGAGACTTAATACTCATAAGAATTTCACCATATCTCTGGAATCCCTTATATGTTGACTTATTACACATTCAACATTCTTCATGATCCATTAACCATTCCTTTCCAACTTATTCTGAAATACCTCTTTCCTACAAACAAAATCGTGAATCATATCCTAAGATTCCAAAACAGGAAAACAAATGTTAAGAAATAATTCATACCTTTGATTGGTCATTTTCAGTTTCTTCATCCTCAATCGGAATGGCATTAAGTACTGGTAAACAAATATTATTATGATCATGGTGATCCCATTCCCGAAACTTCTTCATTGGACATGTGTTTTCATAATCACCATGCACACCACATTTGAAACATTCAATTGATCCCTCAAGAAGAACTTCTTTTCCTTTCCTCGAGTCAACTGGATGTTTCCATTTTCCATGGCAGGTTCTTGCTTTATGACCTTCATTTCCACATCTATAGCATATTTTTGTCCCTTTGAAATATTTTCCTAGGTTTTTCTTTCCACATCTTTGACACATTGGTTTTTGAACACACTTACCTTTATAATTATTACCTACAGTTCTGTAAGGATTTCTTTCTCACATATATGATTCCTTATAGATATCACCAAGGTTTAGGTGGTAATCATGACTCCAGATAGTTGGTTGAGTATAAACACAAGAGTTCTCATTGTAGCTCCCATATCATTCAGTTGCTTGCTCAAAAAACTATCACAGTTTCCTTTACATCAACCGTTACTTTGGTGCCTGCTAGATCCAGCCATTTACTAAAACCAAAAAGGTAAGTGTGAGTATATCAACAAAACCATCATGTACTAATGAGGAAGATAAACACTAAGGTATACTTACTCATTCAATTTATCTAAAACTAGGAATCTTTATGAAATCCTAACCATTATGGTAATGTCACTTATGCTTATATAATACCCTAATATCTAAAGTTATCTAAACCGACCTCTGATACCAACAATAATGCCCCTGCCTTAAACCTTACATAATATTGATTTAAATGAATAATTCCCATTTAGGATCTTTTCAAGTTTAGAGTTTTAGAGAATTAGGATATAACTATTACATCTCAAAAGATTACAAAGTAGACACCTCTATTAATTTTCTATAAAATAAAAACACTTAAAAAGAAACAAGTCTAGTTCAATGTTTTATATAGCATGACTTTCCCTAGATCCCATCCATTAACCAATTCGACATTAAGTCCTGTGAAAAACATTTCAAAAAAAACTTGGGGTGGGCATAAAAAGCTCAGTAAGGGATACACAAAGAAAGAAAACTGTTATTTTTCCAAAACATGTAAACCATGAATACTTTATCAAAGTAATACTTTTCACCTTTATGAAGTAGTATAATCTCTTCACTAAATAAAATACCATTACTTACCTTTTTTTAACCAAATGTTTACCATAAAAACCCATATAAAGAACACATAATATATAGAGGTAACTTGGGACATAAACATATTTAACTGGAATAACCATACGGTCGACTTCCACACATATCACTTAATGGAATAGCCATACGGCCGAATTCCATACATACTTATTGGAATAGCCATACGGCCGAATTACATGCCCAATGCATTGGAGGTTATAATGTAACCACCCGTCCTGGTATTCACGGCACCACCCGTCATATGGTTTATCACTTAACCACCCGTAAAATTTCCAAGTACCATTATAAAATTATAACACATAAAACCAATATAAAGGAATGATAAAATTTCCACATTTCAATCACAATATATAATTTAAATATATTGACATAATAGAATCCTTTATCAAAACCATTTTTAATACCAAAATACAAAAAATAATATATGGTATTTATTTTATTTTAAAAACATTACGGCTTGTTGAGGAAGCCAATGATCAAATAATACTCGTGGCAGCGGAAAAGGTCGTTGTCACTGCGTACGTTAAAAGAAACATTACTATTTGTCGTTTAGTAAAACGCTTCGTAGAAAATGATTCCTTTCGTATAAAAGTAAAAGTCAAAGGGGTTTATACACCGTATAAAAGGAAGTTATGTATGAAACAAAATATGCCTCAGTTAAAGAAGATTGAGACGAAGTCCCTTAAAAAGATAGTATCCTTAGTTTAAGGATAAATCAATTACATAATTATGTGCGACAAATGAATACACCAAATATAAGTGGATATTAAGTGTAAAACAATCATAGGTTATTGACACATATTCATAGAATGACATATTCATGGAGTACAAGTTTATCCCAAAGAATCAAATTTGGGTTAAGAAGTTCCCTTACAAAAATTTGACATCCTAATTGCATCACTAAAAAATTCAAAAAATGAGTTGATGAGAGATAAAAAGGGTATCTCATCACATGAAAATAAAATTTAAATCAATGAGGATATAAAAGAACATATCCCAACATAATAGTATGTGAATTAAAAGACATAACAAAAGATGACTTTTAAAAAGAGGAGGGTGAAAGGTTCCCTTACCGACATGGGTATCTTTTGAAACATACACCCCGTGAAAGGAGAACAATACAACATTGATGTAAATACTCATAAATGAAATTATATTACACAATGAGTAAAATAATGGTAAGTACATAAACCACTCAAAGGAAATTGTGGCAAATGTAGCAGAAATCTCAGGGGAATAAAAGTGAGATGAAAAATCCTTACGAAAACTCGGCAGCCTAACAACACCACTTAAGACTTACAAAAATTGATTGATAAGATCAAATAATGTCTCTCATCATATTAACATAATGTTTACAGAAAGAGGAATATAAAATAACATCCCACAAAATAAAAAAGAGGAGCTTAAAATAATTGACATTAAAGAGAGTACTTAAAAAGAAAGAGAGAGGTTAGATCTCTTACGAAAATTCGGCAGCCCAACAGCGCCACTCAAAACATCCAAAATGTATTGATGAGAGAGAATAGGGTCTATCATCATATGAACATAAACATTAAAGTAAGAGTAATATAAAATAACATCACAATAATAAGAAATATGATCTTTAAAAGGAATGACATAAAAGAGTGTACTTAAAAAGAAAGAGAGGAGTAGGATCCCTTACCTCGGGTCCGACTTGACTCGATCGTTCTTTAATCTCCTAAATAATAATCTTGAGTTAATTTCTACTTACATAACAACCTTTTTCAAGTTCATTATTCCTTTTATATCACTTATTACCATTTCATGAACACTATGTTATAATTTATGTTTATAACGGTCGTTTTAACGAGCATTGGTACTTGAGTCAAAAATAAACTCTTTATAATTACAAGTTGTTCAAGTGGTAAAATATCCATTGTATCCAGAATTTTATTAATGATGTAGATATCATATATATCATATATATCCAGTATTATTAATGAATTTTTTATATTAAATAACATTTAGAGTTAAGAAATTAAATGCACTGTTCATGGAGACGGTAAGCCGTACGTACGCATGAATGTTACTTCTATTTCTATTTCATATTTAATGGAATTAAAACATAATGATACATAATATTATTTTAATTCAAGTATGGTATCATATATAATATCATTAAATATATCCTTTATATGTACCACATATGGTATTAACAAATCAAATCACTTTGAGGGGGTGGTAGTCCGCACTTACTTAAATGAAGATATCACGTTTACCCATAATGGAAACCATATAGGTATGACCAAAATGAAAAATACAGAAGATTAAGGAAAAAATAAACATATTATATATCATATATAAATTTAGTGACATCATAATGGCTACCATGAATGGTGTTAAAAGAATATTGAACAATCATCGTTTCGTGAGGCAGAAAATCGCCAACCACATAAACAATATGTTATTCAACCATTAGACGAATGTCTATGTAAGTGTAGCTTGAATTATTTTTATAACAACATCCTAGTTTATTGAAGATACTGGAGTTGTTACCAATGAAATGAATAAAAATAGTTTAGGGGGGTTGAGAGGCAAAATAAAACAAAAGGACTCAAGTGAGGACATTACCTTAAAATAGGGTAACTCCCTTTGGTTTGAGATCAAAGGCTACCTTGGGAAGACTTTTGGACAAAGTGAGGCTTCAAGGAGAAAGAGAGGGATGTGGAGAGACAAAATGGGTATAGTTTGGCTGAGCCAAAGGCTTGAGAGTTGTGGGTAAGGAGGTAGAGGTGGGGACCTTTTATAATAGAAGAGGAGGGGCACTCTTGGAAAGTAAAGAAATGTTACCTAATTTTAGAATGAGTTTCGGATTTTAATGTTCCCACATTGATGTTTGTCGAGGATAAGGTGATAAGGGTTCTAAATCCACCCATCAAATATGTTTTTGACATGTGTAGGTCTTAGATTTTACATTATCTTTCCATTTTATTTAAATCGTTAAATAATGAGGTCATCGCTTCAACATCATGATGTGATAAATAATTTAATTTATATAATGAATAAAAATTATAAAAAAACACTATGATGTAGGAAATCTTTTTAGCCTTCCAATGACTATTTATAGTCAAAAATATGAATTGTATAACCCCATGTAAAAAGTGTTATAGTAAAACAACTCATGTTTGTTTCATTTTTACTTTAACATTAAATAAAAAGTTATTTATGTCATTTCCCAACCAAAGTGGCTCCATGGGGTCCCCAAGTTGAACCATGGGTTGTATTGGTCTACCATGACACATCCAATGTGGGTAGGACATGTTTCAAGCTCATCTCATATTATTAAAACATTATTTTTTCCTTAAACTATACTCATTACCTCTAATCACGATTAAAAACTTAAAACGTACTATTCACCAATAAAATATTTTAATCCCATTGAACCATATTTTACTTTTAATGACAACCATGTATATCGGATTTTTTTAATTCAAAACACAAATGTGGAAAAATTTTCTTTAAATGGGAAATCAGTTTTTATAAGTACAACTTAGTGTTTTCACTATTCATCAAAAATTGATGTTTTTCAGAAAATTACCAAAAATTCACCCTATGAAATATTTGATATTCCGAATTAAAAAATCATGTCTATTATACAAAATTCAAAACATATATGTTGAATTAATTAATTTAATATTTAATTCCCACTGTCCGAAAAAATAGCGTGTTTTTATGAAACAATATATATCACAAGATTGACACTAGTTTAAGTCAAATTTCAAATTGAAATTAATTTCAATGACCAATATTTGATTAAATGGTAAAAATATATTCTAATTTCACTTTAAAACCAATTAAAAAGATAATCTAATCATATAAATGAATTATATTAAAAAGAGGTTTTGAATTAAAATACAACATTTTTCACTACTCATTAAAAAATGAACTTTATCGGAAAGATACCAAAATTTTACACAGAGAAAATTTTGATGTCCCTATTATAAATTAGAATTTTATTTTGTCTAATATAACACATAAAATTTTCAAAAGTGGATTTAAAAGAGGTTCTCCTTCAAAAGGTGGTTAATCGACCTTTTAAAGAATATTAGAATGTCTACGCTTAAAATTGGATTCATTCTCATTTTTAATCCTCTATCATTTATTGTAAAGAGTAAAAATATTTGACAAAAAATATAATCAATTTGTAGTTAGTTCTACTCATCCCCACCATCACAACAGCTAGGAATTAACTACCATTTAAAATAATATTATTTTATTATTAGAGTGCTACGTAAGATTCCCAAGAAAGTCATTGTTGTGTGTTGGGTATGCCATCGAGCATAGCATCCCCTCTAAAGTTATGTTAATATTTTATTCACAAATATGGATAAATGTGAAAATGTCATACCCTTTATTTACCTGGGGTGTTACAATATATATTAAAAATATAGAATAATAGAGATAATATAAATATAATATATAAAATTTATAAATATATTTCCCTCAAAATGGCCATGATGAGAGGTGGTAAGAGATAATTAAACAATCATCGTTTCGTGAGGTAGTAGTTCACCGTCCACAAAAACAGTATGTTCTAAATCCATTAGATGGAGGTTTGTGTCAGTGTAGGTAAAATAAATCAAATAAAAACAACAAATTAT
This sequence comes from Viscum album, assembly GCA_963277665.1. Classification (NCBI taxonomy): domain Eukaryota; kingdom Viridiplantae; phylum Streptophyta; class Magnoliopsida; order Santalales; family Viscaceae; genus Viscum; species Viscum album. The sequence continues at coordinate 1,497,097,788 of OY728145.1, forward strand.
ACTGAATATAAATGTTCAGTAATAAAATAAAGTAATAAATACATTTTATGGGTTTGGAGAATGAAAATGAATGGAAGATGCTTGAGAGAAATCCTTACCTCAAATTGGGTAACTCCTTTTGATTTAAGCTAAACATAGTTCTTTATTTTCATTATGACCAATGTAAGATTAATAGGAGTAATATAGGGACGTTTTGATATTATTTGGTAATATTTTTTATGATCCAAGGCTGCTTGAGAGGTGTGAGTAAAGGTTAGAGGTGGTGGCCTTTTATAAGGAGGATGGGTACTTTAGGAATGTTTGTAAGATTATTTTATTATAAACTGAATTTAGATTTTAAAAAGGTCTAAAAATAATTTAATTGAAATACAAGATGATGACTGTTCAAGATAATCTAAACCAATAGTTTTTATACATGTTTTGGTTTCAAATTATACATTATCGTTTAGTTCTAACCCTTTGTTAACTTATTTGACTTTTATAATGACTTATTGTATATTCAAACTATATGGTTAATATGATAACTATAAAACTCATATGGAACCTAAATTATTATTTTAATGTCATTTTAAAACTTATATAAGTAATTTGGATGAATCATAGATTTTTTGGACAAATATATAATTTAATAAAAGAGTATATGTTTTAAAAAATCATTTATGTTAATTTATATATTATTTATATCAGGACATTTTAAAAATCCATAAAAATGCAATTCGTTTGAAAAAACATCATTAATTCAAAGATAAAAAGTCATAATTATCCCTGAAATTCTTTTATGACATAAAAACATTCTGGATAAATTTATTTTATTTTTAATAATATCTTTTATAGAAAACATTCATTAATAAGGTAATAACTACATCACTTTTGTGTCATTAATAAATTTACTTATTTTATGTCTAGAAATTATAAATATAATACTATGATGTAAAAAAATTCATTAGCTTTAAAATAATTATTTATAGTCTATGAAATCACTTATATAACCCCATATAATTTTTTTTAGTTAAATCAATATGTTTATCTTATATTTTCCATAACTTCGAATTAAAAGTAATTAAAAGTAATTTTCCAAAACAAGTGGCTCCATGGGGTCACCAAAATCAACCCATGGATGACCATGGTAAAAAATGAAAAATCCTCTAGGATTAGGACATGTGATAGGTAAATTTAATATTTTTTTAAATTTAATTTTTACCATATTTTACCTGATTTCCCGTTTAACAATGGTCAATAATATATTTAATAAAGTTATTATTCATTATATCTAAAAATAAAAGATACCTACTTACACAATTTAGTACTCCTGATTCATAATATGGAATCGCATTTTCTAAATTAAAAACACATAATTTTTAGAAATTAATTTAAAATTAATTCCCTACTATCAAAACCAAAAAGTGTGTTTTTAAGAAGTAAAAACTACCAAATGATTGACAGGTGTTTATATCCAATTACAAAATTAAATTACCTACAGTGACCAAAATTATATTAAATAATAAAAATATAATCCAGTTAAATTTTAAACCCAATTAAAATTAATTCTAACTATATATATAAATTATATAAAAAGGTAGTTTTGAAATAAAATGCAATATTTTTCACAATTCATTAAAAATGAACATTATTAGAAAAATACCAAATTTCATCAAAAGTTAATTTTAATCTCTCTCTTCTAATGAGTAGTTTTATTTCATTAAATAAAATATATAAAAGTGAAAAAATTATTTAAAAAGGGTTTTCCATAAAAATGTGGTCAATCATCCTTTTAAAGAATATTAAAGTATTTAATGCTTAAAATCAGATTCATTATTATATTAAGCCACTAAAAGTTTGTGGATAAATGTAAAAACATTTAAAAACATATATAATTATAATGTAGTTGTATATAATCATATCCAGAAATACAACGACTATCTATTAACTATCATTTTAAATAATAAAAATTATCTTATTTTATTTTTCTGTATAACCCAATGTTTTGTGTAATGTAATATTTTAAGGAAACCCATTGTTGAGTGTTGAGTATTCTATAAAAAAAGTGTCCTATTTAGAATAAAATTAATATCATATTCATAAATATTAATTAAAATGAAAAATGTATTATTATATAAAAACCTGGGACATTACATCCTTCCCCCGTTTTGGAAATTGTATCCTCTAAATATTAAAATTTGACATGGAAATGTCATTGAATGTCCCACAATAGAAAAAAAGACTCTATAAAAATATCATCTTAAAAGAAATAAAGGGATGTATAAAGGTCTCCTGAGATAATCCAAATTAGGGTTCCGTATAGAAAAAATTTATATGGAATAGAAACAAAACCATCAAATTTTGATGGAGAGTGATAGAAAACATGATCAGGATAAATTTAACTACTTGAAAAATATAAACTTATGATGGGTTAAAGTGTATTTGATTAACTGTTAAGAAGAGTAAATAGACGATGTTTTTTCTTTATGTTCCTTTTCATAATGTCGCGGAATTAATTTATAATATTGACTAAGAACATAAAGAGATAAAAAATACTTTTTAAGTATAGTTTCATCCATTAGTAAATTTCTACAACAAACTCACCTTTTCTCTAAATGGAAAGTATTCAAGATGAATGAGTTACACCTGAAGTGTCGGAAACAACTTCTATATAATAAAATAATACAGAAAATATGAACTATATATTTCCCTTGTGTTTAGAAATTAACCAATACCAAGATGGTTAGTATAATATTAGATGATCCCCAAAAAGTATAATCCTTTATAGAAATAAATAATACTGATAATCTACAAAATTAAACAAACAATACCTAAAGTTCAACAGAGATAATCCAATAATCAATTTTCCTTTAAATTATAAAAAAAATCCAAAATAATTATGTGGCCAAAAATTTAGATGGATTTGATCACATAGTCTTGCACAAGAAATCATAATATTTATCTTCATATAACTTCAAATAATCTTAAAGTCAGATACATAATAGAAATTAATCTAATCACATATTCTCTATGATAGGTTAATCATTTTCATAAATAACCCAAATCTCTATAAGTCCACAAAAAAATAGATTCTTTCAAAATAAAAATCCACCATTACTCTAGAAATGGAATCCCAAATTATTATATTTTCCTTAAGAATATTGTGTTCCCAAAAGAGCCAACATCTTCAAAAATAACATATATCAATTAATCAGAAAATAATTTTATTATACTAAGGATATCCATTTGAAATAAAATTAGTTCCCAAAAATCAATATATTCTTATTCTATAAAATCATTTTACTAAAAAATTTAGTCATACATACTTGGGACATCACATAGTCCAGTGGTAGGTGATAAATCCCAACAGTACTTTAGTTGTGGGTTCGACTCCTGTAGCTTTTTCCGACATGATGGGTGGTCTCGTGGTCTATCTGTTATCCATTTTTTGAAAATAATATAATTTTATAACATTCCAAAAAATGAAATAAATTCCTCAAAAATAATTATAACATATTTTAACCACAAATGTTATCTCATACCTCATATTTACATTTCAAAAAGTAATAATATATATTTTTATTAAATCAAGGATCATATAAAACCAAATTGTTCTTTATAAATTTATCCAAAAAATAAAAGATAATTCTTCCCCAAATAGAACTTTCACATAAAAGGATGCAGTGTTACACAAACAAGAGAAATTTTTTCCAATGAAATCCCATCAACAAAAATCAATAATACTTTTGAAAAAATTATCAACCATATATCTGAAATAAATACAGAATTTATAAAATATAGACATCTTAATCATCCAGAATTATCCAAGATCACTTAATTTTTTTTATATTTTTTAGTAATAATTCTTTTTTTACAAATAAAATCATGAATCGTATATTATGAATCAATAATATCACAACATCCACAATGAAATAATACATACCTTTCACATGTCATTTATAGTTTCCATATCCTCAATTCGGAATTGAATTAAGCATTTGTAAATATATATTTGAATGGTATTATAGATCCCATTCTTGAACTTTCTTCATAGGACATCTATTTGTGTAATGACCATGTTTACCACATTTAAAAAATTCAATTGATCCTTCATAAATAAATCATTTCCTGTTCCTAGAGTCTATATGACTTTTCCATTTTTCATGGAAGGCTATTGATTTATGACCATTACTATCACATAAATAACATCTTGACATCCCTTTGAAGCATTTTTCTAGGTGTTTCTTTCAACATCCTTACCACAGAGATTTTTAAATATACTAATCTTTATGATTATTACCTGAACTTCAATTGGGATTAATTTTACGCATATATTGTTCTATATAAAAATCACAAAGGATCAGGTGGCTAATCATGACTTCATATATGTGGTTATGAATAGCCACAATAGTTCACATTTCAACTCCCATTTCATTATGTTGCTCATTCGGAAAACCACCATAGTTTCCTTCTTATTCATTGTTACCATGGTTCCTGCTAGATCCATCCATTTACTAAATACAAAAATGTAATTGTAAGTATATTAGTAAAATCATAATAGACTATCATATGGTAATGGTAAACACTAAGATATACTTATTAATGTTATCTTAAACTAATTAAAATTATCTAAAATAATTACAACTATTTCTAATATTCTATCCACTGTGGTTATATAAAACATGTCACTTATGCTTAAATAGAACTATAACCTATAAAGTTATCTAAACCGACCTCTCACACAAACTGTAAGGCCCTAACATTAAACATCTCATAATCTTGAATAATGTTAATAATTCACATTGTGGATCTTTTCAAGATTAGATATTTATATAATTATTCCATAATGTATACATAAAAAATTATTATTCTATTGTAAACACTTCTCCTCACTATCCATTCACATTCATAAGACAAATACTTTTCAAAAAACATAGTTTCTTTTCAGGCAAAAACATTACAACTTTTCCATGATCTCATCCTTAACTCTATTGACCATTAATTCATTTGAAAAACATTTCAAAACATGGGATGAGCATAAAAAACCTAGTAATGGATACACAAAGAAGAAAAATAGTTAGTTTTTAAAACAACATGTAATCCATGAACACATTGTAATAAGTAATAATTTTCACATTTATGAAGTATTAAATACTCTTCATAGAATAAAATTTCATTACTTACAATTTTGTAACCATAATATTTCAATAAACCCCATAGAAATAACACATAACATATAAAAGTTATACATGGGATATAAGTATATTTAAATAGAATATCCATACAATATACTTCCACAAATCATTATTACAGATGGAATATCCATATTTCCAACTTCTATTCCCAATTAATTAGTGGTTATAATGCAACCACCCATCCTTGGTTTATCATAGAACCATCAGTCATTTGGCTTATCACGTAACCACCCGTTATTGGTTTATCACTTAACCACCCATAAAATTTCCATCCATCATAACATATTAATAAAACATAAGAGAAGTGTAATGGAAAAATAATATTTTACATAGCAATCAGAAGATACCATTTCAATATATTGATATAATCAGTTCATTTAAATCATTTAAAAAGAAGAGTTTCGAATCAATTATTCTCATACCAATCTAAAACTTTTGAATTGAATTTACGCTTTACAATACTCAGGTACATATAAATAAATCCTTAAAACCATTTATAAAACATGTAATTAATGATAAATGACTTATAAGAAAAAATATTTCAAACTTTTAAAAAATGTTTTAGTTAAAGAGTCCCTTACCACATAGGAAAAACGTGAATAAAAATAATTAAAGAATAAAATTAAACATAACATTAAATATCTTGAGAATATAATAATTCATGATTAAAATAATAAAAAAATTACATACACATTATAGGATAATATATGTGCATGAAAATAAGATATGCATTAATTAAAGGAGATTGTGATGAAATCCCTTACAAATATCATTCTGTAAATAAAATAGATCGATTTTGTGTATTCACTATAAGTACACATATATAAATTATAATTAAAATATAGGATATAAAAATTAATTTCTCAAATAATATTAGATTAAAAGTGTCAATAAGTTGAATATTAACCTAATTAATTAATGTTTGGTTAAGAAGATCCCATAAAAAAATTTGGTATCCTGATGACATCAGTTAAAAATTTCAGAAAATTAGTTGATGAGAGAGAAATGGGTATCTAATCAAATAGAAATGAAAATTAAATCATCAAGGATATATAAGAACTTATAAAAATAATAAAATATAAATTAAAGGAAACAACATAAAATAATTCGTTGACTAAAAGTGGAAGGTGAAAGGTTCCCTTACCCCGAGTTTGACTGGTCACATTTGTTTCTTATTATTCCTAAATAATGAACATAAGTTTATATAAAATTTCTTCACTACCTTTTTTATGGTTTATATTATTTTTATTTAAGATATTACCATTATATGACAATTATATAATTATTAATGTTCATATCATTTGTTATGTCGTTGTTCGGTGCTTGAGTAAAAAATGAACTTGTTATAATTACAAATTAACCATTTGGTAAAAAGTCCATTATCTACATAATCATATTCATGATATAAATATAGTATATATATATATTGTATATATTTATTTACATCCATTATATATTTATTTATAATGGTCCATAACATTTGGAGATAAGAAATAAAATGCACCATTCATGGAGACGGTATGTTGTACGAACGCTTGAATGCTACTTTCATTTCTTTTTCATAATTAAGGGAATTAAAAATAAATTATACATAGGTATCTTATAATTATTTTATAATAAATATTTAATATACATTAAATAAGTTAATTAATTCTATCTTTTATACATTCCATGTATATCATCAATGAGTGATATAACGTTGAGGGGTGGTAGTCTGCACTTCCTTAAATGCAATTTTCATATTTACATATCATAGAAATTGTAAACATATGATATAAATGAAAAATAAAGAATAATAAAAATAATATAAATATCATATAAATTATATATAAATACAGTGCAAAAAAAATGGACACCATGAGAGTTGGTAGGATATAATTGAACAATCATCGTTTCGTGAGGCAGTAGTTCGTCGCCCATAGAAACAGTATGTTTTAAATCCATTATGTGGAGGTGTGTGTGACTGTAGGTCAAATAATTCTCATAAAGACATCATAGTATACTGAATATATATTTTCTGTTATAAATTAATGGAATAATGATAGTTTAGAGGGACGGAGAAGGAAACAAAATGGGAGAAGGTTGAGAGAAGACATTACCTAAAACTGGGTAACTCATCTTGATTTAAGCTAAACAACCTTCATAGATTGCATTATTTCCAAGGAAAAATTTCTAGGCGTAAAAGAGGGATATTGGGAGATTATTTGGTCAGAGGATAGATAGGATAATGGGATTTGATAGGTGTGAGTAAGGATTATAAGTGGTGGCCTTTTATTAGAAATGGGTGGAGTACTTTAGGAAAGTTTGAATGATTATTTTATTATACAATGAATTTTGAATTTAAAAAGATCAAAAACACATTTTCATAGAATATAATATGAGTATTGTTCGAAATAATCTCAAAAAATTGTTGTTATACATGTTTTGTATTCAAATTTAACCTTATCATTTAGCATTAACCCTTAGTTAACTTATTTGACTCTTACTATGTCTTTTTGTATATTCATACTATATGGTTAATATAGTAACTATAAAATTCCAATAAAACAAAAAGTGTTCAATTAATGACATTTTTAACCTTATCTATGCCATTTCTAGGAATCTTATATATTTAGGACTATTTAAAAATTTAATATAATAGTATTTGTTTTAAAAACTCATTATATCAATTTTTATTCTATTCTTATCATGACTTTTAAAAAATCTATAAAAACTTGATTATTTCATAAAAACTTCATTAATTAAAATACATCAAGTCATAATTATCCCTAAAATTCTTAGATGACATAAAAAGTTTCAAAATAAATTTAATTTAATTTTTCTAATCTCATTTATTTAAAACATTTATTAATAAGGTAATCAGTACATCACCATTGTGTCATAAATATGTTTATTTATATGATGTCTAAATATTATAAATAAAATTCATTTTTGTAGAAAATAATTATTTATTTATAATTACTATTTATATTCAAATATATCACTTATATAACATGATATAATTTTTTTATTAAAAGATATTGGTTTATGCTATATTTTCATTAACTTTAAATTAAAAGGAATTAAATGTCATTTTGAAACACAAGTGGATCTATGGGGTCCAAAATCAAAAAAAAAAAGGATCCCAATGGTTAGAAATATATCATCCAATAGGATTAGAACACGTTTTCATGTAATTTAATATCATTGTAATATTATTTTTTACCCTTATTTACCTGATTTACCCTTTAACCATGTAAATAAAATATTTACTAAATTTACTATTCATAATGTCTATCCATAAAAATTACCTATTTACATAGTTTGGACCTCTTTATTCCAAATATATAATCTATTCTTACAAATTCAAAACACAGAATTTTTTGAAGTGAAATTAAAATTAATTCCCATTGTCAAAACCAAAAGGCTTGTTTTTAAGAAGTAAAATCTACCAAATGATTGACATGTGTTTATGTCCAATTTCAATGTAAAATTACTTTTAATGATGAACATTGGATTAAATGATAAAAATATATTTCAATTGAAATTTAAAACTAATTATGAGTAAAATATTACTATATAAATATATTATATTAAAAGGATGTTTTAAATTAAAATAAAATATTTTTTTCGATTCATTAAAAAATGAACTTTATCATAAAAATAAAAAAATTCATCAAATGTAAATTTTTATGTCCCTATTCTAAAGAAGAATTTTACTTTGTAAAATAGAACATATAAAAGAGAAAACAAATATATTGAAATATGGTTCTCTTTCAAATGGTGGTAAATAAAACTTTTAATTATTATTAAATTAGTTAATTCTTAAAAGCATATTCATTATTATTTTAAGACACTTAAATTTATTTTATAAATGTCAAAGCATTTAAAAAACATGTTTAATTATAATGTAGTTAGTCATGTTAATTCCCAAAAATATAATGGGTATGTGTTAACTACAATATGAAATAATATAATTATTATTTTATTTTTTGGTATAACACAAGTTAGTGTGCAATGCAATAATTAAAGGAAACATGTTGTTGCATGTTGAGAATGCTATCAAAAAAGTGTCATATTTAATTTAAAATTAATATCTTATTTATAAATAGTAATTGAAATGAAAAAAATATTATTATATAAATACCTGGGTCATTAAATATTTTTGGATTAGGATTAAAAAAACCCTTGGGTATAAGACTATGTATAAGAGAACATCACTAAATTTAAGTGAGTATAGAGTAAGTGGTTTTCATGAAAATACATCCCTATCATGATACTACATGTGGGAATGGATCTGTACTATATATACCTAATAGTAACAAATCAAACAAGGTTTTCCATGCTTAACTTGGGGTAACCTATTACAGAACAATAGGCCTTACTACACACCTGGTTTGATACTCCTAAGAGATATTCTTTGGTAAATTCATAAACTCATTACAAACTAATATTAAAGAATAAAAGAAAAAAATCCCATAATAATATATATTAGGAAGTAGGTCATGGATAATAAATATTTAATCCTATAAACTCATTATTTTTGGAGATAAATATAATTCTTAATTTATCTATTTATCTTCATTGGATTTCCCTTTACGTGTTCCATATTTTAAGACCCTTATCCTTAATTTCCCTTCTATTATATCCAATGACCATAAATAAGAGGAAACATGCTAACAACTGATGTGAAGGGAAGTGTGATGATTTCCTTGATGAGATGCCCAAACCAATAGGAGTTGGAATCAAGATAAATCATGATTATATCTCATTTAACTCATGTTTAAAAATATATACCTAGAACAAAATGGACTCTTAACCCATAGTGAGAGAGAGCAACCCATAATATAGAGATTCGTGTGATAAAGTCCACCTACTTTCAATGGATCATCTAATAACTTAATTTTTTGAACAATAGATCAATTAAATTGAAAATAACTTCCCTATCATTCAATATTATGAATAAGAGGATTTTCTTATGTATGATAATTGTATTGAGGGTGATTCTGATTAGTGGTGAATATTGATCAAGAATATGTAGCTTTAGGAAGAGATCAATGAAATGGAGTTGATGGAATTCCATAATATGTTTTTGGATAAATAGTTTCCATATACCCTCTATCATAAGATGGAATGATATTTCCTTAAACTCAACCAAATAGAAAATGAATATATTGGGGGAGGAAGAAGAACAAATCAAAAGACATACACGATATGCCTTCAGTTTTATCATTACTAATGAATTAAATTTTTATCACTTCATTAGTGGGATAAATCCTAGTCTACGAAAATAATTAGAAATATATTAATTTCATATCAACAAATAAATATTTCAATATTCTCTCAATGTTGATATGAAGACCAGTGAATCTCAGGGGAATCATGGGAGAAAAGTTAAAAGTTGACATTAATTATGGTGGTCCCATGGATAAATCCAACAGTTCTATGAAATTACATAACCCCGCATTCCAATGGTGTAGAAACAGTCACTCTAGTAAATGACTAATAGAAATAAGGAAACACATTAGGTGTGGAAGATTAGGTCACTTGGCCAATGATTTTCTACAGTATAAACCTACCATTGTTAATGGGGAAAGTAATTCCTTAGTCAAACCTCAATAAATTTTTCATTGATACAGAAACAAGGAATATGGGATATTTTTATAACAATGGCCTAATCTAAGGGATTTTGGAGTCATCCAACATCCTCCAAGGTAGAATGGGAGAGCTCTTTCGATCACAACAACCAAAGTGATTCCTGACAATGAAGCGGAGACAAATATTGTAGTTATTCACTCAAGAAGAGACAATGTAATGTTTGCTTTTGTTTCTATGAATTCCTTTATATCTTGAATGTTTAGTAGAACTATTCAAACACTACCAAAATTCATGGAAGTAGATATGTCATTGAAGACACCAGATAAAGAAATTATTGCAAACCATGTATATAAATGATCCCCTGTCACAATATGTGGATTAAACTTACTAAATAACATTTTCATACATCCCTTAGATAACTTTTATGTATTTATAGACATGGATTTTAATTTTCTATATGATTCCCACATTAATTTTTGTGTCAGGAAATTAACTCTCAAAATAGAGAATTGAGCCCTTATTCTATATAGGTGGAAGGGGGATGAATTTTTTTTGAACTATTATCTCATGCATGGATATTACTTCCCTATAAGTAATAATATATAGATCAAATTATTAAGTCTATGTAAATTATCATCCTCGAAGAAATTCCTATAGTGAGGGAATACACTGTTGTGTTTCATGAGGAATTATCTTGTATTCCTCGTTGATGACAGATTGAATTTGTGATCAACCATATACCTCAAGAATTTCCAATCTCCAAGACTCCAGAAAGGATTTCTATTATGGAACATGTAGAACTAAAAAACAACTATAGTAGAATCTGGATAAATGGTTTATATTCTAATGTTCTTCAACTTGGGGTTCACCAATCCTCTTTATCAAGATGAATCGTGGTTTAATGCTTCTTTTCAGTGATTATCGTGAGCATAAAAAAATCATGATAAAGAACAAGTATCATTTTCCATGATTTTATTACTTTTTCAATCATCTACCTATAGCACAATAATTCTCTAATGGGGATATATGGTTAGAATATAACCACATAATGGTGAATAAGGTGGATATCCCCAAGATTGATTTTAATACATGGTACGAGTATTATGAGTTCATAATGTTTCCACTCAGACTCACTGATGCTTTAAATATCTTCTTGGGAAAGAAAAATATATTCATCAATATTACGTTGAAATATTTATGGTAATTTTTATAGAAGACATTATAATATACTCCACAACCAAGGAGGACTATAATGAGCATCTAAGGAATGTTCTGAAAAACTTGGGAAAAGATGATCTATATGAAAAGCACTGAATGTTTGATTTAAAGGTAAAAGAAGTCCCATTATTCTGTAATATCAGCAAAAGCAATGGGATATATTTGGATTCTTCAATGAAAATAAAATTTATTGATGGAAAAGGCTAACATCTATGAAAAATATCTATAACTTCCTTAGGTTAGCTGAATACTATCACCGATTTGGGAGAAATTTCACTGTATTTTCATACCCTCTTACCAAGATAACGTAGATGGGAGTCAAATGTTCATTAAATGATGACTGTGAATAAATATTAATGTAATTTAAAATGATTACCTTCACATAACCTATGATCACATTACCCATGATTGGGTAGAAGTTTGTAATCTTTAATTATCCATAAAAAGAGGTATTAGGTTGTGTGTTTATCCAAAATGAAAAATTAATTTCCTACGCCTCAAATAAGATGAAAATCCATGATAAAAATCGACCCCATGCATGATCTAGAGTTGGAAGCTGTGATATTTTAATTGATAATCTATCATAATTATATCTTTAGAGAAATTTTTTAAATATATATGGATCACAACAGTATCAAATATACATTTACATAGAACTAGATAAATATGTTACAATGATGATGGACAGATCTCATTAAGGATTATGATATCTCAATCAAAATCAATCTTGGAAAGGAAAAAAATAGATGATTATTTAAGTAGAAATGACATATCTATTCTATCATTAATTAGAATTTAGAAGGATCTGATCTTCTTATACATGAAGATGATAGAAATGGGAGTCATAATTAAAGGAATATCATCAATCCTTTAACAAATGATCGATTAATTTTATCTTGTGTTAAGGGAAAAGAAATCAAACATAGATGATGTTGAAATATATATTAAAGTGGAAACTATTGAAGATGTAAAATCCTTGGAGTTTAATGTTAATGAAGAAGTAATTGTGGGATATGGTTAGAGACTACTGGTTCCATCAAATCCTTAGTTAAAGAAAGATATTTTGGATGATTCACATAGGTTGAATTTCTCTATTCACTTAATGAAAACAAATATGTATCATGATTTCTAAGAAAAATATTTGTGAGAAAATATGAAGAAGTAGATTGCAGAATATATGTCAAACTGCTTGGTATGTAAGTAAGTGTGGGCTTAAAGGAAGAAGTTTAATGGGATAATGCAACGATTACCCATACCAACACAAAAGTGAGAAAATATCACCATGGAATTTTTCACCGAACATCCAAATAAATCTAAAAAAGAAAATTCAATCTGTGTTTTTGGATCGGGTTAAAAATACTACACACTTCATAGTGATTCAAGATGATTTCTCATAACATCAATAGGAACATATATACATCATTGAGGTCATAAATTTTCATGGGGCAGTACTATATATTGTGTCCAATCGAAATCCAATATTCTACTACATGTTTTGGAAAATTCTTCACCATTATATAACATTGAGTTAAACCTTAGTACAAGTTATCACCCTCATAATGATGTAAAATATGGCTGGACTATCCAAAAACATGTGGATATATTGAGATATTTCTCAACGGACTTCAATGGAGGATGGGACCAATATCTTTCTTTGGTGGATTTCTCTTACAACCATAGTTTCCAATCAAGAATCCAAATATCCCCCAATGAAGACCATTATAGGAAGAGGTGAAAAACATTGACTTGTTGGGTTGATGTTTGAAAATGAAAACTTTTAGGTCTTGAAATGGTTGAAGAAATGGTGGAGACGGATAAGACCATCATATTTCACAAGAATGATACTCAGATCCAACAAAAGTGTTAAGCTGATAATCGTCAATGGAACCGAGAGTTTGATATTATTGGAATTGTGTTCCTCCACATAACAATATGGGAAAAGTGAATAGATTTGTGTAGTAGGGAAATCTTATACCAAGGTACATCAACCCTATTCATATACATGATCACATTAGATCATTGTTCTATCATCTCGTACTCATAGTAAACCTGCCTCAAGAACAAGATATATCATCTATATCTCTCATGTGATAGTATATTCTATACCAATAATATGTTCTCAACATAGAGGTGGTACCATTGGATAATGACTTTTCCTATAATGTGAAGCTAGTAAGATATTATATCATAGATAAAAATTCATATGAAATAAGACTCTAACCCCTGTTGAAGTGTTGTGGTGAAAGCACAAGTATGAAAAAGAATCATGGGAACCAGAGGAGGTGATGAAGTAGATAAAACATCATATATTTTAGTGTGGGAAAAATAAATTTTTAGGAAAATATTTAACAATGGGTGATGGTTATAATTACCCAAAATTTTTGAATAAAATTCAATTTTTATTTATTTAATTAAAATTTTTATGGTCATAGAAAAAATAGAAACATATTTTATTATATCCAATTATATTTTGGATGACTATTATGTATATTAATAATTGAAAATATAGTCATTGAAGAATTTTTACATGAAAAGTATAAATATATTATTTTCACATATCCATTTTTGGCATAAACAAAAGAGGTGATGGACTTCCAATTTAGTATCATACCCTATGAAGTGAATTTATTAGAGCTTATGATGCAGATATGATTTTTTGGATTTTCTCTAAAGTAATTCCATGATTAGATTCAAAAACATAATCATGATATAACGTTTTACTAGAGAATTTAAATCCCATTAGGATCACAAACCAATCCATGTTCACTAAAATTCCCCATGATTGCCACACCCTCAAGAACATTAATCTAAGGGAATATTATATTTTAATAAAATGATATATATCAAGACCATAGAAATAATATTATTTACATTTTTTTTGAATAATGAGTAAATTTTATTCCTATTATTGTTACTTAGTAAATTATTTTAAAAGAAAAAATATTAATTTTGGATAATATTCAAATTCAATTAAGAAATATATTCTGATAAATTAATAGATTATAGAAATCAATAAAATTTTAATAAAATATTATTATTTAAATTAATTTTTTTAATTTAAATAATAATTTATGTTCTTTGATGTCAATTGTAATTATTAATAGGGTTAAAATACTTTTATTGTCAAAAACCCTTCATTTTTAAAAAATTTTGATTTTTATTTTAAAATAGAACATTCAAATATTTTGAAAATTACTTTGATTAAATAAATATTTTTATTGGACTTAGTATCTAAATGTTATCCAATGGTTAGTTTTTAATAATTTTCTGATATAGTAAAATTTTTAGGTAAAAATTAAATAACTTATAAATATACAGTGTGTTTTTTTACTGCATAATATCCAAATAGGGATGTAATAAATAATATTAATTGTATAATTTTCCAAATATATTTTTTCCTTCCAAAAAATGAGATTTCATGTTTATGTTATTTATATTATAAATTCTTAGTGAATCCCCGAAGACTTATAGTCTTTTTCAATATTTTAAATTCATTTCATTGAAAACAGTTACTCACCTCAGCATTATC
This sequence comes from Viscum album, assembly GCA_963277665.1. NCBI lineage: Eukaryota > Viridiplantae > Streptophyta > Magnoliopsida > Santalales > Viscaceae > Viscum > Viscum album. The sequence continues at coordinate 1,497,113,286 of OY728145.1, forward strand.
ATGTGTAATATTTTCTTATCTCATTCCCTTCACCTCACAATATAATTTTTTCCACTCCCATTTGGTATAATCCATTGAAAAAATAATGAGATGATTTTTGGATTTGAATATTTTATTGTGTAGTATCCAAAACTAAAATAATAAAGAAACCCCTCTCTATTTCTATATAAACACATAAAATCTCCCATTTCTCACTAATAAAACTATATAAAGATCCTCCAACCTATAAAATCTACTCCTTAGAGTCATGTCATGGTGCCCCAAGTTCCCAAAAACCTTATCCCAAGACTTTGGTGTCACACATCCATGTAATGGATTGGTCTCCTCACAATTGAATTTAGGATCCTTTTTTTAGATTATTTATTTTAATTTAAATATTATGTATTCCCATTCATTTATAATAATTAACATACTATAAAATCGATGTAATTAATATGAGGGATAATTTATCCCAACTCATTCAGATCCTTACCAAAGATATTACTATTAAGATATTCCTTAAGGGATTTATATCTTCTCATTTCTATTCAAGCACTCCTTTTATCTTATGCTAAAAAATCAATATTAATGTATTTGAATATGATGTATGTTGACCCCCTTAATATAAATTTTATTTCTAAATGATGATATATTTCCTTTATTCCACTTTAAACCGCCTATTAATCTTTTCATGCTCCTATTACCTTGCTGAAATTTTGTTAGGGTCGTTTTTCTTTCACCTCTTTCGTCAAGATAATTGATTATTTTATGCATTATATTACCAATTCTGTTTATTAGGGGATGTCATTCCATTTCCCATGTACTATTCATTTCATTTATAAATGATTAGATACCACTTTTTATCTCATCAAACCATTTTATGAATGTCTCTATGATTCCATTCTTCAATTGAAATTTCACCATGATTTACAATACCAAAAAAATTGTACTGAACACCATACCCATTTCTCTAAAAGGTTGTTCACTTTCATGCACATAATCATATTTATTGGGTAATTAAATATATGTATTCCAAATTTCTTGATCATTGAATAAAATTACAATGTTTAATGAATAAAGGTTATATGATCTATGTGGAACACATAATCAAAAGATAGAAATGTTTATAAAGGGTGAATTCTGAAAGCACTCCAATTAATTAGGTAATGATTAATAGCATGATACATCATGTTCAGATATGGGTTTACCTAATTCCTTTACTAGAATTTTTTGTACAATGAAATCTTGTTGTATTGGATTCGATATATTTTTATGATGTAGTGTTATAAGTTGTTTCTACAATTCTCATGTTTTGATTACAATGTTATATCATGCCTTCTTATTCATGTTATGTTATTCCTAATTGAAATTCCTTTTCTATAATGTGTTATAATGTATATTTTATTCCATTTTTATTTCTTTACTCAGATTTATAGCTGACCCTTTTCTTTTTTATGTTCTCAGGTTATTCTGTGAAATGTTATGTATGAAGGATTTTTTTTGTAATTTCAACAATGTTTTCAATAAAGATATTATATTTCATGTTTAATGTGGTTATTTAATGTTTATAAAAACAAAATAAACTATAAAAATTGATCTTATATGATTTATTATGTTATATTTTACATAATAAATAACGTTCAAATGAGAAACAGAGAGCATGGTCACTGTACAATCATATTTGGGATGATATGGAAAGAAATCAATTGGTGGATGATGAGAATGTTTTAGTGAATCAATTTTATGTTATGAAATATATTACATGATCCTAAAACATATTTAGAGGAATTAAAATTATGTTTATGGTAATATATAATGAATTTTAATGTGGTATCATATTCAAAAAATAACAATTAATCTACGGATTAGACTATGACTTCCATCTTAATCTAAGAAATAATTACTTGTCACAGATGAATGAAATAAAATGAAAATAAGATAATCAAAAATGTATTAAAAATTTTAAAATGTTTTTAATTTCATTATTTATAAATCATTTTAGTCCAGAGAAAAATTGAATTAGTTAATGTGGTCCATGGGAAAAGAAGAAGGTCCTACTGGATATGCTATCAAGGGCGAGATTGGCATTCAAAAGAATAGTTATATCCAGCATTTAGAGTGGTGTAAATATCATCGTGAATTCACATTAAATTCATACATATCATTGTATTGAATAAATCAATTCAAGAAATAATATCCATGAATTCAAATTGGGAAATTAATTGATATAAAGTTTTGAAGTGGAATGGATAATTGTAGAATAATCAATGAGATTAAAGAAGCATTGACAAAGTTAGAAATGCATCTGATATTTTAGGTGAAATTGATATTTTGGTAAATATATGTGAGATAGAATGATTTTGGTATCCCCTATAAAGCTACATATAGGTCACCTGTAAAAGGTGAAAATTATATCGTACGTTTCTAATGACTGATATTCTATTCACTGTAGAAGAATGTGATGTTTTGAGTTTTTAGATAGAATTAGATGTTTTCCATATTGAAATTTTTGTTGAAAAATGTTATAATAGTTTCAAGATAAATAGATGTGTTTCCTCCTATTGATTTTAAAGTATATATTTCATCAGTTTCTAAAAAGAATCCGGAGACTGATGGAGGGGCCAGGAATAAAATATCATCATCACATTCATAATGTGAATTATTAATATTAAATTGATTTTCTTCTATGAAATTTATATGTGTTAAAATAAAATTTATATTCAATGGAAATACAAAATAGAAGAAGGAAAGGTTACAAATATAGAGATTAAAATATAATTCTTTGAATATGGGAGAGAATAAATCTATTGTAGTATTATTTACTAGGGTAAATGACATTGTCAGTACTATCATACATCTCAATGAATTGTTAGATGATTCTACAGATTTTGAAAAGTTATTCAGAATCCTTCTGGACAATTTTTATGAAAAAATTTATTTATTTGATGAAAATGAAAATGATACATTATCTCTTGATGATTTGTATAGAACACTCATCAATTATGAAATGATAAGAGATAAATATATGAAAATGAAAAATATGTGGAAAGATAAATTATTTTCAAGGCACCTATGAAATAAAAAATAAAAAATATTCTTATTTTAGAATATTCTAGTGATTCAAAATCCAAAAATGGGGTATATATAAAGATTGATGATATTTTTTCCTTATTTTCTAAAAATTTCAAAATAGGTACATAAAAATAAAAATAGAAAATTCCTTTTAGATTTTTTAAATTTGAAGTCTTTAAAAACATTATGGCATATTTTCCATGAACAAAGAAAGAGGCAGATAATAATGAAGAAGAAATAAATCCAAGAAAATCATGTAAAAAATAAAGAGATAATACAAGATTTTATTCTATATATAATGATATAAAAATATTTAAATCCAAAAGAAGAAAATTTTTGTCTAAATATGATGAATAAGAATTTAATTATGTTTAATCAAAAATTATATTCAATACGACATTGAATATAATTTTATTATAGTAGTGAATGATGAATATTTAGAAAGCAATAGTTCAAAACAAGAATAAGATACTCAACATGAAAAACATATCAAAGATGAATTCAAATAATTTTTGATAGAGAACAGAAGTCTTGAAAAGAAAAACAAAACATTTAGAAGATGATTGTACCTCATTAAGAAATAAATAATTTTTTTGATCAAAATATAAGGTAGATAAATTATACTGATGATTTGATGAAATCTATTGAAGAATAAAATAATAAAAATGAGTATTTGGAGGTGAAGTAGAAGGAAAAAATAAGAAGAGTTGTAACTTGTCAAAACAAAGTTCAAAATCCAAAGAATAAATCTATCTCTGATGTTTGTGAAAATTAGCAAAACGAAAAACATTTTAATAATAAACCAAAAATATATTTAAAGGTATAAATTAATGATGGATTTGTTTCTAAATAGATAAAATCTAAGAAATTTATGTATGTGGCCAAGATCAAGAATGTTGAGAATTCAAAAATCTCAAAGAACCCTGAGACCGAAAATTTTGTGAAAAAATATAAATCCAGAAAATTTTATATTATTATGATTATGATAAATTATAAAAGGAAATAAAGTATTTCATTTATAATATAAATGTTGGTGGAACACAAAAGAATGATAAAGAAGGTGGATGGGAACTGTTTTCAAAATTTTGGACAATATATATGTTCCATAGGATAAGTCTCATTATATGGATATTGCTGGTATTGTGGTGGATTCAGAAATAATTAAAATAAGTGTTGGTTTAAATATCAAAATTACTATTTTTTGATAGGTAATGAAAGGAATAGTTTGTGGGTTTGAAAATTCCCTCAAAAAAATAAACATGAAAATTTTGTATTACAAATTTAAAAGAGGTTTCAACCCTAGAATTTTTTTTGAATGATGTGAACCTCCTAGACATCTTGAAAAAATATTCCTTATTTTTGTTACCAGCACAAAAAAAGACTATTAAAATTTATCAAAAGTCTAATATGAAAAATTCGAAGGAATAATAACATAATATTGTTGTTGAAACCACAATGAAATCATCAAAAGGGGAAAGTAATTAGATCCTTAACAGTGATTGTTTTTTTCATATGAAAGAAGATATGAAATTATTTAAGACTATGATAGAGTATAAATTATTCTTATCGACATTTTTAAATGATGAATCCTTGAATATAAAAGATGTTGGATCAACAACAATTGTGAAAGTAATTATGAAATCCAAAAAATAATTGTATATTGATGGGATAAATATAATTTTTCTATGTGTTTAATAACTCTATGATGAGGGTAACAATTCTATCTTCATAAAAGATGTTTATTTATAAATTAATGTTGATGGAAAAATCATTACAAGAGTCATGCATACATAATGAAGGTTGTTTCAAGTTAGTGAAGTACAAAACCATTATTTCGTAAGTATAGTTGAATTGAATCAATTTTAGAAAACAAATTTGTGAATCATGTTTTAAAGAAACATGAGAAATTTATCTAAAAAAGATAGTGCCTTAGAAAACATAGATTTTATAAGAAGTAAAAATTGGTGTTACACTATTTTTCAGAAAAGAACTATTACAAACTAAGTGCATAAGAAGGTTGTGATTTTTTCAAGACAACCCATAGAGTGGATTCATTCTGATATAAGTGGGATTATAAGAAATAAATAAAAAATGCTGATAATTACTTCATTACATTCATTTATGATTTTACTCACATTACATTTATTATGTATATGAAATATAAACCAGATTATTTGAAAATTATTAAATATTTTATTAGGAAAGATGTAATGGAATCCGAGTATTCTATGATGATGTTGAGAATTGAAAATGTTAGTGAATATTAAAGTGATGAGCTTGAATTTACCTAGGGATTCAGGTAATTTGTTATGAGTATAGTTCCGCATACACTCCTTAACAAAATGGGGTTATTGAATGAAATAATAAAATATTGGTGGAAATGTGAATAACTATGTTAATTGAACATGGTCATTCTCAGTAAATTTTGGAAAAATAGATTAGAAATATTTTATATCTAGAATCATTATTTCTATTGTCCTCAGTATGATTTGACTCAATATTAATTTTTTAATGGAAGAAATCCATGTTTGAAAAAATTAATAGTTTTTGGGTGTCTATGTACTAAACATGAGAATGTTAGAAACTATGGAATGTTTGAGAAAAAAAGGGTGAATATGTAATATTTTCGGGATATTCATGGGAATTTAGAGGACATAAATGTTTCAAAAAAGAAACAAAATTAATTTTTTGTTCAATTTATGTGAATGAAATTAAAAAACCCATGAAGAAAAACATGCTCAGTTAGATAAGAAATTTTAGAAAATTGAAGGAAAAATTATCATATGGATTCAAACAATTGTATTCATAATCCAGAGGAAAAATGAACTCATATATTTCTAGTGATGAAGAAGTTAATTAAAAATATCATCCTAGATAGAAGAAGAAATGGGTAGTTCAGAATATAATTATTAATCAACATCATAATTCTTAGATAATATGAACAAGAAATTCTATTAGAAATCGGCCATTATAAAAAAATGGAGTTGAATGATGTGAATTAATATTTTGAACATCCAAAAGAGGTTCAATTTATTAATGGAGAGTCGGATCATATTGAAAGGAATGATTCATGGGAACTCATAAAAAATCCTGAAAACAAACACATTGTTAGAACAAAGCGAGTTTTTCGAAATAATCTAAATGAAAAAGGTGAAGTTATAAGTATTGAAAAATAATTTTGTAAAATGTGTAATAATAGATTTAACTTAACTATTTTTTAAAAAAACTTTTACCCAGTGGAATTACTTGACACAATTCGAATGTTTCTTACTATTTCATAACAATTAGGCAACAAGATCATTAAAATAGATGTTAAATACACATTCATAAATATGGTTCTTGATGATAAAGTTCACATTGAACAAACTCAAGGAATTTTTTTTGGGAAAGATTGAAGATAGGTTTTTAGATTGATTGAGGGATATCATAGTCTAAAAGAAGTTCCAATGGAATGGTATTCCAAATTAGATTCATTCTTTATAAATATCCACATCAAGAAAGAATGAGTTGATAAAAATCTATATATCAGAGAAATTTAAGTGTATTTCATTATTTTAATTTTTTATGTCAATGATTTTGTCTCTAAAAGTAATGATGGAAGATGTTCTAAATGATTTCATGAATAAAATAAATAGGTATTTGATATTTTCATGTTGGGGAAAGGAAAAAATTTCTTGGGATACAAATTCATCAAAGGAAGTAATACATTTTCATTCGTAAGAAACATTTGAAATGAAACATATTTGGTGGTTTGGTAGGGAAAAATATAAACCTAAATCCGTATCAAAATTAGAGGGAGAATATTTTTCTAATGATGGAGAAGTAACATAATTTACTAAAAAGGAATTTCAATAATTGATTAGATATTTTTTATAGTTTACTCCCTCATTATTATACAATGTTTATATTTTTACCTTATGTTAATGATTTCAGAGTGGTGTAAAAAATCACTTTTTCATGTTATATAAAAAATTCTTAGGTATATAAAAGTCACAACAGAATTCAGAGTCAAGTATGATAACTCAGATTGTATTGACTTTTTTGTGTATTCAATTATCGGTTGGGAAAGAAACACTGACAATAGAAGATCTACATCTAATGGAGTATTTATTCAAGGAAAGAATTATTTTTGTTTGAATTCAAGGAACCATAATTTAGTAAATATTAGTATAACTGATTTTGAGTATGTTTCTGCCACACGATATTCTAATCAACTTTTGATGACGAAAACTCAGTTGGAAGAATTAATTGTTGATGTGAAGTTACCCTTCCTCTTGTTTTCATGAAAATAAATGCATAATAAATCACACGATGAATATTATTATACATTATCATTCAAATCATATTGATATCAAATATCATTTCATAAAATTGCATGTAGAGAAGAATGAATTTATGGTAGACTATGTCAAAAAAATCAAAACAAGTTGCTGACATATTCCCATAACCTTTACTTATAGACTCATTTTCTATATTGAAGTTGAAAATTAGTGTCCCACCTATTACTCATAATGGTGGATGTATGTTTTTCAATTCACTCTCTCATTTTACCTTGGTATTGTTTTTTATAAGGGGAGAATTGTTTCATTAATCAATACTTTTGAAATGAAAAAATAGTGAGTCGTGGGTAAGCTATAAATTTAGTATTATTTTGAGAGTAACCATTTATAACTGCTTGTTAGAGTGGTTGTTGGAAAAAATAGAATTGTTTCCCAGGAACAAATAATATATTATAAGGATAAAATGAGGGAGATAAAGAAGTATTTCATAATTTTGTATTTTGGGAAGCATATGGTTTCTATTAATAATTCTTATTTTTTATAATGAGTTAGCTCACGTAGGCTTAAATTTGTTTATAAGTAATCGATTTCTTGAGGATAAAAAGTTTAGTGATTTATGAAAATTGGATAACAATATAATAATAAAGGAGATAATTTTTGGTCCAAGATGATTTGGAATATTTTTTTTCAAGTGTTGCCTTTTATTGTGGATGAATGTTTTTGAAGAAAAAAAATCACCACAGTGTAATAAAAATTGAATAGATAGTTGTTTTAAAAATATTCATACATACTCTTTTAATTGTAATGAGGAGAATATTTTTGAGAGAAAAGGTTATAATTGTAATTGACTGGGTTTTTGGAATGGGAGAAGATTTTAATGATGAATTTATTATTTTATGGAATGAGAGAGTCAGTCTCATGAAGAATGTATCTTTCTAGATGTAAATGGTCATCAGATTTACTATGGACATATTATTAAGTATGTGATTATATTAGATTCTACAAAACTATGAATAAATTTAGATGTTGTGATGATTATCTGATCTTAGAGTAATAATAAATAATAAGATAATTGGATAAATTATGATGCATGATTTTTGAAAGATAGGAGTAGTAAATATATTGTGTCTAATTATATTCTGAGAAGAAATTGTTACTGTGATTCAGATGAAAAATATCATAGCCATGATATTCATATTCATTTTAATTGTATCTATAATTATAGAGAGGATCTTATCTAGAACAATCTTACTTAGAATGATCATACTCGTGAAAATTAGATTTCGGCTAAGAAGGAAAGAAATAGGTTGTTGGAGGATCGTAATTATTCAGTTCATTAAATTGTAAGTCAGGCACTGTAGAATATAATCCTAAAACATATTAAAAGGCATGATAATGAATTTTAATGTAAAATATAAATAACTTTTATGTTGTATCATTTTCAATAAACAATGAAGTTGATGAACAGACTTGATAAGCTATTGTAATTAGAGGAGAAATTCCTTGAGACTGATGAATGCATTGAAAAGAGAAATAAATTATCAATAATGTATTAATCCATTATAAAGGGGTTTAATTTATTTTTTTATCAATCATTTCGGTCAAGAGAAAATGTGAATAAGTTAATGTTTTTTTAGATGAAAGATAAAGGATCTTTATGAATGTTCTGTCGAGGGGGAGCTTGGCATTCAAAATAATTGATGTATTCTACATTTATAGTGGCATTAATTTATTCAAACATTCACATTCAATTGAAATGTTGATTTTCATTAAATAAATAGGATTTAGAAAATTGGGATAATAAATTAAAATTTTACTGAAAATTGAAATAATAGTTTTAAGTTGAAGTGAAGATTATAGAAAATCTGAGAAGCTTCAAGAAGTGTTGATGAAGTCATAAATGCACCCAATATTTTAGGGGAAATTTGGATTTAGTTTAATTTATGTGAGTGGGAATGATTTTGGGATTCCTCACAAAAGATCTTATGGTTCACCAATAAATTGAAAAAAGTAAATCATAATTTTCTAAAGACTGATTCATTGTTCACCACAAAGTAGAGAGAAGATCTATGTTTTTAGAGAGAACAATATGATTTATGCAATGTGATTTTTGTGAAAAATGTTTTTCTTGATTGCAGTGAATGATAAGCGGCAAGATCATAAAATTTTATTTTCTTGATCATCGTTCTCAGTGATTATAGTACTCATCTAATTACTATATTGATCTTGTCAATTGTATTTAAATGATCATCATATCGAGCTTGACAATCAGATGTGGTATTTTCGCACTGAGATTTTATGACTAAGGAATAATCATAAATGAAGAATCATATTGATTTTTTCAAACTCAAAAATTAAGTGATGTCTATTCATCTCTATTTTATTTTTTCAATGTCATATTTTTCATAATAGGAATAATCGTATTTTGAAGAATTATATCAATGGGAATCGTACTTGGAAGAATCACACTGGGAAATACATACTGAGAGATTATTTTTTCCTTAAAAAGTCTATAATTTTTTAACTATCTTATAGGTAAGAATTTTAGGAATTGTTTTCCGTTGAATACTTTTGTGAAATTTTAATGAAGCATTGGTAACAGGAATTGTTACACAAATAGTGTATTACCTTATTTGTGCTAAGAGGGTATAAATTTAACTTTAGATTATCTTCAAATTAATGCATGATTTTGTGGTCATATCATAATCATTTTAATCCATGAATTGTTTTCAAGTGGATTGTGTTCTATTGGATCACTTCCAAACCATACCCAGGAAATATCCAATCTTATTGAATAGTTAACCTTATTAATTCTTGTGTTCCAATTTAATTTTGTAACTTGTTTTTAACATGTAATTTAAATATTTAACTCCAAATATCTATTTTAAATTTTCTAAAATCCAAATTAATATCAAGTGGTATCCTCACACTTAAAAATTCAAATAAAGAAAATTTGAAGCAATTAAACACATAAACTAAAGTAAAAAAATAACCGCATTGATAGCAGGAGACACCCGAGATTCATCCCAAAAAAATAATCATTCCAATCATCCCATCACCATATCATCACATTTTAGGCTCATCCAAATATCTCTCATGTTATAATATTAGCCTAAAGGAGTAAAATATTCAAATTTCAAATTTGAAACAAAAACCGTCATACCGCCTTGAATGTTGGACCCCCTTGCATAACACATGATGATTATCCATACACATTGGCCACCCCATCACTGGTGAGAACCACCCACTATAATCCCTTACCACTGCAGTAAGAAACCAGATTAACAAAGAACATTAGAGGACCCACATCAAAATTATATCCATTGGACACTATATCTCCCTCCCATGCACCATCATCAATAACATCACCATTAGAGTCACCAGTGAAATAAGAGACCAAAGTTGGAGAAGAACCATGAATAGGCCATCAAAAAAATATCAACAAAGATCGAAACCTCCAACACATAAAAAACAAACCAGCCCCAACCCTTTCCAAACATCCTCTCATAGACCGAAAGATTTTTGAAGCACCAACGCATCGACTAAAGTGGTGTCTTTCGACTTGGGATAGGCCAGCAGAGTTGGGACGAAGAAAAAGGGATGAGGCCACTCTAGAGAACAGGAACTGGAGAACCATCACCAAAAAAACTGATGGGATAGAACCATAGTGGGAGGAACACTTTGAACACCAATAACCCCTTAAAGATAACATACCCATGCTTCTTGAACACCAAAGCCCTAGACCGACTGTGTAAGGATCGATGGAATCTAAATCTAGGGCATAAAAAAGAAGTGGTCTGGTGGAAAGTGGCCTCCCAGAGAATGCAGACCATCAACCACCCACAATAGAACCGGAATTGAGAACCGACCAAAAACACCCAAAAACCCCAAAACTAATGAAATCAAAGAAAGAGAACCACACTCCACCATCACAATCCGAAGAAAACTAAGGTTTCATCATGTGAGACCAAAATGTGGTATAGCATGATGGGAAAACTGGAAATTGCATATGAAGAGAGATAAATGGGATTCAACCACAAGAAAACCAAAATTAGAAGAACTCTAGGAGGGAGCGATATGAAATCTTTCAACAAATAATAGTAGGAGGATATGAGACCAATATTTTTATGGGATAACTATCACTAGAAAAGAAAATACCCTAGAAGAGGCACGTATTCATGGTGGTGGTAGTCCAAACATATGACAGAATGAAATTATAATTTTAATATTTATTTAGTGATAAGAAATCATATGATATATTTACTTTTTTTAATGATAATAAATTAATGAGTATATTATATAATCACTAAATCCATCTTATTGACTGTCTATCAGATGTTGTGATGGAAAAATAATCACATGGGTTCTTGAGGTAGCAATTTATCATACACATGAATGATGGTCCAATATTCCATTCGTTAAATAAGATATGGTTATAGGGTATCAAATTAATACAAAAAGTATTAGTATATGTCTGTTAATGGTGTTTTTATTTAATAATGATTGAATAATATTTTATTTGGATATGATAAGAACCCAAATGTAAATGCCTAGTTTAAATTACACCCCTATTCATGGAACCTCGATATAATTAATTCTTATTAACTCTATTATTTGTATTCATCCCAATATAAAATATCACGAATTTTGGGAGGGATGTTTTGAAAAAATTTGGTCACATCAGGGTTGAAATAAATGGCTCATAATATGTGTATAGATGTGATACACCCGATTTGGGTACATATTTACACATAATTTATTGGAAATACGAATATGTTTTTTAGAAAATACCTACTACTTAGTGGAAAAATAATTTGATTTTGGTGATCTTATTCATTTTCAAGTGGTTTCTAGCCAAACACTCAAACCGGTGAAAAACTAAGAAAGATTCTCAACTACATGGTGTGTACATATATACACACCATAAATATTCATACTCAGATGCGGATTTACCAGACAAGAACATTCCCAATTCACCAGATCAGAGACGACACACCGTGTGGTCATACATAAACGCTGTGAATAGGCTTCTAGATGCGGTTGGTTGCATTTTATAGAGACTACAAACAATGTGTGGGGTTGGAACATGCCGTGTACCCCCACTAATAGGTCATCGACACTACAAAAGTGAAGGGTGGTGCAGCTGGCCTCTTACCAGATTAAAATGGTGACAAAAGCACGTTGACAAGACTATAGGGGGTGTACATTTGCTACATGATGTGTAGTTTTTTTCGATAAATAGAGTCATTGTCCTCTAGTTTCTGTGTCATTAGAAAAGATCTAAAAGAAATACGTTTCACTTCCCTACTTCTAGGATACCATTATTCTACAACTCTACCACTCCACCAATCTACCAATGAACTCACCCTTTGCCAATGTTTCTATGATGGCCTCATCAGGTATCGAGGGTTCTGTTGTAAAATTGTCATCTATATGTAACAAAACACCTAGTGTTTTGGGGATGTGGTTATTAATGAGTTTAAATTTGGATTAGTTATTATGATTGTATTTTTTCTGCTTAACTGTCTTATTCTTCTTTAATTATTTCTTTTTATCACTAACAATTTTTATCTAAACCAAGGGAATAATTTTTAGGGCCTCAGAAAAAGAATATTGATGAATACCTTCATGATCATTGTAAGTATTCATCGACTCACAAACGGGATAATATAAATATCTAATTGTGAAATCTTGACTACCAAACCAAGGACTCAGTTTCCTTAGTTCCAAACATAGGTTACTAGACCAAATAATCCTTTTAACAATTGAAACCTAGAGTGTGGGGTTTTCATGAACAACACAACCTCATAAGAAAATTTTCTTAATAAACAAGCTATTAAAAAATCCACATCCCCAATGCATTTCCCTCTATATTTTCTTCAAACCCAAATTCCCATGTTTTTCTTTATCCTTCAATTAGTTTTCTAATAAATTAAAATCCAATCAACTTTTCATCCAAACATTAAAAACTGAATCTAAATTCAGTACACTTCATTGAATCAAGTAAAAACAAAATTACAAAGAAAAAAAATATCTTCTTTCCCTATGGTTGAACCTCATACTAGTACTATACATGTCATGGTAATACATTTTGGGACACCTATAACATAACTTTAGTGAAATGACCACCAATTTTTGGGGCTGTTTTCGGGAAACAGATAATTAAATTTGTGTTTGTTTATATTAATTTTTTTCACATTTTGTGAAAATAAAAATTAAAAATACCCAAAAATATATTTTCTAATCTCATTTATATTTATATTTCTTCATACTCATTTATTCCTACTGTGTTTATTATTGTGCAGTTTCATAGGTGTATGATTAGCTACCTCACTTGTTCCATGAACGCTGAGTCATCAGAGTTTCCCCCAATTGACACAGAGGTCAAACAGATGCTTTTGAGATAACGATGGCCACTCATGGACTCGCAGAACCAAAACAATCCTAGGTTACATAATGAAAAAATAGATCTTTCTACTATTCAAAGAACTGGACAACCATTTGGTCTGGATGAAAACTAAAAAAACCTCCACATACTCTAGGATATGGCCTGCAACGGCTCCAATCATTCCTGCCAGAGCAGATTCCATTCTTACAGCCAGGTTAGGGTCCGTACTTCTCTCCTAGGGAACAATAATATATTCTTCCACCACTCTATCACCCACCACATCCAAACTTCAATCTCATGGAGTATGACCTTCCATCTATTCACGGAGTTGACACAAGAATCATTCATCCACCAGTGTAGCCCAACACTTCTAGGTCAAGCATGTTATCATGTAGCTGATCCAAAACATAGTTTAGTTTGGCGGTCATCCTATAAAGGACACCAATTCACATCTCTCGAATTTCATTGAGTTTTACGACACGTTAAGCTACCATTATATGTCCACAAATTCCATTTTTCTTTTTTATTTTCCCTTTATCTCATAGGGATAAGGAGAAAGTGGGGATAAAAGGATTGCTGCAGTGATGTATCCTCAACTAGGAGGATCTAGCCAAGGTGTTCTAGTCAAATTACTTCCCACCCTTGAAAAAGATGACTATGTGGAATAAAATACATGACTTCCAACTGCACTACTCAGAGTCATTGTACGAGTCATGGATGCATTTCAAGGAGATTTTATGCAAATTCCCACACCACGGACACCCACTCTAGATACAGGTCCATAACTTCTATGGAGGACTAACGACAAAAAAAAAGTCTATGGTGGATGCTGCTACATGGGGTACAGTCATGAGGAACTCCATTGAAGTTATTTTCGAACTAATGGAAGACATGTATTCCAATAGCTTGTAGTGGCATTCCGAGCAGGGCACACACAAAAAGTATGAACAACATCAATTCTACTACAATGCTTACTGCCCAGTTGGATGCTGTGTACAAAATGATCAATGTACTAAATCTGAAGGGTGCATCCCAAGTACATCTGGAAAATGATCTGGGGTCTAGTGAATGTGGTTGTATCCATATCATTGGAGAATTCCTAGAAACCATTGTTTGCCCTTCAATGAGTGAGGTTATCTATGTTGGTAAAAACTGAGTGTCCAACTAGTACCAGCAGTACCAGAACCCAAATTGGCATGATCATCAAAACCCATGTTGTGGACATCAGTAGTAGAATCCTCTACCCCAGTGACCACCTGGATATGTTCATCCCTAGTATTAGAGCCAGTACCAGAGGCATCAGCAGCCCCAATAGGGCTCTTACCAGTAACAATGGTATCAAAACCCTCACCCACTGTAGTCACAAAATCCATTGCCACCACCTACTGCACATCCACCTCAGCAGGATAAAATCTCATGGTTAGGGGATCTCATGAACATGTTTATATCTAATTCTGATACTAGATTCCAGAATCAGGAGTCTTCCATTCAATTCTTGTAGAACTAAATTGTCCAGCTGGCAAACCAACTCTCCGGAAGGTAGCCCAGTACACTGTCGGGTAACACTAAGAAGAACCTAAGGGAGGAGGACCATGTTGTCACACTATAGAGTAGAAAATAATTACAATAGAAAGAACCCACATAGACATGTGCACGTACACCCCCTACTGATGAGGAAGGTACATTTAAAGACACCTCCTCTTCTAATGTCCCACCAAAAGAGGTTTTCCATTGTAAAGTAAAGAATACATTCAAACCCTTTGAGCATGCCTTACACTTCCTGTAGAGGATAAAGTAGAGAAAGCTAGACCACCAGATCAGAAAATTCATGGAAGTGTACAGGACGATGAACATCAACATTCTATTTGTAGAGGTAATGATGCATATTCCCACATAAGTGAAATTCATGATGGAGAACCTCTCTAATAAAAGAAATATTGAGGATCTAGGCACCATCTCCCTAACCAAGAAGTGCTTAGTAGTCATAGAACATTCAATTACTCCCAAGCTTAAGGATCTAGGTAGCTTTACTATCCCATGAACCATTGATCCATTTATGTTTGGGAAGAACCTCTACACCTTAAGGGCCAACATCAACCACATGTCCATTAGGGTTTTTAAGATGATGTGGGTCAACAAACTAAATCCTAACCGAGTAGCCCATCAGCATGCTGATTGATCCATCAAATATCTGAATGGTCTATTAGAGGAGGTGCTGGTCAATGTGGGCATGCTAATCATTCCCACAGATTTCAAATTTCTTGACATTGAGGAATATTAGGAGGGACCTCCCATTCTAGGAAGGCCTTTCCAAGCCACGGGAAATGTAATGATGAATGTACATCATGCGGAGTTGATTTCCAGAATAGGAGAATAAAGCTTCTCTTTTAATGTCCTCAATGTTTTCAAGAAATCATCATTATTAAAGAAAGAGGGATTCTATACAATGAACACCATGGAAGATCACTTGAGAGGAAAAGGAGATGATCTTATATGTTCTTTCCCCTTATTTGAGTTGGTTTTTCATGACATTACAAATGATAAAGAACCATAGGACCTACAATTCCTAGAAGGATATGGTGGAAAATATAGGAAACATGTTGTTATACTTGACATTCTGGAATGGGATGAGGTGCAACCACCTGTATATTCCATTCTAAAGGCATCTGCACTAGAACTGAAGCCTCTTTGGTCTTCTTTAATGTATGGGTATTTGGGAGACCATCATGAATTGCCTATCGAACATAGTTCAGCATTGTCAAAAGAGAAGGAAAATAAACTTCTATAGGTTTTGAAGATGAATAGGAACGCTATTGGGTGGATAGTTGCAGATTTAAATGTCATTAGCGCTACCATTTTCTTCTTCAAGGTGCTACTTGTAGATGGAGTAAAGAAATATTGGACTCCACAGAAAAACCTAACCCCCTAGGAAGGATGTTGTGAAGAAAGAGGTAATAAATTTGTTGGATGAAGGAATCATATAACCCATCTCATATGGTCTATGGGTGAGTCCTCTATAATTGGAATCCAAAAAGGGGGGGGTATCATTGTGATTTCAAATGACAAGAACGAGCTCATCCCTACATGAACTATCACAGGATGGAGAGTCTGTGTGGATTATAAAAATCTAAATGATTCCATGAGGAAGGATCATTTCCCCCCTGCCCATTAGGGATCAAATGCTAGAGA
Organism: Viscum album; assembly: GCA_963277665.1. Lineage (NCBI taxonomy): Eukaryota > Viridiplantae > Streptophyta > Magnoliopsida > Santalales > Viscaceae > Viscum > Viscum album. The sequence goes on from OY728145.1 coordinate 1,497,130,194, forward strand.
GGCTACGAGGGAATAACTTTTAATACTTCCTTGATGTCTATTCCAGCAACAATTATATTTCTATTACTCCAGAGAATCATGATAATAGAAAATTTACTTGCCCCTATAGTTCGTTTTCATATTGATGGATGTACTTTGGCATGTGAAACACTCCCACAAACTTTTAGATATGCATGATGGCTATCTTACATGACATTGAAGAATTGATCCTGGAGGCATTCATGGATGATTTTTCCATTTATTGAAAATCATTCACAACTTTCTTGCAGCACCAAGAGCTAGTTCTGGAAAGATGTTAGAACACTGACCATGTTATGAACTGGTAAAAGTGTCATTTCATGGTGTAGAGTGGCATTATACATGGCTATAAAATCTCAGCAATGTGTATAGAGGTGGACCCGACAAAGATTTAAGTCATTTCCCGACTTCCTATTCTAACTTCCGTCAGATCCATCCACAGCATGCTGGGGCATCTAGGTTTCTCCAAGAGATTTTTCTCTGACTTCCCAAAGATAGCTCATCCCCTCACCAAACTTTTGACCGAGGATTCTGTTTTTTAGTTCAATCATCCATACCCCACAACTTTTGTGAACCAGAAGCAGCGCCTGGTGAAATCTCCAATGATGATTGCTCCCAACAGTGAAGAAAAAATTTGAAGTGATGTGGGATTATAGTGACTACACATTGGGAGAATTCATGGGCCAGTTTCTGGACTAAATTTTTGGACCCATATAGATTTCCAAAATGAAGCTCATCAAGGAATATATGAACTACACTACCATAGAAAATAAGATGTTGGCAGTGCTATTCTCTTTTTACAGGTTCTGTTCTTACGTAGTGCTATCTAAAGTTATTATTTATACTGACCATGCTACAATCAAGTACCTTCTAAACAATAATGATGTGACGTCATGACTGATCCTATGGATATTCCACTAAAAAAAATTTGATCTGGAGATCTGAGATAATAAATGGATCAAGAACATTGTTGATGATCATATCTCCCACCTACATCTACCACATTTGGAGAAGGGGGAAGATCTAGATATCATGGAGGATTTACCTGATGATCACCTGTTTTTAGGCAAAGAATCACCTAGACCCTAGTATGTTGATATTGTAAATTTTATAGTTACTGTTACCATCAACCCCGACCACTCCTTCTAGTAGAGGAAGAGGTTTCTCTCTAATGTCAAGAGGTACTTCTGGAAAGATCCTCAACTATTCTGATCCTATGGGGATGGGGTAATCTAACATTGCATCCCAAAATCTAAATTTTATTGATTCCTAGAATTTGGTCACAACTTGCCAATTGGGGGACATAATTGACAAGATTTTACTATTGCAAAGATCTTGCAGTCTGTATTTTTTTGGCTCACCATGCATAGAGATGCTCAAGAATTTGTTTCTTGTTGTGATCGATGACAATAAACTGGTAATGTAGGGTGGAGAGCTGAGATACCCCATCACCCCATCCTGGAGGTCGATATCTTCAACGCCCACGGAATAGATTCTATGGAACCATTCCCCCCATAAATCAAGAACACTTACATCCTATTCTGCATTGACTACAACACCAAGTTGGTAGAAGCCACATCTATAGCACACGAAATGACCATGGTGGTCGTGGTATTTTTATATATCCACATTTTTTAGAAGGTTCAACATTCTCTATGAACTGATCAGCGACCAAGGGACCAAATTCAACAACACATTGATGAAAGGAGTACTGTTGAATTTTGGAGTGAAACATTAAATGGGGACTCCATATCATTCCCAGTCTAGTGGAAAAGTGGATATCTACACCCATGAGCTCAAACAGATTCTGGATAAAATGGTGAACACTTCAAGGAAGGACTATTCCAAGAAGCTAGATGATGCTTTGCAGGAATATCAAACCACTTTCAAGACACCATAGGGGATGTCTTTGTTCTGCCTCATCTATTGAAAGCCATAACATCTTCCAATAGAGTTGGATCATAAAGCGTACTGGGCTGTCAAGGACCTGCATTTCGATTTGAAGGATGGTGAAGAAAAGTATATGTTCTAACTGTCAGAACATGATGAAATCCTATTGGAGGCGTATGAGAACACAATATTGTACAAGGAGAAGATGAGAGAAATACTTGACCAGATGGTTTCATAAAAATCATTCCAACCTGGTGATCATGTACTCTTTATTAACTACTGTCTTTGATTATTTCCAGAAAAGCTAATGTTAAGATTGTCCAGAACATTCAAAGTCATATTAGTATTCTATCATGGAGAGGTGGAAATTTATGGAGAAGATGGTCAACCGATAAAGGTGAATATATAGCGGCTGAAGACATACCAATATATGGAAGAAATAGTGGGAATTTTCTCCACTATGTATCTTAGGTAATTAGTGGTAAGTCAGTAGAGCTAATGACCAAATACAAAGGAGCTTCATGAGAGGCAACCTAGAGCTTACACACGATGTACCCCATATACACAAGGCATGTACTAATTTTTTTCACCTTTAATTGTAATATTATAAATATATATACTAACTATGTAATAAACAAGATTGATGTCGTTTTCGATGGTTAGGTCCCTGATGTTTATCTGTGGCAACACCAGTTCGAATCGCTAAATACATACCTTCAGCACGAGGTTCCCCATTTTTGTTGTCATGTTTTATTACATGGAATGTGTGGTATTTTTCAAAATGTATATATATATATATATATATATTTATAAGAAAGTCATTGATGGGGATGGATCAGTTGGCCAGGGTTGTAACCCAGTTTCAAAAGACCCATGTTTGAATCCTGTCAACCGCCCCATTTCTATAATTTTGTCCAATTTAATAAAACCACACAATGTGTATTTTGATATATGTCATGTGAACTATGTTTTCATTAAAAATGAATATATTTTCAATATAAAAGGATAAATACGAGTGAAGTTGGAAGATTGGTAGAGTCTCAGCCCTAGATGAAAAAGGCAATGGTTTGAACTCGGCTAATCTCCCTACATCATTCTTTTTATCTAATTAAAAACCACACATCATGGATTTTATTTCTCCCGTGTAGTATATGAATTAGTAATTAAATAGATATAATTAAAAATATGAGAAGTTGTACAACCATTTCTCCAGTGGTTGAGGGCTTCCCTTCAGAATGACCAATCGCCAGTTCTAACCTCACCCAATGCATTGAACCAAAGATTATACTTCTCTTTTTCCAATTTTAGAACACATTACATGTATTTCTTGATATATTACATGCATATATTTATTTTGGTAAATCATATATATATATTGTAATGATGAATATAAATTATTATATAGTTTACTATAATAATTATATTATACATTGTAAAACCAAAAAAGTAGTATACGACGTGTATTCTAGACTACATTCTGTTTACTCTAGCTATAAAATATAGAAACCCTATGTAGCGACACCCTGTATCACACGGAGCCCCACCTTCTCTATTTTGTTCTTCTCCATGACCATAGGCTTCCTGGATTGCAATACTCCATATTCATGTGTTTTTTGTTCGGATTTCATCTATGTTACAATCCTCATTTTAGGCATGCCGTTATACGATTTTTATTTCATCATTTTATAGGTTTTTAGTTCGATTTGTGTATCAGCCGACTATTCGGATTCATACACAGTACACGGGTGTGACATGAAGAACACATGCCGTGTACTTTTGTATATGGCTACACACTGGATAATTCAAAATTTGCAACTACACGGTGTGTATGTTCAGTATACACCATGTACCATCCATCATCGTGCCTGGTTACCTCATCCACATGGCTAGGAAATCCATGTTTACCCACATGGTGTGTATATTCGGTACCTGCCGTGTAACATATTTCAACGAGCCAGCCCATGTTCGGCAGTCCCACATGGACATGAACCCATTTCCCCATACATGAAGTTTCTCCTTTCTACACACCGTGTAGCCTTATCTGACCAGTTACATGACCAATCAGTGTTTCTAACCAGATCACATGGGATGTTGACCTTCATAAACTACATGACATGTACTCTGGGTTTACACACCGATTACTTTTTGTTTTTTTTTTGTTTTCTCACACTTCTGTTTGCTTTTTATTTTATTTTTTCTTTTCATTTGTATTCCTTTCTTTTTCTTTATATGGAAAATAGAGACCCTATACATGGGAATCATACCCCCTTAAATAATAAGGTTGAGAGCACTACATTCAGCCCGATATGACTCCGTCCCACGATGACACCATCCTCTAACTTCCTAGAGTACCAACCTCTTCCGCTAGCCATCATGCCACCACTCACCACCTCAGTAGAGGCTGGGCCTAGTACCGCACCTACAACACCCTACATAAAGCCTATGAGCACCACACTTTCATCCCCATAAACTTCCACATCTCGTGATCCCTTTTTAGTAGTAGCTAATCCCTCATCAGCTGCTTCGCCAGCTGAGCCAGCCCCTGCTACTGCACAACCTAGGTCTGCCCCTACTGATGTCCCCTATCCTTGCATGGTGTTCCTGGTCAAAGACTTGGGGAACTATAGAGTCTATAGCTTATCTCACCACCTGATCCCATTGAGCAGCTATTATCTTGATATCTGCATGCCTCACAGCTTGGTATTTGGGGGGATTTGGAAGATCTCCAAGGGTACACACCATTAATCACTATCGTTTTGGCTCAACACTCTTATTTTATGAGATTTATTTTTGGAGTTAGCTGCATCTTTTCAGTTCAACGGGCCAGAGTACCAAGATATTCCATGATATGTGGTCTAAACGGTCCGTTTTTGGCTAGGTTGTAGACAATTCTGACTCACAATGATCAATTTTGGCTGATCATGTAGTTTCTATCCTCATCACGTCACCCCAACCCTCTCTCCACCCTAAACTTCCCCAGGAGTTCTGAGCTCATCCCCATGTGGCGGGATAATGCTGGACCTGACCACTGCTACTCCTCCTCTTTTGAGAAGATTATCCTCACTACCGACCATATCCTCTGTTTCACCCACTGGTGCTTTGGTGCCTTTCTATTCCACTCTGCAAGGATATGGGAATTGTGACTAGCTGTGACATGGAGATCCTCGCCTATGTCATAAGATAGAACAATCATGACCTCCCCTACCTTGCTACCTCTTACTTCTAGGCTATGTTTATCAACTATTATGGAATCTGGAATGGTGGGTTCTACGCCACCCGCCTTGCCCACCGCCTTTGTATTTGTTTATCCTTCCATTCCCCATGATAGGTTAGGATCCACCAAGTGGATGGACTTTACCATGCTTATCCCCATGGGATTGTTCCAGATGCAATGGCACATACGTGCTTGACCAGGAACCACCCCACCCCCTGCCGACACTCCTACTAAAACCGATAAAGTTGCACCTCCTTCACCTCCCATTCTAGCTTTGTTACCCTTCCCTTAATACTTTCCCATTACCCGTTATCGACCTTCACTAACCCATCCCCTTCCTTACCCTTGGCTGACTTCCCCGTCCCCATCTGCCTAGCCGAAATCGACCACCACCTGGCTCATCTGAAGCACCAGCAGGCTGCTCTCCTTTATATGTAGACTACCTCTAATCAATGCATGTACTACATTGGGAGGATGGTGTAGCTCATTCTATAGTATCACATGATTACCATTACACTGGAGGCTCAGTCTCCTTCCACGCCTCTGGCTTACCGCATACCAACATATGAAAATAACATGTCCACGGTCTCCATCCTCATATTCACTACAGGTACCAGCCTGACTCCTCTTGCAGAGCTCACAATCACAAAATCCACTTCACTGACATCCCTACCTCAGTTCGAGGGCTCTCTACCTATGGTTCATATAACTTTTATTCCAGATGTAGCTTCTAAGCCTCTAGATTCCACTGCTGCTGATCCTTCTTTATCAGCTGCTTCTGTATAGTATGATGCCTCTTCTGAGGTGACCCCCTAACCGGTTTTTGGGATCATTTCATCCATTATTTATATATATTTTTTGGGATATCTTTTTCATTTGTTCTATTGTGTATTATTGTAGTTCTTTCTATCCCTAACCATCACATGTACTCTGGAATGCTTTGGGATGTACTTATCCACTACTTCACGTCTTCCATCGCCTAGACAGAAGGGGATTATTGTTTTTTTGGATTACATTGTTTTCTTTTTTTCCCTTCATGTTTTACTTCTTCCATTACCTCCCCTCATCGTGGTCAAATATTGTGTCACCAAATTTCCTTATCATCATTTCTATGGTACTTGGTGGAACTTGTGTAGTATTAAGTATAGGGTAGAGTCTCTCAACCACCTTAGTCTTTTCCCTTACTTTCATCTAAGAGACATCATTATTGAATGATATATTTGGAAACATGAAGAAATTTTGGTTAGTCATATTTATAAAGAGTAAAGCTAAAAGTGGGTAATTTCTAAAAGGTTTCATGATTATTTTGGTTCTTAGGTGTTTTAAAATGATTTCTAATATTGTTTAAATTGCAACTTGTAATTTGTGGATAATTACATTGTTTAGGCTAGTCGGTTATATGCATGTCATGACCTAATTGTATTTTTATTTATTTTCACCACTCATAAGAGGTATTTTAAAATCTTCATCATATTATTTTTAATACCCACTTTCTTAAGGGATTCATAGGATATACATTACTACAATAATATACAACATTTCATTTTTAACCATGAAAAAATTATGAATTATATTAAAATGATTTAGGAATTAGGTTGTTTCAATCCCTTTTATCATGAGATTTACCCTATATATAATCTTCGTGAAGCCCTAAGAAACCATGAAAAACCTTTATAAGAATCCATATTACACACCTATTTCTTTTCCTAACCTAATTAAATATTACTTTTCATTATTATTGACATGTTCTTTAAGGATGGAGTTGGCAGTACATGGAACATTTTTGTGAATCATCGTGAAATTAAATATGGGGGAGAGCCTCTTGTTAATTTGGGGTAGAAAGGGTTCCAAAACACAATTTGTAGAATTTCTATGGGGTACCAATTTTCATAAATAAAATAAAATAAATAAATTACCAAAACAAATACAGAAAAGGGGACCTTATACTCACTTGTTGGTTGGTGAAGCCTACCTAACTAACAGAGATAATGTAGATGAGATCATTTGAAAGAGCTTATCGAGGATGAATTTACATTGAGATTTATTTTAAATATCATTTAGAGTTATTTAAAGAATTTATCCTCACTTTTCAATCCTCATTGTTTATTTTTCACATCTTTACCTACTATCCCTTTGCCATAAAGAAATCAGAATCTTATAGAAAATCCCTCATGATTTTTGTAAATCAATATTCGAAAGTAGAGAACTATATTTCATTATAACTTATGGATAGAGTGTATATATGTTCAATTGAGAATAAAATTGATTTAAAATATCATGAGTGTTGAGTACGTTATTTACTAGCGAGGTAGATCATAATGTGTCTTGCTTATTTTTGAAAGGTTGAAAAATGTGTTTAAAGGAAGATGAATTTAGATAATTGAATTGTATATGAGGAATGATTTGAATATCTTATGAAGTGGAACTGTTTTTTATAATTTTAGAATTTTCTCATGTGACTATATAATTTAAACTTATGATTAATAGAATGTAATCCTTTTAAAATATAGACTCTTTTAATCAAATAAAGATATTTACTTGAGGGTGAGAAAATGACTAGGTGTGGGGGATTTTGATGCACCAAATTTGTGTATACATTTCCACATAATTCTTTGAAAATACAAACTTTTTGTCACCAAATACCTTCTTCTTAGTGGTAAAATACTTTGATTTTGGTCATCTTGTTCATTTTCAGGTGGTTTCTGGAGAAACAAACAAATCGTGGGAGAACTGAGAAAGATTCCAAACTACACATTGTGTAAATATATACACGCTATGTACATTCAGATTCAGACATGGATTGCCCAGATGATTACATGTCCAAGTCATCAGATCAGAGATGAAACACCGTGTGGGCATGCCTACACATTGTTTACAGGCTTCTATATGTGGTTGGTTACGTTTTGAAAAGACTAAAAACTGTGCTTGGAGGCACCACACGCCATGCACCCCACACCAACTGATCGTTAACATCGTATAAGTCAATGGAAGTGTAGCTGAACACATATTGGTGAAAATTGACAAAAAATTAATGTTGATAAGAATATACTATTTTTACTTTTGATACACGTCATGTACTTTTTTCCATAAATAGAGGCCCTGGCCTCCGATTAGTGTGTGATTCAAAAAGTATCAAAGGAAGGAGGTTCATCTGCCCTGCTGCCATGCTACTATCAATACACTACTCCGTCATTCCACCAATATACCTTTAAACTCACCTATACTAAATTTTTATGCTATGACCACATCAGGTATCAAGGATTCTATTGTCATCTTTTCATTTGGTTTCTGGCCAAACATTAAACCCAGGGGAAAAATAAAGCAATATTCCCAACTACATGATGTGTACATATATTCATGTCGTGTACATTCAAACTCATACATAGATTGACAGGATGAGTACATGTCCATGTCACCAGATCAGAGACAATACACCATGTGGGCTTACCTATATGCCATGTATAGAATTATAGATGTAGTTGGTGGTGTTTTCCCAAGACCACACACCATGTGTGGTGGCTTCACAGGCCCTATACCCCCTGAAAACTGGTCTTCGACACCACAAGAGTTAAGGGTGTCATTTCTAGACACCTACCAGAGAAAAAAGGAAACAAAAGAGCATTGAAAAGACTACACAGCATGTACTTTTGATATAAGATGTGTAATTTAATTTTATTTAATCAAAAAAATTTCCTCTAGTATGTGTGTGATTAAAAAAATTCGGAGGAAAGAAGGTTTTACTACCCTGCTGTCATGTTTCCATCATTCCACTTCTCCACCATTCCACAAATCTACCAAAGAACGGACCTCTTCTCGATGTTTCTGTGATGACCACATAAACTATTTAGGGTTCTATTGTCATCTTTTCTATTATGAGTAACTAAAATCCCTGGGTTTTGGGGTTATGGGTGATGAAAGAGTTTTAATTTGGATTAGTTTTTATGATTTTGTTTTTTTTATAACCAATCTAATTTTCTTTAATTATTTCTTTTTATCGATGAAAATTTTGTGCCAGACCAAGGGCATAATTTTCTGGAACTCAAAAGAACAATAACAATGAATACCTTCATGATCATTGTATGTATTTACTAAATCAAATGGAATAATCTAAATCACTTATTTTGAAACACTAACTACCAGACCTTGGAGTCTGTTTACTCAATTCAAGTCATAGTTTATGAGGCCAAGTAAACGTTTTCACAATTGAAACCTAGAGTGTTGGGTTATCATGAACAACACAAACCCATAATAAAATTTAAATAATAAAAAACCTCTTAAAATCCACATCCTCGACACATTTCCCTATATATTTGCATCAAAACTGAATTTCCTTTTTTTTCTTTATCGCTTGTTTAATTTTCTACGAAATTAAAATCCAATCAACTTTTCATCCAAGCATTAAAAATTAACACTAAATTAGGTACACTTCACTGAATAAAGTAAAAACTATATAATAAAGTAAAAAATAACTTATTTTCCCTATGGATCTACCCCTTAATAGTTCTATATTTGTCAGTGTAATACACTTTGGTACACTGATAACATACCTTCGGTGAAACGACCACCAAGAAGGGGATACATGTTCCCGTTTATATGATAGGGGAGGGGTACATTTACAATTTCATAATGTAATAAATTTTTTATAAAATTAATTAAAAATAGAAAAAAATGCATTTAAGATATTATTATGATGTAAATAAATCAAATCATCATAATTTTTTGACAATTTTAAATAATGTTTTCACCATTATCATTCCCCATCATGTTATCACTTTTCTAAATTATAGTGAAACCCATTTTTTTCACACTTTATGGGTCAATAATGATTCCATAAAAGGATAAATGACTCATAAATAGAATATGGATGTTGTTCTAGAACATATTTGATTCATTTGGTTAATTATAATGATTTTATGAGGATTAAATCTTTTAATAAATTATTATTTATTATAAATTACAGTAATTTTTTGATGTGTTAATATAATATGACATTAAATATATACAGAAGAAGATGTATTTTAAATATAACACTTTATGTCTTCTATAATATTTCACTGTTATCTATAAAATCATTAGGACATGTTAATTCATTAAAATTATATATCATTTAATATTTTCAAAACATATTATTAAATATTTATATGACCTGAATAAATAAAATATCAGTGTTGCATAAGTATTTCAAGTAAATATTTTATCATCAAACCTTATAATTATATTACAAAGATAAAAAAATATCTTTCAAATCATTATTTAGGAATGAATAGGGCTTCTGTTTAATATTATATAAAATTTTTAACATTAATAAAACAATGGGAATGAAATTTTTATTAACTATTTAAATAAAATATCATATCTTTCAAAATCATATCCAACATTAAAAATAATAATATATCCATAAATTATTTGTTTATTCATAAAATAGATTCATCAAATGAATTTATGTCATGTTTTAGGGACATTTCATAGTGTTTATCATATTATTTTTTAACTTAATTACATAATTTACCCATAATGTCGTGACTATTATTTATAATTGCTACTATTAATAATGGACAAAAAATATATCATATAACACAAAGAAATTTTATGAATTATTTTTTTCATATATATTTAATTTCGTCGTTATCTTATGTTATTTTAAGGAATTATTTTTTAAAAAAGAAAGATACATTACTAATATTATTTTTTAAACATTACTCTTAGAACCTAGATGTAAATAATGGGAATATAAGTAGGAAAAAAAATCAATTTAAAATTATTTATAATTGTTTTATCTAATTTAAAAATATTTATAACAAATTATGGATTTTGAATTAGTCATTATATGGTTCGTAAGTACAATTTTATATAAGTTTTTTTATTTACCTGAAGAAATAATAAAATTATGTTTTACAATATTATAGGTTTAGTTTGAAAAAATAGCATCATTTTTTAGAAATAAATCCAAAATTATCTAATTTTTGTTTGATAATTTTTGGAAATGGTTAAATTTTTGGTTAATAATTGAAAATATGAATTTTTATTAAAAAGCCTTTTTATTAAATAATTTACAAAGATACATACTATATAGTATTTTTTTAAAGATATCAAAAATTAAATTATTTTCTAATTAATATAATTTATGTTATGTTAATCATATTCATATTTACATTTAATATACACTTTTTATTGACATATGTAACATTTTACTTCAAAACTATCTTTTTTATCACATTTACAAGTAAAATTTGAAATTTTGTTTCTTAAATTCATTAAACTGAATATGTAAAATTTTATTCCATATTTAAATAACAATATTTAATATTATATAATAATTTAAGCTTAATGTTTTTGTCAAAATTAATATAATAAATAGAAATCATAATTACCATAGATATGGTTAAAATGGGTCTACTATGTGTTAAACTAATATAAAAAAGTTGTAAAATTCCCAAAAAAACATGTTCAATTCCCATTGGATTTTCATATTTCGTAATTATCTATTCAAAGATTCACATTTATCCATTTCTGATACTTTTGTAATGAAAAGATTGTGGGTTAATCATTTTATATTATAAAATATCATGTGTGTCCTATCCCCCACTTACAAAAATACACACACTCTCCTATCTTCATAAATCATAAAAAACACTTTGGATCACCCATGAAATAAAAAACTTTCTTCCATATTTCCATACCCACTTCTTAGAGAAACTATTTTGATTATAAATCCCTTATAATAATACTTTTGGTGTTGACCTATGGTGGTTGTATGAAAAATAGGTATCCTTATTATCCGAGGATGTATATTCTATATAACCTTCTACATTATTGTAGTACTATTAAAATATTATAATATAATATAATAAATATAGCTTATTTATATTTATTTTATTATTTATATGTAATAACTTATATGTGTCTCCTCTTTCATAAAATTTGAAATGAATCTTTTGATCTTCTATATGGAGGACAGTTGCCTCGTGAACTGATGTAATTCATATTAGATAACCACCAATTATGGATGGATATAATGATTGATTTAATATATTTATATTATATTAGTTTCATTTTTATAAATTTATAATTATTTTATATCTTATAACATATTTCTTGTCAATCCATGGAAATATTATTCTGCCACTCATATGTGTGAAATACTACCACCACCCAAAGTAACATGATTCGTTTTTCATTTAAAATTTACTTAGATTGTAATAATGATTTATGTTATAAATATATGTGATATATATATATATATGAAATAAAAATAAATTCAGAAGTGATATATATAATTTAAATTCATATAATTTTATATCTTGAGAAAATATAAATTAAGTTCATGCATACATGTGACCAACCATCTCCATGAAAAGTGTAATACATTTTCTATTGAAAACTTTTATGTATTTCCATAAAAATACATATTATATAAATATATGATATTTAGGTCATGAATAAAATTATAATTGTAATTTCACAAGGATCTAATTAAAAGGATCAAAAATACCAAATCCAAACTTACCTGAAAAATGAATAAATTATTTCCAGATATTAGATTTTATAGTGGGATAATTAAAGATCATGAATTAAATTCCATATTTAAATCTAATAAGTTATGATAATTATACGTATCAATATTTAGTAGATGTAAAATAATCATATTTAAACTATATATATAATTGGTGTTTTCTATATACTAAGTGTCTCCTTCAGGTTTCATGTATTAACACTCATTTTTTCACCTATTGGAAAACCTTATCCCCCTATATACTCCTTGACTCCCCAATATTCATCATTCCACTAAAAATACATCACTCGAAATATCCTACCTCCACCACTGCCTACCATCCTAAATCCCCCCTGACCCTCCTCTCCACCCATGCCTTTGCCTACGTCTTCACCTCTATCTTCCAACCACCTCATTACACCTCCTTGAAGTTTGGTATCTACATCCTAACATCCAAATATGTGATTTAGTACCATATTTAATGAATCATTTAGGTTACACTCCTATGTTTTCTAATATCGTTTTCATTGATGCTTTTCCTTCCCAATAATGGAATCTAACTATTGCGTTCCCTTTTGAGGTATGAAAATATCTCATTCATGTTCAACATCTTATATAATAAATTCATTTGATCACTTTTACACCATAATGTTTAATGTTAGTAATCCTTGTATCATCGATAAATGTTACAAGATTTTATTCACGTTGTTCTACATTGACTTTTGAAGCACATCTGTAGAAACAAATTTATCTTCCTCACTGTAGGTTCTCATCAAATCCTAATATACCAAATTTTTGATTCTCCATTATAATGTTCTTTCAAATTTATTCATAATTTTAATTTTTGGTTCCATTACATTATCTATCAAATGGTAAAATGATAATTTAAATCCCTGATTTAATTATGATTCAACTTTCCATGATTATTCCTCTTTTAAAATCATAAATTTCTAACCTTGAAATTATTAATGTTCATTTTTCTGTGGTTATTTTTTAATTTCCCCCATGCCTTGATCCAATAATCCATCATAAGAATATTGCTCTTATTTTCTATATAACATCATGTTACATTGATCGGGTATGTTTTTTCCCTCTCTTCAAGTTCCCTTTAGGTGTGTTGTTTTTAGATTATGGTTTCTGTATTTTCTACATGCTATGAGAATTCACATAACGTAGTTATATGATGTGAAATGTTTGTTGGGTTCATGCCTTGATAAGGGTTCACACCGTGAAATATTACATGATGTAGAGGGCTTTTACATCCTAATTTAATTAATGATCATATCTTTCTTTTGGGGATATGGGGTTTTAATCATATCTGGACATTATAGATTTATTAACATGTAAAGGCATCATACTTTACCTAATTTACCATGAATTTAATTTTTATGGAATGATATGGGCTTGAGTGCCCATTTTGGATATTGGTAATATTTTTCTATCGACCAATGGTTCCTCTTTGGTGATTTTTACAAACACTATTACATCCTAATCAATATGTTTTATATTCGATCTTTATTGTGATTATGGTGCATCTCCCCTGAATAGTGACCATTCTACTTCCATGTTTCAATTTATAGCAGTAGTACCCTTGAGTTGAGTTATCTATGTCTTTGGCCTACATTGGTTTTTTTAATGTCTTATTATAGTTATATAATATATTTTCTATCTTCAAATTGTTACTTTTTATCCATGTATATAAATTACATGTGTCTTTTTAGGTTGGAAAAAATATTTCCCTATAGTTTATTGTTCTATGAGCAGGTGTTTGTTTCAGGATTATGATGATCAGGAATGCCCTTCTGGTATGTGGCATAATTGGTCAGGTTCTAGGTTTGAGGGTAACCCAGGTCACCTATGTATCTCTTCCAATGTATTGAATGATAAGGTAACATAGATATAAAGCAAGATTTCATGTCAGTTGAGTTGGGTATCTTGTGATGATATGGTGGGAGTTTTTCCACACAATCACATGGAGTAGTTTTTTGGTTTTAGTCCTTTTCCATTGGAATTGTATCTTGATGATTTTGACTTATTTTTTGTTGTTGTTTTTGACATATTTCTACTATTATGGAATATATTTATTATATTTCTAGTTTTCTTTCCTTATCCATATATATATATATATATATATTTCATGAGTATGTTTATGTTGGTAGTATTCCTTATTTATAGTTTGTTTCTTAGTGTTCGAGTGCTTTTCACCAGCCTTTGTGGATCAGGAATTCCCATTAGAAATTTGAGTGAATGGGTTATGTGCCAGGATAAGGGGTAACAATGGAAGGTTCAATACAAAATTGTATCAAAGGTTGTTTTCGCCCACAATTCATTGTCTTGAGACATCTATTCGACTGGAGATAGTATGTTCGAGACATGAGAGGTATGTTGTCATAACTATCTGCCCAACTGTTTTTATGAAAAAGACTCATGTTTCCATGGGATGTTAGTATATGTGTATCTAGGGTTGGGTCTTCTTTTATATATCTTTTTTTTCTTATTGGTTTTTTTGATTGGATAGATATTTACTCTTTTATTTGGTCATTATTTTGTTTCAATGTGTAATAGTATGCCTTCGATATGTATTTCACGAGTTCTTGAAGGGGATTTCTGTGATGCTTATCATTGGAATCTACATATATATCAAAATATAATTGAGCATATAGTACGGGGAGTATACATTTTCAATAAGAATATACCATGAGTTCACACCAATATTGTTGATGTACATCTTGGATCTATCAGAGAGAGAGAGATCAATCACATAAACTGTTACATGAGAATCCACCAACCTTTAATAGAGCCAATGAACCTTATGAGGAAGAGGAATGGTTGGATAGGATTGATCCAATATATGACCTTCTTGTGACATGTGATATTATTAGGGTGATGTGTGAAACATCCATGATAGATGGTTCTAGTAAACAATACTAGGATTCTATAGTGTGTATAGATAATATAATGGACTTAAATTAGAAGGGTTTCAAAACATTATTATTTGAGAAATTTATTCTAGAGTCCATAATTTTGGAATTGTATAAAGAGTTCCTCTCATTGAAGTATGGACAACATTCAGTGTTTGTGTACACTTATCATCTTTCTGAGATTGTCCATTTTTCTTCAGACATCATAGAGAATGGCCAATTGAAGGCACAAAAGTTCATGTAGGTTTTGCTAATGGTTAACAGATTATATGTATTAATGTTAAATCTATATAAATTTTTAGACATATAAGAAATTTTTATGATATAAGAGATAAAATAGATGGAAAGGATGGATTCTCTATTTCTTCCTTAACATCTAATGGTAGATTCAATGGTGTGCATGGGAAGAAGAGGTTGTGGTTGGATCATCACAAGAGTGGTGGAGGTGGGTCTCAGTAAGAAGCCTCATACACAATGAAAATTATATATTATAATGGGAATTTGGATTACAATCAATATGGCATGGCTGAAAACAAAAGAAGTTATTTTCCAATGATTGAAAGTCCTAAGATAATTATTGATGAGTTGGTCACTTACATTGATTATATTTGGATATGACTAACCTCATTATGATCAAAGTTCATCTGATTGAAAGGCTATTATGGGGTTGTTAGATTCCTCAGGTACTACAGGGTTCTAGACATAGTCCATTAGAGTGTAGCAATTTCACACAATAGAAGAGTTTACTGCAGATGTCGATGCATGTAAAACAACAATGAGATGTATTATCTTAATTTCATCTTTAGTAGAAATATCTCTATTTGATACGTGTACATCCAACATGTTTATATCTCAATTTTTTTATATTCATAAACATTCAACAGAGCTTATTTCCAATATAATAGAGTTAGAGACACCTCTTGGTAAGAGGAAAGAGAAGAAGTTTGGGTGTCCTTTGTTTTCATTGATGATAGCTGCTGTGAATTTGGTCTGAGATTTTCTCATTCTTGATATGAATATATATTTTTCTTCATCATCATTACAGATTTTATTACAAATAATTGAGTTTATATTGATTATTATCATCATCTTATTTTGTTTGATGTGGCTAATGTCTGCTCTCATATGTTTCAGTGGGTGTGAGACACGATGTCTGGTTGCACGCGACATTTCCTTCCGGAGCTCAGCAGTTTATTGTCCACTTTTGTGATTGATCCCAATTAAATTTCTTAGATTTTTTATATTACCATTTTTGTTTTGTAATATTATTATTATTCTTAGAGAAGTGGTCTCTAGTATTACTCCACATAGAGAGGAAGATTTTTTGGTTGACCTAGTGTTATGTACACAACTGATATTGATATCTTCTTATCATATGGAACCATGAAAGGTGAAAGAGAATATGATTTAGTTAGATGACTTTATGGATAATTTTTTCATTCTACCTAGTCAATCTGTTAGGGAATCCCCTATTATATTTTCCTTTGAGGAAGATGGTTCACATCAGTTGTCTGTGTATTATCGAATATTTTATGAGGTATTATTCAATACAAATTATCATTTTCCACTTTTATATAATTTTTTTTATTATTTAAAGGGGGAAAAGTTGTTTTCAATGTGTAATATTCAATCATGTTCTAATCAAATCATATATTGAGAGTCTGATATACTAAAGAAAACATTCAAGAGAAGGTAGGAAAATTATCAATATCTTGTGATGCGTTTTATATTTACAAACACTTCTATAGTTTTTATGGCGTTGATGATTGGGATATTCCAAAAATATCATAACAATTTTGAGGTAGTGTTCGTTGATGATATTATGGTCTATTAAAAATCCAACAATGAGCAAGAGCACCTTTTGATTTTTTTTCCTGGAAATTCTAATAATTTACAATTTTTATAGATATATATCAAAATGATGTTTCTAGATTCAGGAAGTGATGTTCTTAGGTCACAAAATTTCACAAAATGAATTTTTAGTTTGACCTAATAAGATTATGTTCTTCTTGACATGGTGTGATCTATATAATGCCTTTGAGATAATGATATTCCAAGGCCATGCTGGATAATACTGAAAATTTATTAATTATTTCTCTAATAATTCATCACCTTTAGCTAATATTAATAGGAAAAAGGAAAAATTCACATGGGATGTGATTTTTTAGTATTCTTTGGATTAACATAATCAAATTCTATCATCATGTCATATTTTTATATTACCTAATCCTGGTAATGAGTACATGTTATTTTCTATGCATATTTTTCTATTTGGGGATAAGTGCTTACGTAGGATGAACATGTTGTAGCTTGAGGCTCTTATTAACTTCAGAAAAATTTGATTAATTAGCCCACACATCATTTAGATATTTTTTGTGATTATGAATTCACATAAATGTTAGTGAAACTATCATTTTGAGGAAATGTTCATAGTATTTTTTGATTGTAATAGTTTAAGTTATATAATTTCACAGAATTAATTGAATCTCATATAGAGATGATTGGTAGAATACATTAATATATTCCACTACAACATAGCCTACACATTGGGGAAGTGAAATGTCATTGAAGATGATTTAAATAGGAATGTACCGTCAAATTATGTTCTTAAATCGAAGGAGGAGTGGGAAGTTATGGGGATTTTTTCTCAGTTTCACCTAGATTCCTATGAGGTTGTTTTTGGTATGGTTATGATATGTGTTCCATTAACATCATCCCCCCTGGATTCTATTATTCAGATTCATTAATTAGAAAATTAGTTTATTGAAATTTTAGAAATCATTAATGGTGGAAATACCATTTTTGGTTAGTCTCTCTCTCTTAGGATGGTATGTTGTGCATTGGAAAGTGGGTTAAATTCCCAGTATCAATGAGGAGTATAATATTTATTCATTATCACAGTTCACTTCAGTCTATTCATCTGGGAAAAATGAAGATGTATTATGACATGATAAGATGATTTTGGTGGCTGGGTAAGAAGATTGATATTGAAGATTATGTGTCCCACTAATACTCCTACGAATAGATAAGGGAAAAGCCCTTGAAAACCTCTAGTTTTATTTAGCCTTATCTAGTGCTGGTTTTGAAGTTGGATGTGGTATCAATGTAATTTTTTTCTTGGGTTAACATAAACTTGTGATGGTGTAATGTCATCTGGATTTTT
This sequence comes from Viscum album, assembly GCA_963277665.1. Lineage (NCBI taxonomy): Eukaryota > Viridiplantae > Streptophyta > Magnoliopsida > Santalales > Viscaceae > Viscum > Viscum album. The sequence goes on from OY728145.1 coordinate 1,497,148,892, forward strand.
TTTGACCAGTTGTTGAAGACATCTCCTGTAATTTTGTTCAGGGATACAACTATGTTTTAAGATATAAGTAAGCTATTTTTGTTGGAATTCATAGGATATATGGGAGTTCATATAATATATTTTAGGATAGGGATCCTATGTTTACTGCAATTTTTTGGAGGAGTCTCCATGGTGAGATGGGAACTCGGTTTGACTTGATCACAACATACCATCGACAAAAAAATAGTCAGACAAAGTGAGTGATTTAGATACTAGAGGATATGCTTCATGCATGTGTCTTGAATTTCACTGGATCATTGAATACCATTTGGGACTGGTTGAGTTTGTTTTTAACAGATTTTATTAGTCGTCAATTAATATTGATTCCATTGAGGACCTGTATGGTCGTCTGTGTAGATCACCCCTTTATTGGGATGAGGTGGGAGAATTATCTTTAGTTGGACTAAGATTTGTCCAGGATATGTTAGTGAATATTAATGATGTGCATTCAATCCTAGTTACATCCCATATTTAATAAAAATCATATGTACATCACTGAAATCATAGTTGAGAGTTTTCTATTAGTGATATTGTTTTCCTGAATGTTTATCCTTGATTGTGTCACCATAGATATGGAAAATATGGAAGGTTGGCTCTAATATATGTTGGACTATTTGAGGGCATTGAGAATTATTGGAATGTTGTATATCATTTAAAATTTTCTGCTTAATTGAAAGGTATTACTAACATCATTTACATATCTCAGCTCTGGAATCACCTTCCTGATCCCAGTCACATTCTGATTTGGGAATAAATTGAGATAAAGTTAGGCATTTATGTTTTGGAGAAACTAGTTGAGAATATTAAATCTCAAGTTAATGTCGTTTGGGGGATGTGGATTATGTTGTACAGAGTTTTATGGAAATAAGGATCAAATTTTCTATTACATGGGAACATGAGTCATTGATAAGGGTGTAGTTTCCTAATATTTTTCTTGAGATTACATATTTTACATGACATTATAGGGATGGAAGGTCTTTATGGTGGGGAGTTTATGACAGCCAGTTACCTTGATCAGGTATGTTTTTTCATCTCTCCATCTTCCCTTTTGGTGTGTAGTTGTTATATATTATATAGGTTTTAGAAGATTTTTCATGCCATGTAACAAGGTTATACAACATGTAATGTTTGTTGTGTGCTTGTTATGAGAAGGATTCCACCATGAAGGTTCACATGTTGTAGTGATATTTTACACGTAATGGGTAAATAAATGAATTTATATTAATCTAATGTAATATCTTTTTCAATGTATATAAATATTGTGGATTTTATAATGTGTAGACTTGTTAAAGTTTATATAATTTATAGATCATGGTTTTTTTGGGGTTTCATAAGGTTTTGAGTGCCGATTTTGGCTTCTGTTTCTCACTCTCTATCAAGTGAGGGTTCCTATCTAGTGATTTAGCATGAAATTATTCTCTCTCAAACAATTTGTTTTTTATTGGATATTCGTTGCAGATGTGTTGCATCTCCCTATGTGAGTGACCATTCGACTTCTTCATTGCCATTGATCATGGTATATCCCCTGAGTTATGATACCATATTCATTAGACAAAACTGTTGTTACATCAGGTATTCTTTTATATCCACTGTGAGATCTTGTTCATGAGGTTGTTTCTTTCTTTGTTTTGATGTGTTCGATTTTATTTCTTAAGGTATGTGGTGTTTTCTCTTCTCCAGTAACCCTCTTTCACAATTGGACCAATTTTTAGACATGTGGACTGAGTTCTGGGGCCTTCGGTGATGTGTTGAGATTTAATTTTTGTTGGATTCCATTGAAGCTATGTGAGACTCGATTATCAAGGTCGGTGGTTCCATATCTAGCCTGGGTTGATGAACCATATTGTTCATTCTTTATAAACTAATTTATACATGTAAATGGAATGATTTTTTGACTGTGTTGAAATTTATTTTTAATGAATAAACAGTTCTTCCATAGTTTTTGATAATTTAAAATAAAATGGGTATTTCAAAAACATAAAAATGGATTTTTTTTTAAATGGTTTTTAAATGGATGTTAATGTAATTGGAAATAATTGTGAAGATGAGAAAAAAATTTACCTTTTGTACATAGGTGGGACATCTAGATTGGGGGAATCATCCATATTTTTAGTGACTATAGGGAGTTTTCCTCATGGTTATTATTTGTATTTCTATAGACCATTGTTATATATGACTCATATTGAAATTATTGGGGGTTTTACTCAATGGGTATTCATCTTCTTCCTTGTCCAATTTTCTAGGAACCAGATTATATACATGATTTTGGAATGAGTTTTCTCTTATTCTGACATATAGTGATCCTTGGTGTTGATACATGTTCTTCTTTTTTGTGTTTCTAGTATTATTTGTTTTAAAATTGATAAGCATGATAATGATTATGAAAGATGATATGGATAATGTTCATTAAAATTCAAATACCTATATTTTTACATTTTAGAAATAGAGAATGATTACAAAGTTTTCTAAAATACGAATACAATTCTTATTAGGTCATATATTATTTGAAATAATTATATAAGAATTATTATATAGTGAATTTTTATGGAAGACCTAGAGGGATCCATTTGAGCTAGTTATCTCCCACCGTGTGCACCTCTTTGGTGGTTTGTAGACCTCTGTATGTCTTCCAATGTGGGGAAAGGGAAGCCCCTGGAGTGAGGTATTGAGTTTTTGGGTCACAAACGTTTGTTAGTTTGTGATAATTTTATGAGATTTCATCAAACAATATCATAGAAATTAGCTATTTGGTTTTTCACCTTTTTCATTTGGACTTGTTTCTTGAAGATTTTTAGTACTTTTACATTTTTTTTTTCGAAAAAAATTTCATACAGTTATGTAATATATTTGTTATATTTATATTTTTACTTGTTTATTTTTGTACATATATGCCATGTGTTTCTTCAAAGTTTGGATAAATTTTTCTAATTGGTTTTTTATGCTTGGGTTCTTGTCGTCGGACCGTGGGGATCAGGAACATCTTTCATGTATATGACAGAATAGGTTGGGTGCCACATTTGAGGGTATCTCGGGTTGGTTCATTTCATTTGAATACATCATAGATATCATAGGGATGACCATATATAGATAACTGCATATTTTATTACAGGGTAATACATGTTTATTTTTTTGGCCATGTTTATTCACAATATTAATTTTTATTAACTACATTTGTTGTTTATTGTGTATCAATTATGTCTTGAAATTATTATGACATTGAATTTATCTTTATTGTAGGTTCATTATAAAATTCTATAATATTAACTCCCTAAAATCATGATTTTAGATAAATGTGTATATATTTCCTCCTTATTATCAATAATAAGTTTAATAATGAAATTAATTTTAAGTATCGTAGGCCTCATATATTCATTTTTAATATTTTTGAATCTAATTAAATTTTTTTTATGAAATCATTAATTCTATATTTCATTATAAATTTTTATTCATTATTTTTATTGATATAAATTGGAAATTCAAAAATAGGACGTAAGAATTTAAAATGTTGTATTAGTAAGACTTATGATACATGACTATATTCTCCACTATATTTTTATACATTCTAATACAGAGATTAATATATATTTCATAAAAATTAATTTTTTTATTTCAGTATATTCTATTTAATATTATATATTTTTATAATTTATAATACTATTGTATATTACATAGAAGTTTGATTTTGTTTTATGATAATAAATATTACATTAAGGGTCTATTATTTGGTGGAGAGAACATGGTCTCATAGCATTTCATCTCTGATTCTATGTTTTGGATTCATAGTGGTGATGGGGGCTATCAACGACGACTCTAGAATGTATGAAGATCTGATGGTGATGGAAGATTCTATCCCTCAATGGTGATTTGGTAAGTGGATTGAATATGTACTCAATGGAACTTCTTCATGGTTAGATCTGGAAGTAGTGGTCTTCCTCGATGTCTTGGTTTGTGGTTGACATCTTAGATATAGTCCAGATATACTATTTTTTACCAGATCATGTCGTCGTTGGACTTCTACTTAGATGTTTAGGCATCACGATGGAATGGTGGGACAAACAGGGTGTTAGTCCCTTATCATTTGGTGACTTTGCTTCATCGAGGAGGACATTGTTGGCAATGATGCAGTTCTTGAGGAGGTTCATGGTTTAGTGCACACTATGGTGGATTAACGGGGTTGCACAACCTCAGGAAGGTGGCTGTAGTTATTTCTTGCTGCTATTTCTATGTTGGTGTAGATGACTGGATACTATTGCAGTGCTAGTGTAGACTTCTTCGGGGTGTCTTATAGGGTTTTCATTAATCTTGGTTTTTTATTGGGCCTGTTATGGTCAGTTTGGACATGATTCTACCACTGGGATCTTTCAACTCTTATCAAAGGTTGTATACCTCTGAACTTTGAGCTTCTATTGGGTTCTCTATTTTCCTAGATCAAAAGGGATTATTATCCTATGTTTTTCCATTATAATAAATAGGTCTCTTCCAAAAAAATCCTTTAATATTTCATAAATATATATTCTTTAAAATTTTATTATAGTTCATATTTTTAACACATATAACCTTATAGTGTTAGTTTTAATGTCAACATATTTTTTATGTTCATAATATAATTTATACAGTGTATCCATTTCCTAACAAGTTCACTCAATTTTTATAATTATTTTATTATATAGACCCTATAAATTTTCCAATATAGAAAATATAAAGCACCCACAGTTAGTATTTTGAACCATGGACTCACAAGTTTTACATTCCTCTTTTCTCATACACTTTTTACATTGTGAGATCAATTTCCCACTCTCTCAATGTCAAAGGTTCCACTTAATTTTTTTCAAGACATTCCCATTTGATATCATCTATAATTTTATACAAAAAAATTATTTTATTTTCAATTTTATAGTGTAATATTAATTTTATATTGATGTATTTGTTTTTCAAAATTTGATATGTTTTTGAATGATTTAAGACAAATAATATTTATTAATATATTATATTTTCAAATAAAATTATAAATTTTTTATTTTTTTGTCAAAATATTAAAATTTTAAATATCTAAAATGATATTTTTATTTTACATTATTAATTTAGTATATTATATATATATAATTGATCGTTAATAAAATAATACGAAATGTATTATTAAATATTATATGTATAATATTGGATATAATGTATCATATTTAAGAACTTTTACATAGGAATTAATCAAATAAATATAGTTTTTTTACATTATCTAAATAATGAATTCATAACATTGTTTATTTTTCTTGGTTCATACAATAATCATATTATAAAAGTTTTTAGATTTATAAAATAATAATATTTTCATTCTTTGAATATTTATCAGCTATTTAAGAATCAATTAAATTAACTATATTATGAGTGTAAAATAAAATCCATTTCTATTAAGATATGTTGTTTTTATTTAGAATCACAATCTTATTATATGATTTTTCATACTCATAATTAATGATATGATCCATATAGTGTAACATTTCCTCAGTTTCTTCCAATGGTGGGATTTTTCACTTTTTTTAGGAGACTATAACTCCGACAAATTGTGGAATTAAATGTTTATGAAATTTTATTTTTAATTTTTCCACCCAGTTTTCAATTGTATGTCCTACCTATTTATAAAAGATTATTATTTCATATCTATTTTTGAAAATGATATGAAATACATTAAATTTTTCCCATTATTTGTTTTAAATTTAATTTAAATGTATATATTATGGTTTTTCAATACTAATCACATTATGTTCCAAGAAATATTTCAAATAATTCTCCCTATATTATTATTTGTTTTTAAACAGCATTTAATTCTATAATTCATATTAAATTCCAATTTTATTATCATGAATTTAGATTTGGAAATATAGTTTATTACACTAAAATTTCCTAAATTTATTAAACTAAATTTAGATTTTTGGTTCTAGGATTCCACAATGAAAGGATATTATAATCATAGTAGTATAAAATTAAAACCTATTTAACAAAATAACCATATTTTTCAGATTTCTTATATTTCATCACAAAAAACATTACATTTTATATATCCCCATGTATTAATTTCTCAAAGGCTATTCTGGTATACATATCAGACTCCCAATATGTCTTTATCGAAAAAAATTACATGCAATTTTTTATGGTGTACAGGATGAGGTAATTTGTTGAATAGTTTTACCTGTTAATTTTTTATTAGTTTTCAAAAATATATGATTTATTCAATGTAGTATATGGATATATTTTAACTATTTTTGTACAGATTTTTTAAAATCATTATAGTTTACTAAAATATCAAGATCTTATTTTGATTTTTTCACTATATGAAATAACTTTAGGTCTTAATTAAAATAAAAAAACATCGATTAATAGAACATACATTATTGATTTATGTTATTCTGTAAAATGATTATCTATACCCAATGTAATATTACTCAATTTTAAAAGATCCAAAGGTAAAAAATATTTTTATTGAATTATTTCGAATTTATTATTTTATAATTATAATACAAAAATATAATCATTTTACTATACCGAGAACAACATTATTTATAGTAACATAATAGAGTTATAAAAAAATTATTCAGAAATCACTGTTAACCCAATATACTAAATTACATATTATCTTGAATTGGTACTCCCCTCAAGATTGACCAACGAACATTAAATGCTGATATCAGTTTATATTCCTGAGTGATGGTTGAGGTTGACCTTGATTCTAAGCTTCCGAAGGTTATATATTTCAATTCCAATGACTACAAAACAAAGTTCAGGATTGAATTCGAGTGCAATAGACCATTCTGTGACTTGTGAAAATTTTTGGGTCACTCTTTGATGAATTTTAGGGTCATGAGAAGCCAAGTATCCAAGCCAATAGATGATGGGTGGAAAGAGGTGAGAAAGGGTGAGAAGGAAAAAAATGTTGCTCTAGAGAAACCTGAACAACCCAAGAAAGAATTAGCGGTACGGTTGAAGAAGGTGACTCACTTGGGAAAGGTTTCGAGTAAGAATTGGGTGACGCTTCTGAATGAGTAAGAGGAGACATATTTAGATCAAAGTATCCAAGTCAAGCTTGAAAAATTAGTGCTGGATTCTTGTCACAAAGCACTAGATGACACTATTTTGTATGATCCTGTTAACCATAACTCTTCTAAGCCTGTATTGGATGAACCTGTTAAACACAACTCCTCTAAGCCTGAGATCTCTATGAAAAAACATGTGGATCCTTCTAATGACAATTTCAGCGATACTATTACTTTTATTCGTAACACAACAGAACCTTCCCTCTGTATTTTAGGTTCTACAATTCCTACTAGTGAATTTTTTAGGCGTAATATCCACCCTCCTCTTACTGGGAGGCATTTATATTCTCTTGATGTTTCCAAGGGTTCTGGTCACACAGCTTGTTATGTGTCTATTACACCTACAGACACTGGAAATAATTCTGCAGACTCAATATCAGCTAGAAATGCATCGACACATGCTAAAAACTCATCTAATGGTATAGAAAAAAATTAATGAACCTGATGCATTGATCCCCCTGGATGAAAATTATGGCTTCCAACCACAATCTATCAAGGATTTCTCTAATTAATAGTCAGTGGTAAATAATATCCATACTACTTCAATCAAGATAATTGCCTCTATTTTGGCCTCACTAGAAGGCAATTCTGATATGTCTACCCAAGAAGATAGGGATGTTTCTATTGATACCTCTCATATTCTAGAGGACATACCACCTCCCCCAGTTTTTACCACTAACACACTTAATGCTAACTACTCAATGGATTCAAGGGACAACCCTGTGGCTACCCCCCTTGAAATCAAAGAAAATCCGAATCAATAAATAACATTGCTAATGCAGGTACTCCAAACATCTCATATGTTTCTCCCAGGAGTAAATAAGAAAAGAAACCCACAATAAACTCTTCCAAAAATGTCAGAAGATCTAAGAGGAAGAAAGGCTCAGGTGGCTGAAAGATAAAAAATAGTGGTTTTACCTCCAAAACCAGGTTTTAATGATTATATTATTTTAGTACTGTCAAGGAATTGGAAACCCTGTCACTTTTAATGTTCTGAAATGTTTTATTTTGACTTGTTATCCTAAAATCATTTCTATTGCTGAGCCAATAGTAAATTTTTCATTGAAATTTAGACACATTTGCACTTATGGCTATAACTATTTAAGTGATTTCAAAGAGGATAATGATGCAGAATCCCTTGTATTTTTTATCATTCTTCCTTACATAATGTTAATTTTATCAAAATATCTAAACAAATGATCACTTGTGATTTTTTCCTAGATGACATGCTTACTTTTTAGAGTGATTTTAGATGTGAATAGATATCAATAAAGAAGTTCTCTTTGTCATGATATTTCTGGGCTAGAAAACAACATTTTGGATTCTTGGTCTATGGTATGTGGCTTTAATGATATCCTTTCCTCGAGTGAAAAACTTGGTCCGCCCCAATCCCCTATATCCTCAAGAGATTTTAGAACCACAATTGAGGATTGTGACCTAATATTGATCAATCTCACTAGTGCCAAGTTCACTTGTTATATAAAACTCTATAATAGGATTGTTGATAGTAAGTGGGATAGGGCCTTCATGAACATAAATGCCCTGGATATTGGAGATGCGATCTCTAGAATCACCTTGCCCAAACATAATTCGGACCATCATCCAATTCTAGTTAGTCTTCTCACAAAACAAATTAAACCTATATTTCCTTTTAGATTTAATAATGCTTGTCTACAAACCTGGACTATGCGAATATCATTAAAAAGTGTTCAGAGTCTATAAATCAACCCAAAAATGCTTTTTCTTGCATCATTAAATTAAAACATCTCAAACAATGCCTCTGTGGTCTGTGTAATTATAAATATAAATAATTTGACAAAGACATCTCCACCCTTGAGTATGATCTCATCCAAATTCAAAATGCCAACACTACCCTTGATTTATCTTTGGACCCCCAACTTGAAATCAATACTTCCATAAAACATAATTCTCTTATTTCACTTCATGAAAACATATGTAAGCATACTTTTAAAACAAAATGGATATCTAATGGAGAATAATACACAAATATCTACAGTTTTAATCAAAGAATCAAGAATTTTTGCAGGTCTCTTTCAAAACATTGAGCTGATGATACCCTCATTGACTTTGAGGATGGAATTTCCTGTAATTTGGTCTCCTAATTTGATAATATATTCAATATCCCAAATTTCAATAATGTTTTTCTTCCTATGATAATTATGGTTATGGTAAATTGGAAAGGCAATGTATGACTTCTCAGTGTGCCTCTCAATCATGAAATAAAAGACACCATATTTAGCCTTAACTGTGATAGTTCCCCATGCCTAGATAGATTTAACAATATCTTTTTCCATAAATATTGGGAAATCATCAACTAATATGTTTGAAAACTTTTCAGATACTTTTTTTCTAATGGTTTTATTATCTAGGGTCTTAATGCTCAGTTTCTCACCTAAATTTCAAAAGTGGACAATGCCTTGGAGATACATCTCTTTTTCCCATAGATATCATCAACACTATTTACAAAATAATTACCAAACATCTTGCCAATAGACTTTTGACATTGTGAAATAAAATTTATTCTTGGAATGAATTTGGTTTCATCAAGGGAAGGTCTATACAAGACTGCATTTTTATGGACTATAAATTCACCAACACCCTCAAGAAATCCATCAGAGGAGGAAATATTTCCATGAAGCTTGATCTCAGGAAATCCTTTGACACCACTGATTGGGGATTCATTTTCAAAGTTCATCAGGACTTCGGTTTTAATGATACCTTCATCAATGATATAAACTCTTTATTCAAATCAGCTTTCATTTCTATCATTGTCAATCAATCCTCGAAGGGATAATTTAAGTGAACTAAACGTGTCAGAGAGGGTAACCCTCTTTATCCCATTTTCATGGATATTGTAGAGGATTACTTAAGAAGGCTGCTCACTCACATTGTTAATAAAAATAATATTAAACCTATTCATGATTTTGGAAATATAAATGTGCCTACTCATCTTCTTTATGATGATAAAATTATCTCATTCATATAAGGTGATTGAAATAATATTCAAAAAAAAATCTTGTCTCACTATGAAAAAGTCAATAGACAATATTTATGTTGTAACAAATCTTAAGTTTTTTTTGAAAAAATTTCTCTTCTAATAGAAAGTTTAATATCATAAAAAATTTAGGCAACAACGGAGGAACATTCCCCTTAACCTATCTTGGAGTTCCTATCTTTTGGGGAAATCTTAAATCTATGTATTTTACAAACATTGTGGATCAAGACATAAATCAACTATCCTTCTAGAAAGGTTAATCCATTTCAATGGTTGGCCATAATTATTTGGTAAAATCTACCATTGTCTCCAAAATTGTCTACTCCGTGATGGTCAATAAATGGCCCACTAGTGTTTTAAAGAAAATTAATGTTTACATAATGAATTTGTTTAGACAGGAATCACTCTTGAAAGGAATCTTGTGACAATACCATGATCCACCTATTGCAAAAGTTCAGAGAAAGGTGGTATTAGCATAAAAAATCATAAATTTTTTAATGATGCCCTTCAAGACTTACTCACCTGAAGGTTGATTCATAACAACTCTGACTCTATTGATTTTCTTAAAAAAGGATTCCCTTTTTAAGATAAATAAGAGAAATCAGAACCACATTAAATATTTGATCTTTCCTTATATCGGGAAATACATTACCAATATTATGGTTAATTATAGATAGACATTTAGCAAAAATTCATCCTTGAATTTTTGGCAGGATGATTGGACTAGTTCACCCCTCATCTCTATGGTGTCTCCAAAATCTCTTCCAGATAATACCCACTACTCTATAAATGAGTAATGCAATATTGTAATTCTAATGTTCTTGATAACATCATTAATGTTATTGATAATTACCCCTACTCCAAATTTAATGAATTCTTTATTTGGGAACATTCTCACAATGTTGTTCCTGATTACAAAAGTATTTACAATCAAAATTTTTCAAACTCGGATTCTATTTTTTGATAGTTATAATATATTGTTAAAATTTTGGATAAGACCTAGATACACACTATTATTTGGTGCATTGCTCACAATCGTGTCCCCATAGAGGATTGTATTCCATCATTTGGGGTCCATCTTTTTTCCATGTGTCATTTATTTCACCAACATAGAGAAGATACTAACCATTTGTTCTTGTCATGTGTTATAGCTTCTACCCTTTGAAATTATATTTATGTCATTTTTTACTGTATAAGGTTACTCCATGAAACTATTATATCTCAATTAAAACGTTGTGTGCTTCATGATACATCTCAACAGATCAAGAACCTCTTCCCAAGTGTTGTTTCCAAAATCATCAATGTCATATGGTATGATAGAATGGAAACTATCCACAACCATCTCTCATTCAATCATAATGTAGGTCCGATACATATCCTTATTTCTATTAGGGATGCTGGAAAAACTCAAAAATCTCACTGTGATAACTCTAGTGGAGATTTTGAGATTCTTCGCGGACTTCAGATTGATGTGATCTACAAACAACCATGACATAATTTTGAGGTGTTCTTGAAAGCACTAATGCCAGGATGTATCAATGTGAATATTAAGGGTTCTTATAAATGAAACCAAGGCTCTACATGTTGGGGAGGTATTTTTAGAGACCACCTTGGTCAGTTTCAAGGATTTTTGTTTGGTAACTGTGGCACTACCTCATCTTGGGAGGCTGAAATTATGGGTGTGATTCATGCTTTTAATTATTCCAATCAAAAGGGTTGGAGAAATATTTTCATTGAAAGTGATTCCACCACTATCTTCTATGGTACTTGGGAGGGGTGTTTCATTTCACATGGCCTTTGACAACCCGTTGGACAAGTTTCCATATTTTTCTACTGGAGTCCAAATACATTGTCACTAATTATTTTCGTGAAGCGAACATGGTTGCAGACATTCATTCCAGCGAGGGAAAAACCAGGGAATAACTTGGATGGATAAATTTCTTACTAACCAACTCCCTTTCTATGATAATTATTGTTATAAGATTACTTACATAAGACTCATGTAGTTTTCTATTCCCTTTAATTTTAATAAATTGTGTCTCAAACTTTGTCTAAGGGACTTCCATCAAAACAAATGATATATTTTCATATGTAGAAATTATAAATACTATTATTTTCGATAGAGGGTTCTGAAAAAAACATTTGAAATCATCATTATCTATTTGATAATAGTTTTATAGTTATATACATGTTGAATAAAATTATAAAAATTATTAATTTTTAGAAAACATATTTCAACCATGAAGTTTATCTACATAACTACCTATGGTACAATAATACGCATTCAACACCTTATACACTTATTTCATGATTAGTGTGACATCCTTAGTATAATTTCTATTGTTTATTATAATATATTTAATGTTTTTTATATGATTTTATTAGAGGACAAAAATGAGGAAGACTATACTCAATATGATAGAACAATTATTTTTCTATGTATCAGTGATATACAATATATTATTAGATATCTTTAAATTTTTAATATTTATTCATAAATTTTCAATATTTCAATAATGAAATTTTTTAAATGAAAATTTGTTCCAATTGATCATTATAATTTTGTTACCTTGAAAATTTTCATTATTAGTGATATTGTTGTTTTTTTATTATGTGGGGGATATAAATATGAATTTTTTAACATGAATTCTTCTTTTTATATTTAAATTATTATTAATTTTGAACATATATATATGGTATTTCATATTTTGATTTGTTAAAAATTTATAAAAATTATCAACATTAAAAAATATGAGTATATTTTTTAAAAAAACATTTAATTATAGAACACTATGATCACCTATTCCCAGCACTACTTTATTATACTATGGGTTCCAAGAGGTATGATGGATATTGAAAATTAATTTAAGGGATTTATTATCTCTCATTTATTTTCGGGATACATATTTCATATTCACCACTCATTGTTTTATTATATATATTATATAACTGACATGTTATATCATGAATTTACATTATTTAAAGGAATTTTATGTTTTATATTATATTATTTTTATGTTTTTCATACAATTAAAATGTTATCAAACTGGTAATTTTTTTCTTCACACTTTTCTTTCTATGTGACACATTCTATATTAATAACAAGTATATTTTATGTGATGTGTCTAATTGTAATGAATATATTTTACAATTCTTCCTAAAACATTTATGGGGATTTACATTTCCATATATGATTCTCTATATTATGTGTATTGTGACTCAAAAGTCTCTAATGTGTTAAGGGGTTAATGTGAACATTTCAATATTTATCGATATTTTCTATGATAATACATCTAATGATGAGATCATGTAAACTACATATCATGGAAAAGATGAAAACTATTCTCCATAATTTATATTTTTAAATTACATGTTTTATATTAATTTTTTACATTTATGTAATCACAATTAAAAATTAATATTTTAATGGAAATTTTTAAATTATTTACATCTTTGGTTGAAACAAACTTTCTTCCTCATTAATGATTTCTAAAAAGGTTTTAATGAATAGTTTTGTGTTTATAAATTATTATTTTTATGAAAATTGTATTTATTTTTTACAAAATATATTGAAATTGAACTTCTTATCATTTTCCAAAAAAGGATCTGTCAACTTTTTATGAAAAATGGGAACATAATATTCATTTTACCCATAACAAAATGAATTATATTCACCTCGTTCATGAAAACTGAATGGTTTAAATCCTAATTGTTTAGTACTTGAGAGGATATCCCATGACCAAATAATGGTGCACATGAGGTTATCCCTTGCCTGAAATGGGTTATATGGGTGGTTATCAAAATCAAAAAATATGGTACATGGGAGGTTATCTCATTTCTAAAGACGGTACACTGGTTGATATCCCATAGTTAACTTGTGTTGAATGTATTATTGTGTTGTATTTTTATAAAATTTAATATGATTATGTGTGTGTTATAAATCACTTTCTTATGCTAATGTTACTTTATAATGACTCATGTTATTTTATTACATTATTATTAACCTATTATGAAGATACAATATTTATATGTTTACACATGTTTATGATCGAGGATATAGATCATATAAGTTTAAAATGTTATTATCATGTTCTCTTAACCTTATACGCACAACTTTTTTTACATATTTATAAATTATATTAATTGGAAATTAGATTAAATAATCACTTATGATTCCCTTCCACACGATATAATGAAATATATTTTGTTTCATTTTTCTAAAAAGGGTTCTATTTAAGAATAGCCTATTTATAGTGGATGTGGAAATCTTATGGACCAGTTCATTATGTATCCTGTTTTATAATACACATATCCATTACAGTACTCATATATGTTTTTTTAAAATTAAATAAATATTCATATATTATAATGTAATATCTATGTTTAGAAATCATGGTATTATATAGTGTGTATCATATGAAATTTTTAATTATACTTTGCACGTATGATAACAAATATTGGGTAATATCCTTAGGGATATGTTTAATGAAATATACATGGATACATCTAAAGGTAAGTTTATGGAAAAGTATATGTACGTAAAAAAGACATGGAATTATGGTGGAAGTTATACTAAGTGTTTTTTTTAGAAATTTCACCCATTTCAGGATTCTAGGGAATTATATGGCTATGACACAGTTGTATGTTGAGGTAGTAACTCCAAACAGGTATCATTGAGCTAGAATTTAATATCAGCAATTTTAGGAAAAATAGGCCATGTTTCTCACATAGTTTATAACTCATAGGGTATATGTTCTAGAAACTCGCAAACACATTATGAAACAACAAAAAAGACTTAAATAATGACCATTAATATCATAGTTTAAGATTATGGTGACATATCACTACAACAGATTGGGGTTGTGATAACGCTATTTATCGGTTATTATTAGTGATTCAAAAGCACTGTTATTATGAGTGATGTTCCAAGGGGTTTTAATATTAGAAATAAAAATGATGTTAAAGTCGCCCTTTAACAGCGCTAAATAATTCACTGTTAAATTCACCCTTTACAATAAATTTCTTTACAATTGTTAAACGGTTAATTTAACAGTTTTGGTTTTAGTACTATTAATGGGGCCTTTAATAGGACTTTATTAGCGCTGTTAAAGATTTTATTTTAATAGTTCTAAATAATTTTTTCTTTTAAATGTGGAAAAATTATTAATCACACATCCCCAAAATCGCCTTTATGAACACTTACACACACTTTCTCTATGATTTCAACTAACCCATCAAAATTCACCAACCCCCCCCCCCTTTCATTACTATAATGATTCTGCAAATACTTATGTAATCATGGATTGGATCTGAGGACTTCCCTTACATGAAAAAAAATGTTGTTTACCACTATGCCATGGGTATTTTTTTGTATATTTAATGAATTTTATATTTATTTCTATATTATTTAAAATAATTTTATATCTATAGAAAATTATATAATTTAAAATATATTATATATTAATATTCATTTATATATATATATATATGTGAATATAAATAGTTAAATATATATGTTTTTTTTGTACATATAGATATATATATATATTATATGTACATATAATTGTATTTTTATAAGCTAAATAAAATGGATAATTTATTACTTTAATAAATTGAATGGTCCATATTTATTTTTTATATTTAAAAATATATTTTAATGATAACGTGTTGATATATGTATCTATACAATATATTTATTATTATTATATAATAAAATATGTATAAATTTTATTAAAATAATACTAATTTGTGAAAAATGATAAAATTTAAAAACCAAATTATCAATATGAATGTAATACCTAGGAATAAATTTAGTTCCCACCAAGAAAATGACTATAAGACATCCCTAAATGAGGCTAAAAATCCATCGAATGTTAAAATATCTTGGTATCTCAAGTAAAAATTCAGTTTTGGATGCCTTAAAGGACTTTTATTTACCTCACAAAAAAAACCATGAATAGTTTTCCCCCATGTAAACACACTATAGATCATATTTTGAACTTAAATTTGATATGTTCTAGAGCCCAAATGAACACTTAGATGAAATGTTATGGTCCTTTTAAGTTCGATTTAGGCTTTCAAATTATTTTTGATATTTTAAAAAAAATTATTTTTATTGTAATAAAATTTTAATAAATGACTATTAATCAATAATAATTATAAAATTATTGATGAAAAATAAATTTTAAAAAATTTTATAAGTTCCTTCCACTAAATATCACATATATTATGTGTAAATACTTATTTAAAATTTTATAAAAAATATTTAAAAATATATAGTATATTTATGTCAATATAAATATATTTACATAGTTAAATAATACTTTTAATGATATATATATATATAGAGAGAGAGAATATTCCATTTATCAATTATTTTTTACTTGTTCTATTAATGGGGTCCTTTATTTGTGTGTTTTTAGAAGCACTAATAAAAGGACCCTATTAGAAGTGTTTTTAGCCCAGTTAAAGACTCCCTTTAATAGTAATAAAAAACGATATTAAATACCTTCTTTAATAGTGACATTTTAGTGATGTTAAAGGGGGTCTTTAATAGTGTATTTATCTAGAACTATTAAATCTCTATAATTGAATAATCATTTTCTTGTACTAATGTATATTAAAATGAAGGCGTCATGATTTAGACATATAATATATATTTTTTATAGAATATTTGTTTCCTAAATATGATTACTATTTTTTAAATCATTATTAATTATTTTATTCAATCGATAGAACTTGAATGAATCAAGCTAATGATGAGTTTTATGGACATTGACCCACCTAGTTGACCGAGAATCAAAGAAACTAGAATAAAAAATATTAATTCTCTAATAAAAAATTATATCAAGATTGTAATAAAGATAATAATTAAAATAATAAATCTAAGGATCAATGATATATTTGAAATTTCATGAGGTGAAATACATCATCATTTAGTAGTTCAGCGGATAAACTAGTTTATTTTTAATGGATAAGTACAACTGAAATGATATTTTACATTTTCCAATGCAAAAATATTGAATAATTTCATTTTTCTATATAAAATTAAGAAGTAATAACATATCATTAGTAGAATATTATCAAGAATATGATGAAAATGGAAGAAATTGACAACATATTGTGGGATTTTTTTTGAGTGATTAATTTTTGATAATTTCTTTCCTAAAATTCATTTTATAAAATTATGAAGGAATCCCTTTTATTAAAATAGAAGGATAATGAATCTAAATATATATATTATAAAAATTGTATAACACATACAATATTACCTTCTAGTGTTATAATTCATTTTGAATATAAAGTTGGTCAATTATTTAGTGGATAACGAAAAATTATCAAATAATAAATATCTATATGGGACTTTGGAATTATTGAAGATATAATTCAATATGATATCATTATGAAAATGGAGATAAGATATTCCCATCAATAGAATTGTTTCTATAATAAATTAAATATATAGTTCTTGGGAAACTATAAAAGCCTCAATGAGTGGATGAATACTAATGTTATGGGATAACGATAGATAAGTATGTGAAAAGATATAAATATCCCATGAATGCACATCTCACACTATATATTATCAAATGGAATGATTATGGGAATTATGTTTACCAATGGTCAAATTACTTGGTTAATGAAGATGATAAATGTATCTAACCTATTAAGATAGTAGATAATGGTAAATACCATGTGTTCATTATTTCTAATGAGGGGTATGATAACGACATTGGGAAAGTAATATTTATTATATACTATAGAAATTACAATTTCTTATTTTATTTTGGATGATCTAATTCATTTATATATGAATAATTTTCTATAGTTATCAAGATTCCACCAAATAGATTAGATTTATAATTGTTAGTGAAACCCCATAATGTCATTATTATTGTATCCCATGTCTATGATTATTCTACAGTTAATGTTCATTGGTATTACCTTCATGGGGATTTTTAATTTATTCCTATAGTTGAATTTGGCATTATAATATGAATGGATTGTCTATTTATTAATAAATCCCAAAATAATTACCAAGGAAAGGAACTCAAGTTTAGTATTCAAAAACATACATTGCACATCTATTAGTGTGACGTAATATATAAACAACTAATAGAGATCACATCAACTGTATTATTTGTTATCCATAATTGAAAATGGTGTTTATATAATAAAATTGGGGAACAAACCAAAACAATTATTCCTTTTTATGGGTTTTTATTGATATATTTTCCAAA
The DNA here is from genome assembly GCA_963277665.1 of Viscum album. Lineage (NCBI taxonomy): Eukaryota > Viridiplantae > Streptophyta > Magnoliopsida > Santalales > Viscaceae > Viscum > Viscum album. The sequence goes on from OY728145.1 coordinate 1,497,167,269, forward strand.
AATATGTATAGTCCTAAAAAATCATTATTTTGTGTTCTTATTGTAACACAAACCGGATTTTATTCTTATTTCATGAAATACATATCGGTCTGTCTTGATTGATTTTAAAAAATTTAAAAACAAGTCATTTCAATGGTTAATAGTCGATTCATCGAACTATGTCACTTGTGGGTGTACCTATTTTTTAAGATTAAATATGGATTAATGTGACTATGCATTACATTTCTTGAAATCGACAAGTTCATAATCATGAACAAGTACCCTCTAGTTTATATTAACGAAGTTGATTGACCAACTATGTGGAGATAAATACATTTCAATGATTTAAATTCATTTTGTATATCCTCAATTGAGTGTTATTAGGGACAATATACTAAGGAAAATTTTGTACAATGTTTGAAAAAAACGAATATATTATTATGTTATTATTTCATAAAAATTGCCCTATTATGGTTATATATTTAATGTATAATAGATTTATTAACTACCATGATAAGTTGGGGTAGTATTTATAAGTAAAATAAATATATATATTAAAAGATAGTAATATCATGAAATTAAATTTTGGGTTTTGATGAAGAACCTATAAAAGCATAAGCTGTATAAAAATTTTCTATGAGTGAAATTTCACTACAAAAATATTCACTTTTTGGGACACATAATTTCATTTGATGGTAAATAGATAGATACCTTAATGGACGATTCCATTGAATGTTGTCCTAGAGAAACCCTAGTGAAGGTGATCCATAGTTTTACTGGTTTGGTTTGATATTATAAATGGTTTGGAGATTATTTCTTATGATAGTCTAATCCACTCAGCAAGTTAACTATGATTGAGGAATATTCTATTGAAATGATTAATGTGAGGAAAACATCAAGGAACATAAGATATGGTTAGTGAACTCTCATGTGACTACATTACCATGCAATAGGTAAGGATTTTTAAACTAATTTGATTCATTATTTATTATAATAGTTTGATTTTTTCATATAGAATGGTTTTTTTATTACCTACGACCCAATACAAGTAAAGGTTCATGGGAAAAATTACCCAACTAATGAATTATAGATCGTTATGTTTATATTTTAATTAATGATATAGATTCATTATATTTATGATGAATGGGTTGATATATATACCAACAATAAGATTTTAATGTATATATTTACACAGAAGGAGTTGAACATACACCCGAGATGATTCTTGGAGACGATTTAAGATTTAAATTTCTAAATACATTTTATCTTTGAGAAGGTGAAAATGGTGGGAAATGAATGGAGTCTAAAGGAACATACAATATTTTTTAGTAATTGGATCATAAAAGATATAATATATTTTTATTTAATGAGGATTATTATGTAAATATTGATGGAAGGGTAGAAATATTTTCCTTCCAAAAAAATTTGTTCAACTTTCTATACAATTTAATACTAATGATGATAAGGATGTTGATGAGGAGGTATATAAGATGGTTGGAAATATTACTAGATTTAAAATTGACCATGATAGAATGATAATTTTCATGAAACATATATGTATTTTGTTGATAGACTATTTGATGTGATAAATATTAGAAGAAGCTCATAGATATTCATTATCCACTTGCCCTAGAACAAAAATGAATTATATAAATAATATTGACTATTTCATATGGTATGTATTGAAGAAAGATATTTTAAATTTTTTATCATAGTGTTGGGTATATTAAAATGTCAATTCAATGAGAAAAATGGTTATGGGGATATTTCGACTATTTACTGTAAAAAAAATTATTATGAAAAAACTGGAAAATTAATATTTTCATTGGCCTCCATGAAATATGTATATGAAATAATATTATATGAGTTCTTGTCAAGCACCTTATAAAAAATAACACACCATCACTATCAGAGAATATTTATCTCTGGATCTTCTTGGTGTGAAATATGTTAAGAAATTGGTAAGGTTTCCTGGAGTACAACATTGTATTGTGTTTTATTGGGATCCATGTTTTAACAAGATGTTCTAGATAATTCATTTGTGGACTCATGGTATGGAGCTATTTTCTAAAATTATGTATCAACCTCAGAATTATTTTCAATCTAACAGAACAATTCATGTCTAATAGGGTATGTTAATATCTTTTTCTCTATATTCCAATGGTGGAAGGAAACAATACCTTCATCTAGTATAGTTTTTTTAAAACAATTTATTTAACATAATAATTCCTATGGATTATGTTGAATACTTCATGAAAATTAACATCATAACTCAATCATGCCAATATTTTTTTTAGAATAAATAAATGTATTAGTACATGAGATTTATGATGAAGTAACATAGAATGTTAGAGTCATTCAACAATACAATAAGGCGGATCAGAGTCTATAAAAAATTTATACTGATAGTCAAAATTATGATCTGGAGATTTATTTTAGTGAGAAATAACTTATACGAATTTATACTATGAATAGTTTTACATGAATAATAATTAAGGGTATTTTTATCCCTAGGTATGTTGTCCATTTTTAAATTCTTGTTCATATAATGATTTTTTCTTATCACTTTGTGCTTCAACCATAAATATATAATGTCTATAATCTATTCCATATATATCTATTAAGGAAGTATATATCTATGCCTTCATATAAACTAAACACAAAAGTTAATGAACTATATCATGATCAATTTTATGAGGAACAATTTGAGGATATTCTGGGTCATAGAGACAACATTATGTGAAACAAGACTACATACTCAGTCCGAGTTTTATGGTGAAACCACTAACTTTATAATTCTACATGGGAACCAGATGATATGATGAGAGTAACGTATACCCACAATTCTATGTATATATGTTATAATTTTGATAGTTAAATTCTATTTTTTGTGGGGCACAATATGACACCCCATGATTTTTTGACAACTTTATTCTGGATATTATTTTAATTTTTTGATAATTTGTGTTAGGTGCAACACCGTGTTTTAAATAACCATGATTTTATATTAATAATATTTATTAAACAAGAATATTTTTAACAAGTACATAAAATGGTTTTATGAATAATAATAAAAAATTATAAAAACTATGTATGCTCATTTTTTATAAGTGACTTTTTGAGAATTCTATAAAAATATTATTTTTTGTGAATAGTTGAAAATATTGATTTTTATAAAAAAAAAATAGTTTAACTAATTTAAAATTATACTTAATGTGTAAACACATTAAAATTAAAATTAGGTAAATAATTTTATAATTAAAATAGTTTAGTTAATTAGAGTTATATTTTAGATGACATATGATAGTAAAAAATTCAATACTTATGAATATTATTTTTTTCTAAACCCACATTTTAATCGAGTTTATAGGTTATACTACAAATATATTTTTGATTTAAATTATATGAATTTGAATAAAATTATTTCACGTCTAAAATAATCAATATTAATATTTCATAATATGGTGAAAATAATTTTTGGTTATAATGAAATGTTAAAATAGAAAATATTTTTTATCGTGGTTAAGGATAAAATGGTACTATTTAGTGGTTATCTTAAAATGAAAATGTTTAAAATTCACTAAACAAGGACCAATTCTCACTGTATATCTATATTTAAAAATTATAACATCTAATAAATTCTAATTAACCATTTTGAGATTATTTCTATGTTTAAATGTTTGGTAAATCATTTTCCATTAAAAAATTACATGTGTGCCCTCTTCCCCAAATATAAAAGTGTTCCCCTGCTTCTTCACTCTTCACAATACCAAAAAACGATGGTTCAAGAAATAGATACCCTAATATATTCTATACTTTTCTCTCCATGTTAGAGAGGCCATAGTTTAATTCGTAAACCCTCATATGATGTCTTTTGAAGCTAACCTATGGTTAATTACAGAAGAATGGTATCACTCATCACTCAACATTTTTATATTATATCTTTTCCTCCTATATAAAATCATATTTAACAATTATTATTTAATAAAAAATTAATATTCTATATAAATATATGTTTTTATTGTAATTTCATAACCTATATCCACATCATCATCCAAAATTTTAGGTAATAAATAGTTTATCATGTGTAAGAATGAGTACCACCTTGTGAAATGATGAAACTCAACTTAATTCAAAACCTCTAAAAAATATAAATAATGGTGGGAAAACATATTTACATGATATTTTTATTTAAAAAAATCTATGAAATATTTTATCACATATTCCTTCTTACACTATATTCTTTCTGAATAGCGTAATGCTACGCATGTGTACTGTCACAACCCATCCCCTGGGGCCCCTATCATGACTATCCCAAGCCCGCCTTCCATAGGCCAGGGGATAGCGACTAGCACCAAAGGCATAAATCCCTAAATAGGGAAGACATTTCCTTTATAAATGTAAACAAACATATACGAGTGCACTACTGGAATCAAAACACTATGTAATACTGTATACAAAAGGAGTGTTGGAAAGTAAAAGTGGCAGGAAATACAAGACCAACTGTAATGTATAAGGAAACTGAAAGTACAAGTAAAAAATACCAATGATGAAATGTAAAGAAGATACTGTGTCTTCCTCCAGGGTTCCTACCTTAAGGGTTGGTATGGATGGCCTTTTCATCACTCTCATCCATTTGTATCCTTTGTTTACCATTACACAGAGTGGTCAACCTTTTGGTACCATCTAGTCTAGCTAATATCTGTCTTAGTCAGCTATTTATGTCATATGGAGCCAATACAACGAGGTGTGGGCATAGCCCATGCAGAGGTGAGTATATTGATACTCAGTAGGGACCCTGAGACCCTCAAGGTCTCACAAAATCCAACAGTGATAAACCACAAAGTATTAAATCAATGGATAACCATTACTTAGGTATATGCCCATAAATATACCTAAGTTATCTAGTAACCCATCTCAATCATGAAGAAAACACAAAAGTCATTGACTCAGCTCGACCAGGATTTTTATTCTAGGGGTAGTAACAATCTAAACCCTTGGCTGCTGGAGAACGCTTTCTCTATCGAGTACAGTGGGTCTACCACATCACACAATGGTTCTTCCCAGTAACTTGAACTACTGAGGTACTCCTCCTATCGAGTACCAAGGGTCTTCCGTGCTCATATAGAGGTGCTTCCCACCATGGGTCTGCTGTGCTCACACAGAGGTGCTCCCCCTGGTAGCCTACTGAGGTACTCTACGTGTCAAGTACCATGGGTCTGTCACGCTCACACAAAAGATTTACCCACAAGATACTGGTTGATACTACAACTATCATGAAGTCTCATGTAGAAGTATATCAAATGTATTCCATGTCAAAGAGGTCTCAACGCAACTGATGACAGGTCAATTGGACGCCCGGTCTGTTAGTTATTAGCCTTTTTGTCTCGGGGGCCTAGTTGGATTCATGTACGAACCAACTTGACCATAACAAAAAAAATACCCGAACTTCGGTGGGTTATACTCAAAGAGACCTTTGTCCTCAAAGAATACGAGTCCCACTGACAATTCTTTATACGGTCATCTGGTTCCAATGTTATGGCCAATGTAAGTAATGGGTCATTAGTGGTCCCATATCCTGTGCGACCCGGTTGGACCAACTTGGCCCAACCCCTTATAGGCCAACCTGGTCTAGGATGTCCCAGTCAAACAAATTGGGTCTGATCTAGCCCATTGGGTGGGTCTGCCCACTATGTTTGGACTAGTCTGTTGGGCCCAACCCAGCAGACTGTGAGGGCGGTTCGGCCCGGATGTCACCACGTAGGCGGCTCAGCCTGAAGTCTCGGGCCAGTTCGGCCAGCACTGCAAGGGAACAGCTCGGGCGACTGGTCCCAAGAGGCCAGTCAGCTAGGAGGCTAGAATGCAAAGAGTGCGGGGCGCCGGCTAGCCACGGGCAGGCTGTAGGTGCGCCAGGTAGGGCACAGTAGCGGTGGAGCATGCTGTGGGGGCACTGGCAGGGAGCCGGGTTGTCGGCGGTGGCACCGGAAGGGCATTGGGCTGGGCGCGGCAATGGCGGGGATGGCCACGGGTGTGCCAGATGGGATCCAGCCAGGGCGTAGGGGCTCCAGAAAGGGTGCGGTAGTATCCGGGCAGACTGTGGGGGCACTGGAAGGGCTCTGGGCAGGCCACGGTGGTGCCAACATGGTGCCGAGTAGGGTGCCGGAAGGCTGTGGGAGGACGGGCTGGGCACTGGGCAGGGCGCCGGGAGACCGAGGGTAGGCAGGCCGAGTGCCGCTCTTCCCAGCGATGTTCAACCAAAAGCATCGGCGCACCATGGGGGTGGCATAATTTGTAGAAGCCACGGGTAGCATGGCCTTCTTCGTTGACGCCTTCATCGTCATTGCCTCATCACATTGCCGTAGAACGTCACCACAATGAAGAAAACCGACGGAGGATGTCAGGATATGTTAGGTTGGCCCATACCCTCCATGTTTAGGAAGGTATCATTTGGATCATCATGAGAAGAAGATGATCAATAATACGCCCACATCCATCTCATTTTATCCGATGAAGAAAATTAGTAGAGGGTATAATAATATCAAATAATAAACCCTCTACCTCTTGTTTGTCTTTCATTGGAGGAGTCGCGGAAGGAAGATAATGAAGACCTTTTTTCATCATGTCTGCTGGATGTCCCCAATTCTGAGCTATATTGGTTCATTGATGACATTGGGGAGGGTAGGATTTAAGGATGGAAGTTGAAGAAGAAATTTTCATCAGTGTTCTTTGCGTTCTTCGTTGGAGGAATGACTCTTCATTGGGATCTTTTCTCCCTTTTCCCAAATTCCACCAAAAAAGAATGCCAACCCAACTAATAATAATAGATTGTCCATTATTTTAATTTTGTCTTGCAAGGGGAATTAAATTATGTAGGCTCCCCTTAATTAAAAAAATGACTGTTGGCCCAATTAATTAAAAGGTGAAGGTGGCACCAATTTATGGTAGAGGAGGTCAAGGGACTCCCCTCTCATTAATGAGGGGACTTGGGATATTTTCCACCATCCCATTAATTGGGGGTTTTTGTCTCGTGTTGACCCCACATCGTAACATCTCACAAGAGGTTAAATTCGGGTGGGCCCCTCCGCCATAACCTCTCATGGGAGGTTTGGGTGTGGCGGTCCAATCTTCAACTCCCTAGTGGAGGTTTTAACCAACAATCAAACACATGGCAGCTTAAAATAAAATAAATTGATGTACACCTTATTTTATTATTTTTTTATAAAAAGAAAAAAACTAAATTGTATACTCAACCATCTCTTATCGAAGTGAAAGCGTTCTTAAGGGAATACCGGCACTACGAGTTCAATGGCGCCCTTATATTTCAGTTTCGAGAAATGGTTCAAATATTATAAAATCATGCTCGTACGTTTACAAAACATACCTGAACAAAACATCAGAAATTGATTCTGAGCACACCAGGCCTCGAAATCATGCGCCGTAAATTTTCGTGTACTCGTAAAAATCCCATGTATTAACGAAAAAAATTCCACTGATTTTCTTGGTCTTTAAATTCTACCCACATCAGGGCTTTACGTCCCCATAAGCTACAACTCGATCTAAGAAAATGACAGTACTAAGCACGCATTTGAGCCTTCCGCTCCCATGTGCTCTCCTAGAGGTTCCCGTACTGCTAGAAAATGTGCACCAAAGATATCGACCACCCATTAAAGACACGATCTTGTAAATCATAACTCTCCACTTGAACCTTCGTAAAAGTCACCCTGTCACCAATGTCCAGCTCTCCATGATCGATGATGTGAGAAGGGTTGTGCACAAATATCATCTGAGACACATGGATGACATCGTGCACCCAGTGAAACTGAGGTGGAAGAGCTAAGCGGTAAGACACCTCGCCTACTCTAATGAGGACCTAGAAATATCCGATGAATCTCATATATAACTTTCCTCCTCGGCCAAATCTCTGTAGGCCTCATCAAGGTGAGACCCATTGAAAGACGTAGTCACCATCCTCAAACTCCAGAGGTCTCTGTATCCTATCAACATAAGACTTGTGCTTGATTTGTGCAGTCTTTAGCCACTCCTGGATGATCTGCACCTTATCCGTTGTAGCTTGCACCATATATGGTGCCACTAGTGCTGAATCCCTTGGGTCATTCTAGCACAAGGTTGATCTACAAGGTCACTTGTACAATGCCTAAAAAGGTTCCATACTGATGATGGAGTGATATCTATTGTTATATTCAAACACCACCAAGGATAATTGATCCTAAAAGCTACAATATAAGTCAAGGTCACAAGCACAAATCATTTCCTCGAGGGTCTAAATGGTCTGCTCAGTCTGACCATCTATCTGGGGATGGTAGGTGGTGCTCAAGAGATGTTGTGTCCCAAAAGCCTCATGAAACCCCTTCCATAGTTGGGATGTAAAACATGTATCATGGTCGGTGACAATATAAGAAGGTACTCTATGTAAACACACAATCTCATGCACATAGAGGCATCCCAAGCTCCATACTGAACCATGCCCTCTGATCGGTAGAAAGTGAGATGACTTGGTGAGTCGGTCGACGATCAGCCAAATAGAGTCATGACCCCTAGATGTGCATGGAAGACCTGTCATGAAGTCCATGGATATCCAATCCCACTTCCACTCTGGGAACTCTAAGGTTTGTACCAATCCTGCTGGTACCTGGTTCTCAGCCGTCACATGCTTAAAAACGAGGCATCGTGAGACAAACTCTGCTACTACCTTCATTATAACTGGTCACCAGTGCTTTCTTCGATGGTACTGGTATATCTTCACCACTCTTGGATGTAACACTAGAGGGGATGTGTGGAACTCCTTCATCACATCCTCTTAATTTTCCACTGGTACCAATGTATGTCCTCAAAAGGAAATGACGTGCTCCCCACCTTCAGAAAATTCATAAGGTGTCTGCCCTGTGGATATCTGAGTACGTCGCATCTCATAGTTCGTGTCCCCATGGTGCACCTTCTTGAATCACTAAATGAGTGAGGGAGTGACCATAAGAGATTGCAGGAAGGCTTCTCCCTCTTGGTCCTCAAAGGATATATATATGGCAGTAAGCTGCTCTGTCGCCTCTGCTATCAGATGTATACCAGTCCCCCTGCTGAGTGCCTCTGCAACAACGTTCCCATTCCTAGGATTATATACTATCACGAAGTAATAATCATTTATGAACTAAAGCCAACGTCGTAGTCTCATGTTCATGTACTTCTGAGAGAATATACACATGAGTCTCTTGTGATCAGAGTACACAGTAAAATTATCTCCCATCAGATAGTGTCACCACATCTTCCAGGAGAAGACCACTACTACTAACTCTAGACCATGGGTAGCGTAGTTCTACTCGTGTAGTCTCAGTTGCTGAGAACCATATGAAATCACTACTCGCTTCTGTATTTGGACACCCCCGAGTCTGGTCCCTAATGGGTCGTAGTAAACTATGTACCCTACACTTTTCTCTAGAAACCTCAAGATGGGGGCACTAGTCAACCTCTGCCTCATCTCCTGAAAGCTCTGCTTGTATGTCTCCAACTGCATGAAGGGTTTTTCCCTTATTTGTCAAGGAATATAGTGGTGATGCGACTCTGGAGAATTTAGGAAAGAATTTTCGGTAGTATCCAGCCAAACCCAGGAAACTTCATACCTCTGTCACACTCCTGGGTGGCTGCCAAGAAAGTACTGCTTCAATCTTCACTTGATCTACAACAACTCCAGCCTTCAAGATGACATGTCCCAAAAATTGAATCTCTCAGATCCAAAACATGAACTTCAAGAGTTTACTATAAAGATAGTGCTCTCAGTGTGCATCCAGTACTACCCGCAAATGGTAGGCATGCTCCTCCCGAATAGTCGAATATATTATAATGTCATCAATGAAGACTACAACAAAGTGATCAAGGTATGGATGGAATATACTGTTCATGAGCCTAATGAACAATGATGGAGTTTCGGTTATGCCAAAAGGCATAACCAGGAACTTGTAGTTACCATAACGATACCTAAAGGTTTTCTTCTGAACATCCTCATCTATAACTCTGAGCTGGTGATAGCCAAATCTGAAGTCTATCATTGAGAACCATCATGCTCCCTTTAGCTAATCAGAGAGGTCTTAAATCCTCAAAAGTGGGTACTTGTTCTTCATGGTCACCTGGTTCAGGCGACGGTAGTCGACATAAATCCTAAATCTTCCATTCGCCTTCCTAGAGAATAGAATTGGGACTGCCTATTGAGAAACACAAGGTCGGATGAATCCCATCACCTGGAAGTCCTCTAGCTGAATCTGCAGCTCACGATGTTCAGCAGGATCCATCTGATATGCTGGAGTAGATATCGGTTTCGTTCCAGGATACATTTCAATGTAGAAGTCCACTTCTGTAGAAGAAGGTAGTTTTGCAACATCGTCAGGGAAAACATCCACATATTGGTCCACCACTACAGGATAACTCGGACTCTCCACATCTACTACTCCGAGAGTAAGGGCAGCCAACTGATGAGTGATCGGCTTCACCCTCCTCTGAGTAAGTCCATCCTACGCTGCAAAGGCACCCTTCTCACCGGTGAAGGTGAACTTGGTCCCATCCATGTGGAAACACTGCACTTTTCACCTAATATAGTCAATATGAGCATGGACTGTAGATAACTAGTACATACCCAAATGACGTCGTAAGGCCTTGATGTCGCTACAAGGAAATCCCTTCTAATGATCACGCCTTCTAGTGTAAGCTTGCACTACTGGCACCAATTATTAATCATCAAATCAGATTCTATAGGAGTTTATAGGTGTAAGTATCGAACTAACGGCTCCTTCAGATTCTCTGAGCACCGAATGAGGGATGTGGCAATGAAAGAGTGACTGGAACCTGTGTCTATAAAAACTATAGCTAAGGTGGAGTAGACACAGATCACACCTTGAATCATCTCTGGAGCTCTGTGATTGTAGGCCTCAACAAAATGGAACTGAGCTCTGCCCTATCCACCTACTCCCTGCTGTTGGGGTGGTCCTTCTGGTGGTGGTGGTGGAATCACCTCAAAACTTCATCCACCGCCAGCAACATGACCAGATCCTCTACAACATCTGCTTGCTCCCTACGGACTACCTCGATCAAACCACTGCCTCTGCATGGGAGGTCCCTCAACTGTCTGCTGATCGTATGTTCAGCTAGTCGGATAGTCACAAGCCGTGTGATCATGCTCTGCACATGAGTAACATTGCCCGCTCCTAGAATGTGTGTCTCTGCCTCGGGTTCCCCACAAAACAAACCCTGAGTCATGTGGTCGTCCACCTGTGGGCCTGGTCCTCTTGGACCTCTGTGTCATCTTTCTACTGCCAACTGCAGAAGACTCCACTACATTTTGACTAGTGGGTCTCGCTACTGGATACTACTCAGCAATGAAAATCTCCAGTATGAGGGATCTCTCTAACACCCCATGTTGCATTGGGATGCTGAGTGAGATCATTGATGCTCTGATCTCCCATATGAGCCCCTGCTCGAAAGTCTGAGCCCTAAAGAAATGGTCCTTCACCATATCTATGGAGTAGCATGAGAGGTCGATGAACCTCACTGAGTACTACACCATCGTCATGCTACCCTACTGTAGATGTAGTAGCTCCAGTAACTGCACTGTGTGGAGATTTCCTGAGACAAGCTCTTCCTAAAAAAGGATCTCAATGTCTGCCCAGAGTAGTGTCGAATCATCATGCACCTAGAGCATTAGGCTCCACAATCTTCCTGTTGCTGCTTAAAGGAGACTTGCGACAAGGAACACCATAAAGTTTGCTGGTCTCCCTACTAGCCTGAAGACTCTCACCACAGCCTCCAGCTAATCCTCAGCCACATATAGGTCCATCTCGCCCCTAATCCTTGGTGGCCTCTAGTGCTGGAACTCATGCAATGTGCTCAAGCTGTGTGCATTGTCTATTATTGGGGCTGCTGGAATCGGTGTCCCAACAAGAAGTAGTACCGCTGGTGCCTCTACTGGTAAAACAAGCTACACCGAGGCCTCGTTTCTTGGTGGGCTGTCAGCGCGTATGTCTCTTGGGGATCTAACTGGTCATCTGTGGGGAGGCATCCTGAAATAAACCATTGCGACATGGTCAAAATATTATACCTGGTAGATGACCTTGTTGAGATGACTTTAAGAAAACATTGGAAACGCGCACACAATCAGTGATTTCATTCACTGAGTTGGAAATCAGAAGTCAGGGTCCTGGTGTATGGATACGTCGACCGCCCGCACCAACACTGGACTCCCTGAACTGAAAACCACACTATGAACCCTTAACAATATTTCATCAGAGAAAATTAAGATCATAGTTATATATTATACGGTATAACCGACTCCTCTGATACCAATTTGTCAGAACCCATCCCCCGGGGCCTGTATCGTGACTACCTCAAGCCAACCTTCCATATGACATGGGCTGGAGACAAGCACCAAAGTCGTAAATACCTAAAACAGAAATTAATTTCCATTATAACTGTAAACAAACACATAAGAGTACAGAACTGGAAGAAAAACTCTGAGTAAAACTCTTTACAAAAGAAGTTTTGGAAAGTAAAAGGGGATAGAAATACAAGCCCAACTGTAAAGTACAAGAAAACTGAAATTACAAGGAAAACAAATACAAATGATGAAAAGTAAAGCAGCTATTGGGTCATCCTCTGGGGTTCCTACCTGAAGGGTAGGTATAGATGGCCTCCTCAGCACTCCCGTACTTCTATCTCCTCCATGTATCATCACACCGAGTGGTCCACCTCCGGGTACCATCCAGTCTTGCAACTCTCTACCTCAGTCAGCGCTATCTGTTGTCTTCAACCTACAAAATGAGGTGCGGGCATAGCCCGTGCAGGGGTGAGTATATCGATACTCAATATGCACCCCACGACCCTCAAGGTATCACAAAATACAACAAGGATAAACCACAAAGTATTAAATCAATGGATAACAATTACAGAGGTATATATCCATACATATACCTATGTTATCTTGTAACTGATATCAATCCTGAGGAAAACACAAAATCCATTGACTCAGCTCGACTAAGATTTTTATTCTAGGGGTTGTAACAATCTGAACCCTCGCTTGCTGGAGAAGACCTTCTCTATCGAGTATAGTGGGACGACCGTGTCACACAGTGGCGCTTCCCACTAACTTGGACTACTGAGGTACTGCTTCTATTGAGTTTTGTGGGTGTTCCATGATCACATAGAGGTGCTCCCCACCGTGGGTCTGTTGTGATCATATAGAGGTGCTCCCCCTGGTAGCTGGATGAGGTACACCATGTGTCGAGTACCATGGGTCAGCTGTTCTCACACAGAGGTTCTCCCCACCATGGGTCTACCACTATTACACAGAGGAACTCCCCATTGGGCTAGTCGAATCACTATGAGTCAAATCGATCAGCAGTCGTTAGGTCTCAGCTAGCTACTAGGTTCCTGTACAAATGCCTGCTCGTCATTGGATGGTCCACTCCCCAATCTACTATTCCATACTCCAACAATCACGAAGTCCCACATAGAATTATATCAAAGGTCTTCCATGTCGAAGAGGTCTCAACGTAACTAACGGTGCGTCAATCGGACACTTGGTCTGTTAGTTATTAGCCTTTTGTCACAGGGGCCCGGTTGGAATCGTGTACGAACCAACATGACCATAACACAAAATACCCTAAACACCGGTGGGGTATACTCAAAAAGTCCATCATTCTCAAAGAATACCAGCGTCATTGATGGTTCATCAAACGGTCTTCTGGTGCCGAAGTTATGGCCATAGTATGTAATGGGTCTGTGGTGGGCCCAGGTCTGGTCCGACCCGGTCGGACTGACTCAGCCCAACCCAGTATGGGAAAACCAGGTCTAAGATGACCTGATCAAACTCATTGGGTCTGACTTGGCCTATTGGGTGGGTCAGCCCACTATGTTTTTCTCGGTCTGCTAGTCCTGGCCCAGCATACTGAGATGGTGGTTCGGCTCGGATGTCTCCACATATGCAGCTTGGCCCGAAGGATGGGGCCGGTTCGGCCAGCTCTGTGAGGGGCATGGCTCGAGTGACTCTGCCCAGGAGGTGGGTTGGATGGGGGGCCAGTGGGTAGAATGCGTGGTGCACAGGCTGGCCACGGCAGAGCACGCGGGGTGCAGGTAGGTCGGATAAATGCCCAGTAGGCCGCAGGTTTGTCGGGTAGGGTGTGGCAGTGGCTGGGCAGGTCACGGGGGCTCCGGCAGTGCACTGGAAGGCCATGGGCAGGTAGGCCAGGTGCCGAGCAGTGTGCTGGGAGGCCGCGGGTAGGCAGGCCGGGCACCACTCAGGCTGGCAGTGTTTGGATGGAAGCATCGGTGCACTAAGGGGGCAGCACGATTCTTGTAGGTCATGGGTAGCATGGCCTTCGTCATTGTCACCATCATCATCATCACCTCATCACCTTGTCGTAGAATGTCACCACAAGGAAGAAAACCAACAAAGGTTTTTGGGCTATGTTAAGTTGGCACACACCCTCTGCGTTTAGGAAGGTATCATTTTCCTTATCATGAGAAGAAGATGATCCATAATACATCCACATCAATCTCTTTTTATGAAATTAAGATGATAAGAAGAGGGTATAATAATATCAAGCAATAAACCCCCTACCTCTTATTCATCGTTCGTTTGAAGGTTCGTGGAAGGAAGACGATGAAGACCATCATTCGTCACGTCCGCCGAACTTCCCGAATTCCAAGCTGCATTGGTTCGTTGAAGACGTTGTGGAGGGTAGGATTCATGGAAGGAAGTCGGAGAAGAAATCATTGTCATCGTTCTTCACGTTCTTCATTGGAAGAATGGTTCTTCGTTGGGAGGTTTTCTCCCTTCTCCCAAATTCCACCAAGAGAGAATTACAACCCAACTAATAATAATATATTGTCTATTATTTTAATGTTTGCAGATAATTGAAAAGGGGGAACTAAATTATGTAGGATCCCCTTAATCAAACCACGAGTGTTGGCACAATTAATAAAAAGGGGAAGGTGGAACCAATTAATGGTAGAGTAGGTCACGAGACTCCCCTCTCATTAATGAAGGGAGTTGGGAGATTTTTCACACTTCTATTAATTTGGGGGTTTTGGTCTCGTGTATACACCACATTATAACATCTCGTGGGAGGTTAAATTCGGGTGGGCTCCACCACCATAACCTCTCATGGGAGATTAGGGTTTGGTAGTCCCACCTCCATCTCCAAAGTGGAGGTTTTATCCAAAAATCACACACATGGAATCATAATATATAATAAAGTGTTGTACACTTTATTTTATTGTTTTTTTATAAAAATACAAAAACTAACTCTTATTCCCGAACATATTTCGTCGAAGTGAAAGCCTTCTTAAGAGAATACTGGCACTATGACTTCAATGGTGCCCTCATATTTCAGTTCCGAGCACCGGTTCAAATGTTATAAAATCTCACTCGTACGTTTACTGAACGTACCTGAACAAAACAATAGAAATTGATTTCTGGCACACTGGGCCTCAAAATCAAGCGCCGTAAATATTCAAGGAATCATAAAAATCCCATTTATTTAAAAAAAATCCACTAAATTTACGGGTCATTACATGTATGGGTGACTACTTACTCACAATGAAATGTGATTCATTTCACTTAAACATTACATATAATTTATTATGGATACATTTGATGAATATAATTGAAATATTAGAAATAGTAATGAGTCTATAATTCTGATATGTGTTGGAAGCCAATGTTATTTTTTGTTTCCATATATTCTGTGTTAACATGATTATCAACCATATCATTGTCATCCATGATAAGATAGTTTGTTAGATGAAGGGTTCCATTAACATGATGTGGTTATGCACTATGGATATCCTATTCTCCATGTCAATTAATACATTTGAAGTTGATTTTCTTCATAGATGGAAAGCGGGGGATTTTAGGAAGTAATGTAGAATCCTAGAATGTTGGTTATGATAATAGAGAGTTAAGGGTTGAACCCAATAAAGATAGTGGAGATCCCTAATTCAGATCCATTGTTCGAAGTCTAGTTTTGGTGTTCTAGTGTAATTGTTAACCAGTTATATTTATAACAAATATTGATATAGGAACGAATTCTATTAATGAAGGTTGTGTTTCATTATGGTTTTCATTCAGGATATTGTGGAGAATCGAAAATGAGAATTTCTAATGTGTGACAGATATAAGGTGTTCTTTGAAACTATTAAAAGGTTTGAGAATGCACGATGGGATGATTGTAACTCTCCTATACTTTGAGAAGCTTCAAAAATGTAAAATTACATTAGTTGTTTGAAAATATAGCGAGATTCAAAAACCATAATATGGGAAAATCATGAAAAAGTGATGGGGATGATAAATTTTTCACTAAAGGGAAGAAACACCTATAAATTGGCCTATATACCACTCATTTGATTATGATAAAGAATTAATGAAAATTCAAAGGCAATGGTTTTAGAAAGGTGATTCATGAAGGTTTCCTTTTTAAAAAAGTTAACGAAGAATGGAAATTCAATAAGACAATATAATATAACTGAATTTTTTTAGAATCATTAATGTATTGATCTTCATGAAGGATATGTTAGCATTATGAAATGGTTGTGATTTGTGAAGAAAATGAGTGAATCATGAATGTAGGGTTCATTGTGAAAGCTGTTTGAGCATTAGGAATGAAGTGAGGTTTGAGAAAGTGTTTTTCTTCTTGAATGATTGTTTTTGTTTTGATCGTAAATGGGGCTTCATGATGGATGGGGGATTCATGAACATTAGTGTTGAACATCTAGTTTAATTGAAAACTTCTCCTATGTTCATCTACTGAGGTTTATGTCGAAAGCAGTTTCTTGTGATGAATAATGTCTATGTATTAAAATCAAAATCTACTAAAGATATATTAATTTAATTAAAATAAGTAACAATTATAAAAGTTAGTGATCTAAATTAGTTGAAGGAGATGTTTTGAGGGAGGAAATGTGATGTCTATAAATTTTATGTAAAAGAAGTGATCCTGGCATGTATTGACCATAAAAATATATTTTTTTCTATAAGAATAGTTAATATTAGTGGATTTTGGACCATCACAAAAATATATGTATATTCTCCATGGAAGTATCCCAATGTGGGTCAACAAAGTAAAATTATTTTTGCTTTTGATCTTTATTTTTTATATACTTTTCAAGGGAATAATGAATTCTTGTTCATTGGGAGATCCCCAATCATTTCAGAATATTTCTACGATTTGATTATAAGTTATTCAAATTATCATGAGAAATATTAACACCTGATTGAAACTGCTAATATGTGACTTCAAGATCAGTTTTAATTGTAATAGTTTTGCTTATATTTGAGAAAATAGGAACAAGATTCATACCATCATTAACCCCCTCTCAGGGTTTCTCTAATAACAAGTCCCGTTTATGCCCATAAATTGGAATCATATAAATAGTTTCTCTAGTCTAATTTGTTTTAATATAAATTAATATGGTTATTTTTTAAAATATTATATAATACAGTAATTGAAATAGAATGAATATAAAGAATAAGTAGGGATCCAATTGAAATTTTATATATTGGAAATTATTTTGAGATGTCTAAGATTTATCTAATGTTTATTTATTAAGGGTACCATATGAATTTTCATTTCCGTTATTTTTTTTAAATAAAAAGGAGAGATTCTTGTGGAAAATTATCCTTCACTAAAAAACATTTCTTAAAGAGAATTTTCTTTCCCTTAGAAATGTTTTATCATTATCTTGGCTTTCAATCCCTTATTTAATATCTTCTCCCAACAAGGTGTAACTACTTCTTACTAAGTGAAAAAAATCAGATCCATATCGAAAAACTTTGAGTACTAAAGTTCCTTAAGATAACAAGTCTTCCTATTTTTAGACACCTAATTCTCAGCTATTAGAATATGATTTCTCTGAAATTAAAACTCTAAATTATATTAAATTTAGATTTTGAAATCTATGAAATTCAGACTTCGAATTCTCTGAAATTCAGACTCCAAATTCTATGAAATTTAGGCTCTGAATTTTCTAAAATTCAGACTATGAATTATCTTAAATTAAGACTGTGATTTCTATGAATTTAATACTCTTGAATTCCCAAAAATTCAGACTTTGAATTCCTCAGAATTCATATTATTAATTCCTCCATATTTAGATGCTGAATTCCTCATTATTCAGACTCCGGATTCATTAAAATTAAGACTATAATTTCTTTAAAAATAGAATCCAAATATCCATTTTCTAAAATCCAATTGTTTATATATTTAAAATCTATACTCTATTTTTTAGAGATTCTAATTATTCGGATTTGGTTATGATACATCATTTTCCTTACTCATGTTTTTGTTACAATAGAACCATGTTGCCCAATTTGTTTCTAACTAAATATTGGTTGAGTGACACATATATAGGTCTTAATGAGATTCACAGAAAATATATCCAATCGAGGAGGGAGATGATAATTTTAATTTTTTCTACAAATACGATCTCATTAGAATGATCTCATAATATATGAAATCATTCAATGATCATAAGGATTGCATGTTGTGAATTGACTTCTAAAGAGATAATAACTCAATTACATTTTGGATTTTATGAACATATTTTTCAACCGTAAACATCTTCTTCGGTTTCATTTCTGTAACTCTAATTTTTGATGATTACAATCATGGTCTTCTTAGGATTGGAAGACAGAGGTTATGACTAAATTATTGCATTAGGGCTTGCAGGATAGAAATATAGAATCAAATATTCTTATCGAGGACTTACCCTAGTGTGGGTAAGACAGAAATTCTTGAAAGTATAAATCAAAGTACAATTATTCATGTTTTTTTGATACCACTCTCTTTGGGTTAAAAGAATTTTTAATTGTTTACTTTATTATTGTTTCACTTTTTATTTATGTTTTATTTTTCAATGTATGAAATTATAAAATTCTTATACATTCATGTACTTTTTTTATATTATAAGTAATATTCTATATGATTTATAGTAGAATCATTTCATTTGATAAACCTAATTAAGTTTAGGATTCTTTTAATTGGATATGGGACCTTCCAATAATCCCATTATGTATAAACCAACGAGGGATTATAAATTTACCTTATTTAGCATTATCAAACATATATTTCTTTAAGGTTAAAAGAGAATGTTTTAAACCTAAAATTCACCCACCCCTCTTTTAATTATTCATATAAATATACTATTTTGATCCTGTAATTGGAATCAGAGGAAGGTCTCTGAAATACATATACTTACATATAAGATTTCATTCTCACTTTATTTATATTATAAATCTTCTCACTCTACTTTTCATTTTAAAATTTTTTTAATGATTTTTATCTTTGTTTATAAAATTTTTTCTACTAACATGTTTTGTTGAAAATTATTTTCTTATAGAATGGAATGTCTGAATATTGGTCATATTGAAAACATAAATCCTACCACACCGCCAATTGTTGATTAAAAGGATTATGAGTAATAGAAATATAATATGAAGACATATGTCATTAAAACTATAGTGGGTAACTTTATTATGTTCACTAGAGACAACACAATTCTTGATAAGGAAGTCAAAACCTTCACCAGCCAAGAGAAACTGGAATATCAATTAAACTATAAGGTACAAAATACATTGTTGTTTCCTATAACTACGAATACATATATTCAAATATATTCTTATGAAGATTCCAACTCAATTTGGATGAAACTTGATGTTACACATTTTGTAACTTCTAATGTGATAAAAAGTATAAGAGTTATGTTGATAGATAAATATCAGGGATTCTTTATTACCTTATGGAGATCATGTTTTTAAATTACAACAACGATTTATGATAGTTTTCAATCATCTTTAATATATGTGTTATAAAATACATGATGATGAAGTTCTAATGGATAAGATAATTGACATCATGCCAATGAGTGGGAATAAAATGGACAGATATCTTTTATAAAATAAATGTATCTAACATTACTCTTGATAAGTTATTTGGAAATATTATTCATCACGAGACAAAGATAAAGAGAGATGATGATTCCGACAAAAATAAAAATCGTAATGTAAGTGTAGCATTCACTAATACATCTTATTCTAAGACACTAGAATGAGTAACTAGATCTAAAACTGTGAAAGATGTTGTTATATCCGAATGAAGGGACAATGATCAGTCTGAAAATTAATTACTCTATATTTCTTTAAGGATGAACAAGATTTTTTTAAGGAAAGATTTTTATAATAGATATAAGAAGAAAGATTGAAAGAACAAGATAGATTCTTAAGCAACCTATTATGAATGTAAATGGGATGGACATATCAGTCCTGATTTTCCTTTTCTTAAGAGAAAAGGTATGAAGGAAAATCATTCTAAAAGGAATAGAAAGAAGAATTATAAATCTAAGGATAAGAATGTCTTCAATGAAAATGTCACCAGGAGTGCCAGTGGTTATCCCTATTCATATAAATCTTCAGAATATGAATCTTATGGTTAGAATAATAGTGGTCTTATAACTATAGTGCATATTAAAAATAATTGTTTTATAGCTATTGTACATGATAATGAATCCTTAACCAATATTTCTTTAAATTAATATTTTCCCAATGATAAATATTATGAATCATTAGATGATGAATCTTCTTCATCAGAAGATAATACATTATCTTCATTTGAATATGTTTTTATATTTTCTAAATTACTTGAGAATGAGAAATATAAAATAAAAAAGATGTTAGAGAAATAAAATTCTAGATTTTTTGGTTTAAATAAAGAAGTAACCTACCTTCCTACGGATCTTGATCTGAAAATTTTGATTTGAAATGTGTTTGTGAAAAACATAAGGAACATAATTCTAATAAGGATAAACATTCTAGAGTCTTGAAAATGTTTTTTCTAAGAATGATATTTCATAGAAAAACTCTTGTTCTAAAAATAATGACATTGAGGGTAAGAATTCAGTAATCAGACTAAAATTCAATTTTTTTTTCCTTATAAAACCATTTATTATATTTTACTTCAGAAAGGAATTAATTTGATATATTTTAATCACAAATACGTCTTCTTAGGAATTTTTCAAGAACTAGTTATACTCATTCCAAACCAGTTTTTAGAAATAAATTTTTTGTTCCCTAATATTATCCTTTTTTTACTAAATGTCAATGTGGTCGATATTGGGAGAGAAATGTTTCCTTAAAAAACTCCAACCTTATGTTTTCATAAATCATAATTTTCAAATAAAATGTGAAATCCTAATATTTTACTTACTAAATTTTCCAGATACAAGAATGTTTGGATTCCAAAATTCTAACTCATCTATTTTTAGGAAAATAAATAATGCACCAACAACAAAACATCATACATGGATAATGGATGTTCCAATAATGTGGATTTTAAGAAAAAAATCTATTAAAATATTATAATGATGAAAGGAGGAAAAATATCTCTTTGAGGTAATTCTTAGAGATAATTTATTGGAATAAATAACATTATTATTCTTGGAAAATCATTTATATAAAATGATCTATATGTTTTTTTCCAAATAATAACCTCATTATCATAGTAATATTATTTGATAAAGGTTACCTTGTGAATTTTTGGAATGATAAATGTATATTACAGAATTCCAAGGGAGTTTTTATTCATTATTCCCATAGGCATGATAATGTTTACACAGTTAACATAGAATACCCTAAGATCCATGATCTTCCTTTACTTAGTGCAATGGAAGATAAATATTAGTTATGGAATAGAAGAATAGAACAATTTAACCTTAGGAAACTATGAAAATTCTCAAAGAAAAGACTTTTTAATTATCTAATGAAGCATATATTTTATTCTTCAAAATAATTTGATCCTTGTCAATATGGTAAGAAATATTTGTCATGATTTAAATCAATTGGTGAATTCTCAACATATGATGCATTAAAGATACTGAATATGGATCTCTTTGTTCCAACAGAAACTGGAATAATTGGAGGCAAATACATTGAATTTTTTCAAGTTGATGATTACATCAGATTTACATGGGTCTATTTTCTAGTAAAGAAATATGAACCCTTTTCATATTTTAAAAAATTGGGTGCCCATATTAAGATAGGGAAAATATTCCTTTGATAAATATTCATTGTGATCATGGAGGAGAATTTAAAACTTCAGATTTCAAAACATTTTGTAGTAAAAAATCCATTACTCATAATATCGTAGCACCAAGAACCCCTCAAGGAAATGGTGTATTTGAGAGATGAAATCTAATTCTTCCAAAGATAACTAGAACCACATTAATTAAACATTATATTTCTAAACAAATTTTGGTCTAAAGATAATAGTACATCCTATTATATTATAAATTGAATTTTAATCAAATCATTTCCTAATAAAAGTCTTTATGAATTGTAGACTGGTTGAAAACATATAATTTCTTAATCCAGTGTATTTGAATGCAATTCATTAATCCTAAATACAAAATAAAACATAAATAAGTTTTCACCAAAATCCGATGAAGGATTTTCCTAACATACTCCACTAATTCTTAGGCTTATAGAGTTTTTTAAAAAAATACGTGTATTGGTGAAGAAGAAGTGCATGTAAAATTTGAATAAACTTAACCCTTTATTATTAAACAACCCCAACGTAGATCCTCTAATGTTTTTCAAAAACCTATTATCAAAATTTGTCATAATATTATTCTAATACGGAAAATACTCAATATTTTTTTGAAGTATTGAACCCATAATATTTTCTACCATATTTTGATGAACATGTTTTAAAAACCTGAAATAAATTGTTTCTTAAGAATCATCTAAGTGATATAATCATTTGTGATGTAATTCAACCTACAAGGATAAGATTTATTTTAATAAATGAAGTACAAAATCTATAATTCCATTCCCAATTAGAAAAATAATCAGTAATGAATCTTTAGATGATGATGATTTAATTAAATCCATGCAATATGAGTTAAATTAATTAGAAATAAACAATGTTTGGACCATGGTTCAAAGACCTAAAGAAAATTCCAAAATTAATTAAATTGGTCTTCAAAAATAAATGTGATGAAGATGGAATCATAGTATGAAGTAAAGCGACATATGTTCCAAGGGTTAAAATCAACAAAAATGGATATACTATAAAGAAACTTAATCTCTTATATCTAGACTTGAATCTATTCATATTTTACTTGTCATTGCAGCATTATTTAATTTCAATGTCTTCCACATGAACGTGAAGTGTTATTTCATTAACAAATATTTTCAAGATGATGTTTATGATGAATAAACTCCTCTATTTGAAGACAAAAACCATTAGGAACATGTTTTTAAACATACCATACCTTTATATGGACATAATCAATCAACTAGGGCCTAATATGGTAGACTTAAAAAAATATGTTACAAAATAAATTATGTTCTGTGAAATGCGGATCCAACACTTTTTATAAATAAAGATAATAAAAAAATTATTTCATAAATATATGGCGATGAAGATATATTATGATGAACTCATTCATCTATAACTGATTTATTTGTGAATCTAATGAAATCTGAGTTTGAAATAAGAATGATGGGTGTGTAAAAATTTCCCTTGGTTTTAAAATTTCTCAAAAACTAGAAGGAACATATATATCTCAACATAATTATATTAATTATATTCTAAAAAATTATATATATGACAACAATAAAAGTAATATCACTCTAATTGGTACCTTATATTCGATTGATCCTCATGAATAATGGAAATCAGAAGATCAAACATCCTTTAAAGGCATGATAAGATGTTTATTATGCTTAACATCTATTCATTCAGACTTAATGTTTTTGTATTCATATGTGTATGATATCCATACAATCCAAATGAATATCATTTAAAATAAGTGAAAATAGTTTTTGTCTATTTAAAGGTAACTATGGAATTGGGGATTTTCTATTCTTCTGAAAATTATTATTTTTTAAATGTTTTTTGGATGCTGATTTTGGTGAATATTTAATGGATTGAAAAAGTACATCCAAAACATTTCATTTAGATGGTGAATCAATATTTTCATGTTCATGCAAGAGTCAACACATTGTATAACTTTCTACTACAAATGTTGAATATTTAGTAGCTGGAAGTTGTTATGCTCAACTGTTGAGGAAGCAGCACACACACACAGACTATGGCATGCGTTTTACCAAAACAAAAATATTGTGTGATAATACAATGATAATTTTTCTATGAAAAAACCTTTCACATCACTCTTGTTCCAAACAAAAATATATTCGACATCACATTATATAGGATCACACACTTATTTTACAGTTTATTATAACACAAGATCAAATTGATGATATTATTACAAAATCTTCACCCTCTGATGGATTTGAATATATTAAATAAAAATTAGGAATGATAAATATAAGGTAATCTTCTATATTATCTTTTATTGGTAACCTATATCCTCTTATTTATAAAATCATTTTTCATGGGGAGGGGGTTACAATTATGGTTTACCTTAAATTTTCTTTGTTAATAACATTTTTCGAAACGCAATTTATTTATTTTCAGAAACCAGTTTTTTTTTTCAGAACCCAAATTTTGCAGAACATAATATTTCCTTGTCTTAATTATGTTTTCCAAAATTCATTATCTTCCAAAAGAACCTTATTCAATAATGATTTTTTACCAATCTAGAAGGTATGTTTTCTTACATATATCACCATAATTATATTTTTACATGTTGGAATGTTTATCCCATTTTATGAAAAATTCTGTCAGGTTCACATTCATAAAATCAAATTTCTTAATAAAACCACAAAATATTAGATACAACCAAATCCTTTTTTGTCATTCTTAACAACCTTCAAATCATATAATTCTTATTTAAACCATTGTTTCAAATAAATAATTCAAATCATTACCTCAAAGCAAATATAGAGGCCCTCTAATCATTGTCCCTTATCATTTTTTGATGTATTTTTAAACTGAAGATCTGATCCTCTTCAAATAGGTCATTTAATTATTCATGTTTTATTATATTCTAGTTTTCGCTTGATGATTCATTGTATAGTTATATGTATTCATACAAAAAAATCAAATATTGGAAAACATACTGGGAAATTTTTGTTGAACCAAATTTCATTCCTAAGTATAATTCCACAATTTTGAAGAATATCAAGTTGAATGGATGCGACGGTTTTGTGTTGCTAAGCCGAAATGTCATGATCCAATTTATCCTGACCTTCTCATAGAGTATTATGATACAATAATTTTTTTATGTAGTATGGGTAAGTGACGGTTTTCATTCAAAAGTTATGGAAAAACCTATTATTTATCATTCAACATGGATAAAAATATACGTGTAATTCCTTTTGTAGGTGAGGGAATCTGTTTTTCTAACAAGTTTCCTGATAAGGCAGAAATCTATTAGAAGTAAAAGGGAATTGCGTGCATTGGAGTCAAGGGAGTAAAATCCCCAAATATCATCCATATTTCAATGAATTTCAGGATGTTTTCATTATGGGTACAAGGTTTATTTATTTTGAGAAAGGGAGACAATGACACTGTAAATAAAATTGATATATTATTTTTAGAATTTTTGGTTAATCTAAGAAAGGTAAACCCGATGAAGTACATCATTCTGAAAATCACCTACATAAATAATGGAACTCTCAATTATCATATAATCATGTATCTAATGTTCTTGTCATAGATCATTGTGATTTGTTTAGAATCATTTAAAATTAAAAATAGTTCTAAACCTAAAACCATTATAATCATGTTGCTAAGTGATGAAACCCTTATAATAATGAAAAACAATTATTAGAATTTTGTGTTCTCCCCGAGAGTAAATTTCATGATTTAGTCAAGAAATGGGAAGTAGTAAAAAATATATGAAATCCTATAAGAATAGAAAAGATAAGGAACTACAATCAAAATAAAAATTTCCAGTTCAATGAACTAAATTAGCACTATGAAAGCTGAATATACAAAAAAACCTTCTCTAATGAAGTAGAAGGGATGTGGAGGGAGCAGAAGAAAAAGAATGAGGAATATCCGAGCATTGGGCTAGATCCTTTCAAGGGAAAGGCCTTGAAAATAAAAACACTTGAAGAATGAGAAATGCATGAAAAATGGAAGTTAACGAAGAAAATGACAGAATCCAAAATTTACTAAGCCTAACATGAAGATAAAGAAAAGACTTTTGAAAATATTCAGGTACAAGAATATTTTCTCCCAGAAATAGATCATTTAGAAACATGGAGAAAAAAATTTCTAATTCTGGAACACATTGTAGATGAAGATATAATTTAGCAAGTTGAAGAAGAAGAATAACTAAAAGTGTAAGATGGTAAAAGTGATTAAGTGATTAACAAGTAGAAGAATATCATGAGTAGGAATATCCTTTAGATAATATATCAATAAGAATTTACTTAGTGGAGTCAACCAAAAATAATTTCTCAAGTGAAATATAATGATAGACATGATGAGGTTGAAAAATGTACTAATGATGATAGTAGAAATCATTATTTCTTACATCCATATGATGTTAAGGAAGTTTCTTTGAAAGAAGAGGTTGAAAAAGATAAAATAGTACAAATCTCTCAGTGATAATGAGTTTTCGAGGGTTGAAAAGGTCATTTAAAAAATGAATAAAGAAAAGTGATACACTAAAAAAGGTTGCGGTTCAAATGGCTATGAAGGATGTTTGTGGTTCATCTAAGAGGAAAGATGAAGATCTAGAAAAAGAATCCTCACAAACAAGGGAATCAGCTTCTAAATCTTCTTCCTCCTTAGGACATGATTTCGTTGTTCAATCCTTAATAAAGATAGTAAACACAATAATTTTTATTCCTATTATTAATTCAAGGTTCCAGTTGTATCTGCATTATATAAATCATATTTCATACTCGATAAGCATGCTCTTGGAAAAATTTATCAATGTTGAAGAAGATATCAAAAATTTTCATATCAGTTATGATGATCATATAAAATCATGCACGGAAATGACTAAATGGTCAATTTTAGTTATTTCGAATGTGAAGATTATAGATGATTTATGTTAACCAATAAAATATTTCTTTGATCAATCAGATAAAATTGTGGAGAACCTAATTTAAAATATTTCTACAAATTTCAATCAAGAGTAAAACACCCAGATTCAAGATGATAAATATTTTAATGGTAAGTTTAATTCAATTACTCTAAATATAAATATACGAAGGGAACTTAGTATTGGGATTGATGAAAAGTTAAAATAATTAGAAGAGATAGAACTATTTCATGTAGAAATTATGAAGTCACATGAAGAAAAAAAGTCAATGTTCGAGTAAACAAGAATTAAGATCAGGATTAGTTGAATAAGAATTATAAGGATGATCAGAAAGTACTCATAAATTTAAAGTCCACTGTGAGAAAGCTCATTCTAGAAGAAAATAAGGATGAATTAATTTCCTATCAATCCTATCTTTTGTTTTCAGTCTACCCTCTAACAACTTATCTTATCATAATGAAATTTTTTCTATAATTTAATTGTTTGGTTTTGTATATCACTAACCATTTAGGTACAATTATTTTTGTTTTTATTTCCCTCTTCTTTTTTGAAAATAAAAAATGTAGAGACAAAAATGATAAAACGATTACTGATTATAAAGAAGATAATTCCTTAAGAAAGGGGATGATTATGTAATAGGGATTCTACTTATTGAAGAATTTTCTTACGCAAGAAAAAGAAAATCCCCAAAGAAAAAAATAATATGATCCTTATGGATTTTAAAACCTAAGGGTGTGTTAGTAATTTTCATCATGGTTCATAAGTAAAGTGAAATATGTTTTCATTTAAAGTTCAAAAAGAAAAATTATTATTTTTTATATTATTTTTCAAATGGTTATTTGTTATTTTTAAAAAGGGGGAGCTTATTGAGTCAATAAGGTTTTCTTATGACTTTTATACTCCTTTATGTTTTGAAAACAACAAACAAAATTTTCTTAAGGAAAATTATCTTTCTCTGAGAATTATTTTCTTAAAGGAAATTTTCTTTCTTTAAGAAATGTTTTTTCTTGATCTTCTTTTTTCAATAACTTATTCAATGTCTTCTCAAAAAATTATCTAAATTTATATTTCTATGTTAAAAAATATGATCATTATCAAAAACCTCATAATCTTATAGTTCACTAAGCTACCAGTTCTTACTTTTTATAGACATCAAATTTACTATTTTTAGACATCGAATTATCTGAAATTCATACAATAAATTTTTTGAAATTCAGACTACTAATTATCTTAAATTCAGACACAAAATTCTCTAAAATTTATACTCCAATTCTCTAATATCCAAACTCCGAATTCTCTATAATTCAAACTCCAAAATCTCTAAAATTCAGAATCTAAATATCTAAAATTCATACTATGAATTCTATGATATTTAGACTCAAAATTCCTATTAATTCAAAATAATAATTCATTATAATCCAACATCCAAATTCCACATAATTCCAACACCAATTTCATCAGAATTCAAACTCTGAATTCATCATAATTCAAACTCCAAAATCTATAGAAACCAGACTCTGAATTCTTAAAAAAAGAATCTAAATGTCCATTTTTCTATAATCATATTGTTTATATATTTAGACTCTAAATTATATTTTTTGAGATTTGGATTATTTAGATTTTATTAGTCTACTTCATTTTTCATGTATATATTTTCGTAATAAAAAAATGATGACTTAAAATTTATTTCTTTCTATCCATTTGTTAAGTGACAGGTGTACAGGTCCCTTCTAGATTCAAGTAAATATATGACCAATGGAGGAGGTAGAAGTAAATTGAAATTTTTTATATTAATAGGATCTCATTTAAATGTGATCATAATCATTGAAATCATTCATTGATCAAAGAGATTACATGCAGTGATGTGCATCCAAGATAGGAAAAGACTCTCTTATCTTGTGAGTTTTAATAACATTTTGTTCTACCATGAACATCTTGTTCTGTTTTCATTGTGTGAATTCGATTGTTGATGAGGGAAATTTAGGGAATCTGATGATAGGAAGACAAAGATTCCAACTACTTTAATGTTCAAGGGCTTGTGAGTTTGCAAGAAAGACATTGAAATTCTTATTGAGGCTTTTCCCTAGTGCGGGTAAGATAGAATTTATTGAGTGTAAATAAAGAGACCTTTATCCGAGGTTGTGGTTCTCCTACTCTTTGTGCTAAATGATTTCCTATTTGTTTACTTTTATATTATTTTGTGTTTTGTTTATACGGTATTTTGTTAAAATATTAATGTAAAACATTCTTATAAATTATTTTTGTTATTTACTTAGATAAATAAGATTCAACATGATTTAAGGTAGAACATTTTCCTAACATAATCCTCCTAAGTTTAGGTATCTTTTAAGTGGACGTGGTCCCTACCAATTCTCACATTATGTAAGAACCGAAGAGGGACTGTGAATTTATCTTATTTAACTTTTTTAAACATAGTTTTTTATGAGGTTAAAATAATAAATCTCTAAACCTACAATTCAACCCCTATAATTGAGAATCTATGTATACTATTTAGATCCTACGTCTAAAGGCATACATGGCTTAAAAATAAAAGGTATGAATAAATATGATTTTCTATATACTTTTTTGTACAATGATGTAACATGTCTATCTAATGAGCTTGATACTACATGAAATGTAAGAACTACTGATGATGATGAGAATTCATTATATTCAATGGTAGAAATTATTAACATTTCTGTAGAGATAAATCAGTTTCTAAATGAATAAAACATTGTTCTGAAAATAAAGAATGAATCTCATTGGATCCATGTTGATGCAGAAAAAATTGATATCTAAAAATTAAAAATCCATAATCAAATACTAAATGATGTGGCCAAAAATATGAGGGATAAAAATGACAGTCAGAACGAGGAATTGGAGGATAGGTAGAATAGAGCTGACAAAGATGATTCATGGAATACCATGACTTCTCAATTGGGGAAATCATAGTAAGGAAACATGGAGAACGGTGAAGCAATAAAGAAATAGTATGGAGTTGAGCATAATATTGTTGATGATCAGGTTAGACCATTTATGGTGATAGGTATGATTCTTTTGAATTATACCCTTGTGAAAGTGATCTTTCATATTGGTGCATCACATTCTTTCATTGCTTCCCATGTTGTTTATTTACTAAGATTATAATTGGAAATGATGCATTCTGATTTAAAACTCTAAACTCTTCGTAGTGAAAGAGATTTTCAATCCTTTGTGTGTAGAGAATGTGCAATAACTATTGATTAAGATGGGATGAAATGGGACTTCTTGTTATTGGGAATGGATTTTTATGATGTAATCCTATGTATGTATTTGTTGACAATGCATGAGGCTCACATTTTCTGTTATTGTGGAATAGTGAGTTTCATTAATGAGGATGGAATCGAGAATCTCTTCATATGGGAGAGGATGGTAATGAAATGGGAAAAGAGCTTGTTGGCACCAAAAGTGGGAATGATATCATATCAGTTTGAAGCATTGAATTTGGAATCAATGGAATTGATGGATGAAAATAGTTTTCCAGTAATTCTAGATCAGTTTTAAGATGTATTTCCCATGAACATCTCAGGGTTACCACCTATAAGGGAAGTGGATTTTTCAATTTATCTCCTTTGAGGGGATTATTTTATTTCCCTTCCATATTACAAGATGGTACCAATAGTGTCACATGAATTGAATGTGTAATTGGAGGAGCTGAAAAGAAAGGGTTTCATTTGGCCATGTACATCTCTGTGGGCATCACCCGACTTGATTGTTAATAAAAAAGAGGGAACTCCATAGCTGTGTGTTGATTATCATAAGCTTAACTAGGTTAAAATAAAGAACATAAAACCACATCCATGCATTGATGATATATTATACCAATTAATGGGATATTAATGGTTTTTCACAATTTACTTGTGATCATGATATCAGTAATTTCCAATTGAGAAGTAATATATTCTAAAGGCAACTTCTAGAAGAAGATATTTTCACTATGAATATGTATTCATGCCTTTCGGTCTATCAAATTTTAATGGCCTGAAAATTGACTCATTATATATTTTGACAAAAAACTTAGTTCCATCAAATGGTTCTTCCAAAATATTGGCATCGGTCATAATCTCACACCGAAATGGTGGCACCTCTGACAATGGAAAAGCTTATGGTGGCATTGTAACAATAGAACCGTGAGGGTGAAACTGTGATGGTCACACCATCATGGTCACACATTGAAGTGGTGTCACGACTGACGGTGGCACCATGAGGGTGCACCAATAATGGTGGCACTGTTAGGGTGGCATCGTGAAGGTGGCACAGTACCAGTCACACCATCATGATCGACAACCGAAATGGTGTAATCACTTACATTGGAAACGTGAGGATGGCATCGTGGTGGTGGAACTGTGCCCATGGAACCACTTATATTGTCTCACCAAATGATGTCCCACCCTTATTTCTTTATCTAGTTCCATTCCCGCAATGTATCTTTTGATGTAAGAGCATTTTAATACCCCCTTCAAATCCATTTAAAGCTAAAATGATATCTAAAACTCTCCATGTGTTGGGAGACCCTTGACATATGAAAACATGTTTCTTTTCCTCAGTGTCACACCTTTTCCCATACATTCCAGTTCCACCCCTTTTAGGCATTTTCCTATGATTAAAGAAAAACATTTAACACACATCTGTTATGGCCACCTCTCAGATGATAATTATTAAATGACAATTAATTCCATCATGTGTAACCATCCAACTGCATGGTGAAACCACGATCAAACTTTTATGTTATTCAAAATTCATATCCTATAACTCCATGATCTCACCTTTTTATCACACCAGAATTTCTTCTTCCTCTTCTTGGTTGGTCTTATTTCCCTTCCTGGGTGAGTTTGGAATCGCCCTTGCTGAGGAACATGGTGTGCCTATACAGGATACTTTATACTCCCTCATGGAGTCCTCGATGTTCCTCCTATACATGTTGTGCTTCCCCAATTCTTAGTTTATAGAAAGAATATTCGATCATTTATCATCCATGTAGGGCTCAACCTTGGTCTTTCTTTACTATTTATCATGCGGGGAAGATATTTTCTTGTTTCTACAGGGTTGGAAGAAACCAAGCCTTAATAAAGATAATAAATGTTCTTTGAATTAATGAAGGGGTGTGTTTGATGATGCTATTGTACACATTCACCCTTTCATATTTGTTTTTAATTGTATGAGCTTGTGTCCACTGAAAATATTGGTCATTGGTGGTCATTCCTCACACAATAATGAACCCATGTATTCTATGATGATTAAATGGATTTAACATGGAATTTGGTTAATCATGAAAACTAGGTTGATTAAATTAATGTCGAGGGAATAATAATCCTTGGGTGAACACCCTAGTTAACAAAACGAAATGATGAAACCAATGAATGATGTGATAGAATTTGGAAACTCCATTGATCTGTATTAGTAATATGCATGGTTGTACTACATGATTCTTTTGGGGTTACATGAATGGGTATGGGATCCCCTATTGTGGTGTATTAGTTGGTTTGTGGATATAAGAATGTGTGGTGTCGTATGGTGGGGCTTGATTTTCTTTTAGTAGTTTGAGGGATCTCACATATCCTTTTTGTTTTGTGACTTTATAAGAGAAATGGGCATGAATTCTTGATCTGCTTCTCGATTTTTTTCCTTCCTTGTATTATTGCTATTTCTATTAGTTTCCCAATACTGAACAATTATTTAAACTAGAAACCCTCCAATGTGATAACATGAATGGGTTCAATGGGGAATTATTTTCTGGGAATGAGTTGTGAATTGAATATGGGTGGTGTGCTTTCTAAACATGAATATTAACGAGGGTGTTTGTGTATAGGATGGTTTTTTAACACCTAGACTAGAATGAGTGCTTATTTAACTATATGTATAATTTAGTTCTAAGGTTTCCTATTCCTTCCCTACCCATGTTGATCACTTCATTCCAAACACACCCATTTCAATGTGGGAGGGTTTTTTTCCAACTCTACTATGTGTGACTGGTTATTTTATCATTTTCCGCTTCCTTCCCTAAGTAACCCAAGACTCTTTGAGTATGATGTGATAGCATTAGGTACATTATAGTCCAAGATTATTTGGAAAGTGTAGTTTTGGTTGTTGGACCAGGTGTGTGTGGGCGGTTTGTTTCCCAATTATCTTCGGTATGTGGCCTAGGTGTCTTCGTGCATGTTGATAGTTGTTCTGTCCGGGGATTCCTCGAGCATGATGGTGGTTTTTGTGGCCCAAGTGTTTCCAGGTGGGATGTCTGGTTGTGGTAGCCCAAGTGTGTGTAGGCAGGTTATAGTAGTGGGACTGCAGTGGGAATGGCGGGAGAGGTCTGTCTTATAGGATGTATTTAATAACTTATGGGTAAGTGGTGTGGGGTACCCAATAATCAATGTGCTATTACTGTTACTTTACTTAACTTTAATTATTTGGGGAGTGTTATATGGTGAATTTGGATGGATAGTTTCTTTGATAGGTGATTCAGTTATCTCTTTTTTCTCACAGGGCATTAAAATTCCTCCCCACTTGTGCACAAGATCTTTTGGTTGTCCCTACAATGTATACATGTATACTCACCCTATATATATGAAAATGTTTTTAGGTTTCCTAAAGAACTTCGAGGGCTATGTGGGACCATACTAGTTTGAATGTTGGGACTATTGTTGCTGTTTTTGTTTTCCTTTCTTTTGTATTTTCCTTTCAATTTTTATTGTATTGTAGAACTTATTTTTGAAACGTGCATATTGGAATGGATTGTTGGGGCTTTACTTTTACATCGTGTTTTGGTGTTGTTTGGGAATTACTATCTTATCTATAGATCTTGTTAAATTAAAAGGTTCATGCCTTCAATTTTGCATGTAATTCCATATTATAGGTGATAGTAGCCACTCCAGGACATATTGAAGGTGGGTCTCAGGGGTCATTATACCTCCGTTAACACGAATAATGAAGGCTCTAGAAATCTGTTGTCCCTTCCCGTATCTTGGCGAAAGCGGGTCGGGAAATAATGGTATCAGAGGGAGGTTGATAGATAGGATAGATCTTAGAGTTCTTAATATTGAGGATTTCATGGGATGGTAGGAAAATAGTGTTAGAAAATCCTATTGTGTGAAAAAGGATAGGGAATACTAGCTAGGAAATGATATTTTAGGGCCCCCCATGATCCAATACAAGGACTTCGGCCCTACCGAACGACAAAGTGAGGCTACAATGATTATAGGATAGAGACCCTAAGAAAGTTACATACATCATAATGACTTATCATCTAGTGATTCATAAGTCTTATGGGGATTTAAAATGAATAATAAGTCTATGAAAAATTAAAATAATTTTTAATACACTACTCGGACTTTTGCATTCTTGGTTTACCTTGTAGGTATGGAACCTGGAAGATGACCACAAGTAGTCCAAGAGATTGAGGCCCATGAAGATAATATGGATGATCAAAGGAGGGATAACTTAGAGGAGGAATAAAATCAGTGGAAGATGATGATTTAAGACTTTCAGAGGAAAACCAACAGGATGTATGAGGGAAGTGTCTCAAATATGGATACAAAAATCTAGCTCGAGGAGTCGGTGTTAGCTTTCACCTTGATCTAGGATTCAACAGAGTACTATATTCCTTGGCAATAATCCAGATGTGGGGAGTAGTATGTTAGTGGTGGATGATATATCTTGGGGTTAA
This sequence comes from Viscum album, assembly GCA_963277665.1. Classification (NCBI taxonomy): domain Eukaryota; kingdom Viridiplantae; phylum Streptophyta; class Magnoliopsida; order Santalales; family Viscaceae; genus Viscum; species Viscum album. Next base: position 1,497,201,962 of record OY728145.1, read on the forward strand.
GAGGGATGCTGAGGTTATGTGGATAGAATTCGAGAGGGAATTTTGGGCAAAATTCCTCTATTCCATGATGAAGGCTGAGAAGAGGCAGGAGCTACTCTCCCTTCAGCAGGGGGTATGTCAGTGAGAGAGTTGGTGATCATGTTCAAGGATCTCCTCCACTTTGTTCTAGACCACTTTTTAGTTGATGAGTCTTGAGTGAGGCATTTAGAGGAGTCACTCTGGCCTTCTATCTATTATTTTGTTACTCCCTTCACTCTACTAACATACTTGGAGGTCCAGAAGAAGGAAGATAGCGGTGTCAGGCTGTTCATAGACTACCAGAGACAAAATCAGGTAATGTTCAAGAACGGTTACCCTCTCCCAAGGTTAGGCGACCTCTTTGACCAATTGAAGGGGGAGTATGGTTCTCTAAGATAGACATATGGTCAAGATATCACCAGTTGTGGGTGAAGGAAGGTGACATCTCGAAGAATGCCTTTTGGTGCAGAAATGGGAAAATTAAGTTCGTAGTCATGTCGTTCGACATTATAAACTCACTAGACATGTTCATGGGGTTCATGAACATCATCTTCTTGGAATATCTAGACCTGTTTGTAGTTGTGTTTATTGAAGAAATCCGTATCTACTCCAGATCAGAGGAGGATCACACTGAGCATATGTGGACAATTTTAGAAGTCCTCTGATAGCACCTGCTCTTTGGTAAATTTTCCAAGTGCATGTTATGGATACGAGAAGTACACTTCCTTGGACTCGTGGTGTCTGAGTAGGTAATAGTAGTGGACCTTTCAAATATCGAGGCGATTGATTCTTGGGAGGCACCCAAGAATGTGATGGAGGTTCGTAAATTCTTGGCCCTAGCAGGTTACAACTAGATATTTGTGCCCAACCTCTCTTGAGTTGCAACACCTTTTATTATCTTTACAATGAAGGACCAGGCGTCTGTGTGGAATGGGTAGTGAGAGGCAACGATCAGTTATTTGAAGGGGAAGTTGGTTAGTTTCCTAGTGATGAGGTTTCTAGAAGATGGAGTGGTATTTGAGGTATTTTGTGATGCTTCAGGCCAAGGATTGGGGTGTGTGCTGATTCAATAGAAGGTGGTGATCTCTTTTGGGTCTAGGAAGATAGGTCCCCATGAGAATAACTATGACACCCACGATCTCGAGCTTTCAAAGGGAGTGTTCTCACTAATGTTGTGGAGGAATTACCTCATTGGGGAGAGCATCATGGTCATCACGGATCACAAGAGTTGGAGGTATCTATTATCCCATCAGAACCTGAACATGCAGAAGTAGAGGTGGATGTAGTTTCTTTAGGAATACGACTTCGAAATCTCTTACAATGAAGGTAAGGGGAATGTTGTGTATGATTCATTGAGAAGGAAGTCACCGAAGGATGTAGTTCAGGAGTCAGAATATGCTTGGAAGGTGATGGAGGAGTTGGATTCCCTACACCGAGATGCATGGGTGGAGGATGGTAGAGTCTGTTTGTTCTAGATGATTGTGAATTCCTATCTATTACAGTAGGTAGAGGAGTCTCAGTGGGGGGAATTAGAGGCTAATGTGATACAATATCATGTTATCCAGGGTGATACTCCATGAGGATGGTCGGAAGACGGGCAAAATTAGATGATGCTTCATGGGAAGTTGTTTGTCTCAATGGAAATGCACAAGAGATTTCTTGGTTTGTTCAACAACTCATCCCTTGAAGTGGACACAAGAGTTTCAAAAATGTATCGGGGCTTGAGGGGTCAGTTTTGGTGCCCCAGGGTGAAGCGGACAATGGCATATTTTGTGGTGAAGTGCCTCATATGTCAGTAGGTGAAGGATGAACACCGCATCCGAGGGGGTCTGTTAGAACCTTTTGATGTCCCTGAGTGGAAGTGGGACGATATCCCAAGGGATTTCATCATAGGACTACATACAGGTCAAGGGGGCTATTATTTCATCTGGGTAGTGGTGGATTGACTGACAAAATCAGCTCACTTCCTGAAAATTATGTAGTCGAGTGTGGTGGATGCCCAAGAACAGTGGTACATGGATGAAGTGGTGCGGTATCATGGATATTTGATGTCTGTATTCTCCAATTGGGATACCTGGTTTACCTCATGACTCTAGAAATATTTTCGACATGCTTTTGGCACCCAACTATGCCTCATCAATGCCTTCCACCCCCATAAAAATGGGAAGACAGATTCCACCATACAGATGTGGGTGGATATGCTACGGGCATGTGTTTTGGACATTGGGGGATCGTGGTTATGACTATTTCCTCTGGTAGAGTTGGCCTAGAACAATATATATCACTCTACCATTGTCATGGCTTTGTTCAAATCATTGTACAAGAGGCTATGTCAATCACCCGTGTGGTGGGCAGAGGTCGGGGAAGCAAATTTCCTTAACCTGGAAGTGGTGAAAAGCACGACGGAGAAGGCTCAGATTATACGAGAGAGGATGATGGTGGACTAGGATTGGAAGAAGTCATATATTGATAATAGAAGGAGACCATTGGAGTTCAAGGTTAAGGACCATGTGTTCATTAAGGTCTCCACTCAGCATGGACAATGGAGGTTCAGCTGGGGGAGTAATCTTTTCTCCTAGGTCCATTGGACCCTTCACAGTGTTGTAGTGGGATGGTGAAGTGGCTTATTATCTAGCGCTACAACCACTACTAGTGAGAGTGAATGATTTCATCTTTGTGTCTCATCTCTGATAGAATCTACATGATGATTCACACATCCTCGGTTGGGGAAAGATGGATATCTAGGATGACATGATGTTTGTAGAGAGACCAATATTGATCAAAGGTCATGAAGAAATGTTGATCCATGGAAAAAACATTCCCTTGGTTCATGTGTTATGGAGGCATGGTGGCCTTGATAAGAGTACCTAGGAACCGGAGTCATAGATGTTCGCCCATTACCTAGATTTGTTTGGAGTTTTTTTTAGTTTTGTTTTGAACTGGTTTTTGATGTAGTGTTTAACCTTATAAAATATGAAAAGTGTTGTTGTCCAAATTCTGTGAATGTGTGTGAAGAGTCTGAATAGGGGGGAATGGAGGACCTTATCCCTAATCAAGATGCATTAAAGTGGATATGATTAACACCATGGGGGTGAGTCAGTGACACCAAAATTGGATAGAATCTTGACATGGGGGAAAAGACTCCCTAATATATATGTCAGGAAAATGATACCTTTATATGTTGTGTGGTTATTTGAGTGAGAAGTGTTCCTAGATGTCGAGGTGGTTTTCTCTAGAGAGGTTTCTTTTGAGGTGGTTGTTCGGTCACCTCTCTTTTCTTTGAGTCTAGTTTTGATTCCCAAGGATGGGAATAGGTTGAGAGGTATCTGATGTAATGACCCAGACAAAAACTCATTAAGGAGTTTTCCAAATAACTCGGTTCCATAAAATGGTAACACCTAAATGATGGCGCCAGTCTTGGTCACACACTAAAACAGTATCACTGCTTATGGTGGAACCATGAGGGTGGCACTGAGAAGGTGGAACCTTGATGGTGGTCCTATTAAGGTCACACCATCACGTTCTCAAATAGAAGCAGTGTCACCAATGATGACGGCACCATGACTGTGGCACCGTGAGGGTCGCACCGTGATGGTGTCACTGTAACGGTCACACCGTCATGGCCGCACAATGAAATGGTGGCATCAGTAACAGTGGTACAATGAGGGTGGCACCATGATCGTGGAACCATGACCATGGCATCGCTTACACTGTCTCACCAAATGGTATCCCACCCTTGTTTCTTTTTCTAGTTCTGCTCCCGCAACTTATCATTTGATGTAAGATCATTTTAATACCCCTTTAAAAGACATTAAATGCTAAAATGATATCTAAAATTCCCCAAGAGTCTGTCAACACTTAACTTACCCAAACATGTGTCTTTTCCTCAGTCTCACACCTTTTCCGGTACTTTCCAATTCCACCCTTGTTACACAAATTCCTCTAATTAATGGAAATTGTTTAATGCATAACTGTTAGGGACACCTCCTTGATTACGATTATTAAATGAAAATTAATTCTATCATGTGTAACATTCCAACCACATTGTGACACATCCATTCTCATTATATGCTATTCAAAATTCATATCTCATAACTCCATGATCTCACCATTTTATTACATAGGAATTTCTTCTTATTTATCTTCTTCCTAGATACTCTCTTTTACCTTAGGGGGTGCATTTGGAGTCCCCATTCCCAAGGAAAGTGGTGTGCTTATGCTAGATCCTTTCTACTCACTCTTGGAGTCCACGGAGTTCCTCCCTTGCAATTCGTGCATCCCAAATACTCTGTGAATAGAGAGAAACATGGAAATTTGATCATCCATGTAGGGTTATTGTTTCATCTATCATTACTGTGTATCTTGTGGGGTGGGTATACAAATGTTTCAATGGTGATGGATGAAACCAAGCCTTAATGAAGATAATAAACATACATTTAATGAATCAAGGGGTGTGTTTGATGATTATACTATACTCTATTACCCATTCTTATATGTTATGAACTGTATGGGTTGGTGTCCACTGAAAATCATGGTCGTTGGTGATATTTACTTATGAACTAATGGACCAATGTCTTATATGATGATTGAATGACTATAACATGGAATTTGGTTAATCATGTAAACTCAGTTGATTAAATTAATGTCCAGTGAACAAGAATCCTTGTGTGAACACATCAGTTATCCAAACAAAATGAATAAACTCAATGAATGGTGTGATAGATTCTAGAAAATACCTTACTCTGTCTTGGTAATATGTGTGGTTGTTATGCTTGATTCTTGTTGCGTGACACAGATGGGGAATAGATCCACTAATGTGGTGTAGTTGTTAGTTTCTTGATATGAGGATATGTGGGGCCATAGGGTGGGGCTTGGTTTGGTTCCAGTACTTTGAGGAATATCATAGATACCTTTTGTTGTTGTGTCTTTACATGATAACCTTGCATGAATTCTTAATCTACTTCTTTGTTGTTTTTCCTTCCTTGGATTGTAGCTAGGCCCTTTAGTTTCCCAGTAGTGATGAATTATTTAAAATAGAACCACTTGAATGTGATAAAATGAATGGGTTGAATAGGGAATTGTTTTCTGGGAATGTGTTGTGACTTGGATATGGGTGGTGTGCTTCTTTTGAATGAATATTAATCATGGTGATTGTGTATCAGCTGGTTTAGGAACCCCTAGGTTTGGATAAGTGCTTGTTTACCCATATGTATAATTCAGTTCTAATGTTTCTTATTCATGTACCAACAATGTTTATCACTTCATGCCGAACACCACCATTTCAATGAGGGAGGGTGTTTTTCCCAACAATCATATGAGTGGCTGGTTGCTTGATCCTTTTCTACTCCCTTTACTGAGTAGCCCAAGAGTATATAGGCTGGCTGTGAGGACCTGAGGTTCATTATTGCTTAAGAATCTTCTGGCATAGTAGTTGTGATGGTTGGCCCATGTGTGTGTGGGTGGTTTGCTTCCCATGTATCATCGGGATGATGACCATGTGTCTTCAGGTGTGGTGGTAGTGGTGAAGGCCTAGGTGACTTTGGGCGTTGTGGTGGTTTTTTTATCCCATGTGTCTTCAGGTGGGATGTGAGGTTGTGGTAGCCTAGGTGTGTGGGTGAAGGGTATGGCAGTGGGATTGCAGTGAGAATGGTAGAATAAGTCTGACACATAGGATGTCTTCATTAACCAGTGGGAATGTGGTGCGGGGTACCCAAATATCGATGTGATACTACTATTAATTTACTTTCCTTGTGTTATTTGGGGAGTGTGCCTTGGTGAGGTTGGTTATATAGTTTCCTTACTAGGTGTATCAGTTATCTCCGTTTTCTCACGGGGCATTAGAATACCAACCCTCTTGGGTAAGAGATCTTTTGTTTTTCCCTAATGAGTATACTTTTATACTCACCCTACGTATAAAAAACTACTTTATGGGTTCCAAGAGGACTTTGAAGACCATGTGGGACAATACTAGTTCGGACATTGGGATAGTTTTTGTGGTTGTTTTTTCATTTGTATGGAATTTTCCTTTGGGGTTTTCTAATACTGTATCACTTATTATTGAAACATGCATTTGGGATTGGATTATTTTGGATTTACTTTTACATCATATTTTGGTGTTTTTTGGGACTTACTATCTAATCTCATGATCCAACTAAATAAAAATGGTAATGCCTTCCATTTTTCATGCAATTCCATACCCTTGGTGCTTGTCGCCACTCTAGGACCTATTGAAGGCAAGTCTCGGGGGTCATTTACCCCTCCATAAAGTTGAAAAAGGAATGATCTAGAAATATGTTGTCCCTTCCATCATCTTGTTGCTGGTGGGTCATGACACGAATGCACCACCAGACTTTATGGTTTTGATGAACTAGATATTTCAGCAATATCTGGATTCTTTTGTTGTTGCGTAGGTGGATGAAATCATTTTGTATTCAAAGAAAAGGGAATACAATGTGGTGCACATTCAAACACTATTAAAAATCTTGATATTTCACAATTTTTATTCAAAATTATCAAAATGTGATTTTTGGATAAAAGATGTACGTTTTCATGGACATTTCATTTTTGAGAAATTCTATTATATTGTTCCTAAAAAGATAGAAGTTGTTATCTCATGGAAACCACTGAATAATGTATTTGAGATATGAAGTTCGCATGGTATACCTAGTCACTACTGATGCATTTTTTTCTGATTTCCCATGACTATATCCCGGAATGATAGATTTGACAAAGAATAATTCTCCATTCCAATGGATAGAGCAGTACCAGAAATCATTTCAGGAACTAAATGTTCATCTTATAGTGGCACCTCTCTTGATTTGGATAGAAACATGACAGAGGAATGTGGTGTATTGTGATATATCAGGATCATGTTTGGGTTTTGTTCTCCTGGAAGGAGACTATGTGGATTCTTACGGTTCATGGAAGTTGAGGTTTCATGAGAATAATTACCCAACACAAGATTTGGAGTTAGCTGCAGTCATCGATTCTTTAAAGGCATGGTGATATTTTCTTTTTTGTGAGAAATTTTCTGTGTTCACGGACCAGAGTATCTTGAAACACATTTTCTCATAGAAAGATCAGAATATGAGGAAAATGTGACGGAATAAATACCTCCATATATTTGAATTTGACTTTATGTACACACCATGGAAAGGGGATTCAGCATCGGATGCATTGAGCAGAAATCCATATGCTCTGTTGGCGAAATAAGCTTTAGATTATTAGAATTTTATGTCAGTCCTAGCTGACATTCTTTTGTAATGTGGAGACTGAGGTGATGTGGCAGTGTTATTTTCAGCTACACTTGTTCCTGATTTGGAAAGTATGGTCAATGAGGCATTAATATCAGATGCATAATTTATGGTAGTAATTTCAAAACTCAATGGTGGGGAGAGCGTTGAGGGTAAGAAACATAATGGGGGTTCCTTTCTATTTTTAGAGATCTGATGGTTGTACCCATGGTTTTTCAGAAATAACACCTTCTTATTTACCCCATTTGAGATGGGTAGTACATCTAGGTACACCAAAGATGTATAAGGCACTAAAGGAGTAGTTATGGTGGAATGGCATGAAAAGGAAGGTTGCCAAGTCCGTCTTACAGTTCATAAATTTTCAGCAGGCTAATACAGATATTCAGTGACCAGCAAGAATGGTGAAATAATTACCTATCCATATTTGGAAATGGGAGAAGATAGTGATGGATTTTTATACAGGGCTTCCAAGAACAGTCTGGATACATGATTCAATTTGGGTGATTGTGGATCTTCTTACCAAGTCGGTCCATTTCATTCCAATCCATAAAACTCATACAATAGAGGATCTATCAAAAATAAATATTTGATAAGTGGTAAAGAGTAATTCCATACCAGTTTTAATCATCTGAGACAGAGATCCAAGGATCATGTCTCATTTCTAGAAATCCATTCAGAAAGCCAATGGGACATAGTTGACTATAAGCATGACATATCATCCTCAGACAGAAAGCTAGTCTAAGAGGATGATTTATACAATGGAAGACATTTTTTGTGCTTGTGTAATGGATTTTGGTGGATAATGGTAGGGGAATATAGCCTTGGTTGAGTTCACATACAATAACATTTATAAGGCCTCGATAAACATGGCATTGTTTGAAGCACTATATGTCTATCCTTGCTGTTCTCCACTATAATGGCAGGAAATAGGTGAAACATCTCTATTTGGGTTATGTTTTATCTAAGAAACAATGGAGAGGACCCAGTTGTCTAGAAAGAGGATGTAGATAATGCATAGTAATCAGAAATCATATGAAGATCCCAACCGATGACCGTTTTTATTGAATGTGGGAGATCTTTTCTTCTTGTTGATATCTTTAGGGATTGGGAATAGTTGTTTTGAGAAGAAGGTAATGTTACCCCACATATACAATGTCATTTATAAGATACTATAATGTTTCAGATAGGTATCATATCTTTTTGAATTAACACCATAGTTCAGTTTAGTGCAAAATGGGTTACATGAATCTTTGTTGAAAAAATATCATCCAGATCCCAACCTTGGGATCAAATGGGATCATGTTGAACTAGAGTCTGATGTTTCATTGATACATATCCAATTACAGATTGTGGATATGCAATAGAATGTCTTGATAGGAAAAATCATTGTCTATTATGGGTTTTATGGAATCATGGATAGAATCAGGAAGAGAATTGGGAATGTGAGAAAGATATGAAAGAGCAGTGGTCGAAAATCTTTTAGATCGGTGAGGGATTTCAAATCTTCAAGGATGGAAATAACCATGGTGGGGAGAATTTTGTACAGATAGTTTATGTTATTTAACACTTAATTGACACTTTTTATCGTTATTAAGTCTAAGGGTGATGGATGGGAGAGTTTGAAGAACACTGAAAGTGTTTTGGGTCTAAATGGAGGTTATAGGGTTAGCACACGGTTAGCCTGACAATTAGAACAAACCCTACGTAGTGGTACTCTTGAGGTATTATCTCTTTTATGGTTGGAGAACGGTTTGAGAGATCATTAAAGGGGAATCCATCAGGGCAGTGGCTACCACACAGTTAGTGCATATTTTTCATAACTGTGCGGTCAAACCTTGCAGAGAATCAAAATGAGATCCTTAAAAATAGAATATCAATTATTTTGTCCATAACTCCCACAGTTTTGACCCAAACTTGGCTTTACTTGGGATTTTTCTTCAACTAAGTCCAAATAAGGTTCTCTAATCAATCCAGAGATGATCTTAAGGCTTCCTATGGTGAATTGAAGTTGAATTTTTGAGGTATGTGATCGTTCTTCCTCTTTTTTGATCGGTTTCTTAGATATACTTAGACATAATTCTCCTCTTCTCATGGTTTCATAGATATTTCCCTGTTATAGGTAGATATAGGTATGTGGATTCCAATTCACATAAGATTTGATCTTGATCTTTCTAGGTGAAGATATCTAAAGGAGGTTCTTGGATAATCGACCTGGTTTTCTTGTGAATTCTTCGTTCGTTGGGGATTTTTTCAAAACCTTTGAGGTAGGTGGATTATTTATCTACTCCACATTATATAACTGATTGGAGTTGTTTCAAATTTAATGTGTGGTGTTTAATGGATTGTGACTTGGTTGTTTAATACATGTTGGAAACCTTTTTATGTGATGGTTTCGAAATTTGGGAAATTTGGTGTTAGAGTAACGTGATTTTGCTCTTGGTTTTAAAATATAGATTTTAAAAAGGGTTGTTTTATGGATTATTGGTACATGAATTGGATTGGATGGTTTTAGTAAAATGGAAGGTTTTATTTAAATGAAATGTTTCTTTGAAATAGGTTGTGCTTTGGTTTTCAATAAAAGATTGGTTTCATTTAAGTTGTTTAATTAGTAAATGAAATGATTTTGAATAAATGGTGTTTGTGCAAGTTCATTCTTAACAGGTCCTTAATAAGGGATGAGTACCATTAGGTTTTATGTGTAGAGTCAAGAAGGTTTTCCTTATGACTATTATATTCTTTAATATATGTGGGATATTGATAAGTCATCAAGGATTCCCTATGACTTTACCATTCCTCTTGTTTTGAAAATCACAAACACCTTTATTTAAGGAAAATTTCATTTTACCCTTGTTTTACATCCATAAAGAAAATTTCCTTCCCAATGGAAATTCACCCCTACCTTGTTTTCATTGATCATATCAGTATTTTTTCTTAAGTATAAAAATTGAATTCATATCTAAAACCTCGGAATTGTATAATAATTAGATATGAGTTATTCTATATAACACTACGAATTATGGATATGAACTCTCATGAAGTTTCATTCCAAATTCTGGATATGAACTCTCATAATGTTCCACTCCAAATTTTGGATACGAACACTCATGAAGTTCCACACGAAATTCTGGATACGAACTCTAATGAAGATCAACTCAATATTCTAGATACAAACTCTAATGAATTTCAAATCTGAATTATATATACAAACACTCATAAAGATCCACTCCAAATTCTAGATTCAAACTCTAATGAAGTTCAACTCCGAATTCTGGATATGAACTATAATGAAGTTCTACTCTAAATTCTGTAGATGAACTCTCATAAAATATCCACTCTGAATTTTGATTACAAACTTCTCTAAGTTCTGACTCTAATTTTTCTGAATTCAGACTCCGAACTTTGATGAGGTCTTACTATGAATTTTCATGAAGTTAGACTCTAAACATTGTATGTCATGTTTCTAAATTCCAAAAAAAAACAGAATCTGAATATTATTAAGTCTATATAATCCAAATTTATTTTCACTTCCATTCCCACGAATAACCTTTTCCATTCTGAACATTCATTTTCTAATCCATTCTGAATATTAGTTTAGTTAGGCTTACACTTGTTCTATTACAAAAGGATGTCGTGCTTTCAGTTATTAACTAACCGTTGTTCGAGTGACACGTGTACAGGTCTCTCTTGAATTCAAGGAAGAATATGACCATTGGAGGAGGGAGATGACCATTGGAGCTTCACCTATAAATAGGATCTCATTTGAACATGCTCATAAATTTTGGAAACTTTTGGAATTTTGGTGCTCAAAACTTCCTAAAGTGATTTCTAGAGAGAGATACTCTTATTAGCTCTCAAGATTTGTGTAGAAAGTTTGAATGGCTTGTTCAAAATTTTCCTTGTGCATTTCAGATTTGTGTGACTCAGATTGTTTCTATGTACAACCAAGGGCATCTAGGGATAGGAAGACAGAGGTTCCAACACCTTGATGTTGATGGATTCCTTGCTGAGGGAGATAGAGGTGTCGACTACCAGATAGTTGAGGGCTTGCAAGGATAGAAAGACAGACTCTGATCATTATATTGAAGGCTTAACCTGGTGTTGGTAAGACAGACTTTCTTGAAAGCATAAATCAAGGGACCTTTATCCTAGGTTGTTTAATACACTACTATTTGGGTTATAATACTTATTACGTGTTACTTGTTTTTGTTACAAGTTTTTCGGCTGCATTTTGTGTTGTTGAGGAATGTATAATTACTTATACTTCCTCATCCTTGTACTCTAATATAGTAAGATTATATACGATTTAAGGTAGAATATCCATCTTTTGTGATCTTTAGTTAAGTTAAATTTTCGGAATCACTATTCTGGAATTTAGAAATTCTTTAAAACCTTGAGGTGTTGGTGATTTTGGTTATGTAAAATTTCCTTAGGGAATTTTTAAAACATATAATTCACCCCCCTCTTGTATCTGAGAATCTCATTCTTATTTCGATCCTACATTTGGTATTATAAATTATATCATACTCAGTCACATACCATCCTAACAATTGGTATCAGAGGATTTGGTTACATCTGATTTAATATCACGATTAGATTCAGAATACTTTCTTCTTCCAATAACTTTCGGAATTGAATATTCAGAATTGAAATTTTTGGATTCATATTTTTTCAGAATCTATTTTTCGGGATTTATTTTTCAGATTCACTTATTTGGAATCTTATAGTTCAAATTCACTTTTTTTATATTCTATATTTTCTTGCTTAGGATATTTCCTCTAGATTACAATCTCATACTACTAACAAGTTTGTGTGCCAAATATTTTTTTAAGGATGGCATGATTAAATGTTGGATCTATGAAAAATATAAATCCTACTATACCACCAATTTTTTATGGTATTGATTACGAATATTGAAGAGATCGCATGAAGACTTTCATTATCAACACTAGAGTTGGAAATTTTGTTATGCTTACTATTAGATATAAGATTCATGATAAATATCTAAGTGCCTTTACAAATCAAGAAAAGCATGAATACCAACTAAATTATAAGGTACGCAATACATTGCATTGTTCAATGACTAGGAACATATATAGCCAAATTTCTCCATGTGAAATAGCTAACTGTATATGGAATAAACTTGAAGTTACAAATTTTGGCACATCTAAAGTGTTTGAGACTAGGAGAGCCATGCTCAGAGCTGAGTATCATGGTTTCAATTTTCCTTATAATGAACCAATTTGTAAGGTGAAATAGATATTCATGACCATTGGGAATATCTTACAATCAATGGGAGAGAATGGTCTAGATGATGAAACCCTTATTGACAAGATCATAGATATTATGCTGAATGAGTGTGAATCAAAGAGAACTTCTATCTATGAAAACAGAAAGGTTACTCAAATTTCTCTTAAGGAACTATTTGGAACTGTTCTTCAACATGAGACTTGAATGAATAGAGATGCTGACAACATAAATAATAATAATGGGAATGGTAGTGTTGATTTTACTTCATCTTCAAATCACATGAATCTAAGACTTCTGAGAGAGTGACAAGATCTAAATCTAATAAAGTTTTTATCCAATCCGAATCTAGTGGAAGTGAGTCCTCGGAAAATGAATTAGAAAATCTTGCTCGATGGATGAACAATATAGCTATACAGAGGAACTTTCAATCCAAATACAAGAACAAGGAAAGGAAAAAAAAGAATGATTCTGAAGTTACATGTTATGAATGTAAAAGAGCTAGACACATAAGACCTGATTTCCCTTTGCCCAATAGAAAATAAAGAAAGGAAAGGAATTTTGAGAAAAACATAAAGATTTATTACAAGTCTAAATCTAAGAAAGTGTTGAAAGCTAATGAAACATGGAGTGCTAGTGGTGGAGACTCTTCAGATGAATCTTCAGAGTATGAATCCTCTGGACAGAAGAATCTAGGTCTTTAAGCCAGGATTCCTATTGATAATCATTCTTTGATGGCTAAGGTACCCAATGATGAATCAATGACCCATGTTTCATTGAATTATAATGTTAGTAAATATTATAACTCTTCTGATGAATAATCCTCTTCTGATGAAGATGATACTTTACCTACCTATGAAGAAGATTCAAGGTTTGCCAAACTTCTTGAAAATGAAAATTCATAACTCTTGAAGAAACCTGATAAGGAAAATTCTAGGAATATTATTCTTACTAAGGAAATATCAGGTCTTTCTAAATATATTGATAAGAAAAATGATGATTTTGAAATTATTTCAAAAAAAATCTTGAGGAATTATGTTCTGAAATGAATAAACGTTCTAAATAACTAGAAAATGTAATTTCTATGAAAAAATGTTTTGGAGGCTAGCTCTAGTTCAAATGTTTTTGAAGACAAGAACGTAGTTATAAAACACAAACCAGATGTATTCACCTTGAGGAAGTGTTTTTCAAACTTTAACCAAGGTAAATAAATTTTTTATAAAATGTATTCACAAATCCGACTTTGAAGGAATACTTCTGGTTTTGGTTACTCAATTTCTAAACCAATTTTTAGTAACAACTACTTTGTCATCAAAGTGCCCCATTCTGTACTAAGTGTCAATGTGGTGGTCACTGGGAAATGAATTCTTCCTTAAACAAAACCCACTATTTTGGATTTCATAAGGCTTATTTTTCAAAGAAGATATGGCTACCCAAAATTTTTTTTTTCTGAATTTTCTGGTTCCAAGCCTGTCTAGATTCTGAAAACCAAACTTCTTCTTCATTTCAAGAAAATAGAAAAAGTACCAACAACATTACTTGGTATATAGATACTAGATGTTCCCAACATATGACTGGTAACAAAAACTAATTAGAAAATATTTTCAAAATGAAAGGAGGAAGAGTACATTTCGCAGGTAATGCTCAGGGAGAAATTATTGGTGTAGGTAACATTGTTCTTCTTAGAAAAACATTGATTTCAAATGTTTTTTGTAAATGGTCTTAAGCACAACCTCATCAACATAAGTCAGTTATGCGATGAAGGATACCTTGTGAATTTTATGAATGATAAATGCCTAGTACACAATTCCAAGGAAGAATTTATTCTCTCTGCCAATAGGAAAGATAATATATACACTTTCAACTTATAAGACCTTAGGAGCCAATACTTACCTTGCCTTAGAACTTTTGCAAGCTCTCTAAGAAAGGAATATTTAAGGACTTACAAGAGCTTAGATTTGATTCTTCAAAATTATGTGACCCTTTTCAATATGGCAAGCAACATAAATCATGTTTTAAATCAGTTGGTGAATTCTCAACCATTAATTCATTACAGCTAGTGCATGTGGATCTTTTTGGTCCTACACAAACTGGAAGCATTGGGGGAATAAATTATGTATTGGTCTTAGTTGATGATTACACTATATTTATGTCGGTCTATTTTCTAGCAAAGAAGTATGAAGCTTTTTCCAATTTCAAATGTTTTAGAGCCCAATTTAAAAATGAGAAAAACCATCCATTAAAAAGTATTCATTGTGATCATGGAGGAGAATTTCAAAATTCATATTTTGAAACTTTTTGTAGTAGAAATGTTATTACTCTCAACTTCTCATCAACCATAACACCTCAACAAAATGGTGTTGTTGAAAGAAGAAATAGAATTATTTAAGAGAAAACTAGAACCATGTTGAGTGAGTATTCTATTGCCAAACATTTTTGAGCTGAAGCTGTAAGTACTTCTTGTTATACTATAAATCGAGTTTCGATTAGACCATTTCATAATAAAACCCCTTATGAGTTATGGAATGGTAGAAAACCTAGACTATAGTACTTTAAGGTTTTTGGATGCCATGTATTCATTCTGAATACTAAATAAATCTTACACAAATTTGCACCAAAATCTGATGAAGGAATTTTCATAGGCTACTCCACAACTTCCAGGGAATATAAATTTTTTAACAAAAACACTTGTACTGTTGAAGAAACAGTACATGTCAAATTTGATGAAACTGATCCTTTTGTTTTTAAAAAACCTCAACCTCCATCCTCGATTGTGTTTTCAAAAACTGATTATCAACCTTTGATAGGAAATCCTTTTGATAAAGAAAAATGTACAAGAAGATACTTCTGAAACATTTACCACAAAAGATTTCCTACACAATGATGATGAACAAGTTTTTCAAAACCCAAATCAATCGTTTCTAAAGAATCATCCTAGTGATAGAATCATTGGTGATGTGAATCAACCCGTAAGGACTAGAAGTTCCTTAAGAAATGAAATAGAACATCTATTCATACATTCCCAATTAGAAAAAAAAATCACTGAGGAAGCTTTATGTGATGGTGATTAGATTAAATTAATGCAAGATGAACTAAATGAATTCGAAAGAAATAAATTATAGACCATGGTTGAAATACCTAAGGAAACATCTGTAATTAGAGTAAAACGGGTCTTAAGTAACAAGTGTGATGAAAATAGAGTCATCGTTAGAAATAAAGCTATATTGGTTGCTAAAGTATACAATCAACAAAGAAGGAATCGACTATGAACAAACCTATGCTTCGGTATCTAGTCTTGAATATATTCTTATTTTATTTTCCTTTGAAGTATTCTTCAATTTCCTGCTTTTTCAAATGGATGTGAAATGTGCTTTCCTTAAATTTTATGTTCAAGAGTACGTTTTTGTTGAAAAAACACTTGTCTTTGAAGACACAAAACATCATGATCATGTTTATAGACTTAACAAACATTGTATGGCCTTAAACAAGCCCCTCGAGCTTGGTATGATAGACTAATAGGATTTTTTTTCCAAAATAACTAGGTTAATGGAAATTTAGATCCCACGCTTTTTATAAATAAAGATGAAAAAAATGCTTTGATTGTTCAAATTTATGTCAATGCCATTATATTTGGTTCAACTCAGCAATCTTTAACTGATTCCTTTACGGATCTAATAAAATCTGAGTTTGAAATGAGTATGATGGGTGAGTTAATATTTTTCCTTTGTTTTCAAATTTCTCATAAACCAGAAGAAATATACATATCCCAATATATGTATATGAAAGATCTTCTTAAAAAGTATTTATATGAAAACACTAAGAGTATAAGTACTCCCATTTCTACCTCAAACAGACTTGATCTTGATGAAACCGGGAAACCAGTAGATCAAACATTCTTTAGATGTATGATAGGAAGATTACTATACATGACAGCTAGTCATCCAGACATGATGTTTTTAGTATGCTTATGTTCAATATATTAATCCAATCCAAATGAATCTCATTTAAAGGCCGTGAAAAGAATTTATAGCTACTTAAATAGATCCATGGATTTTGAACTATTTTATACTTCTAGAAATGATTTTATCTTAAATTTTTTTAGATAAAGACTTTGGTGGATGTAGAATGGATTGAAAAAGAACATCTGGAACTTGTCATTTATTAGAAGATTCGATAGATTTTTGGTCTTGTAAGAAGCAACATTCTGTAGCACTCTCCACTGCTAAAGTTGAATATGTAGCGGTAGGAAGTTGTTGGGATCAAGTGTTGTGGATGCAACACACACTCATAGATTATGGCACGAGTTTCACTAAGACTCAAATTTTGTGTGATATCATAAGTGCCATTTCCCTTAAAAAAACCCTTCACATCACTCTCGTGAAAAGCCCATAGATATTAGAAATCAATTTCTAATGGATCACACACTAAAAAGAGATATCATTCTACAATTTATCAGAACAGAAGATCTACATGTTGACATTTTCAAAAAATATTTACCATTCAATAGATATGAATACATTAAACAAAAGTTAGGAATCATAAGCGTATGGTAATATTCCTTGATTAACTTTTTGTTAAACCATTATCCTTATAGTAATAAACTCTTTTTCATAGGGGGAATACATCTCTTTATAAATGTTTTCATATTTTACGTAATGGTGTTTTTATAGTTTTCATAATTATGTTATCATATTTTTCATTATGATGTTTTTATATTTTTCGTAATGATGTTTTCATATTTTTTGTAATGATTTTTTTATAAAGCCTTTCAAATTTTTTCGTAATAAATTTTTTGTAACTGGTTTTTGAAAATTTATTAAGTAACATTTTCAGAACTGAAATTTTCGTAATAGAAATTTTCATAATAGAAATTTTCGTAAAGGAAATTTTAGTAATGGAAATATTTGTAATGGATATTTTTCAAATGGAAATTTTCATCATTGAAATTTTCTTAATGGAAATTTTTGTAATGGAAATTTTCATAAAAGAAAATTTTTGTATTGAAAATTTTCATAATGAGAATTTTCATTATAAGATTTTTCGTAATGGGAATTTTTCGTACTCATAATTTTCTTAATCGTGTTTTGGTACTCAAGGTTTTTGCAATAATTTTTTTTTGATCTTATGTCTTTCTTAGTAAGTTTTTTTGTAGTGAGTTTTTCTTAGTCAAATTTTCTTCAAGTAAAATATAACCTATTATGAATAAAAATCCTATCCAATCATAAAGGAATGACTTCCTTACTTAATTTTTCATAGTCACTTTCACTTTCTGGTAGTTTTTTTTAAAGTTCTCGGATTCGTTTCTTCCTAAATCCAATTGTTTTTCATAAAACCTCATAATATTGGATTGAGGGATTCCTTGCAGGAATTTTTTCAACCGTCAGATCAGATAAGCGATTTTTCCAACCATCAGATTATTTTTGGATGTTTAATGGACACCACCATCACCTATATAAAGGGGACCCCTAATACTGTCCCACATCGATTTCCCAGCTCTCACGTCTCAAAGCCCTACCTCAGTTCTTAAAGCCCGTTCTGAATATCTCAGACTTCCTCGAATCAGAATGTCTATAGAAGCCACTTCTCAAGAAATGTCTACAACAAAGCCAATATCAAAATTTAAAGTATAAACGGAAAGGTTGATCCATCTGAACTTTTTCAAGTATGATTCTATCATTTTTAAGAATATCAAGTTAAATGGTTGGAAAGATTTATGCATTTCTAAGACAGGTGTTCAAGACATGGTGAATCCGGAATTTCTCATAGATGTCTATGAATCAGTTTTCTTATTTGAGGAAGAGGGTAATGAAAAGTATTCTTTTTAGAGATATGAAAATACCTACAATCTTACTTACACCAAGGCTGCGAACTTGGTGGGGCAGACATATGAAGAAGAAGCTGGATTTTTCTCACATAAACATTCGGAAGCTCAAGGTAGTTTTGTTATGGTAAAGGCCATGCAATGTATTGGAATTTTTGATGTCAAGACATCCCAAATTGCTCACCTCTCTTCTAAAAACCAGATCATTCAGCTATGGGTACAAGGTTTCTTAGTACCGAGAAAATGTGACAAAGATACCCTCAGGAAATGTGATATATATTTCATAGACTTACATGTAAATCTATATAAAATCAATTTGATGAGGCATGTACATGCTAAAATCAATAAAATCAAGGATGGAAATATTAGAGACCCAATTATCATGTTTCCTGTCATACTTTTAAAGATGATTGTTTGAAGTCTCAAATCATTTAAGATTGCATGCAGATCCAAGTCTCATAATTTCAAAGTTATGCTTGTTAGCAATGACACTCTAATAAGAATGCATATGGATTATTCCAAGGAGACAAAATAGTTTTATGATATTCTAGAGGAAGAGGCAGAATCCAATCCGGAAAATACTGAAAAAGAAGAGCCATTGAAGAATACTGGCAAGAAAAGGAAGATCAAGGAAGTGGAGGAGACAGAAAAAACTCCTAAATCTAAGGAAACTCAATCCGTACCTCCCAATCTGAAGAAACAAAAAGAGTATCTGGATGGGTTAGCTACAAAATGGAGGGATGATAAGGAAAAGATTAAAGAAGGTGAGCCATAGATCATCTTGGACCCTGCTGAGGCTAAGACCTTAAGAGAAAAAGATGTTTAAGAGCTTGAGAGGCAAGCAAAGGAGAAGAAGATGAAGAAGAAAATGTCTGAGTCTGAAGTTGTAAAGTAACTTTTGAAAGCAACAGAAGTAGCTTATCAAAATATTCCAGTGCTGAAATCTATCTTATTCGAGCCATTATATAAAACTCTGAGGAAGAATTTCGTCACTCTGAAAAAATCTAAAAAGAAAGTAGTTGTTGTAAACGTTGTTGAGGAAGTAGAAGAAGAAGTGGAAGTAGAAGAAGAAGAAGAAGAATTTGGTGATTTAGAGGATCTGATTAAACAAGATGAAGATTACCAAGAAACGGAAAATCCATCATAAATATTACCACTCCGAACATATGAGGCTGAGTCATCAAAGATTGTCACTCTGGGAAAGGGAGGTGAGAATGGAGGTAAGAAGGATGAAGACAAGGAAGATGAGAAAGAGAATGAATTTTCTGAGGAAGAAATCTATGAAAAAATTTGTTGAGGAAGGTACCAATAATGATAAATCTGATGAAGAAAAGATAGTTCAATTATCTAAAAGTAAGGAAGAAACCCCTAATGGGGGAACCATTAAGAATGTTGATAATGGTATGCAAGTGCTTATGGACACCCAAACGAAAGATATCATAAGGAAAAATCAAGTTGGAGGCTCTTCTAAAAGAAAGATTGTGGAAATTTAAGAATAACATTTTCCTAGCAAGATCTCAGATTCGGAGTCATCCGCATTGGGAGATGATTTTTTTGTTGAGTCTCTGAATAAATTGTTGGACAAAATTATGATCTTTTCTACGATAGAATCGAGGTGTAAGATGATTCAGCAAAGATTAAATAGGAAGTCAGAATCCATATCCATGGTGATGGATAAATGTGTGAAGATTGAGGCACATCACAATGATTTTCTAATCAATTATGAGGTCCATAGAAAATCTTGCAGTAAAATGGCTTTATGGCCAATGAAAATTAATGAGGATTTGATAGATCTTGATACCTTTCCGAATGATGTGAAAGAAGATTTTGATACCGAGGATTCCAAGATGAAGAATCTTTATAAAAAGCTGATCCTTGAGAAAAATACTCAGAATCAACAAGTGAAGGATCTGAATGGGAAGCATAACTCTGTTGCTCAAAGCTGGAAATGGGAATGTGATCTCTGGATTGAGATGGAAGAGAAGCTTGCAAAGTAGGATGACGTTCTTAAGGCTCAGTCTGAGTCTTTGAAGGCTTAAGATGATAGGATCAAAGCCTTATAAAATCATGATGAGGAGGACCACAAAGAGTTAAAGAAGATAAAAATCTTTTTAAAGAAGCTAATCCACATTGAAAACGTATACAAATAGACCAATCCTATATTTTGTTGTAATGTCTTTCCTTGTAAAAATCATTTGAGTCTTAATGAAAACATTGGTTTCTTGTATTGTTTATATGACTCATTAAAGTTTTAGTTACTTTATTGTTTTTCCATTCCCTCAAATTCCTTTTGAAAATCACAAAGGTGGAGATAGAAAAAGAACTCCAAAGGGATATGTAAAAATCTAAAAGGGAGAAGAAATATTTCTATGTTAAGAAGAACTATCCTTAAGTAAGGGTGAGTTCTCGTTACGAATTCTTCATTGAAATTAAATCTCTCATTCTGAAAATATAGAATATGATCCATAGAGTTTCAAAGCCTAAGGGGGAGTTAGTCATATTCACCATTGATCATATACAAAGGGAGATAAGCTTTAATTACAAGTCCATAATTTTATTCTATGTCATTAAATTATTTTTCGTACAGATATTTGTTCTTTCCAAAAAGGGGGAGAATATTGATTCAATAAGGTTTTCTCTTATGACTATTCCATTCCATAATATATTTGGGGAAATTTATAAGTCATCAAGGATTACTTATTACTTTACCATTCCTCTGGTTTTGAAAATCACAAACACCATTCCTTAAGGAAAATTTTATTTTACCCCTGTTTTACTTCCATAAGGAAAATTTCCTTCCCAATTGAAATTTACCCCTACCTTGTTTTCGTTGATCACATAAATATTTTTTCTTGAGTATAAAAATTGGATTCATAACTAAACCCTCTGAATTGTATAATAATTAGATATGAGGTATTCTGTATAACACTCCGAGTTATGGATATAAACTCTCTTGAAGTTTCACTCAGAATTCTGGGCACGAACTCTCATAATGTTCCACTCCGAATTCTGGATATGACCTCTCATGAACTTTCAGTCTAAATTCTGGATATGAACTCTAATGAAGTTCAACTACGAATCTGGTATACTAACTCTAGTGATGTTCTAATCCGAATTCTGGATAAGAACTCTCATGATGTTCCACTCCGAATTCTGGATACGAAATCTATTGACGTTCAACTCCAAAATTTGAATATGAACTCTAATGACATTTTACTCCGAATTCTAGATACAAACTCTCATAAATGTTCCACTCCGAATTCTGATTATGAACTTCTCTATGTTATGACTCGGAGTTTTCTGAATTCAGACTCCAAACTTTGATGAGGTCTGACTCAGAATTATCTTGAACTTATACTCAGAACTTTTTAAGTCATGGTTCTGAATTCTACTGAAATCAGACTCTAAATTTTTGAGAAATGCAGACTCTGGATTTCTACAGAATTCAGGTTCCGAATTCCTACAAAATAGAATCTGAATATTCTTATGTCTATAGACTCAGAATTTATTTTCAATTCCATTCTAAACATTAACATTTTCCAATCCAAACATTAATTTTCTACTCCATTCTAAATGTTAGTTTAGTTAGGATTACACATGTTCTATTACAAAAGGATGTCGTGGTTTCTGTTATTAACTAACCATTGTTCGAGTGACACATGTACAGGTCCCTCTGAAATTCAAAGAAGAATATGACCGTTTGAGGAGGGAGCTGACCATTAGAGCTTCACCTATAAATAGTAGTACATTTCAACGTGCTCAGAACTTTTGGGAAGGAAAAAGGCGTGGGACCTTTTTCTTTAGTCGATGGTGTTGACTTCATCCCTTTTCGAGCGTGTAAGGGAATCTTGGTTGCGATATCCTTGAGAGTTTCACCATATGGATATTTTGACGGAGGGAATCAATGGGATTTGTTATAGGTACGGGTGGTGATTCCAATCACGGCATCTGACTTAGAGGTTTGGTCGGGGAAGTGAGTTACCCCCAAGAGACCTCGGGTCGTTTGCGACCGTGCAAAGGGATGGCGAGGTTGTCTACTGCCTTTCCCTAATCCCAAAGTCTAGAGTGTGCATGCCCCTATGCACAACATCAGCAAGGTTCTAACTCACATGAATAGATCTGTCCTCTGTTCTGTGTGCAGTGGCGCAGAGCTGTGCATGAGTTCTTCTGGGTATGGAGGAGCCGAGTGCGGGCAAAGTACCCTGAGTTTTTCCCTGGTTTTGCTTTTCGTTGACGAAAATCTTGAAGGATGGAATGATGTAAGAACCCAGTTTTTGCTAAGAAAGACTTTGGAATATTCTTTATGATATTCTAGAGTAGCGCCTTTAGACAGCGTGTGATTCCGAGCCCCAGAGTGGTCTGAATTATACTTTCAGTGCGTTCACACTAGAAACACCAAATAAATGTGATAACTCCTAAACGGTGTTATAGATCAGAGATCTGAGTGTACAGATGGGTCATAAATGGGGTGTTTACCCGAGGAACGACATAAAACTTGTCGGCGCGGGATGTTTGGAGCCCTCGCCCGCTTCTGGAACGTTAAATGGATTAAATAAATTAATTAATTCTTTTAACGTTGGAACGAAAGTATCTCTTAAATGGTGGCTCGGATTGGAAAACCAAGGGAACAGTTGAGTTCAGAGCGTTCTGTTCACCCTAGGAGGGGTATAAGTTTCACGGGCTTGGGCCGTTCGTGAAAAATGGCCCCAGGGGCATTTTCGTAATTTGGAAGATTTGGACATTCAGTTTTATAACATATGAACAGAAGCTCGAAATCAAATTCTGAGACCACCGTTGATCTCTAGAGGAGGTTTTTACCCTAGGGGAGGCTTTACCTTGACCCAGCCGGGCATTTCGGGTGCGGGTCAAAATTGAGGATTTAAATTAATTAAAATTTAATTAATTTAATTTTTCTTTTTAAACCCTAGACTCCTCCCTCTTCTCCTTCTCCTTTCCCCCTTGGATTCCCCTCCTCTCCCTCTCCTCCTCCACCACCGTCGAGGCTTCTCTGGTGAGGCAGCTCCAGCAAGGCGGTGGTTCGGCGGCGAAGCTCTGGACAACGCCCATGAGGTAGGGTTATGCGTTTTGCGTTTTAATTCCCGAACCTCCCTTTGAACCCCAATTTTAGCGTCGATTTGTTGATTTCTCTTCAAGAAAATTCCCTGGTTGTGTAGTACACGATTTATTATTTCTATCTTCGTTTGCAGAATCGAAATTGGAGTTTAGAGGAGGCTGCAGCGGCTCGTCAAAGTCTGCAGGTTTTCAATTTTTGTTCCGGCGGGTCTCCCTTTTACGGTGAGTTCCAGTGGCGGCAACAGGGGTTTCGGCGGCGGTGGCTGGCAGCGGCTTCTCCTCGGCAGGTGGTGGGTTCCTCGGTCTCGGTCATGGCTCACGGCGGGCGAGCGGCATCCGGCGGTGGCGCCAGGAGGAGGCGCTCCGCGGCGGAGCAGAAGCACCGATCGGCTGTACCGGCAGGTTGATGCGGTGCCCGGGGTCGCGGTGCGCGACCCCGCTTGGGAGGCAGAGACCCACAGAACGCGGGTCTCCGCGTGGAGAAGTGACTAGCCTCGTGTCCGGTCAGCATGGAGGTGCGAGGTCCACGTTGGTGAACCTCGGCCGTGGCAGTTCGGTCGGTAGAGCCACAGACCAGCCTGCTTGAGCCTGTCCAGGGGGTGTGGACCGGCCAGATCGGTCCGGACCACCCCCACCTGTGTCCGTCGGCATTAAAATGTCGTAACATCCAAACGGCGCGTCTGTTTGAATCGCCGTTTGCAGAAGTAGATCCATATCGACAAGACGGTCTTTTGGAGATGGTTTCGGGAATTTTTAATTCCTGAAACAAGGGGCTTCAGTAGCACGTCTCGTGCGTTAAGTAAGGTGATCATTTTTCCGGGAATATTGTTTTGAGTGGCGCGGACATATCCAATGTCCGCTTTGAGTATCTTCAGTTGCATTGGGACCCTGGAACTGGGGTAAAGGTTTCCAGGGAGGTTTTGGGCTTTGGGGCTGGATTTGAGGCATGGGCCCCACGGCCTGTTTTTTGAGCTGTGTGCAGCTTTTAGCGAGTTTTTCCTCAGGCCTCCGTTCGAGGCGTGCGAGCAGTCAATTCTGGATGTTTTCCCAAGAGGATTGCAATGGTGCAATCCTTTAGTTCAGTTCCGGGATCTTGGGCTGGGCCCCACATGGGTTCGGTCATGGTGAATAGTACCTTTTTCACCAGTTGACCATTTTGGGCGAGTGAGTAGTCTATCTCTCGTGCTTTTCTACAAGGATAACAACGGTGCGATCTGTCTGGTTGTGTGGAGCCTCATACGCGATCTTGTTAAATGTGGAAGAATGAAAGGTGCCCCAGGTACGGTCCTTCTATTGTGTTTGTAGGGGACCTTTGGCATGTGATTTCATGCACTCTTGGGAGAGTGATGTTGCTGGCTAAGGAGGTGTGGTTGGTTGTGCCCCAGACGTTGAGGCGGCAAGTTGGAGATGTTACGTCATGCCTTCGCATTGATGTTGGGTGCCGTGTGCATGATGGCCCTTGGGCTATGAACGAGGTATACTCTGAGAGTATACGAGAGTTCTTGGAGCTACATGTGGTGGTTGTACCTGAGGATGTTTGAGCGCTCAGTTGGGGTTGACTTGGGGCCACACGTCGTGTGGGCCCCGTGTTCATGCTATGTTCTGCTTTATGTACTTGGACCTCTCGTGGCGTAGAGGGTCCCTTTGTGCTCGTTTGTTTGACTAGAAGGGTGTAGTTCATTTCCCCTGTCTCTGTGCTCGTTTGTTTGACTAGCAGGGTGGATTTCATTTCCCATGGTTCTGTGCTTGTTTTTTTGACCAGCAGGGTTGAGTGGTCTACCCCTGGCTTCGTTCTCGATGGATCGGTCGGTAGCAGTGTTAGTGACACCTAGTGATGGGACAGGCGCTGAACCCCTTTTGGGTGAGTTGTGCTGGAGTTGGGTGGTTGCGCTATACCCACTCCGTGTTCGGTTGGCCAGTGTTGTACCCTCCAGTGGAGATGGCCAGGACAGTTCTGAGTTTTACCCTCCAGCGGGGCTGGGCAGTGGGTTACTCATCGGCTGCTATGGTCTACCCTCTAGCAGAGACTGGACAGTGGGTCACCGCCGCTTTTATGGTCTACCCTCCAGCAGAGACTGGGTAGTGGGTCACCCAACGACACTCTTAGGGTTTACCCTCCCACAGGGTCTGGTAGTGGGTCCCCCGACGACCTCTTAGATCTACCCTCTATTAGGGCTGGGAAGTGGGTCGCCCGTCGTCTAGTTCCAGGTCTACCCTCTAGTGGTGCTGGGCAGTGGGTCGCCTGTCAACTTATTCCAGGTCTACCCTCTAGCGGGGCTGGGCAGTGGGTCTCCAGATGATGTATTATGGTCTACCCTCCAACGGGGCTGGGTAGTGGGTCGTCAGATGACGTATTATGGTCTACCCTCCAGCGGGGTTGGGCAGTGGGTCACTGGATGATGTATTATGGTTTACCCTCCAGCAGGGCTGGGCAGTGGGACACTCTATATCTGGTTATGAATTACCCTCTAGCAGGGGTGGTCAGTGGGACACCTGTTGGCATTCCATGATCAGTCCTTCTACTAGGCTAGCCTGTGGCTTTCCTCTATGACTACTGGAGCGGGACCCTTGTTTGTTCGGGTCAGTGATGTGACAGTTTCAACTTTGAGAATACCTCTAAACTGCGGGGTAGTGACGAGGTGTGGCTTGAATTTCCCTAGAACTATAAAGTACGAGGGGCACGTTCCCCACTGAGATGCGTTCTTGTGACGCGATCTAAAATCGTGCGGGCGATTCAGTGCCACCCAAAGCAGATAGTGTCGAGGTGTGGTGATTGATCCCCTTGGCTTGTGGTTCAGGGCAGACATGCGGGATGCTGGGCATCGATGGAGTTTCTTCTGGGACTGTTGGCTACTCGTTTTCTTAGGCTGAGCTACAGGATGGAGATCCCCTTACGAAATTATTCAGGCTTCTTACTGAGCATAAGGATGTATATTTACCTTGTTTCTAGTTCCCACTTCTTGGGTTTGGTTACTCTCCTTCCAGGAGGGGTGAAGACGTGCGGGGTATGCCACATGCTTTCCTTTTCTAGCTTCTTGTGGTTGGACGAGTCTACTCTCCTGCTATGGGTAGCGAAGACTCGACGGGAAGTTCATCTTCTCACTGTTTCCAGCTCCTTGTGTCTAGATGAGTCTATCTCCTTTCTCTTGTTGGGTTGAGCTGGACTCTTACTGTTCTCTTTACTGCACTCTCAGTTGTACTTCTCTACTTTTCTCTGTTCACTCTACTACTCACCCTTTGGTACCTCCTCTTGTTGGTCCCTCGAGCCTTCGGGTTATACTTCTGAGTATTTTTATACTCACCCCTGCATGGGGTTTTCCCGCACTTGGTGTTCCATTGTATAAAATGGATAGGTGGAGCGTGACTTCAGTGGAGCGTAAGAGCTTGGGAGCTTGCCGCACGTGCGGTGGTCGTGGCCGGGTTCTAGGTGGGAGATCTGTTAGCTGTTTCTTTTTTTTTCCTGTTGCTAGGTTGTGGCATTTTTCTGGTTGGGCGCGTGTTTTGCCACTTTTTTCTTTCCTGTAATTTACTTGTGCTGTTTAGATGTTGATTCACATTCGTGGTTTATATATAAAGTAGTTTACCTTTTTCTTCACTTGCATTTACTTTACTCTGCACTTTTGCATTGAGTGTGCAGCGTGTGTGTTTGTACAGGTGCTTAGGCAAATGCCTCCCCAAGTTGTTGTGCCTTCGACATTGGTCGCCAGCCCCTAGCCTATGTAGGCGAGCTTGGGGTAGTTGCGGTTCGAGCCTGTGTAGGGTCGGGTTGTGACATTGGTGGTGTGGTTGTGGGAAGTAAATCTATGGTGGTCTCATAAGATACATTATAATCTTTTCTGATAGGTAGGCCCTTAATTTATTTTCATGTAGTAGTTCCCTCCGCATATCAGCAATGCCTCACGTACTCTCTCAATGGTCAAGAGGGCATGATCCATGGGGTAATTCCCCCTTTTTCCTCTTATTAATCCCACTACTTGGAGGATGATTATTAAAAGAGTGATTAAAAATAGTTTTATACCAACTATTTCTAGCCCACCACAACTATAGTTGATCTTTTCATGGCCCTTGATGATCGTTTCATCCTACATTTTCGCTGGTCCACCAGTGAGTGGATACAAATCCATACGTGGGACATTTCATCTTCTTCACTACCATGAGTGGCTGACATGTTCATAGATACGTGGAACTATCAAATATTACCTCGCACACCTATAAAAAACATGCTAGACTGATCCCATAACCTCTTGTGCTTATAAGG
Organism: Viscum album; assembly: GCA_963277665.1. Classification (NCBI taxonomy): domain Eukaryota; kingdom Viridiplantae; phylum Streptophyta; class Magnoliopsida; order Santalales; family Viscaceae; genus Viscum; species Viscum album. The sequence continues at coordinate 1,497,229,629 of OY728145.1, forward strand.
TATTAGGGTGTTTTCCCTTGGCTATATTAGTATGCCATAACTACTTGTTTTTATTTGCTATAATAATTTAACATAGATCAAACAGCCACCACTTCTTCGATATCATCATGTGTGGGACTCTCGGTCAATGTCCCAATGGAATCATGTTGATATATTTTATTACTATGGTTTCAATGATGTAGGATTCTCATAAAACAATTCCACCGTTGTTCATGCTCTAACCATTAGTCGTCCAGGTTTAGTTAAATTATAATTATTTCTTTCTCTCGATGATCCACTATCCTTAGATGATGATAAGTATTGGAATATTCTCCTCAAACATTTTAAAAGGTAATTTTCACCAAAGTCAACGATATAGTACATGTGAATCTTGGTACTGAGAAAGATTTGAAGCATATCCTGAGTAGTGCATCAATGCCTACATAGGATCAACAGTAGTATGTGGAATTCCAAAAGAAACATCATGATGTGTTTTATTGAGTTATGAAAAGATTATTGGATTAGACCCAAAAATCACCATCCATCATCTTGTCCTCCCAATGAGTTATCACAAGTTCAAGAAGCATCCCCTGAACATTCACCCATCTCATAGTGCTATGGTCAATGAAGAACATGTTCAACTCTTAAATCCAACATTTCTAAGGAATTCAAGTACTCCATGTGGCCAGAAAAAGTTAGTCTTATTAGGAAGAATAATATACATATTATAGAATGAATTAGACACTAGTATTGCAACCACCACTACCTAGAGGATGATTTTTCTTTTTCTATTATAGAGATACTGACTAATGATACCAATTTATTCGGAACTCTATTATTTATGGAAGGGTATTATGAGTATAATTATATCCTAATGTCCCCTAAGGATGCAGAATATACCACCTTGTGAAAACTATAGGTTAAATTGTATTATTAGGTAGATAATTTTATTTTGAATAACGCAAAGGAAACATATTAGTGATCCATGTGTCACATATTCAATCTGATCCTAAGGATTCTAGTGGATTTCTACATGTATGATTTGGTGGTAAAATACCTCTAGCATCATGACAATATCAAAGACCTTGATAAAGTGTTCATGTTTTCCCACTACCACCATATGAAGATAACCCCCTTGAAATTTTTTAGGGTTACCAATGGTAAGATCCTTGGATTTATTATTAGATATAGAGGCATAAATATAGACCTATATAATATCATGACTATCAATTAGATACCCCATTCAAGCAAACTCTGAGACCTCTAAGGCTTTCAAGGCCAAATAGCCTATATATGTGAATTCATTGGAAACATGGCTTCCAAGTGTAATATTTTTTTAGACACACATGAAGAATGGTTTGTATTATTAATGAGGTAAAGAGTGCCAAATTTCATTTAGGGAGATTATTCAGTATCTTTTGTAGCCTCCAGTTTTGATGTAAACCGTTCTTGGAAAGTCATGGGTCATTTATTTTACTATTCGGGAATGATCTCTCATTACACCTATTTTTCAAAAGAATAATGAAGGGATATAAAACAATTTTTACTACTATATATTAATAATCATTTACCCAAATACCAGATATTATTATATTGGGAAGATTTTCCTCAAACCATTTTTCATAATGTAGAAATTGTGGCCCTATCTCATGAATTATGAGATACAACTTTTTTCATGTATGGATTTTCAGAAGTATATTATTATGCTCCCTATATTTATTATACATCTATCTTAGTGGTCCATTATCCATTGGTAGTTCAGCATCAGATTAATTTTATATAATTCAATCAATGGTCAGGCAGTGGCATACTACCAGGCTTCCTATCTAGCCCTCGAAGAGCAGTCCATGGATATTGATTTTCTTAATGAGTCCATTATCATAGTGGATCAGGTAGTGTAATTTTGGTAGATGAAAATATATGGTTCTACCTTATGTTCAACTGGTAAGAAGTTCAATGATCCTCGAATCAATAGATTAGTCTGTGGAATTGTCTTCATCACTCCTAAACAAATTTTTTCCCTATTCGTTCTTACTATCAAAATGCTCTATAAAAAATGATCCAGAGTATCAGGATCTCATCACGTTTCTCAAGATAACTCGTTATATTGATGTTACCCATATAAATTTGTAGGGAGAATCTGAGATAGACATCAATAAGACCAATTATTATTATATCTTCTTGAATCATGAGGTCATGCCCCTACTAGAATGTAGTCTATAGCGGATGCCCCAATTCACATAATAGGCAGTGGTGACTCATGTTCCCCCTTCATAGGTCAGTTGAGTTGATTCCTTATTCATTATTTCCAATTCTCTTTTAGAAATTAACAATGATGATCTATTCATTCATGTGGTGCATCGAAGGGTCATTTTCAAGGTTAATTCATGCGATGAAGAAAACTATAAGGTAAACCACCCTACCACTAATGCTTCCACATAGGGTCATCTGGATCCCACTACAACTAATGAAACCTTTTATTGGATAACTCCATTAATCAAGTGCCATTGGATTGAGAATCTCCTAACAGAAAGAGATGAAAATGAGAAAGTATATTGTCCTGAAATTCCATTCACTCTCCATACCAATTCAGGTCTTGACCCTACACTCTACAATCATGGGTATGATGGAATTGTCATCAAATGAATTTAATGATATGATATTTCAAACAAATTATAGGAACAATATGTCAAGTCGTACAGTGCCCCAAATGTAAGGAAGAAACACTCACACCAGATTTGATGGTTGGAATATTTTTGGCACAACATGGTCTATAATAGTATCAGGTTCTTCAATGGGTGACACACATTTTAGATCAATGAAAAAATTGTGTATAAACCTCTATAACTCATCCACACTACAATGTACTCTTGAGACTTTTCAGTATGGGTACTCGATGTCATGGGACCATACCAACTAGAAACAGCTCTCCAGAGTAGGTTTCTAATACCCACAAAAATTATTTTTCATGTGGGTAGAAGATATTCCTCTCAAAGAAGTTAAGGCCAAATTTATTATTTAATACATGAGCTCTAGAATCATCTATATATTCTGAGTCTCTCATGATATTCTCACCATTAATGGAACCATCTTTCAAGTATCTATGTTGAAGAAAATCTTCAAAAAGTACAATATCTAGTCCAACCAAACCTATGACTACCATGCATAGAAAAATGGGCATATCAAGGGGCTCAACAATACAGTATTCAACATTTTGTTGAAGTTCGTTTCCCTGAGCATGATAAATTCGTCTAAAAATATCCCCAATTCCCTATAGTATTATCAGAAGTGGAGTCGTAACTCCACCTAGGAGACTCCATATTCTCTGGTGTATCAAATAGATAAATTCCATCCCATAAATATTTAGTTTCCATAAATCCTTATAGCTATCCACAACAAGAAGATTCTAGAAGAAGAAACATATGTCATTTTATCTGATCTAGAATCCCTAAATGAGAATATGATTAAAGGATTCAACAGTATAGAAAGTCCAAAGAATAAGATAGCTACATATTTAAACAAGTTATTTTTCTTCATCTGCAACATTCAAGGTGACATGCTTTTGGATCTTTGAGTGCTGATGATTCTTTGTATATACCTGCCGAAGTTGGGTCCCAAATGGGAAGAACCTTACAACATTAAAAATGTCTATCCCAATAGTTCATACTCTTCATTCACCATTGATGGTGATAGAATTTCTGATCCCAAAAAATCCAAATTCTATAAATAGTACTTTTTGTAAATCCATTATCCTACAGGATGTTAAACTGTTCTATCATGTTTGATGTTAAACTACACAGAGTAGCCCGATCATCCCACATGTCGTTAAACCACATACTGTTTGTTATGGTTAATTTCATATGAAGGTCTACTGTGATCTCTTTAATCCATGAAACGAGATTTTAAAATGTGATTCCCCAAACCACATGGCATTAAAAATATTGGTACTGTCTAAAAGATCTTTCACTGCATGGAATTTATAGTCATTTCTTCTTGAAGATAAGATGAAAATTTCCATTTTACCTGTATAATGATAAATTTCCAGGTCCCATAAAATGTTATACTAATAAATAATCCTAGTTTCATGAAATTAAACTATATAAAAACCTTCATCTAAATTCATGATGTTAAACTGCATAGAGTTCAACAAATATGTATGGAACAATTCACATCCTCATGGGATATATTGGAATAACTAGCCATTTTGTTGTCTGGTCCATTCCCGGTTCAACTAACCATTTTTCTTATAATTATGGTATGGTGATGACCTCCATGGTAAATAATCATGTCAGGTCTGTTACCGCTCCATGCTATGAATATCTATTAGAAACGAATTTTCCACTTTTCCAACCACCATGACCTTAAATTAGAGACCTAAGTCAATGCATTATGACTTTAAACTATGAATTCCCTTGAAAATAATCGTGTGATGAGACTTATTATTCCTCTATCACATCATGTTATAGCAGCTACATCATATGTACTTCTTTGGGATACATCTCTATACTTCATCCAAATTTAATGATGTTAAACTTCATAAAAACATTCATCCTTACAACATGATATAAAATTTCACATTGATCAATAACTATAAGTGTCTTGATTCCCATCCTTATGAGATTTTTATTGAAGCTTATATATTTTTTAATTAGTTCATTCCCATGTTTCATAACTTTCTGATACCCCGCTTTGTTATCATTATTGGAAATTGTCCCATTACTGTGCAATATTTCAAGGCCCTATGAAGGCTTCATCTCTTCAAAAGGGGTTTGGATTCCTCCATTTGTAATTCTTCATTAAAATGATCATATTTGATTTGATGTAGGACCTAGAGGTTTGGATTCTACATGGAAATTATCTAATTCCATCTTCATGATTCATGTGTCTCCTTGTTTAGATATCAAACATCATTCACATCTGATGGTACCCCCCTGAGGGAATGGCCTTATGTGTCTTTGTATCACCTACCATTTTAGGCCAAAACCATGGAGGAGTTTTTGATAAAACATTGAGTTAGGTCCCATATATTGAACACAATCAGCAACTAACCATAATTTGTTAGTTCCCATCAATATTAACATGACTTTGATGATGTGTTTTGGATATGGTTAATAGTTATCATCTATTATTTCCGCCATGCTCATTGTGTCCCAAATATTTAGAATTGTGATTCACATCCCTTTATATGTCATCATGTCCAGGTGTAATTTTAAAACCATTAGTGTTACCCCTCTATAATTCATTACACATTGAGCAGGCTGATCAGTGTCATTGGGACACACTTAACCTAACTTCTCTGCTCACCAATGACTTGATTCCCTATGTCATAAGAATCCTCTCCATCCCTTTTTTCCACACCTTTTAGGAATCACATGGGCTTCGTGGTCTTGGTAGGGTTTGTACCCACTTGTAAGAATCACAGTACCCCAAGATACAAATCGATGACAATTAAACTATGTGTTTACATCCTAGAAATATGACATTACACTGATCATCTATATCCAAGACTTATGACATCAAATTCTGTGTGGGTTATTCTTGAGGAATGTGTGGTTAATGATTGGGACATCCTTGGTCCTTATTAAAGTCTAGATGATTTCTGGTGATGAACCTCATATTTCTACTTTGTAGTCCTAATCTTACAAGTTGATCTTAATGATGTTAAACTAAGATTCACACCATCCTTGTTCCGTGTTGATAAATTTCATAATTTCCCCCCATCGTTATCATATGACATTAAATTATGTATTCTTTGTTCTGGTTGTATTATGATAACCTACTCATCATTATGATGTATTCACCTGAGAATGAATTCTTTTTATCATTTCCCATTTTCAATTGCACCTTCATGAAATATGCATGGTTTGATTACCATCCTTATGTGATACATAGTGACACCTATAAATATTATCCATTTTCCCAACAACATAGTTACAAACTTACCACTTCAACCCCTTTGGCATGGGTATCATCATGGAATGTTATGTTTTTTGTTGATCATCTTGGTCCTCACTTAGTTTAGGTTTTCTTATGGCGATGCTCTACACATCTCCGCTATAATTGGTCTTAGAACCATGACCTTGAACTATGATTTTTTATTTCATTTTTATATAAAAATAAACTACGTAACAACCATAATTTTTTCATATGAGAGAATATATCCCCCCTTTGGAACTATCCATATATCATTTCACCTATAGGAAATATGTGTGGATTGATTCCCAATTTTATTGTATATGTAGTGATGCCCAATCATCTTCTCCATGGTCCCATATGAAAAATCATAAGTTCAAATCTTCCGATTTTGGCATGGGTTCTCCTTTGGGAGTGTGTGGTGTGGTTTATAACTCTTTGGTCCTCATTAATGTGAGGTTATTTTCCACACCACACAATTATATCTTGGGATTCAATGTCTGAGTTTCATGATGATAAACTGGATGAATTTTTCTTCCATACCGTATGATGTTAAACATCAGGTATATGACCCTTAAAATATTTTAAATAGCCATATAGGTAATCAATCCACGATGGAAAATTTGATCCTACATATAGATGTTCCCCAATAATAGGATTTAATTGGTAGTGCTATGACACCTGGAGTGTTGGATTCCATAAATTCATTACCTTAATCCATTTCCATGCTTCACATGTCCCTTTATTTTGTTTCCCATCTTCTTTCAGGTCTAATGGGAACTCAGATTGAATGGTATCGTTCCACATAGGATCACCAAAAAGTCTACTTCAACATCCAAGATGAATTTGAATGACATATTAATTTTGACATCGTGTCTCAAACATGGTCAACATTCCACCTTCATTTTTCATTCCTCATTCATGGTAGAATGATATGGGTGTTATGTGTCAATAATGGTCCTCATATTAACCCTATAATTAATCCACCTTCATTGTGTTCTAGATATTGGTGTACTTATTCATGGTTTTAAGCTCTCTATTTTCTGCTAGATCCCCATCCTTCCTGGTGTTATCCCTCCATGCATCTACTCACATTGAGTGGGAATGATAGTGTGGTTGGGACAATCCCTCATATAATTTACATTATATTGTTATGTTCACCCATATAATGGGGAATACATAACATCACCTATTTTTTGCACACAGTTCATGGATCACATGGGATTAGGGATCTTGGTAGGTTTTTTTTCCCGCGTGGAGCTGTCACACGACCCTACTGTCCAAACTCCATGACCATAAACTAAGAGATTCTTCTTTTTCTCCTTGGAATGTGTGATCTAATGTGTGGATATATTTAATCCTCATTCTTATTAGGATACCATGAAGATAAATCATGAACATCCTCTTAGGTAAAACTCTTTTTCCCTAATGTTCTTGTCAAATGACAATAAACTTTTTGACATCTCCATCCTTACTACATGTCGTTAAACTGCACAGATACATCCCACGTACCTGACAGTAAATTGGCCATCCTAACTCAAGAATCTATGACCATAAACTAGGATCCTTATGGTCCAAACTCTGTGACCTTATTCTAAGAGACTCGTATCCTTACTACATGATGTTAAAAATGTACCATATGGTCTTATCGTACAACCATAAACTATGACATCATCGTTTAGGGTATATGATGGAAAAACACAATATTGTGAAATTCTCACTTGATAATACATCACCCTAGGGTGGTTATCCATCATTCGACCTATCAAGAACTACCAATTACATGACACCTACGGAGACACCAAAACATTAAATCCTAAACCATCCGCTAAAAAATAACAAATGAACAAACATGAAATAACTAATGCCTTTTATCTGTATGTATGTGTTATAACTGTAAGTCCAAATTTTCCTTCAAGTACTATGTGTTGTCCGATTTTCATCTTTATAAGATACATATTGGAACCTTGATAAAAAATCATAGGTCTAGCTACAACAACAATTCCCCTTATCACATCAATCTATCATCATCCATGACACATAACGTTTAACTACACTTGATATTAGAACTACATGTTACTTTATTCCCACCTTATAGGATACAAAGTGAAACCCATTTCATCGATATCAGGTCCAGTGGAAACATTACATCCCCTAACAAAATTGATCAATTGTCATCATTAATGCGTGATTTAAACTACATGGGATTCCACAATGATGCACATCTTGATTCCTATATTCATGGGATACAAAGTGACGCTCAAAAAGATTATATTTCTACCCAACCATAGACTCTCTGGTCTCGTATATATGACATTCAAACAATATGCAGTCTTCTCAAGGAATCCTTGTGACCTATGGGATCTTTTTTCCTTATTCACATCGAGCTTTGTCTCTTGCATTTCACGTATTCACCCTCAGGATGAATGTTCCCCCTTATAGTCCAATATGAGTTACATTAAACAATATTCATGATTCCTCATGAATACATATGTGGTGCATTTGATCCACCTAAATCGTCATTCATGTTTTTTTTACCAACACATCACTCTAATCTTTCTGGATATTTACCTCCCAAGGTCCACATTCTATTACATTAAAATAATTGAAAATTGTCTACATTCTCAATAAAGATATCTTTTGAAAAGTTGGGGTCTTTTGACTCATTCATGTAACCACACATACCTATTTAAGTAACCATTGATCATGGTCTGAATTATTGGACCCTAAACTATGAACTCTTCATCCACAATGTATGATGTTAAACTGTATCCCTACCTTATGAAAGTTTAAGATGCCCTATAATAACAATGGGATATTTCAACTTCCACACCAAAGAGGACTACCCCCATTAGTGTTGGTCTCCAACTATGTTGTGGTCATGAACAACATAAAGCTTGATTCATGTCCTTCAGGGATATGTAGTGACACACCCAGCCACAAGTTCCTTAACCATTTTCATCACTTTGTCCTATATTCTTCTTAATGTGTGTATGAAACATGTGATCCTCTTTGAAATAATTAACATTGGGTTTCTCCTCCCACGTGTTGTATACATACCCTAAGACAGAATTCTAGTATTCAATGAAAAATTATTCCAAACAATTATGCTTATTTTGAGCAACATGACATTAAATTGTTTTACATGTTATATGTAATGTGGAAATAAAATATTTTCATGCATGTGACTGAATCCCACTCTCTGAGATTCTCAATCCAAACATTGATTACTTCATGGTAAAGGTTTTCCATCATCTTTCACATTTGTATAGACCCCCTAATTGTGAATGGATCTTCCCTATTATGCTCACCTCACTTCCTTGGCCAGTTCCCAAATGAATTTTTGTCATCATGAAATGAGTCGTATGTTTTGAACAAGGTCAACCACTGATCCCAAATTTTCATTCCTAATTTTTATGGGGATTTTATTTCTATGTTTTAAACATGGTCAAATTTTATCCTTTATCTACTAGTTACCCTTTCAACCAGACCATAAATTCTGAAAATACCAACCATTTTAGATTCTTGTAGCATGGTGGGATTTCATCCTTGGTGTCACCCTCAATTTTCTCTCCAACATGATAGGTAATCGTGATGTACTAATCCTTGTTTGCTACACTAATCATGGCTCAAGTAGGATTCAGATTTTAGGTAGGGTGGATACTAATATGGTTGAGCCACCTGAGTTGACTTTGGTTCAAACTCTATGTCATTAAACAAAGAACCCCATATATATTTTTTTGTGTGACGTCGAGCCTAAATTGTCTTATTAATATCAGGGTTTTCCAATACTACATCACATATAACTCCTTCTCATTTGTTCCATGGTATTTGTATGTGGAAAAAGTCACATTTGTCCCATTCATGTCAGGTTCATCTCCATTTTACCATGAAAGTATTCTATTAAAAGACATCATAGTCCATGTAACCAATGTTTAAACTGTTTTCTAGGGTATAAGAAGTAAGAAATTAAACTATGTGGAATGTATTGGTAAAATCACATTAAATGGTTCCATGCATCATCATCGTCATTCGAGGATAAACTAAATACTAGTCATATGTACTTGCATGACGTGAAACTATAAAGCATCCAATGACCTTTCTTGAGAGGTCCATGACAAAAATTATAATAATATACTACAATATTCATATATTCTACTATTTCATGGCCTCTGAGAAAAATATCCCATGGATGAAATGTTTGATTCATGTTCACCTCAATGTGCCTATAAAATTGTTCTATACATCATAGTGGCATAATTATATGAGTGTATGAATCCTTTCAATCACTCCTTCATTACACAGCATGAATTTCATGTCCATAAATTTGTTCATTATTCTCATTCATGTCTAAAGGGACCCCTAATTTTTTGGATATTCCTCTTTTGGCTCACCTACCACTCTGGGATAACGCCATAAAAGACATAAGAAAACATTTTGAGTTAGGTCACGTGTTACATATATAGTCCGCAATATACACTAATTTGTTTTTCCTCATTTCAAGATGAAATTAGGTATATTTTTCCTCAGTAATGGATTTTAGTTATTTCATTTTGGCATTAAATCATCTCTTTTATTGTAAATTTGTGGAAATTTGATTCACACATCCCATTTCCTCATTGTTCAGATTAGTTGAAATTCCCCTAGAATTATCCCACTCACACACTAGAGCATGTGGGAATGGAATGTCTTCTATTTTGAGAGACCTAATCTCCAACAACATCCTCTCTTACCTCAAACACTCTTGGTAATCAATAAACATTAGTATACTCTGAGTATCCAATGGTCAGCTGGAACTCTCACACAAAGTTAAAAGTTATATGGTCATACCTTATTTATCATACTTGGTATAAACCACATCATTATAGAGATTTATCATCAGTTTGTTCTTATATATGACCAAAATTTTTTAATATAAATGTGAATAATGATGTCCCCCACATTTTTAAAAACAAAAAAATCATGTAAGATTTTATGTTTCTTGACTTTGGAAAATCATTTCACTTATGTATTATCCTCATCAATGAAATGCCTCAAGTCTCCTTCCCTATGATGCTTGGCATAGATATTTTCTTTGATCTCCTTAGATCCCATTATTCTTCAATTTCTGCATAGAAGAAATTGTTGTATCTAATCTGCACCCGATCATGTTCATCGTGAAGGATAATAACTTCAACGCTCACATACATCGACTACTTCTAGGCCTTCTTCATCTAGACCATTAGTCATATGGCATGTTATGATTGATTACTGATGAATGAAAATAAATAATTTATCTTATGATCTAGGATATGGATCTCACATTCAGCCTCTTGAATCTTATAGATGTTTTCATATTTTTCCTAGCACTAGGAAGTGTAAAAATGGAGACTAATTTCCTTTATCTTATTAGTAATGTAGTCCTAGATGATCATGTGTATGTCCCAAGAATCCACCCCTCATATTTACAAGTTACTTATCCTGCAGTGAAGTGATCCCATATGGATTATCCACAATGTTATAGAGTTTTTTCAATTAATCAATTGACTAAATTTTATGACTTTCATCGTGTAGCATGGTTGACCTCAAATGCATCAGATTTGGAATCATCTAGATCTTCTTGGTCTAAAGGTTTATACTCTAGAAATGAATTAATGAATTCAACTGTTTGTTTTTTTCTAGAATTATATCATACATTTCAAGATCCATATCATGCGGTTTAACTTCATCAATTTACCCCACCTCAATAGGGTTTTCCTTATCAACCCCACCAGTAGTACTACCAAAAACCACAATCGGTAAATTACTATAGGTTAGGGCCTGGTCAAATTGCACACTTGGGTCTATATGAACTGAAACCCCTCCCATGAAAGGTTCTATAGGTCCTTCAGCCATTCTCACATGTAGAGAACATGACACTCTGAGGGATTTATAAACATGAGATGTGTTATTCAATCTAATTAGAAAAGCAACACGTAACTATGTGAGGTAGAAAACTTGTAGTGGTCTAGTGATGATTTCTCTTGATACCACCTTTGGATTTCCATTGATGGGATTCTAGGGAATTATCCCTATAGAATATTTCGGGTTCGAAATTTTCTATAGAGGAAACTATTGACTACTATTCTCTACTTGACTTTGCATCAACTATTTCTATAGACATGAATTCGGAATTTTTGTTCTTCACAAACCTCACCATGCCTTCGTCCTTGTCAGTAGGGAAACTTTGCAAAAGATCCACAAAAAAATTAGATGTTATTCGAGGTACATAGATACATATGAGGAAGATATCAGAACAATGGAAATGAGTTAGAGCTTACATTAAGATCATTATCATATACTCCTAACGAAGTTTCCAGAGAGGATGAAACTATGCCATCCTTTAAAGGGATCCCTCTGTTAGAATCTTCCATGCATGACCCATATGATTCCTTGAGCATGGGAAGTGTATAACCCAATTAGCAGCTAATAGTTGTGGTGGAGATGTTATATCTTGTAATAATTTCACTTGATCCATCATTGGATGAAGATAGCCTTGAGAGGGAACAATGTTCACCAGATCATTCACATATCACTTCACCCATTCCAGGGATGCAAAAAATCCATATTTGTTATAACCAATTCTCAAAAGATCAATATCTTAAAGGTTGAGGTTGTACCACACTTATATATAATTAATGAATTACCTGTTGAAATAACATGAATAACATGCCAGAAGGTACAAATCATCTTTAAGTATATCAACATAATGAAACGCTTTCCCAGGAGCATGGGTATGTTTTCTGTAGAACACTCTTGATCATTCCCCTTCATCTTGATTCTTCCCAGTGGGGACCACAAGACAGACTAATACTTCTCTTCATTCAAATTGTAGTCATTTTAGGCATTTTAACTACTATCTCTCTATAGTTATGACACTATGAAATGTGTCATCTCTATAGATATGGTGTACTCAGTTCACTATTCATCTATGAACATGAGGAATAGGGGACCATCATTTACTATATTGAATGGTCTACTGTTTCATTATTTCACATGGGAATAATGCCTCATAGATATTTTCATACACATCGACTAGTCCATATGTGGAAGTAAGTGAAGGAATCTCATTCCATATCTTCTTGTCTTCTTGCATAATCATGATCCCATGCAACCTCACTACGAATGGGTGATCTTCATGAAAATCCCTAAGTACCACATTCCATGTAGGTCTCTATAATCATTTAAACTACTTCATGAACTGTTGTGGACTGTATGATTCATATATTAACTAAAAATACACTTATGCCACTAGCACTCTACCTAGAAAAGCCAGGTGATATTACTACCACTCTTCTATTCCTATTCGGTCACCTGTAGACACACTTTTTAGTATAGGAAATTGATGGAATTTGAATTCCCCAACCCTCTAGTTCTTGCTCAGCACCACCTTCATATTTAGATTTAATTGGAATCATACTATAACATTCAAAATGTGTGCACGAAAGACCTTCTTACAAGGTTAATGGGGTACAGGTATTCATGTCCCCCTAATTTGCACTATCATCATTCTATAAAAAACTAGAGTATTCCACACACATATAGTGTATTCTCCCCATCACTAATCTTCCAGAACACCAAGTACAAGTTTCTATCACTAGAACACCAAGTTTTATGTGTTATCCTGTTTTCCATATTGCCTATATGATGAAAATTCTCAACTGCACACCCGTATGATCATATCTTGTGGGAATAATCCACTAACAACTGAGCACATATATGAACACAACCAACCTATATATAAGTTGATGTTTGTTGTTGATTCTATATCCACACATCTTAAATTGGTTATCCTACATGATTCTCCTATAATAACTTTACTTGTCTCACTGATCCCCACTTGATAGGGTGTGAGGACTTATGGTTAGTTTCATGGGTTCACCTCCCTTAGTAGGCCTTTATGAAGAATAATTTAGTAAATTTCCACACCACTGTTTAATGTGGACATCCACAGTTATTTTAATGCCTTTTTCTTCTCATGACATTGATTATTGAATCATCTTTTACTATATTGGGAACATCTTTAGATAAAACCATGCCTTATATGAGGGGATAAATTCATTGAAAATCACACATAGTGTTGGATTCCTAGAAATATGATTGTGTTCTGATAGGCTGATGTCGACCTCCCCGTGATACAAATGGAAGGTGTTGGTCCTCGACGACCATATACTAATAAACTCTTGAATAATGACCTTACATAGGAAAATGTGAAACAAGGAATCCCATGACACATCATACAAGCCTAATTACCTAAACCCTACTAATAAATAATGCATTGGATGCAGATACCCACTTGTCCCATGCCCATTCCTTTGGGAAATTGTTTCCCGGGAGCAGGTCCCAATCATTAGTTCGTCATTTACTTGGGTACCTTAATCCCACATTGAATCTTTTATGGGGTTGTGGTGTAGATTTATCTTGTTTCCATGGTATCCCATTGATATTGTTTGTATGGATGTAATGGATGTCTGTTGTGATAAGTGAATAATCACTCTAAGTATGGTAGTCTGTATCTCCGAATCGACGATATTGACATAGTGTGCCTAAGAACCGATTAGTCAGTTCATCCCTACTTCCCTCTAGAATTAATACATCCTATTTTAGGATAAATTCATATAAAGGTAGTATATTTCAAAGAGGATAGTCTTTATGAACTTTTTCCAACATCACTATTAGTGACTCATTGTTATAGTGGCTTTGAATGTACTCCCCAATAAAGATTTTGTTCATCAAATCTTCTCTTCAGGAATGAACTACAAGGAACTCCTATGAGACATCATGGAAGGCCATCTGATTTTAAGACTTTGTCAGAATTATTATTTTTTTCATGAGTATAATTCTTAAAGATCAATCGAATAGTACTGGATCACTAATCTATAGAAGACTCTTCATGTATCAAGGAGTGGTAGAAGTTCATGATGACCCAATTTTCTATGAAGCATTCACGGACAAAAAAACCCAATGAAACCAATTTTGGAAAACGTGAATTTATGTGGAATATCGCTTTGAGAAAAGAGATATCAAGAAGAAACCATTTGTACAGATCCATTATGGATAAAGGTCTACACACACCCTGTTTATAAATGATATCCCACATGCTCCTAATCTACGTGACAAATTTCACACTCATGGAAATCACAATTTCAATTTATCCCTATTCACATCTCACTAATTTATCATGATCCGTATACATAACTTACCAGTTTTCTGTCTCTTACCCCAAAAATCCAACCCTCATTTTATATTCAACTCCCATTCTTTGGGGTGGAATTTTTTTCATTGAAATATGTTCCCAGGGTTATTTAAAGAAATTAAATTTAGGATGAAGAAGAAATACAATCTCATAAGGCCCAAATGTCATTAAAGGGTCCTGACACTTAATTTAATTACTCATAGAACTTAATCATCCCAAACATTTATAGAATTTACTCTTGGTTTCATGGGTCCGATGAGCCCCATGAATGCCACAAAGGAAGTTTATGAACAACATTTTGGGTCTAATAATTCCCGAAACTAACTCAAAAGTTATTTTAAGTAGTCTTCAGGAGTACCGTGATTCCCTAACCACTTTATAAAGATTATTTCTTCTTTGTAGAAGGATTTAAACATCAAGATACCCCTTTTCAATTAATAGTCTAAAAAAATCCATCATATAAATTTATACAACGACATTTCACCTTTCATGTTCTATTTTTATAATGCTTCCAACCACCAAAAAGCCTAGAAAAAAATGAATTCCATATGGTACTGGTATATTGGAAAACCCCTATCATATTTTTCTAATTTACCTCTTCCAATTCTAGGGATTAAATTAATGAAGGCCTAGACCCTTCTAGAATGAGAATTTCCCTCCATGTTACATGGAGATTCATGAAGCATTAAGCCTTTGTGATGCACTCCTCTTACAACACATGCATCTATTAAAAGGTGTGATCACCTTCCTTCATTGAGATCCTACCTTCATGAAGCCCCTAACCTCAATGAATCACATGATCTTCTTGAAACACCTCTTTTCAAATCCCCCAACTTCAAGAGACCCTCTTCTGTATGTCCATCCATGTTTGTGAGGAGTGATTTCATGGTCGATCATGTGTTGTTCCTTATTTTGTTAGTCCACCTAATTATTCTCTACATAGGTATGCTAATAGATATCAATTCATTGAATAACTATGCTAACACGGACCCCTCTAGTGACCACTCTACCACCCCATTGTATCATGTCATTTTGGATTATTTCCCTTCCCCATGTGTGGGTATGAAAAAATTATATATGAAAAGGGGATGTGATTCGATTCCTCCTTGCTCGAGCTATAAGAAGTTGAACATACAAGAACATTCAACTTCATTATATGATGTAAAATCATGTTTTCACCCTATTCCATGCACATGGGGTGCATTGCCTCAGTCATTTTCCACACCAACTCATCTATATGGGAGTAAGATCACCATTTTACACTTGGTAGGGAGTGAAATCCTCCACACTTAGTATAAGATCTTATTTAGGAATTTCTCTTGATGTCAACCTGAATCTCAATCTCCCTGGGCCACCTCCATGGGGGAGCCCCACATTACTTCTAATGGAAAAACTTTTTCAGATGCGACCATCATGTTTAATGCTACCTGTTGTTTTCCACACCGACCATGACTAACATGGGATTAGTGATTAAAAGTTAATGTAACTTCATATGGGTCACCTTAGCATGTAATGCCGATTTATTTCACTGCCAAAATACTCAAGTTATGATTTTTGTATTCTAAAAAGGGTATTTAAAATGAATCCATAGAATTTAATCCCAACCAATTATAAACTCTATTGCTCCCTCCAAGGGACGTAATCTTTCACAGTGTGATATTTTCTCTTCTTGGGACACACTAACCCAGATCTACCCCTATGAGGTGTTTTTTATCCATTCAAATATGAATCTTCAATGTGTAATCCCCACACCACCTTCTTGGGACAACTATTTAGGTGTAAGACCTTATGATCCTATAAAAAGTATAGGTACTTTTATTCCCATCCAACTGGGATACATAGGAATTTTCCCTGGGGTTCAATCCGAACATCGTCATCTTCATTTTAGTTACATCTCATCAATTTCACTCCACATCAATACTTCTTCCATTTTCATCATAATTCTTACCTAGGAAATCACATAATGGTGGTATCACACTATCCATCTAGGATGTCTTAATTCAAAAGCCTCATTGATCCCATTACATCCCTTAGTAGTACCCAAGCAGTTAACTAGGTATAATCCCCAAATCAACCCTTTGAACTACATGAGGATTGATCCATTACTTCTACACATGGTAATTTGAAATCCACCCTGAGGTTACATCCTATCCGATGGTAATCCTTGGTGTCCCACTCTACAGGTTCCACCTCCATGAAATGTGCTCAGTGGTTTCAACATCCTCCTTCATGTTGTGAAATCTTTTCCTTTATGGGACAAATCACCTGATATAATAATTATAGTCATTCCCATCCATCTAATGATAAACCTACGAGCCTCCCTAATAGGTATTTAATCCTTTATGAAGTGAAACATTACCATTTTGGGAAGCACCATTGTAGGTCCTCTTGGATTCGGCATTCTGATCTACCCATATGGTAAGCCTTCCAGGTTCTCCCTCATAGGGATGTACTTATTTGATCCATATTCATTTGTGTTATAATCAATTAGATCTATCACTTTAGGATGTTAAAAATTCGAAATACCCTATTATTATCATTGGAAACCAAAAAAAACATTGGAATACATTACAATAACATAATATAACTTGTGATAGATATGTGATGCCTCAAATTTCTATGACCTTGATAATCCATTTTATGGTAAATAAAACAAGTGATATAATGATATAGTGTTCATAAATGATCAATGGTTCCCAATGTGACTACTTCCTAGACCGAAGGATTCATCCATAGCAAGACCCCTAGAATTTTACAAACATAAGTAGTGTTATTATCTACTGTCCAAAATGATATTGAACTGGGAATGAGGTTCATGAACAAAATCATAATCTATAAAGGATTCACCAATTAGGTGATGAATTCTATTGAGGAATAAATTGACGAAGTAACTAACATCCCATCATCTCATTTCGTCCAGGGAGAGGAAATATTTGAAGAAGTGATGAATACATCCCTTATTTGGAAACTGGGAATTTATGGAAATATTGAAGCCCATCCATCCAAGTGAGTAGAGATGTCGGAACTCCTTTGAATAATTCGTCAAACATAACATATATGTGTATATAAATATATATATGTTCTTATAACTATGGTACATAATTATAAATATCCCAATCCCTCTATCATGACAGTTGGCTAGTATAAAAGTTCTAGATCATGATGACGATTTGATGAGTGATGAGGCCTTCATTCATGGTCCATCCTAGTAGATTTTTATTATAGGTGGGAATGTAGTAGAACCCACACCTAGTGAGCTACATACCAACTCATCAGAGTATGTTAAGGATGTTCACAGGATGAGCATGCTCTATGGGATCTAGCATTGGAGGCCACTGTGGTTCTATGGTGAGCCATATCATGAGGTAGTAAATGTAAATATTGAGTTTATGGTTTATATAATGATGTTTATATAGACTCTAATGGATCATGTTTTTTCATTGGAATCTAGGATTTTTTATGAAGTATTCATGCACTGGTGGATCCTTGTTACAAAATTGCATGACGAATCGACACTCTCAATACCTAACTTCCAATAGTTGTTCTGTGAGAAGTACTACCCTTTATGATTATGCTTAGTTAAGATTCAAAGCCTTCCATACCTTCACCATGAACAGATTGTGGTGGTTGATAATTAATAAATGTTCACAGACCTCACCTGGTACTCAATAAACATTATCTGTGATGGAAAATTCTGAGTGAATAATGTTGGGAGAAGAATCGTCAGATTAATATGGGCCAGTGTGGTTCTATTGTACATCCTCACATATGTCACGGTGATGTAGTGGGAGAAAGTGATAGAGAGTTTTCATTCAGAGGGTATCCAGGTAGTCAGATCTAGGAGACGTCATCATAGATATGATTCATCATCAATACCTAGAAGTATACATTATGTGTGATCTCCTCTCATAAGGACTTTTTTTAATCAGACTCATGTGCATGGTCTGGTAACATAGGGATATCACATAACATTAAGAAATAATGAAGAGTTTTAGTGTTATTCTTGGTATAAGAAAGGTAAAATAGTGGAATATTTTTAAGGATAGGGATGGACTTGTGAGATGAGTTTATGAATCCATTGTAATGTGGATTCGATAGAAGTAGATTCATAATTTTTATTATTTATTGAATGTGTTAAGAAAGTATCATGTTCCCTATGTAAAATATAAATTTATATAACCTAAAACTAGTGGAGAAAACCTTAGAAACTCATTAAAACACAACATTTTCATTCGTATGAAGAAAATACACGACCCATTTAAAATCCAACCCAATATCATAAAATTCCAATTTAAACCCATTCTTCAAATGAGTCCATATAATTTTTATATATCGTCTCAAAGACTATAACCATTAACAAAACATTTAAATGTAAAACCATCTACCCTAAGAAATATATTTAAACAAAAATCACATTATTAATGGTCAGAACTATTTACCAATGTATTATTGATTCATAATTAGCTTAAACAACAATAAAATCTATAATGTATGTTGCTAAAACATACTCCACCATGGATCCTCCATCATAAAATATATTTTTTATGTTCCCAAACATATGTAGTTTTTGATTCAATATCGGTATAAAATCTAAATGAGGTTGGTATCTAGGACATACAAATAGATAATTAGTTTTTAAATTTATTTATATATCAAAAAAATGCCTCTTATCTCAAGGGTGTTTCAGTCCTATTATGGAATTATCATTAGGATTTAGGATATTTTTGGGAATCAATCCTAGAAAAAAATTACTAAATATTACCAATGTATAATTTATCAATTCATGTCATGAACCAACCCATGCCAGGGCTCGAGCCATAGCTACACCATGCCCACCTCCATAGGCATAGACGCAATGAAAAATGTCAAAATGCTTAAGCTAAATGGGAGGAATCCATAAAAGAACCCACACACACACACACAACCATTGAAATGTATAACTGTAGAGGAATAATCATGAAAAGATGAAACCACAATAATGTAAACCAAGCTTCCATATCCTCTAGCAGATTCAAGAGTATGATTATGAATACTAAATAGTAAAGGGGTTAAAACACCCACCCAACAATAAATATGTCCCAATCAGATAAAATGTTATTGGTAAACTGTTGAAAGATTGTAGCTCCTGATGTTCAATCTATAACCACCATATGTTTTCCTAAGTACCTAGAATGCCAAAACTCCATTGAAATCACCATAAACTAGTCTATCATCAGCATAAGACAATACATGTGAGGTAAAATACCAAGAATGGGTGAATATATAAATACCTAGAAGGACACCTCAAATCATGAATGGTGTTATTAAGAGAAACAATAGAAAAAACAGTAGATAGAATAAAATATTTCAAATACAATGACACTAGAACAGTTCAACCCAAACCATGAGTGGAAGTATACTCATCAAAACCCAAGGTGGTCAACACAGTGTGTAGGGGAACTACATGTTTATTCATTTTTAACCTATATAATGAGATTAAACTCATTAATATATGAGTATGTGTACATTGAAATACATTTTCATAACCTGCACAACTTTTCATCACATGGAATGAGTGTAACCAAATCCAAATGTACGGATACATATGCTAATATATATATATATACAAAAATATATTTTCAATTAAATTGTTCCAAAAAAAATATAATTATGGTATTACCATATCAATACTCATCCCATAAAGAAGAGTTGACAATAGTTCCAATAGTCCATTAACAATGCAACCATCTCATGCACTTACTCAGAAGTGACCTTCCATGTAAAGCCACAACTCATCACAATGGTGTCTAGTAAAGGGGACCCAATGTCTATGTAGGGGCCCGATATCCTCTTATAAAAGGTGTTTTTTACTCTAATAGTTTATTGTGAAACCATTTCCCAGCTATAATTGAGGATTCTACTCGGATGTTATCGAGAACCCACTAATCAGCACAACTAGAGGGTTCCACTCAGATGTCCTTGAGGACCCACTTCCCAAATCTACTGGAGGGTGAAACATGGAAAACATTGAAAACCCACTACCCAAATTTACTAGAATATTCCACTAGGAATTCACTGAGGACTCACTTCCTAAATCTTCTGGAGGGTTTCAGATGAAAGACTTCGAAGACCCCTAACAAAGCTCTATTGGATGGTTCTAATTAGATGTATTCATATACTTGATTCCTATATCTAATAGAAAGTTCCAATAAGAAATCATTGAGTACCCCTACCCATATAAACATGATCTTTCCACTAAGAAGCCATCAAGTATTTCCTAACCAATAACTGTGTCCTAAAAAATAACCAGTGTATCTAAAAATCAACAACATAAGACACCATCTCATTCAATGAAAAAAAATCTCAAGAAATTCCATTCAAGGGCTAATATATTATTTCAAATGAAGGAGGTTTGAAGGTTCAAATTTACATGAAATGTAACCAAGTAGTACATTGTATATTAGGGGGCATATACAACATGTGGTAATGCTCTTTCACCTAAATGTGTCCCTGGATGGTACATGGATCACACCCCATGTATGGAAAGGTAGTGTGTATTGATTTGACAAAGTGTGTCCCATTACTTAGGGTACCTACCTATTATCTTTGGTTATGTTTGTGTTATCTAGTACATTACCATTTACTTCGGTACATAACCATTTGTCAGGCCATGTCCGTCCACATGAGGTCTTACCCATGTGGTGTTATAAAAGACTCCTCGTCTTTCAGATGAGGTACATGATGTGTAATAGGACTACAAATAATTCTATATTTACAGATTTAAAAAACCATAGCTACATATTCCAGGGGATACATTCCATGTGTTCATCCCTATACACAACGTGGAGTCTGGTTTTTTACAGAAATTCAAATCCATTATTCCCATAACAAATGTAATATCTGGCTTTTAATATATCCTAGATAACACTCGTGAATTGTAAATCTAGATTTGGATAAATGCTTTTGGCCCTTCAGGGACCATAAACTCGAATTTGGGTCAATTCTGTGTGAACCCATACCCTACCGCACATCATGAACCATCTACTGTTAAATATACAACCATTATTCCCCAAAGGGATCATCAAAAACCCATAAAAATCATAGATCTACCATATTTTTTATCAATAATCACCACATTACTAAGACAGTCATGATTCTAATGGTCCTATTGGGCTTGGTACTACCCATCCATGTCAAACTGGGGCCGTCAAGTCCTACCATGGATTAATTAAAAAGAAATTAAGGAGAAAGTAATCACAAAAATGGTTTAAAAATAGATGTCATATATTTCATGTACAAAAATAAAAAATTTAGATACTTTTGTGGGATAATAATTTAATAAACAATATAATTTGTATGAAGGATCATGGAAATGTCTAGAAATTGGTGCAGATCCTAATCGGATGATTCAACCCAATCACTTTTATCAAAGATGATTCAAACCAAAAATTGATTATTCATACCTAGATATTTGTTTTTTTTCATTTGTGAACATTATTGACTACAATTTAAGGAATTCATAATGTTAAATACATCATAACATGTTCTGATCAGGGTTTTTTATTTAACCAATATATCCCACCAATGGAAGGAGTAAAGAAAAGCTCTTCGATGATCCCAATATTATGTGGATAACCATTGGAATATCCCAATGTTAGTATTATTATATAAAATTAGTTTATGTAAAAATGATTCACTGAATAATTTTTTTAATTAATCAACTGATTGTACCACCAATAAGAACTATGTATGAATTCCCAATGACAACTCAATTTAGGTTATGATTATGGTAAAAACATGTTTCTGATTCAACCGTTATCTCAAATATATGTTCTCAATGTATTTTAATGTTTTATCCCATTTTATATTTCAAACTATCCAAAATAATAAATAAAATATATTCATTATTTTTTAATATTAATTTCTGTCATAGAGGGCCTTAGAAACACATTTTTGTCTCAATTCCCAGAACTAAACATATATATTGAAATGAATCAAAATATTTCATGTGAAAACATAGTGTCTCTACCACATTACATACTTCAAGGTTTTCATCCTAAAAAAGGAATAATTAAAAAATCATAATAGTGATATTTAATCTTCCTATCCCACTTTTATGACCTCTCCTTCTCATTTACATTCTAACACAACTTGAAAACAAATGGGATTTTCTATCCACATAGGGTCCTCTCCCACTTATCCTTGATTTCCACTGGATTCTCCAGAAATGCAGATAAATCCTTAATATATAGACCTCCCATGTTATTGAATTGTGTGGGGTCATGCACATTTCTCCTTTGGTGTGACACTTGGAAGGCTTCGTGGGATCACTTCTCTTATAAGGTAACTCAATGTCCACAAAACATAATTATTTTTGGATAATTGTTTAAAATTCATTGAATATGTTTTATACTTGGAATTATTCATAAATATAATGTGTTCTACGAAAACTGGTGAATCATGATATATGAGACATTGATATGGGATCTCAAAGGGTAGTTGGGATAATATATTCCATGATGAACATTGATATAACTCAGATAATGTAATGGGGACTACTGTTATCATTCCATAATATTTGGTACCCTTAAATATTTATTTTAAATTTCTATCAAGGATTTTTATGATGATTATTTATTCTTTGGACTTATATTAAATATATTTTTTTAAAATTTATTACAGTATATTGAATAAATTTTATTTTGGGAACTTTTTAATTTACCATTTTATTTATTGTTGATATGATAATTATTTCAATTGATATTATTGGTTCCGTTTATTTATGGGAATTTTGGTCAATGATGGATTTTATGGGACATATATGAGTGGTTCCTATTGTATTTAGGTGATTAATTGTAGAAATTAAGTATACTGTGAAGAGAATGGTTAGGTGGTATATAATATTTCAATTAGAGGGTATATAATTCATCACACATTTTTAGGAAATTCATGTACTTAGTTGTGAACTATTGACGTATAACATAGGATTTTTGTGTCTTTTGGCCACATATTCACATAATTATGAGTTTTTTGTGTTTTCATGGTTTATGTTTCAATTTAGAGTGTTTCACATATCACTGAGTTCCAATATCATGAGGATTATATGTACGTCAATTAGATAAATATCATGCAGTATTTTAATAATTGTAGGGGAATCCTTCTGGGTCATTGGACTCACCTCAACATGAAGACATGTCATGGGTTTCATTGTATAATAGTAAACCACTATATTTTATTTTTATGTACATGTATTACTAAAAATATGAGACATGGATATAAAGTTTTTCTGTAACAGAGCCCAATGATGTGAAGGATACTATCTATCGATTTTTTCAATTTATCAATATATTTATTTTAGTAATTATTTTCACATTAATCCAAATGAAGATCCTCCAATTATTGTATTTATGGTTTATACATATCTTATATAACAATTATTTTGTATATGTTTGTTGATTTATATCATTTTAGGTATTAATTATTATAATATTTACTATAGAAATCCCACATAGATATATTTTTATTGACTATTGGTTTTTTATATTGTTATTATATGGTTTGGTTATTTTTAATTTGTAAAAAAATATATCAGGGAATTTTTCATTTATATTCATGGAATAGTATCCCAAAAAATGATCTAGACCCTCTTCATCAGTTTAATGAAATTGGTGTATGTGAAGGCATGGTTGAGGTAGTGATTCATCATAATTTGATTAATTATTCAGATGTGTTGTTTTAATTCATTTAATCTAAGAAATTTAGATACCTATAAAACAATATCAACCTAATGATAATTTTAATAAATTTCTAACAGCATTACCCCATTATTCACCGCCACATGGGTGAACACCCCAGGAATAACACAATAAAAGACCATAATTACATGATTCTATATGCTTCATGAAACATTCATGTCATTTTACACTAATGATGGCCTAATTTTTTTTAGTATTATTTTGTATGTTATAGAGAACTTAATTGGATTAATGTATCCATTCTTCTATATGTTTTATTGTCCAATCTATACCATATATTGGGTTCATGTAATTCCATAATATTACCACCAATATTATCTTCTTTAGGAACTATACTAATATATATCCTAAAATATTCAATATAATTCCATTTTATCATCATCCTCCATAGTTGGAACAGTTCGTGGGATAAAAAAGGATTTTAGTTTAATCACCCAAGCCTGACAAAACCATCATATATATTTATATATGAAAAACCACATTATAAAATAAACATATATAATAACATTAATAACAAAATGTTTATGGTTTGGGTAATATGATTTCACTGATTCCTCCAACTGGGTGTGATGTAATATCACCCCCTAACAAATCCTTGTTATTGATAAAAACAACTTTTCATCAATATTTTCAACATGGGATTCATTTATTATTTTAAAAAATAATTCCAAATTAATTGTTTTTTGGCTACTTAATTGAATATTAAATCCTAGTGAAATGATGAATTAGTTTGGAGGACTATAAAAAATGGTTTGAACTGCAAAAAACCCATTGAATTATAGTTTTGTTTGTTTGAAAAGAATAAAAATATATAACACAAGAAAAGAATAGAATATAATTCATGAGATCAAGCCACATGAAGATTTTTATCGACATCATGGATTAGAGGATATATAATAATTTATCTTTATGTTTATAACTGTATAATAATTTTCAAATGGATGAATAATGGAAGTAATGTAATGAATATTATTTTCATTCAATGATGAGACGTGTGATGAAAATAGATTATTTTCGAATGTTACAAAATAATTTCAAATAAAAAAACTTATACATTGAAAATTAGAATAAAATAGTTAGTATAGTAGTCAAAATATAAATAGTTATGTGAGTTCATTCTATTCTTATATGATATAACATCCAAATCACTAACTTATACAATAAAATAATTACCTTTTGACATTTTTAATTTGGAGGGGTATATAAATGAAAATATAATTACATCATAATGATCTACATAAGAATAATTATATATGATATAAAATAGAATAATTAAGAAATCTAAATATATATTGGAAAAATAGATCCACTACCATGTGAGTATAATTCTTTAATTAAAAAATGAATATGTTTTTCTGTCAATTGGATGTAATAAAAAAAAATGGTGCAAAAAAATTATTAGATGAAATAATAAAATTTATTAAAATGTATACCATGTATTTTTGAGTTTTCAACATGATCTCTATGATATCCATGATTTTGATAAAAAGATATACATAGTTTTTATATTTTCATATATATTAATTATAGCTTCAGTGAGAGCCACATATAGATCACCAAAAGGACAGACCAAATCAATGATCAAAAAACACCATCAAATACATTTGAAAATACAATATTCAACATCACACTAAGAAACCACCATAATTCCTGGAGCTGCCACCATCCCACTTGTGTCATGATGATGTAAATTTGGGGATAAAATATAATTTTCAAGGATACTTTCTAATAAAATTCACGTTTAACATTTATAATTATCTTGTTTTTAAATAATTCTTACACTTAAATATTTTTGAAATTTAATAGGGGGAATGTGTATATAAGGGAGGATAATGAGTGTATATCAGGAAAATCACATAAAATGTAAATTCCCTTGGAGGTTATATGTATTATTTTAGCAATAAATTGATGAATTAATTTATTCATGTTTATTGAATACTAAATATTTATTTAATTATTTTTATATTCTTCATTCAATATTAATTATTCTATATTTTAATATGTCAAAATTTTCACATAAATTGACATTTAATAACTTCACATAATGGATAATCATTCCATAATTAGTGGGGGGTTTAATAATTTATAGGGGAATTAATTTTATAGGTTGTTATCAATGTTTTATTTATGTATTTATCTTGTGAATTTCATATAATGAGTATTATCTCAACAATCATAATTAAAATTAAATTACTTATTTTCCATTCAAGGTTTTGTTCACTATGGGACGGTCAAAAATTTATTAGGTTAGAATCGTATTAAAAGTGTCATCTATAGTTTTTATACAATATAGGTCATAAAATAGGAAATTTTAATTTTATTACTCTTAAGAAAATTATTAGAAGAAATTATGTAGTAATAATCAACACTAGGAATATGGGAAATAATTCATCCGTGTATTATAACATGTAGTTAATTTTGTCACTTTACTAGATAATGAAATCATTGTTTTAATGAAAATTCATCCCCTAAAATTGATCAAACATATAATCTATTAATACATGGTTTTAACTAAAAAAGTGTGGTTCACTTTATTTAAATTTTCAACTCTCTCTTTCTTATCTATCTATCATTTCAATGATGTTATAAAATAAATAAATGGATAAAAAATGTTTTTTTACTTGGATAACTGCCCAGTAATTATTAAATGAACTAACGATATTCATTTCATCTCTACATTAAACATTTATTATTTTTGTGATGTTTTTACATTCAGAATAAATTATTTTCTTCAACTAATTCCCCTCATGAGGATATAATGTTTATTGTAATATGAATACATCAAATCATTTTAGTTTCTTATATAACTATACTTAGAATATATTACTCATTGATTAATTAAATATATTCTGATCATTTTTTTAAAACAAATCTATACAACATGAATAGGTTTTCTTATTTTACATGTTCCAAATATATGTTCGATGAAACAAAAGACAAACACTCAAAATATTATCTTATATTATTGAATAAAATACGATTTCAATCCTGGTATCATGTTATAATATCATTAAAATAAATTTTTAATTATGGGAGTCTATATATATGATGAAAAACAAATTATTTAATTAAAGTAAACATTAAAAACCATAAAAATAAATAAGATCACTTCGATTGATTATATACATCATTCATACAATGGAGTACCCCTATGTGTAGGCAGACAAAAGATTTATTAAAAATAATTTCATTTTATTTATAAAATGATGTAAATAGGGAAAAACACATTCAACTATGAGAAATGTAATATGATTAACATCATTTCCATCTTTAATATTTTTATAGAAATTCATTATACACTCAATCTAAATTACCTTTGTAATGGGACAATCAACCTAAAAGTCATTTATGGGATATGAAAAATATTTTTTAGACACAAAAAATAGGATCAATTTTAATTTTGGATGAAAATATATAAATACAGTTATAACATATATTCCTAAAAAATAATGAAAATTATTATTGGTTACATTCAAAAAACATCAACACAAGATAAAGATCCCACTTTCAAGGCTTGGTACTTCATTAAGAATGTAATGAAATGAATCTGATGTCATGTAGTATAATATTGAATGTAATTTCAATAAATCCCCAATAGTTAGGGAAAAAATTATCACATAGTGATTGATTATATAGTTATAGGATGACATAGGTGAACGACTCTTACTAGAGACCAAGTAATACGAGATGATCTTGTTGATAATATATCTCAATATTAAGTAGTGAAAGGAAGTCCTAATTAATATGTATTACACGTCAAGGCTAATACCATGTTGGATACTCAATGGTAATTTATTACCAAGCGAATTGTGTCACAACTAGCCATCAATAATATAAGATTTCAACTCTAGAAAACAAAATTTCATTCAATGAGATGTATAAAATATAAATTTTCTAATTAAGACATGAATTATATATATAACCTAATATATATATATAATTTTTAGTGACCTATAACATTAAAAACACCATTCTTTCAGATCCATTTTGTTGAAACAGGAAATGATTACAATAAAAAATCATCTATTTATATACGGGTGATGGAAAAATGTAAACTACATCCAGGTTCCACGAGTATTTACCAAAATTATATTTGAAATAAATTCTACTTGTGTAAAATTCCATGCAATGACATAATATTTTTATCAAAAACAACATCTATAATTTCAACAATATGAATAAACAAAAATATATCATTTGAGTAGTGAGGGATAATATATACTATGAATAAGGATTAGTGACTCTTAAAAGTTGTTTATAACCTTAAAATGATGACATATAAATTTAAAATCATCAAGTATTTCCTTAAATCATTAAAAATATTTTTTTACATGTTTTTAAATAGGTAATAGGTATATTATTCAATGATTTAATAGAAGAAAAAATGGATCATGATATGAGGTAAGGGACATCAAATTATAGAGTGGTAAGAAGATAAAGGGGAAAGATACATTCATGTACTAAGAGGCACAATTTCAGTGGTAAAAAATTTAGATAAAGAAGTGGAGAATAAGAAAAAGAAAAATTAAAATGAAATAGAAACATTAAACGAAATATATTGAAAATAACATGAAGAAGAATCCCACTTTATAATCATATCAACTACCAATTAAAAATATGAAGATAATAAAATATGGAATGATGGATGAGATAAAAAATATGATCATGTAAATGTTCAATTCCTTTGGAATTTTTTGTAATGGAATGATATACCAAATAATCAATACAAGATACATTTTTATATTCAATGAATGATTAGATATTTTTATTTGGGATTTTATACTTTAATACTGGTGATGGGATGATTTTTTTACACAAAATGTTTTCAAAAAATAATATTCTAAATTCTAAAATCTCACCATTTTTTATATATTATCCACTAATAAATAAATAAATTTTATGTACAAAACAATTTTTGCGGAGGTGCGATAGTAAATTTAATTATTGATTTCTAGATTCTAGAAATTGAATAAGATTGAAATGTTAAAATTAGTATTGTTATATAATTAATAACCTCTGAGAAATATCTAATTTATATCAAACCATAATTTCAGTTATTCTGCATAATAAATGCATTCGTACAATTCAACCTTACAATAGCTATAAATCAGGCAGATAAACACAATGATTATCTTATCACAACTATTATTGAGGAAATACATATTCATTTAGTATTGCATGAAAAATATGACTATGATATAAAGGATATAATTGATGAAGTAGGGAATTGAAAAATTGAATAACAATATGATTTTTGAAATAGTATATATTATCATAGTCAGAGAATAACATAATAGATATTTCTTTTATTAATCAAAAACATCTATATTCTATGATTCCGAGATGTAACAGAGTGTACAAACCCATTGTGAATAAATGTTATTTCTTTTATGGACACCTTTGTATTATATTTTATTATAAAATATTATACAGATAAAACATATTGGGAAACAAAAAACATATTATTCAATTAATAAACATCATTTCAATAGTCATATATTAATCCCAATAAGACCCAAAATATTACAATGGGGAAAAATTTGGAAATACAACATCAGAAATGGAAAAATATGGATCAACCTAATATGAGATAATCATCCAACCCATGATAAAAACAATAGAAAAAAATATTTATAATCCAATCAACTTTATAGGAAATGAAAATACAAAACCTTATGTGGAATAGAGTTGAATAATGAATTAAAGAATGTATTAATATTTATAAGGGTTAACAATTCCATTAGATTAGTAATCTGTGTGTTTGAATAATAACTTGAAATTTGGGAATTCAAACATGAACTTAACGAATATTAAATATAGTGTTAGGAATAGTAAACTGACTATTGAGAATTGTAACCTAACCATTGAGAAAGGTAAAATTTCCATTGGAATGTAAAATTTTCCTAATAGTAATAAATTATCAAATAAAAATTATTTTTGTTAATTAATTGATGCAAAAATGAATATTATAATTTCACTAAATTATTACCATGACTAAAAACTAAAACTAAATATAATCATATTTCAAATAATGTTTATTTTAATTTATTAATTCAAAATAATATAATTTATTTTAATAATTAGAACATATTAGGTAATAAATTTAATTTGATAATATGGACATATTTTTTGAAACTATCACATTGAAATCATCTAAGGGTGATTCTTTTTTAAAATTTTGAAATTTTTCAATTTCGAGGTGAATCATAAAAGTATAGTTTTCTTCATAACCGGTGAAATATAAATAACTATTTAATGGTTTTATAATGACCTAAAATTGTATATAAATTTACGTTCAGTTAATATATATCTAATTTTATATAGTATTCATTAATATAAAGTAATAATAATTTATATCCCTAAAAATCGTTTTCAAAATTCTGAAGTCAAAAAGTATCCACTAATATAACAATTTTTATTTATTCGACTTTAATTTTTCATAAATTATTTATTTTAAATGATAAATTATTTTAACATCATAATTTCATTATATTATGTATATTTGTGATTTATATATTCAAATAATAATTATTACATGGTTTATAATGTATATAGTTTTTTATCCAAAAATTTATTTTACAAATATTTCACTCCTGAAGTATAAATAACCCCTCTCTCTAACCATTGAAAACAGCTCCTACCACCATTAAAAAACTATATAACTACCTAGAACATATACCATAGGGCTCTTATAATCAATAAGTGTATTATGGAGTAATCCAAATCCAATAACTAATGGATTTTAGTGTCGTACAATCGAATAAACAACAAGAAGAGGTTATGTAACCCATAACTCATATTTTTTTCCTATTCCATTACTCTAATTATATAACAATTTTAATACCAATATTATATGATTAAATAGATAGTATTGTAACATTATTCTGATTATAATTCCTTATAACCAACCCTCTTGGATCTGGTGCTGAATACATGAACATTATATTTACAATTTTGAAACCAATGTTGGTGAAAAATTTCCTACATCAAAAACATATAATGTGAAAAAATATTACATTATAAATAAGCTTATAGTTTTATAGGTTTATATAAATTGGAAAAAATATATATTAAAAATAACCATGTATTTTAATGATAATTTCTCACTTAACCCACCTTTTCTTATTTTACATTTATTCATCACCAACATCCATGTAAAAACCTTCTAGGAAAATTTCATTCTAAATCATTCATGATAACCTATAGGAATGGAATCCTAAGAAAGGTGAGATCAACTTGTCATTATGTGTACTAATAAGAATTATCAACTGAATGTCATAAATGATGAAAATAATTACTTAAGGGTAGGGTGATATAATAAGATTTCATGGGAGAATTTTAAAATAAATCATACGCATCAATACATGGGTAATCAAACATGAAAAAATGGAATAATGTTTTAAAAAAGGAAATATCAATAATAATAAATAACCACAAGATACAGGATATCAATCTTGATTAAATTAAATATTTGATACCCATAATATCATAACAAAAACTAGTTTTTTTATTGGGACATTATCTTCATAGATTCCATACAGAAGCCTTACAATTCAAATAACCATACAGAAAGCATCTAATATAATTATAGATAAAACATAATTAATATCCAATTAAAAAGAGTTTTATCTGGGTTCATCCATCATGTATGTTATAACTAGCTCCGTCGAAGCTATTTTGGTGCACCCATCATATCACAATTTCCAGAAAATATACATAAAGTACATTTATCTTTAATTTGACAAAACAACTCTTTTAAAACACCCAAAAAGGAAATGGGTTTCATATTAATTTCTATACAAGGATATTATCACGTGGAAATTAAATATGATCCATAAAAATCTATTTTCATCATGATTAACCCAAATAAAAGAGATGGGCTCTAGAATAATCTATTTGAAATATCATTAAACTATTGACATGCAAAAGAGATCCACATAAATATATCTAAATTAATTTTTATCCATACAAACAATGAATGGGTATTGCATCATTAAAAAATATCCATATTATATTATATGTATAGAATTATTTTTTGACATTGTTAAATGGAAATACAATTTAAAGATAAATATTGATTTTTTTTTGAAAAACGCATTTTCAGTTTGAAAATAACGTTTTTTAAAACTAAAATTTCCATAGATACTAAAAAAGTATTTCTATAAAATTTAACATTAAAATATATAATGGATGAGTTAAAATTCATTTAAAACATTTTTTTGATAAAAATATAGTTTCTAATTTGAAAAAAATATATTTCAAAAAATTACAAAATCATTATCATTGAAAACAACAATGAAAACATAAAAAGAATGTTTCAAAGAAAATAATTCTCATTATGGTATGAAATTACATTTATTCAATACACATAAAATAAATATTCCATTCACATTATCATAAAAAGAAAAATAGGGATCGTTTGAAAAATAATATAATGATTCCTTCTAAAAAATCATGTAAAAAGTGTAAAAGAAAAAAAATTTAATCAATATGTTATTTTAATGTTGATAAAAACCATGATGAACCCCTGTTTTATAAATAAATTGATTTGAAAGGAAAACAGTTTTCAATTGAAGTGACAACTAAAGATGATTTTTTAAAAAAACATTATTTTTAAAACAATTTGGTTATGGGAGTAAAAAGTGACCAAATTTCAAAATGATAAAATTTTTTTTTTTAAAACCAATTAGAATTAGTGAAAATATTATTTAAAATGGATTTAAGAAAACATTTATTTTTAGAAAATAACATTTTTTAGATATTTTAAAAATTATGTATATGGAATTGAACGATAGATGATCTACACAGTGAAACATTATTGATATAAAATATATATGGATTATTTGATATTTATTAAATCAATAATTGATGATTTTGAATTTAAACATTTGAAAAACATTCATAACTAGAGGAGAATAAATGTTTCATGGTTTAATAAAATAAAATAAAAATATTTACTCCAAAACAATATTGAGTCATAATCAGTCCCAAAGTGATGGAGATTGTAACATAAATCATTTTCCCCTTTTTTTATCATTATCATTATTCTTATAGAAACAATAAATTAAAATTATACTTTATTTATTATGAACAAAATTATTTACAAGATATTAAATTTCAAAGGGCAGTATATACACATCAAAAAATTTTATTTGTAGATATCATAAACATATCTCAATGAAAGAGAATTTGTGATGAGTAAAACTTATAAAAAAATACCATTTAATTTGAGAGTTAAAAATCAATAATTTTTTTGTAACATATTTTAATGAAAATAAAAAATTTATATATATATTTTTAAATAATATAATTTTTTTACACAAATAATCATATCATAATGGAGTCAAAAAAGTAGTTTTAAAACCGAATGAAACAAATTTCAGTTAAGGAACTCTTTACCACTTATTAACATTCTAGTCAATCCGCATTAGATATTTTATTCAAATTAAATTTTAAAATAAAATTGTGTGTGGATGATTCATGATATTACATATAAAATGGAAAATATATATTCCACTCAATAATAAATAGTATTTATAATAAAAAATGTCTTATAGAGGTAAAAGAGAAATGAGAAACCCTTACCTTAGGTATCAACATTATTCATAGACATTTGACCATAAAGTATAATAAATATATATTCATTAAAAATATATTATATAATAATAATTATATATATTGTTCCCTATATAATTTAAATATTAACATTTATTAACTATTTATTACCAATTTCTTGTTAAAATTACCTTTCGTATAATTATCACATTGTTTTTTGTATATGTTATGGTTTATTAATTTTGGTAGACATACATTAAACTTAGTTACATAATCTCCATAATAATAATATATAATTTAGTATAATACTTATACATCATTTATAATTTTATTGAAAATAATGAAATAATTTTTTTCAAAAAATGAAGTACAATACAATCATAGTGATGGTAGGTCACATGTACGCATGATTAACATTTCCATTTGTAAATGATAATTATGAAAATGTGTTATGTAATATATATATATATATATATATAATTAATTATAATAATATTATAAATATAATATTTTTTTCATTAAATATACTTATACTTGTCATCCATGTTCTTTGATGATAAAAATAAGAGTCGCATCACTTCATAAAGGCAGTTGTCCACACGTACACATACAATATTAACCTCTTTCAGTGGTAGAAATGGTAAAAAATTAAAGGATAAATTTTCATTTAATAATGATGCATATTAAATTAATATAACAATTATTAATTTTATTTCACACATATTTATTAAATTTATATATATTATCTTCTATGAAAAGAGTTACATAAAAAATCAGACTCATTCATGATGTGATAGTTTATCACAAACACTACTTAGGTTATCATATCCTCTATCGAATATAAAATTAAATATATATATATATATATATATATGTGATATAATAAATATATAATAATAATTATATATCTAATATCCTTTATAAGCGTTATAACCATCTTCATAAACTACCTTGAGAGGTGGTAATGGACAAATGACTAACACCAGTTTGTGAGGTAGTTTTTCACCGTACACAAAAATAGTGTTTTCATAACACATTTGATGGAAGTGGAGATGTTATTTGGAAAATAAAATACCATAACAAACTTATCTATATGTAATATATAGAATTTTTTATATTTTCATGTTTTAATATAAATTGAAAGAGGTGGTGACATTAATAAAATAACTACAGTCATTGAATAACATTACTACCTTTTTGGGCAACCTCCATATGATTGAACCAAATAAATTATTATGTTATATTTATTAAAAAAATATGTTTTATAGTATTAAATGGGATAATTTTTTATATGATTTTTTCTTTTATAGTCTTATAATAAAAGGTTTTAAGGTATCTAGAAGGGGGGTTAACCATTTATAAGGGAGGTGAGTGCAAAGCTATAAATTTTGGAGAAGAAAAATATCTACCATCATTTATTATCATGGAAAATCATCCACAGTGTATTACATACGATTAATATGTTACGGGGTTCATATATTTCCATTAAATAGATCTTTGAAATGGTTATAGATCATTTTTACCTTCGTTTTGTTAATTTTAACCCCAATTAAAACCATTTTTACCTCAATCATGGTAATTATTTTTAACTTTTTAAAATACTAATTTTGGATAGAAATGATGTTTAACATATCATATAATATGTATTATTATTATACAAAATATGGAATTAATTTTTTCATATTTAATTCCTTAAAATGGAAAATTATAATTTAAAAATAAGACTAGAGACATGCTGAAAAACCTATTTTCAGGAAGTTTATTTTTCAACAAAAATATAATTAGATATTATCTATAAGACTAATAAAAATAATATTATAAATGAAAATTAATATTTAAGTATTTATAATCAATAAATTATGTTTAATAAATTTATATTTATGTGTTATCATAATTGATTAATATTGATCAGCAATTTTTAATTTAAAGTAGTTTTCTAAAAACAAATTAATCCCCAAATATACTTATACAGAGATCCAATATAAATTAGATTATAAATAAATTATATGTACTAAATAAAAATTAATAAAACATTTTTTACTAGATATAATTTTCAAACACTAATGAAACATTTATATTTCTTAATTTGTTAAAAATAAATTACCTTTTTAATAAATAAATATTTTCCATTATACACTAAATAATCCAAGTTTGATGAAATGTCAAAATAATTATCCCTAAGAAAATTTTTAAAAATAAAATATAAAAAATTTTGTTCTTTTTTAAAAATATTTTTTATGAAATTTCTACGAATTATTTACACTATTGTTTCAATGAAAGGAAATAAAAATAACTAATGTAGAAATGTCATTTTTATGAATAAAATTACGTTAATATAATTTATTTATTATTTCATAAATATATATCAATATTTATTATTGATTAAGACACTTATATATATCATAAGATTTTTTTAATACTATTCATATATTCCAATTTAGTTACTAGGTTATAACTGTTAAATATTTCACATATTGTTTTAGCTCGGTGTTGCATGTCTTGTAGCATATTGAGAATAAAAAACACGAGATTGTGTGAAATTAATTCTATTGAGGACATTAAATTTATTCATGAAAATTAAATATTACTATCTAGGGGTTTTACATTATCCAATAATATTGGAGTTCCTTATCAAATATACTAACAAAAATTGTTTCCTTTTCTAAAATTTCATGATCTTACATCCCCCCAACCATTATTAAATTTCTTCCTCACAATTTGAAAATTATCATAGCAATAAAATGTTGGATATTTAAAAATAAAATTGTTTTTAAGCCCATATAATAAATAGATTAGGGTTATCAATATGACAAAATATATGTTCTAACTATAAAAGATCATATAAAATATAATGTATATCAATAATTCAAATAATATTCCCAAAAATTAAAATATATACTTTATTATTAAACATATATTAAAAATAATTAAACCAAAAAAATAATCTCCCAAAATTTTATAAATAATATTAATATTTTATAATTTAAAACCTCAATAGGTAGCCTATGAATATGAACATATGATAATCTCTAATCTTATAGACCTATGAATTTATCCAAAAAAAATTAATATAACCTAACCTGAAATTATACTAATATCCATTGTTATCTAAACCCTTACTCTAATACCAACTATTATATGATAAAACTTACCCTTTAAGATTTGTTACTAAGAACATAAATATTACATTTATGCATTTCAAACAAATGACGGTGACATGATCTTCACAATCCAAAACATAAAATATCAAAATGAATTATTAGATCCCTTATATTTTGATATAACTTTTAGGCTTAGAGTTTTATATAATTATGTAAAAAATTAAACATAAAAAATAACCTTGTATGTCAATGATAATTTATTTTACAAACATATTTTTTTTCTCATCAATTCGTCATCACCATCAATGTATATCATTTATATACCTAATTCATTCAATAGAATTCTTGATAACCCAAAAAAGAGGAAACATAAGAAGTGTGAGCTCAGATTCTTTATATAGTTGAATATAAGAATAAACAATTAAATTTTATAAATTATCATTATTAATACATAAGGATTTGAAATAATAGTTAGAGTGAATGGGAGAATCCTAAAAAACACATAATTATCAATAGTAAGATCATATAACATGTAAACATGGAATATAGATTTATAAAAGGAATGAGTAATCAGAATATGTAATCATGATCCATTTGATTTAAATATTTATCAAAATAAACACATATTATACACATTATCATAATAAAAAAATGTTTGTATCTTAGGAAAGTATCTTAATATGTCTCCTACAAATACAAATTATAGAAAAAACCTTACGAGTTACTTAAAATATAATTCTCCAGAGAACATAATTATTACATAGTGTATTAGAGAGCTATCTAGATTAACCTATTTTGTAATGTATAATTGTATCTCATTTTTTTATCATGATACAACCATCATATAGAAATGTCCAACAATAAAAAATAATGAACATAGAGCATTCATTTCATTTTAAAAATCATTGAAAAAATAATTATTTCTTTTATATCATGACTATACAAAAGAAAAGAAATATGTTTTGTATCAAAATATATGAAATTTTATTATCCCTTGGATAAGGAATTGGTTCCATAAAAATATCATTGAAATGTGATAAATTAGTAGAAATGAGTCATTTTCTATAAAAATGTATTTGAAACATGGTTATCTTGTTGGAAAAACGGTGTAAACAAAAATATCATTAAAATTATGCCAGTCCTTCCAAAAAAATAATTAATATTTTATCATTAATAAATCACCATATTAGACCATAATTTTAACACACCAAGATCTTATGAGATGTCTATTTTAAAATTTATCATGATTGATTGTTTAAGATTAACATAGCACTAAGTTTAAAAAAATTATATACAATTTTGTATAATAATTTGAATAGTAATGTGGCCATTTTGAAAAATAATATAACCAATAGAATAACAACATCACATACAAAATAATAAAAAAATTTGAAGTATCTTATAAAAGAAAATATGATAAAAGTATATCTGAGTATATGTAAATATATGTTTTGAAAATGATAAATTCTGATTTTGTATTTCTGTGAAACCTAAATGTTTCTTACAATATTATAATTAACATAAGGATTTAAAATAATTTTTTGTTTCACAAAATATGTTCATAAATTACTATTTTATTGTCTTATGATTATAAAAAAAAATTATAAGACCTTAATTATTATTTCAATGTCTTATAATATCAATTAAAATTTTTAAAATCATATATTTTGAATAATTTATTATTTTAAAAAATTATTATATTTAGAAAACTGTTTTAAGAAAATGAAGTACATTTTATAATATTACATGTTCCAAAATGGTTATGGTGAATTTATTGGTATTTTTTAAATAGATGAATTTTTTGATAATATTCAAATATATTAATTTATGGTATTTAAAAAAAACCTAAATTATTGAGTCATAGTTGATGTATAGGTAATTTAAGCCCATAAAATCTAAATCTCGTTCTGTATTTTAATATATTTAGTGACAATTCTAAATGTATTTATTATCTTCAACAAAATGAATAAATTAATGAATAAAATAAAGAGAAAATATTCATCTTCTCCACTATAAATAACAACCATTGCCACCACTTTATTTTACAATTGTTAAGTGAATAATATTCTACAATATTTTCCCCAAAATATTTCCAAGATCATCGTCCATGTCAAAATTCCCAAGGTCTCATCAAAATACCCCTCCATTTTTCCTAATGAGGTTCTCATAGAGGAGAGATTCAAGAGGTAAAGTCCTCTTTCTCCTATTGTTTTCAATTTCATTTATTTGTTTATCTTCTCATCACCACAACCTATCAAAGAGGTATGAAAAATTCAATATGATTTAAATACTATAATTATATCATGTTAATAATATAAATCATCTTTTAATTTCTTCCCTTTTTATTTTGTTATATAATTATAAATATCTTCTATAGTTAATCGATTTACCACCACCGTTAATGATGGATTTTCATTTTTCACTAACACCTCCAAGTCTATTCATAAAACCATTATTATGGTTAAATAATATTTTATTATACAAATTATGTGTTATATAATTTTCTCAAGTAAATATATAATCATTATATTATATTACACGATATATGTTTGTGATGGTCATAAAATCTGCCATATAAATTAAATAATTTTCATTAATTATTTGTCTCATAATTCATCCCAAAACATATAACATAATGAAATATATAACCTATTAAAAATAAGTATTTTCATTAATAAAATATAATTTTTTTCAAGGTAACTATTGTCATATTACATCTTCTTCCATACATGTATAAAAGTAAACTAATCTTGAAAACCAAGGGAAAAACAATCCTGGAATGATGAATTGTATCTTATAACTCATCAAAAAGGACATAATTTAACTAAATATAATTATAATAAATAAAATTAATGTATAAATGGTTATTAATAAATTATTGAATTGATTTAATTTTATAATATAGGATATTAAGATCAAGTGTATAACAATTTTGGACAAAGTTATGGGATTGTCCACAACATTCATTTTTTATTTGGATTATGATTTCTCTCTAATTAACAAAGCGCTTTTGTGGCAAAAAAGGTTAATCACTGATAATGCCATTATTGCTCATGAAATTTTCCATTCCATGAAAACACGTACACGAGCAAAGAGAGGGATCATGGCGTGGAAATTGGATATGGCTAAGGCCTATGATAGAGTGGAATGGAACTTCCTGGAATTTGTGATGCTCAAGATGGGTTTCTGCACCAAATGGATTGCCATGATCATGCAATGCGTCTCGTCAGTTTCCTTTCGCATTAATGTCAACGGGGTGCTCACCCGAGGCTTCTCCCCATCCCGTGGGCTTCGCCAGGGAGACCCCCTTTCACCCTTCCTTTTTATTTTAGTGGCTGATGTGTTTTCTAACCTCCTTTCCAGGGCAGCCCCGCTTTCCATAATCCATGGGGCGAAAGCGTGTCGCAAGGGCCCTCCGATATCCCACCTATTCTTCGCTGATGATTGCCTTCTTTTTTCTCGAGCTACCCCTAATGAGTGTACTGCAATCTGCCAGGCGATACAACAGTATGAACGGCCTTCAGGACAAATGATCAATCAGAGTAAATCAGAAATTTCTTTCAGCTCTGGAGTTCCCCAGCCGAAAAGAGAAGATCTCTGCTCTTTAGCACGCATTCCTGGGGTCGATAAGCACCAGAAGTATCTTGGGCTCCCGACGGTGGTTGGACGGTCAAAGAAAGAAATCTGTTCAGCTATTGTGGATCGAATTGAAAGAAAAATACAAGGTTGGACCCCTAAAAAAATCTCTAAGGCCGGCAAGGAAATCCTCATCAAGGCGGTACTTCAATCTGTCCCCAGCTATTTGATGTCTATTTTTAAACTCCCTGACGTGGTGCTTTCAAAGATTCAATCTAGTACATCTAACTTTTGGTGGGGACGAAAGGACGGAAAAAATAAAGTCCACTGGATCGCCTGGTCTGCTCTCTATCAACCAAAATCTGAAGGCGGAATGGGCTTCCGGGACCTTTCCCTTTTTAATGATGCTTTGCTGGCTAAACAAGGCTGGCGTATGATTAATAACCCAACATCCCTTTGCACGCGTGTTCTCCGGGCTAAATATTTCCCACATAAGGATTTTTTGGACTCCCATCTTGGCTATCGACCCAGTTTTCTCTGGAGAAGCATTTGGGGCGGTCGTAATCTTCTGAGGAAAGGTCTCGGCTGGAGGATTGGGAATGGTTCTACGGTCAAGATTTGGACCGATCCTTGGCTTGTTGATCAGACAGGCACGAAGGCGTCATCCCCTACTTTTCTAGGATCCGAACATGCCACAGTCTGTTGTCTTTTTGATGATCAAGGGGCGGGATGGTGTCTGGAAAAACTCTTCTCCTGGTTTAATGAGAGGGATAGAGGAATTATTCTGAGTATTCCCTGTGTGTCAGACGCAGGGCCAGATCATCTCTACTGGACAAACGACAGCTCAGGTGAGTATACAGTGAAAGCTGGCTACCGGCGAGCTCTTTCTGCTCAGATTTCAGAAGGAGATGCGAGGCCCTGGACATCAATTTGGAAGCTTATGTTCCCCCTAAAGTTCGCTTTTTCTGGTGGCAGGTGTGTACCGGTATCCTCCCAACTAAGAGCCTCCTTGTCTACAGACACTTTTCAAACGACAACTCTTGCCCTTTCTGCCCTTCTGAGACTGAATCCCCTTTCCATGCTCTAGTTCAATGTCCCGGGGCTCAGGAGGTTTGGAATGGCTGGGGTTCAACTTTTGAGCTGTTTCTGGACACCGCCTCAGATCTTACATCTCTCCTGATGCGATGGTGCTCCTCCTTTTCGCCGGCCAAAACAGGCGCCCTGTGCATCTTGGCTTGGATTATCTGGAATAGGCGGAACGAGGCCATTTTCAATCATTTCCGGAGGCCCCCCAGATTTTGGATTGACCGGGCATTGTCATGGATTGCGGTTTGGCAGAACCACCCTGAACAACAAAGACTGTCCATCCACCCTCCTCTTCCCCAACATTGGTGCCCCCCACCGGAAGGGATTTTTAAGATCAATGTGGATGCCGCGCTCCCTAAGGATGGCCCAGTTGGACTAGGTTTACTGGCCCGTGACAACCTGGGAAATCTTATCGCTGCCAAATACGAGGCACATTATGCACTATGGGAGCCCTTAGTCGCGGAGGCCGCCGCCATCCTTGCTGGATTAAACTTCGCAAAAGATTGCGGTTGGGATTCCATTCACATCGAATCCGACTGTCTCACAGTAATCAATGCCATCAATCTCACTGATGGCGGGCTTCAACCTTTCGGTCCCATTATCCGGTGTATTCATTCGCGGAGACAAGG
Source organism: Viscum album (assembly GCA_963277665.1). Lineage (NCBI taxonomy): Eukaryota > Viridiplantae > Streptophyta > Magnoliopsida > Santalales > Viscaceae > Viscum > Viscum album. The sequence goes on from OY728145.1 coordinate 1,497,272,416, forward strand.
CTTCAAGTCCTGCAATTTCTCATTTATTAGAAGGGAAGCGAATGAAGCCGCTCACAAGATGGCAGGCATTGGCCCTCCCTACGAGGATTTGCTTTGGCTCAATCATTTTCCATCGTGGTTATGCTCCTGTATTTCTGCTGATCTCCATCATTAATGGATCCGTCTTATTTTGTTGTCAAAAAAAAAGATGTATATTATTATTGAATTTGATGGATAATATTAGTGTTTCTATTTGTGTCCAATGAAGTTTCTATGTTGTTTTTATTTTAATGCTGTAATGTAATGTTCATGTATGTAATATGGAATCCAAAATAGCTAAACTAATTTGGGATTTGGGATTCAATTCATTGATATATTCTAATGTATTAATGTAAGTCACTAGTTCTAGGCTACTAGGGTCAGGGTCTCTAGAGTTCGTATTAGAGGATGTTTGGTAGAAAAGATGGAAACTATATTTTGAAAACATAGATTAGGATAAAAAACCCTAAGATGTAATTTATGGATAATAATAAAATAAAATACTATAATTTTTGTAGGTAGTAGATTATGTGGGTCTTCCTAGATATATATCTCCTTTAAGATACAAAAGCTGGTTGTGGTTCTGGAATTGATGCTTCTAGGGGTAATATCGCTGACAACATCCTTCGTGCCTGACTCGGTGTATCCTGATACATGAAAATTGTACCTAAAACACACCTATTTTCATAGTCTTAGGAATATTCTTAAGATAATTTATATTTTCTTTTAAATACATTATGATGTATAGAAAAGTAAATATGTCCCCAAAGAAACAATTTTTTTGTTTTGATATTTTCTTTGAAAAACATTTCTCATTTAGATTAACTATTTTTCTTCATAGAAAATATGAATTTTGATTAATAACATAATATAGTTTGTGTAATTTTTTTGAAATGGATCCTAGTGAAGTGAATGGAAACGATATAGAAACACATGCTCCATATATGTATTTCCCTCTCATAGATGATAATGATGTTGGATTTAGAGCTGTGAAATATATAACTATATCAGGAAAACTGACTCCAGTTATGAGTTATAACCTTACTCACATGGAGAAACCTAAACCACAACAAGGAGTAAAAATGTTACACCTCGTAATTTGACAATAAAATCCAACATTCAATGGGGCTATAAACACATTTAAAGATAAGTAGTGAATAAATTTTATTGAGATGATATTTCTTTATTTATGATGTAATGAAAGATATATGGTTACATTGAAAATTTATAATATATTAGGAGATGAACAGAAATGTTGGTCATTTATTCATAACATGAATGAGGTGAAATAATAGAAAACATAAAACGGAAATATTTTGAAGAACTTATCATGATAAAATATTTCCCACGCAAACAACAATAATATATGGAGAAACATTTCATGAGTCAAAGTAAATAAGATGAAGAGAATGTTTCTATATATAACGATTATTTTACAAGGTTATAAAAGAATGCAGTATATTAAATATTCAATCTAATGATAAATATTTATTGACTATTTGATGGGATAAAACTATTTATCTAAAAAAAACTAGGCACCCAAAAATTATCATTATATGAAGACATAGTCCCATGTGCTATCAATATAGAAAACTAATTATTTAATTATTATTAATTTAATGAAAAATAAGAGCAACAAAGGGAATTTAAACACACTAGAAATTAAAATAAGAAAAAAGGGAAAAGCTAAGGGTTGAATTTCCATCGTATGATTTAAGGGAAGAAACACCTTAATACATTCGTGAATGGAATGGAAGTTTGATATATGTTTGGATAAAAATTCTATTAATCCCATGATTCCCATGGAATGACATAAGATATGAATCATCAATGATATAATTTAAATGACATGAGAAATTATTAAAATTATTATCCTATGATTTATTTATTCATTCTCAAAAATAGATAAACGGGGAAACGACAATCTTATACCATCACAACTACTAATGTTGATGTTTCTAATGATGTAGTGGTAGGTACATTAATCATTTCCTCCCTCATGGACAATGCATTATTTGATTTTATATAATTTCTTTATTTGATATCTTTATTTTTTTAAATATAAATTAGATATTCCAAATTTCATTTAATAAAGGATTTGACATCCAAACCTTCTATGTGAAGCCTCATTGCAACATATATGGTTTTATCAGTCCCCGTAATGACACATAATAATGCTTTATTTTCATACATTGTCCTTAAACCAATTATTGAAAGTAATATAATCCTTTGTGTGAACTAGATTTCAAAAATATTATGTTAAAATATATTTCAAGAAGAAGGTGTTATTGGTGAGTAATATATATAATCCCTTATCATTAGAGTAATAATATCATAAAATAAATCATATATAGATCAAGCTCCAGTGGCTCTTCTAAATTAAATTAATCAGGATGAATAGAAAACATTATCTATAGACGAGGAACGAAATCATCAAATTGGGTATGTAACTATTTTTTAGTAATTTATTTATGAATTTTCATAGGATTTACATTGACATATTCTGGAGATGGAAGTTGACTTTTATATTAGTTTAATCCCTAAATAAAGGATAATATCAAAGAATCCTTATATAATTTTCACCGTGTAATTAGTGGAGATGAAATAACTAGGTGAGTTGAGTAATAAAGGATTTATTATCCCTAGTGTTTCTCCATGGGGATCCTCTTTTCTCTATGATAAGATGAAATATGGATCTATGAATCTGTGTATCGACTATAGCGAAATCAATTCAATTTTAATAAACAATAATTATATTATGCATCACATTGATTATTTATTTGATCAAATTTATAGATATAAATAATTATCTAAGAATAAATTTCAATAAGTATATCATAAATTAAATGGGATGATGGTAGTTATTATTAAGAAATAATTTCAATCTATGTATAGAAATTATTAGTTATCAGTAATTCCATTTTGGAAAGACTAGTGCACCATTTGTTTTTATGGATCTATTGAATAATGTGTTCAAGGAATATCTCGAATATTATTTAGTGGTATTTATTGATGATTTCTTGAAATATTTAAGAGTATTGGGGATCTTTATAACCAATTCCATATTGTTTTTGGGACTCATATAAGAATATATATATATGGGATGTTTAATAAGTTTGAATTATAGCTTCAATCAGTTTCTTTTTATGGACATATTGTATCTAAGGAAGTAAGCGTAATTGATCATGTTAAGAGAAAGGATGTTATACAATGGACTATACTAACAAACATTACTAAGGTATATAGTTCAATTGGTTTAGCAAGATATTATCATCTCAAAACATTTCTCGATTAACTAATTCATTATTGAAGCATACTCATAATGGGCTTAAGATCTTAAAGGAAAAAATAATGTGAAGAATGATTAAAATAATAGAATAGAAAATTAGTGATTTATTTGATCTTTAGTATACAATCCTAAAATTGTTGGTTTGTGATTTATAGTGATTCCTCAAAAATGGGACTTGGTTATTTCCAGGTAAATAATTAGAGAGTTATTGCTTATGCATCATGGTTGTTAAAAAATAATTAATAGAACAATCAAACTCATGATCAAGACTTAAAATCCAGAATCTATTCTCTAAATATATGGGGAGACTATCTCAATGTTGATAGATGTGACATATATAAATATCCCAAGATCTAGAAATATATTATATCATAGAAATAAATCAACAAGAGTCAACGGAGATGGCTCAAGCTACCCAAGGATTGTGATTCTTCAATACACTACCACATAGGGATGGAGAATAAAGTAAAAGATGCATTGAGAATGAAGCAGCAAGGTGTTCTGAAAAATATACTGATAAAAAAGTATCCCATGTAAATGGATCTAGATAATATAGATATGTGAATTATCAAGAAAGGTGAAACATAATTTTTTGTTCAATTGTTTACCCAAACATTGTTATTTGAAAGGACTAAAAGTTATAATTATGATTATGAGAGTCATCAAAAGAAAAAGAAATATTTGAATGATGTGAAGTTGGAAGACATCACATATGAAGATGAAATTAATAAATTTTAGATTAAGATATGTTTTCCTTCTATACCATATCTAAAAGGATGTTATTGGATAGTTCATATTTATCTAATTTCTCTAAAAACCCTTGTAGCACTAAAATTTATTGAAAATTGAAGAAACAATTATTGTGTCATAATATGAAAATGAATATTTATGACTACGAGTAAAGAATATTGGCTTGTTAATATGTGAAGTATTATTGATAACATATTAGAGTGGTCATGTATCCTATGTGTATTTCTATATGGAAATGGGATGACATGACTATGTATTTTCTCACTGGATTACCAAAAACATTATGAAATAATGATGAAATTTTTGTATCATTTGATCAATATACCAATTCATCACATTTAATAAGATTATCATTTCAAATGCCTTGGAAGAATATATATTATAGATGTTGTATGACTTAATTGAGAACATCTTATAATTTTGTATGATTTTTATCGAAGATTTACACCAAAATTCTAGAAAATTATTAAAAAATATTTGGATACTAAGCTTAATTTGAGAAATTATTATCACTATATAAGACACGGGAAGTCTTAAAGGACTATTCAAACATTATAAGAAATATTTTTATCATTCTCAATTGACTTTAAATGTATGTAGAATTATTATAAACATTGGTAGAGTTTCTATATTAATAGTTTCCATTAAATTATTTAAATGAAATAATATGAAACATTATATGGAATGAGAGGTCTTATACTAATATGATAGGATAATGATGGTGAAAGTTATATTGTTTTCCGAGAATATATGGAGGAATCAAAACAAATGTAAAATACTATTCAAACTAATAACAAAGTAGCTCAATGTATAAAAACAATCTACGAGTCTATTCAAAAGAAGTATTTGGAATTTAAAGCGAGATATCATATATTATTAAAGGTATCTACATTGAAGAGTTTTGCAGGATTTGGATAGAAACGTAAACTAATCCCCCGGTACATCAGAAATTATGATATTTTATAGTCAATTGGAGCTATGAATAATCATTGGGAAATGCCACCTAACCTTTTTAAAGTTCATGATGTGTTCAACTTCTCTCTTTTAAGGTAATACATTCTATAACCAATGAATATAGTCACTTATGATGAAATATAATTATAAACGTATTGATATTATAGTGATGAGTGTATTGGATTCTAAACAGTAGAGAACATGTTTTGAGGAATCAGATATCTAGTATTCTACAGGTAGATTGGAAAAATCTTAAAACTAAAGAGGTGACATGGAAACTAATTGATGTTATGATAAAGAACTACCCAAATTTGTTATGAGGTGACATTAAAAAAACAAAGAACAATTAATTAATTTTTTAGGAGGAGAGAATGTAGCACCCCAATATCTTATGGTATGCCTATTTTAAAATTTAACAACTTTGATAGTTTATTTTTCACACACTATTAAGTGTAAAATTTTAATGTATTATTAACTATGATAGATGGATCAATAACGTGCCAATTAGAAAGAGTAATATGAATAATATAATCTTAATTTATTATAATAATGTTTATAAAAATTTATGAGACTTATAAAAGAAAAAAATATATATTTATTCATTAGCATAATTAAATAATTATTTTGATAATTATAAATTATGTTTTTGTAATTCTTTGTAACATAAAAATTGAATAAAACGTTAACAATAAAAATAATAATTTAAAATTATATTTATATTCATAAAATAGATTCATAAATTATTATTTTTGTCGTATAATGATATTAAATTTTTATTACACCTTACATAAATTTTCAATGTGTTATTAAATCCAATATAAATTAAAAATAGGTATTTTCGAATAGATTTTTATTTTAATAAAAGAAATTCCATGTTTATAAAATTATTTTCATAAAGTTGAGTTTGTTATTATATATGTCCAAAAAAATTTAGGAATAATTTTTGGGATTTTTTTAAAATAATTTATTTTTAGTGAATAGTGAAATTCAATAATTTATGGTATTTTTCAAAGAACAGTATTATTGAGTAATGGATGACATATAACTAATGTATTCAAATAAAATCCCATTGTCCTTAATTATTTTAATAATTTTTTTAAATAATTCTCCAATTATTCGTAGTCTTGACCTAACATAATAAACTAATGAATATAATAAGGGGAAAACACCCCTCTCCTCCAATATAAATACCACCTCTCACCACATCTTCTCCTCAAAGCTCTTAATAATTGAATCACATCCAATTATATACCAACACTATTATCATAACCATACCCAACATCTTGGATACCTTTTACTCATAATAATACTAAATAATTATCCCAATGGATGTTTTCAAGGAAGACAAATTGAAGAGGTAAAACCCATTGTACCATTTTTTTATTTTCAATTTCATTTCTTTTGTTATCCTCTCCCATCCTCAACCTGTCCAAGAAGATTGATAACTATTGTATATTTAATATATTATTGTTTTATTATTTTAGTGGAATAATTAATTTTATAATCTCATACCTTCCCTTTTATTATAAAAATAAAAATATCATTTTTGGTTTGTCGATTTACCACCATTATTGACATTGCATTTTCAATTTCTCTAATTCAATCAAGGCTGGTAATAAAAAAATAAATATGGTTAAATAATATATAAATATACATATTATATGGTATAAAATTTACTATAATATATATATATATATATATATATATATATTATGTTAAAAGAAATGATACATGTTCGTGATAGTCGTAAAATCTTCCAAATAAATTAAATCATTTTCATTAACTATTTATCTAATGATTCATCCACATATCATATAAACGAATGAAATATATAACCATTAAATATTATGGAATATAATTAATAACATAAAATATTAATTATATTATACTATTCTAATTTTACATGATCATTCACAAACTTATACATGTAAAGTGATCATGAAAAACATGGAAACAAATGCTCTCATAATAATAAAATATATCTTATAAATCATCATAATGGACATGAATGAACATAATAAAATTATAATAAATAAAATAAATATATAAAACCTAATTAATTAATTACTTTTATTTTATTATTCATAACATTATGATCAAGTGTAGAAAACATTCAGACACAATGAAATGGATTCTCCCAGAACCACCATTTTCATTCATGATACACTTTTTCTATCTTAAACTAAATTTAATTTTCAAATATTATTATTTAGTACTCATAAAATATGATTTATTATTCTATAGATATGTATTTATTATAATAATTGTATCTTTGATTGGTAGTTACATGTTTTTAAAGGTTCATTTCTCAGTTCTTCTCAGTATGCAAACTCGACTAAAGTGAACATCAAAATTTATTTTCCATTTTAATGTATTCTAAAGAATATGTTTTAAGACAATTCCTTTCTAAAATCACAAATTTTATCATAAAACAATACAGATTTTTAATTTATGGTTTTATTAAAAAATATGTCATATTCTGTTTTGATTTTTCTTTATAATTTTCCATTAAATTGCACATAAGCAGCACATTTATAATGGTTATTAAATGATTTGTTATATGTTTTAACATCTGTAAAATATAATTAATTCCTAAATTTTAATTTCATTTTACCGCTATTTTCTATTTTGAGATATACATGTTACAATCTGATTTTATGACAAATGGAAATGATTCTCTAAAAATAACTTTTTCTTCCAATGTATAAATTAGCATTTCCCTAAAAAATTCCTCGATGTTTTTAATAGTGTATTTTCCTCTATATAAACACCCTATATATAATCTTACTTTTTCTTTGAATTGAGTTTTCATGATATCTTTAATTACATTTTATTAAATATTTTATGATTAGTTTGATTGTGGATGTGTTATCTTATACCATTCACCATATTCTCTTGAATGGTTAGTGATAATGTTTACTAATTGAAGAAATTTATTTACAATTCAGGTTAATATTTTTATTATGATTCCCCAAATTATTATGAAGAATTAATATTATTTAATAAGTGATGGTTTTATCCTCTTATACCCCCTCGTTGAATCGGTAAGCCTCATGGGGAAAACGAGACTGAGTGTTTACCCTTTTATGAATGTTGTCTTGGTCGACTCCTTGGAGGAATATTTATAATGCCCAAAATTATTTATGACCTAATTATGATATTAGTAATTAATCATACATGTGATTATTTAACTAGTTAAACATAAATGGTTATGTTTATTTATCAATTTATCGCTTATGACATTATTTAATCTGTTTACATTTTTTTCCAAATTATGATAAAGAATATTCTTTAATGTAATGAATTTTTTTATCAATTAACCATGCTTTATTTTTTTTGTATTTTTATGATATATTCATCTATATTTCATTCCCTTTATGAGCATCTTTTCTCACCTCTTTATTAGGTATTATTGTTCCCTAGATATGAAGATGAATTTTATTAATTACTTGTAGGAGTAATCTAAGAGCTTATGGGTGTTTCTAATGGATTTTATATGTTTTAATTCTTTCACATCATAATTTATAGTTCAAGTATGTAATATGGTTTCTAAAACTACTAAAATTATTTGTAATTTGGGATTTTATTATTTTATCTATGTAAATATGTTGATATAATTCAATAGCTCTAGGATACTGAGGTTAGGGTATCTACAATAAATAACAACAATGGTTATTGACATTGATGAATGTAAATTCCATTAAAGGATCATTAATTTAATTTTGAGGAAAATGACATTATCATTTTGAAAAATATAGTAATTAAAACACAAAATTCAAAAAATATTGGGAAAATAATTTATATTGAATATAACCTTTGATATATATAAAAGAATAATTTAAAATAATTTAAAATTATTATTCATTAATATATCATTTCAATTACAAAAATTACTTTGTAAAAAAAATTAATTGAAATTGCTTTATTAAAACCATGAAACCATAAAAATAAATATTCAATTAAAATAATTGTAACTATGGTGGAAAATTACATTTATTTGGAATATGTTAATACAATGTATTCATTTTCATTTTTAGTTAATTCAAAAAATATAATGTTTTGAAAGATACATGAGTATTACATTAAAAACATTTTTTAGAAAGTAAACCATCGGAAAAAATGGCCCTAATAAATTATTTGATAATTGTAAATAATAGTTAATATTTCTAGAAAACATGGTTTTGAAATAAAATTTTGTTTTTACTATAGAAAAATATGGATACTCTTTTAGAAAAATATATCTTCTTTATATTATGAAAAGGGATTCAAGAGTAACCAATTTATAAAATGTTAGGAAATACCCTTTTAATTACTATTAAGATAAGGTTAATGATAATGCAAAATATTTTTAGGAATATTTTTTTTGTAAAAAATAAAACATTTTAAAATATTTTCAAAAACATGTATTTGAAGGAACTAGATACCCAATCGAGAAATAGATACATGAACAATATGATATATAAATGACTTTCTGGATATTTTTTCAATTCATAAGTAAATAAATTGAAATAACACATGTGAAAAACATTAACAAGAATATTATAATATAATATTTGTGTGTTAAGAAAAAAATATAGTATATTTTCTTCTAAAATAAACATGATTAATAAAAAATACTAAAAAAATGGAGATTATAACATAAATCCTTTAGGACTTTGGTTACATTTTAATTATATTCCCCATGAAATAATATATTTAATTGAAAAATTATATATCATGAAAATAATTAGTTTCATGATATTAGTTCTTAAAGGCTAGTATATAAAACTCACTAACTATTATTGGTAAAAATCATTATCGTATGCCTCATGAAAATATAATTTATGGAAAATAACCCTTAAAAATCATACCATTGATTTTGAGCAGTAAAAAAATTATAGATTATGTTAGTAAAACATAAACACAGGTAGAAAATTAATAAACACATGAAATTAGCAATTCCTGAAAAAACATAATTAGAACATTATAGATTCAATAAAGAAGTTTTATCACCCACTAATTTTTTTTTGTTAAGAATCAATTTTCAACATTGTGACATTCAAGTAAAACTATTGATAAATTAATTAAAACAAAGAAATACAATACCATTATGTATGGAGGATTTAGAATATTATATGTAAAATGGATTTTATGGACACCACTCTATAAAAATAAGTGGTGACTATGGAATATGCCTAACATAAGTAAAAGTGTGGAAATAACCCCTTAAAATAAGTATCCACTACCATAATGAAAATTATAATCTCATATAAATCAAATATATTTTTATTATAAATACATTATTGAACAAAACATTTATATATTATTCTATATATTTTTTACTGATTATCATTTCATACAAATTCATTACCATTTCAATGTCCAAATAATGTGTTGTGTAAAAACCTATTTGTAATTCATATTTGTTTTGTTTTTTTATTTATAGTCCTTTTACATTGACCATTATTACATTATTTCTATAATATTAATTTTACAATAATTATCATATTAATACAGAAATTATACATTTAATTCTAATAATGAAATATGTATTTTGATAAATGTAGTATTCTGGGGTCATGAAGATCATTTATCGTATGTATACATGAGTAACATTTACATTTTTCAATAATATTTATGGAATGTTGGAATGTATTATTTTATGTTTACATAATGATAATAATAACCTAAATAAACTATAATTTATTTAAATATACTTATACATTTCATAAATTTTTTTGGTGATAAAAATAAAGAGTCATATTGATTCATGAAGGTTGTAGTCCACAAGTATATGAACGATGATGTCATCTTTCAATGTGATAAAATGAATGATCAAAATTAATTTATTTTCATCACATAATGATAAATAGGTCATGAATTTTATAATTATATTATATATATCACAAACATTCATTAACATTATGTTTATTATCATCCATATAAACCCTTGTTTAAAAAAAGATAATGTCACTTCATGAGGTGATAGTCTGCCGCACGCACGATCATCATTATCATTTCCCAAATAGAATGAAATATAAAAACTTATTACTAGATATAATCATAATGGAGCTAAAATTAAGATATAAACATAATATATATAATTTATATCAATCATCATAGCCTTCGTGAGAGGTGTTAATAGATAAACGAATGAAATCGACTCACGAGGTGGTATTCTTTCATACACATTGAGGATGAATTAGTTACCCATTGGAATGAATTATAAATGATTTTGTCATGAAAAAAATTAAAAATATTCAATATATTTAGGATAATATGGTTATTATATAATCATGGTATAATAAAAACTTATAGATGTGGAGGATGAAATAAAATTAAATGTCTCGTTTAAGAATGTTACCTCTTCTTTATGTATCTACCTTATGATTGCACCGAAATATTTTATAGGTTCGATTTTTACAAAAACAAACGTATAGGAATATAGAATGGGTTTCTTATGTTATTTGGGAAGGTATTAGATGAATTGAGTGGTTTAAAAAATGTTAATAATAAAGGATAGAGTGTTTCCTTTTAAATGTGACGTGACTTGGACACTTGTAATATTTGAGAAGAAAATGATTTACCCACATTATTCACATGGAACATTATAAAAATACTATATTACCAAGACCTAGACATTTTAGTGTTGAAATATTTCCATAAAAAAGATTTTATTGAATTTTTATTTTATTTTAGACATTACCTTTTTCGTTTATCCAATAGTAAACCGATTTTTTCATTAACCCTAACAGATAATTTTTAATATTTTGAAAATTAAAAACCAAATAATTTTATGTTTAAATTACTATATTATTTAAATTATATTCATTAAAAATACTTAAAAAAATATCAAACAAAATTTTGATAAAATTTAAAATTTATGTCATAATTAAACATGCAGAGGCGAAGAAAATGTGGTTTTCAATAAGTGTATGTTTCAAGGAATTAATGATTTTATATTAAATATATTAATAATAATAATAAATATTTTAATTTAAATTAATATTTTACTATTTATAATGAATTAGTTTCACTTAAAAAATTTCCTTATTATATATTATATCAATTAACTAAAATGGATAATAGTTATGAATTTAAAAATAGTTTTAAGAAACATATTGTTTTCAAATTGAAAATCGAATATATAATAAAATAAAAGATAAATTTGATAAAAATGATTTTTATTAGATATTATATAACTATATAAAACATATATTAAATGAAATAATATTCAAAACATAATGGGACTTTGAAATTTAATTTTTTTTTGAAAATAAATGATCTTTTTACAAAAAAGGGAACCTATCACTTTTCAATGTAAAATTAATATTCTTTGATAAATCAAAAAAATAAAACTAAATTTGAATTTTGATAATATAATTTAAACTTTTAAAATCATTTTATTAAATACATTTTCTAAATGATCAAAAATTAATTTTAATATTTTTTCCAGAAATGAAGTGAAAATTATTTTGGATGAAAACAAGTTTTAGAGGAATAAAATTAATGTAATAAAAATTGATTGTTTGTTTACTGAAAATTTATCAGTAATTTATATTGAAAAAGAAATATATATATATATATATATATATATATATATTATTTAATAGTTTTGATACCATCTAAATTAACAAATAGTTTTATATGGTTATATATTTTATTTGTCATTTAAGCTCAGTGTTGTGTCTCTTATAGGACTTCAAGAAGAAAAATATCGGGGTTTCATGTAACTCATGATTTTTAAGAGATTAAATTTATTCACTATATATATATATATTGGTGTGTGACATTTTATTCAATTATTGGTGTTAATTGACAAACACTATATCAAACTGAGTTTCTTTTATAAAAAATCATGGTGTTAAACTACGAATGTAATGCAATTTTAAAAATTATTCTTTCTAAGTATTAATATTTCTGAACTCTTTTTCTCCTAATGTGGAAAATTTTTATACAAACGATACATTGACTTCCACTAACGAGGTTTCCAAATTAATTATTTATTACCAAACTTATGGCAGATAAAATAAATTATTTATTATAATTAAATATATCCATATTAGTATTTTCATCTTGTAGAATATATTATAATTATTTATAAATTACCATGAAAAAAATTGAAAAATTTAAATGAAATGGGAAATTTTTAAGTGAAACATGATATTATAACAATTCAACTTCAAATAATGGAATCAATAAATTTAATCCAACGAATATAAGTTATAAATATTAAGATAAGATAAAATAATTCATATATGATTCAATTTTATAATAAATTTATTATTATTATTCCATTAGAAAAAAGTGATGAAATATAGTGGGATTTAACTTAATGGGACTCTCAAACCCAATTTCCAATATTTGGGTAATCCCTATTTCAAATCATTTTCAATATGGATGTTCACATTCTGATTTTTAAAAACAATTTCTATATTATTCCCATTTTTTTAAAATACATACATATATATATATCTTGTTTTAAAAAACAAATTAAATTATAATAATAAAAGGATTTTCATTCTAAAAAAACATCTTTTACTCATCTTCATTTTTTTGTACTTCACTAAACAATGAAGAATTTAAGGCAAAATGTTTTTTTTCCTCTATTCAATTTAGAACACCTATGATTATTCAATATAAAACCCATTATCTTGCATCAGTTATTTCATGAATATAATTTTTATATGTTCCATTTTCCATTCATGATTATATAAATACAATTATTTAATTGGTGGCCCTAGAAATATATGTGCCTCATATAAATTTGTGAAGTAGATGTATAAAAATAGTAATTTTTATTATTCATGGACATGATTCTATATTTTTTTTCACAATCATGATGTTAATTTTTTTAACATATTTTATGTGTTAGAATTATGGTAGATTTATTAAAAACTATGTGTGATACTTTAACATTATAACATGATGTGTCAATTTAATGCATCACCACATTCCATGAATGATTCCAACTTTTGTCCTCACTCTTATGATTTAGAACCCAATATTATGAATTGATTATGTTTATTCTTCTAAACCATGTACAAAAAACTCCTGAATATTATTTAACTTAGGTTATCCTTCCCCTAATTGGTCTTTTAGCTCACCACTTTAATTCGTGTATATTGCCATGTGGATTTTTGTACAAAGGGGAACATGAAGTACATGTGTGCATAAATTAAATGGATTCTAAAATTTTTTATGTTTTGTTCTGTGTATGTTATTTATTTTCCTGATATTCCCAAGGTATTAATCCCTTAAATCTATGAACGTATCACTATTATTTTTATTATATTTAAATTGATATAATAGTCATGTTAGAAAAATTAACGACTCTTTTAGACACATTATTCTAGAATATCTGCACATCTGTACACTAGGATGTGTGCACTAGCTTCATTGATACCCTATATTACCACTTCTAAATTGTGGATGACTTTTCATACTTTTAATGGTGATTTCTTCTACTAGAACGAAATAGGATGATGGGATGTCGGTTCCTCCTTCCATGGAATCCTCATTAGATCTTGTTTCCTAGTCCCGGTCTCTATCATAGAGTTAATTCATGATCATGGAACATATTCATATTGGAATCTCTTTTTAGACTCTTGTTAATTATGATGCTTTTATATAGATATACTTTTTTTAGAATTAACTGGTCATCAACCTTTGGTTAGGATTGTAGTCATGTTTGGAATCACTGAAATGTATAGATGATGGGTGTATGGTTCACCTCTATTATTCTTCAAGGGAAGGAATCTAATAAGTTGAATATTAGGAATATAAATCAATATATCACATTTTGATCATGTGGAAACGATTTATAGAGGAATATATCATTCAAGGTGTCAAATTATGTATCCCATATTTGGAATTAGGTAGTTAATATGAGGGGTGAATATCTCAAAATTATTTCACCTAAGGCATCTAATGTTTTGTATGAAGTATCAGACTCCATTTTAGAATATCATATATGGATTTCACCTCATACATCACATGTTTTTTTGAGGAACATATATTGGAGTTAGTTCATGAGTTTACAATCATCTATTGATGGATTGTGAAGCTATGATGAGAGGAATCAGAGAAAGAATTTAATGTACAATGAAGATTGGTCTAGTATAAATGTATTGCGGGGACATTGTCGGTTCATGATTAATGTATTATAGGGACATGGAGAATGATAAAAATTCCACTTGTGGTGGATTTAGAAGGACTGATCAGTGCTCCCCATTAGGTTGATCAAGGATGCATGTCACTTGGAGGAATAATGTCATGGTGATGGATGGAAATTACCCATAGTGGAACACCCATGATATGGATAAGAATGCCCCATGATCTGGGCTAATGTAGGATGATCAAAATTTCTCTTGAGGCTGAGCTTGAGGTGTCTCTCTAATATAAATGATTTTAAACTGAAGGATGGATTATAGATGGTTCAGGATCCTAGTGAAAAAAGACCTGAGACTTATGGAATAGTACAAACCTCGAGGTGGACCCATGGAGGTATATCCCTTTGTGGGAATGTCATGTTTTTACCATGTTTTGGATTCCCAATGAGGATAAATTGATATTTTGGATCAAAACAGACCTTGAGGAGGATTCAGAAGGCATTTCCCACAATGGGATGTTATTTGAATATGATGGTTTGATTTAACTCTCCATGGAAGTGGAACCAATATAGTGCAACCTTTAGAGAGATAACCCATATTTACCATTGGCCAAAATTTATCCTCGAGGAGGAATCCTACGTACCCCCATGTTCATTGGGCCACATCCCTAGTAAGATCATGACCTTCACCTGGGATGCCACATATCCTCTGGGTCCTATAGATAAGTTCCCTGTTTACGTCTCACACTAACTCCAACCCAGAGAAATCCTATTGTGAAAGAATCACCCCATAGGGATTTTTTGAGTTCATGTCGATATTGTGTTCACCACTAACTTATATGCTCATGCGATACCTTTTCAGTGTGAGAAACCAGACAAAGTAGATGACATTAAGATAACATGTTCCACTTCATCCACTAGTGGGTGGACAATTGGGTGATACTAATCAATAAAAATAATGTAAGTGGTACATGTGTGAAGAAACATCTCTAAGATGATCTCGTTTCATGGAATGTGTACAAATGAAACCCTATTTAAGGTCATTCCATGCCAATCATACATATATCATAATGAGTTATTCACATAGGGTATAAAAACATGTTAATGTCTTATTTTGAGGATGTTTTCGTGTAGTTTAATTTCATATGACTACAAATTGGGACTAGACTTTTTTTATGTAAAGTATAATAGAAATGGATTTACTAACAATATATCAATTGTTCTTATATTACCATCACTTAAGTAATGTTGTGAGGGGATTTATTTTCTCACTACAACATTGTAATGATGAGAGGAGTGGCCAGCCAAGAGGTTTACATTAGAAATAATATTCCAAGAGAAGAAAGATGCATTTTTTTACCTATGTTGGGAAGAAAACATTAGTGGTATGATTGATCCACACATCAAATAGAGAAACCATACAAATGAAATGGTGGTGTATGACATATGGGGATTTGATGTATAGTTGGACCATTCATGGATTGTTTTTGTGGTCCTAAGAACTTATACATATTTAAATGGGGTCAAAATATGGGATGAACCATGGAGTGGCCCAGCAGATGTGTTTGGTGAAGCTTGAGGACTCTTAGAGAGGGGCTTGATGATGTTCGGGGAAATAATGAATGTTAGAGTCTTTTATAATAAATCCTCTTTAAAAAATAGGGTTCCCCTATCTCAATGATAACACATAGGGTAAGAAAAGAGTGGTTCACGTAGGATGAATGCTACATAAAGGCCCTTGATCCTTATAGGTATGTCTACCTTCATTAATGTAATTATAATTCTCTAATGTAATCTATATTTATGGTGGAGTATTTTTAAAAATACATCGAAGGGGGTTTCTCAAAACCCATTTTCCATGGATAGTCTATTTCATTTCTGGTTCATGATCCTATAATGTTTTACGAATCATGAAAAATTTGAAAAATAAATTCTTAAGTAACCATACATAAATAGTTTATTGATGGGGTATTTATAAAAAATTATTATTATTGATTTTTAGGTGTATCATAAAGAAACATTGGGCATTGGAAATGGTTGTGCCTCAGTAAGACTCAAGAAGAAACCATCAATATTACATGAGATCGTGATGTTCTCCTTGACTCTGATTATTTTTGTGCAATGTGTTAAAATTGAAACATCTTACGCTCATGAAGGGACACTATACCAATGGAGATTCATATGATCTATCCATTTATGATGGATTATTTATTTGACAAACTAGAACTTTTGTGCGATTTTGTGCCATTTTTTCTTGGAATCTCTCAAAATTGGTCATTCCTTCCTCAACATTCTCATCGAAAGAATGTTTTCTGATCAAAAAATCACCCCACCACATAGAATGTAAGGAACGTGAGATATGGAGAGTCTTAT
Source organism: Viscum album (assembly GCA_963277665.1). Lineage (NCBI taxonomy): Eukaryota > Viridiplantae > Streptophyta > Magnoliopsida > Santalales > Viscaceae > Viscum > Viscum album. Next base: position 1,497,289,890 of record OY728145.1, read on the forward strand.
TCATAGGATGGGACACTAAAAAATTAAAATTAACCCACATTAGTGATGATCACTCATGAAGCTCATTCATAGAGCCCACATATTATCATGGTTAAGGGTTATCATGCACATGAGAATGTTTAGGATGTATAATCCTTCAAGAGGGGATTGAAAAGGATAATAAAATAGTTTCTACTACTTGGGATGAGATCATTAGATGTTTAAGGGTTCAACTAGTAGGAGAAATGGCTGAAGAGGTCGATGTCGAGAAGGTAGAGTTTGAGTGTTGAGTTATAGAGAATTGAGAAAGGATTAGGCAAAGTTATTAATTTAAAGGCCAATAAAGATAATGAAGACATGGTGGAATAGAAAAAAACCATTATAGGTTATGCATTTCAAGTTGTAGAAGCTCTATAACAGGTTTTAGTGATCAATTATGATGGAATTTTAGAAATGATATAAACAAATATGTGGATGAACCTTTGAAACATTAATTTTTGTCTGATGTATATATGTTTGAACATGGTTCATTCACATTAATTATCTCACATTATTGTCATGAAACATTGGACTGTGGTGTTGTGTGACTTGAAAAAATTTGTACACTTTCTATAAAGACTCGTATTCCCACATGTTCCATGATCGATGTGAGAAACGATGAGTGGTTAAGGTATTTATCAAACATATGGAAGAACTAACTATGTATAGGAATAAGTTGAGTTTAAAATTTACAAATTACTAAATTTCATTCCTGCGAAGAATAGAGGAAGGGATGGTTTACACCTAGAGTGTTATAATTACACAATGACATAAGTGAGTAAAAAATGTGGTAAATTAATACATTGGACATATAGATAAAATTATAATTATGGGAATGAACCATAGTTGACTATGCTTAAAACATTGGATCTAAAAACACTTCAATCAATAATGGTGTGAGTAAATACTGGATCAACTATTGACTGAGTTCGATACTCACTACCCACTATTTTTCCTGATATCCAACTAGGGATTTCATAGTATGGTCGATAATCCTTTTTAAAGTCAACATTGCTAATAGGGTTTTCCATTTAGATTTGAATTATTATAGAAACCCAAATTGAGAAGTACATGAAGTGTTGAGGGTGATTTAGGTAATGTCCGATGAGGATTTAAACAATCTAGATTCCATGCCACATCACATAAAAGAATTATAATTATACATGTTGGAAAGTAGGATCTAACATTCTAGAATGGGTATTATCATATTCTCATGAATCATAATACATCACTAGTTTTTACATACATGTTAATCTAAAAAAGGTCTTAAAGAACTAGGGTTATATTTAGGATAGTACATACTGTTTAACATAATTTGTTGAGGATGTTTGGAATGGTAGTTCAAATTCATGAAACTCAGAAAAAGTGTGTTACTTGTTTAATATCATAGAACATAGACTATAGATTAACAATTTATGATTTTTAAAAATAAACCAAAGGATATATTTATAAGTTAATAAAGATTGAACAATGGAATAAGGGTCATAATAGGAATATCATGCGATGCTAGGGTCAAAACAGGATGTGAATCATGAAAAGAGTTTATGCACATTGTGAAGCGATCCTGAATATGACTAAAAATAGTTTAATGTCATATTTTCTAGACAATCAGGACTATGCGGGGAATTATTGTTGCAAGGGTATCATTATTGAAAACAAGAGATAAAACTAGATGTAAATTGATCTAAGGAGGTTCACATAACACAAAAATTCCTTATAATAATTACATAGAATTAAATTTTATTATACATGGACTATAACATAGACCAAGGGGCCAAAGGATCGATGTATTTGTAGTTAGTTCTGAAGGTATGAAATTTATGTGTTACTATGTATCCCATGATGATGAGAATAAATCCACATGAAGTTATATAAAACATAATTATAATTGACCAACAGTGGTAGGGGTAATCTTCTCTAGGGAGAGGAATCAAGTATTCTAAAGGCATCCCATGTTTTGTGAATCTCTGTTGTGTATAAGGTAGAATTTTCTAATATCATCTCATACTATTCATATATAGAATTCTGGGTTTGTTAAAGGTAGAATCTCAGTTTAACATCTTGAACTGAGTAAATTTGGATTCATGGTTTAAATTAAAACTGATTTGACTAAAGGGGATGTGAATAGTCTAAGATCATAATAAATTAATTAAGGGGGGTTCATAGTTTAATGTCACAACTTTTGTACCTTAGGGTTGCTATTAGTTTATGTTTATAAATCCAAGATTAAATGGTTAGAGATGCTGAAGAAGATATGTGTATGTGTGATGAAAAAACCAACACGAATGAGGTCTAAGGGGACTCAATACCAAACAACATTGTCACAGGAGGAAAATATCACATTATTTAAAGTTGTAATTAATGGGAATAGACTCCCATTTTATGAATATAGGGTTTAGGAAAATGCACCTAGTTTAATATTTTATTACTGATATATGAACCCAAATTATAATTTGATATGGTGAGGATGAAGGTGATTGTGTAGTTTAGCATCATATAACATGGATCCTCATTTTATGAATTTTATCATCATGTGGATATGATTATAGTTTCTCCTCATCTAAACTATAACATTAACAACATAGAATTGATGATAGAAGTTATAATCACTCCATCCATGGTTATCAGAGTGTAGTATCCATTAGAATATGACTTTTTAATTATTTAAGGGCCCTCCCACTAGGGATCAATAACTTTTGGGTTCTTTATTGTTATTGTTGGAAAACATAGATAAAGTACCATGTTACATTAGAGAAATGATCAAATCCAAACCTATGTGTTGAATACTTTTTATATTTTTTTTGGTGACTATTTATATTTTTCAAATCATGGATAATGTTCTCTTCTAGGTCTTCCAACATATCTAGAGACACTTCTTCAATTTTTTGTCATATCGTGGACATAGACTACTACTCGATGCGATAGAAACTAAACCTTGATGGGAAGGAATAAATGTGACCAATCTACTAGTGAATGTGAAGTCACCTATGTGGAATTTCGCATCATTTTCAAATAAACACATATAGAATTGGTCAGTTAATCTATAATAAAAATTGTTATTCTATCCCACAATCTTCTGGCAGAATGATAGAGATTGTTTTTTGAGTGCCTCGAACTATCCATTTTCTGATGCATGATAAATAGAATTATTATTAGACTATATACTGTACATATATTAAAATATATTTAGCTCAGTAGTATATTTTTTTTTCATTTCATGGTGATAATGGCATGTGAATCTATGAATCATTTGTTTATGTGGGATTTCATGAATTCAATCCCAGATTAGGCATTTCCTTCTTTGAGTGGAATCGATTCATACCACTTTGAGAAGAAATATATCACACTCAGAATGAATCTACATTGGGGATATATAGGTTTTTGGTATAATCCCACAACATCGTGTCACCATACTGAAATGAGGGAACAATACTTTAGGATTTTGAGGGGATCAAGCAGTGAAATCACAATGATATAATGGATTTTACATGCATGAATCCGTTTGGAAAACTCCATGTATTCATTGATAATGGTTGTCCAGAAGTATAATAAACTTTTATTTTGATTGAAGAGCTTAAATACTACATATTGGGAACCACATGACCAGGTATGAACTTCCTATATAACTTATGGAAGCTCACATTCTAGGAAATAATAGAGGATAATTCCATTATACTCTCATCTGTAAGAATTATTCTCTAGGTTAAGCCCACTCAAAAGGGTGAAATACACGTCCCACCGAAATATTCGATGACGTTGGGTTTGATATGATAGGAAAAAACAAACTAGAGAAACACAATGAAATGATAGATCCAATGAGAGTGTTCATCATTTATGAGGAACTTGGGTGTCCTTATGTAGAAGCATCGATATTCACCTGGGTTACATGATTGATTTTATCATTATCTAGGATGATAGGGGTGATGACCATCTGATTTGGCACATGACTAAATAGTGCATACTTGATATTCTCTAAAGGATATATGGATAGAATGTCTTTTGAATTAGATTTAACATTTTTTAACTAAGGGATTGGCGTAACTTCAAGATAAGAAGGGAATAAGTCCATCAACTTGAGGGTGACTATATAAGGGTAACGAGATATTTCTTCCAAATTATATAGTTACTATTAATCTATTGGAAGACTAATTTAGAATCCCCCTTTATGTGTATGTGAGTAACATCAATCTTGATGGCCAGTATGAGACCATTAATGAGATCCTAATACTCTACATCATTATAGGTGCATCATTAAAATAGCATAAACAAGTATAGTAGGAGTCATGGATTAGGGTGATTAAGTCGATCCCCAAGCATACATTATAGATCTTGGGATCATTGAACCTTATATTTGTTGGGATCTAGGAGGCACAATAAAAATGCACATACAAGAACAACATGGTATGGTCCATTTATATTGTGGCCTCATCAGGGATGATAAAATCCAAGGGACGCTCTGGGGGGGGGGTGGATGGGTAATAATGAATGCTTCCAGTTATCTTCCTTGATGATATTCTATGAAATGAGCATGATTTATAATTTATAATGGATCATTGGTCAGTGTTACAATGGTCCATTCAACATGGGGTAATTTAAGATATTCCTTAGAATATTTATAGGAGACATTAGTTGTATGTCATGTTTCTTTATATAATGCCTCAACATCTAAACTATGAAGAATTAAATGTGTCAAAACTTCTTAAAATAAGGTCTCTAGCCTTCGTGTCGAGGAGCATGAAACTATGATATTATAAACTATTATTCATTCTGCCATTGTGATTCTTAGAGAGAAGGGCCACAAGAGAAAATTCTCAGATGATTATTTAGGGAACCATAGTATTTCATGAGGCATGTGGAATATGAACCATATGTTATAGAAGACACAAAGTTATTTACTCAAATATATAATGGAACTACTATTCCATTTGGAAGGTGATTCCTTTGCAAATTAGCCTTGAAAAATGCGTACACATGCATTACAGATTTGTGATGACTCATTGTATATAGTACAAGTGGCATTTGAGTCCTCAAAGATCCATGAAGTTTATTAGGGGATGCATATGGTTTCATTCCTTGAGATTCTCTTAGTCATCCTCAATGACTATATCTTATAAAGATGTAGATAAACATCCTAGAGGTAACCCCAAAGTAACACTTCAAGGGTTCCTTCTCCAAATTCCTAGAGTTGATGAAGCCTAAACAATATCAATATATTTGAGTTGTTTTTTACTCTAGAAAGAGTTTACTAGTAGTTCATCAATGTTGAATTCATCTATTTTCATGAGTATTTTTTTGATGATCTGATGAATGAAATAGCTATAAGTGGATCCTTTGCTCATCAGACCAATGCGAATTAACTAATAAAATATTAATTTCTATGACATATGGATGTTGAATAATTTTAATCATTTTGTATTTTTGTATCATATTGAATATGGGAATCCCTCCATGAAGGGGAGATCATGGAACCCTACTGTGGAATCAATCAACAAATCAGTCCCTAGAAGGGGAAAATGATCATATGGATAATGAATGTTGTGGTATTATAAGTTGATACATACAATAATCCTCATGGTATTCTTCCAAAATAATATATGCCAGCTAGAATCATGGGGTATTGAAATTACCTAACAATGTTGGAATTGAAATATTATCAAAACCAGACTCACCATGTAACCATGATTTGGGTGAATTGTTTTAGGAGGATTCTTGAACCCACTGTGACTAAATATGAGACCATGACAGTGGATGGGTAACTGAGGGTCTATTCCTAGAGTATCATCATAACAGGAGAAAATAACGTTATCATTTTGTATCAGGAAACTACATACTGTTGTTTATCTTATAGGGAAATAGTTGTTTTGATAAGAATCAGACATAGATCTACCTCAGTACCAAGTATTACTTGTACCAACTCATCAGTAGTGGTGGATATCCCCTCTTAAAATTAAAGAGTAAATTCCTCTTAAATACTCTTAATTTTTTGAGTTAGAGAAATTAGTTGAAGGATAAATATTACCTAGGACAACTGATTCTGGGAGAAAATGATAACCTATTCAGATATATGTGTAATCATCATAGAGGACATCATTTTATTAAAAATCATTGTTAATAGAGAATTTCTTGAATATTTCATCATTTCTATGACTGTGCGGTAAATGAATGATGTCAATGAAACGATGGTGAGTGAAATTTCAATGATTCAACCATGCACTATGAAATAGGAAGGTATGATGTGAGATGGTGTCCATGGGGGTGAACCAATCAATACTTCATAGGTGTAGAAGATTATAACATTTCCCTGACCTACCCAATATAGTATTCTGATGAAATATTTATATGTTATTTGTAATTAGGGTTGTGGTGAGCCTTTCCCTCAGGAATGAAAAAAAATTTGTGGCTTCCAATTAATGGACCGAGAGAAGAAAATAATCATCTTAGTAAAACCATGGGATATCAATAATAGTTTTGTGATAAACCACATTAATATAAACATATATACTTTATCTATTTAAATAGTTAATATGACAATATAAGGCTTTATAAGAGTCGAACTGGGGTGATTGAACTTGAAGCACGCATGCTCATCCGTTGAGTGAGTACAAGAGGTATTGGTGATACAGGGAAGGAACATCAATATTCAAATGAAGAGAGGGACAACATATAAATGAATTGTAGGTAGTATCATGTGAGATGAACATGAAATTAGTGATTTATATCAATCCCACAAACTATGTATTCTAATAGAATTCTCTCATACATTTTATGCTCGTTTGTATCATAAATCTCCTTCATTCATCCCCAACCTGAAGATCATTCGGGTAATGATGAGATTAATAGGAGAAAATATATTTACTAGAGAGTATAAAATCTCCATTCCTTTTAATTATAATGTGATGAAAACTGTAAGGATGTTCCCTAGAATAAGATAATTCCCATCTTTCTATGAAAATGAGACTACGACCTAGCATTCAAAATTATCAACTTCCTATGTATGGTACATTGATGTTGAAGCTACCTCAGTTTCTAAAATAAGGGGTATTTTCAAATACTCTATAAGTTACTCAAGTATTTCATAAGAAAATTGGAATTACATGATGATTGAAGGTCTTGTAGTAATGTTGTTGAGACTATTTATTATGTTTTACATCAATTAACGTTTAACATTTCTACATATAAGGTGACTCTCTTTTGGACAGAGCACGATGGGTGATTCCAGACTTACAATGGGTGTTCATGACTATGTTTTTATCAATTGGATGTTAATATAAATGTCCTCCCATTAACTAGATGATTCACCAAGATCTTATTTTGGAAGACTAACAATTGGTTGATTCTTAGATTTAGCATGATATAGGCGACCATGGTGCAGTCATAGCTTATCTACCTGGTAAATTAAAAAATTTGGTTCTTGAAGGAATACCTGATATATTATCATGGTAAACTGAAACAATGAATCTAATGAGAATGATAAATGCTTTATTCTAGCTGATCTATAGGATTAAATAGCTACCTGGTCTCAGTGGATTGCATGGATCTGTCTGAAGTATGGGCCTAAGCATTCTAACAGGCCAGTTTTCCTCAACTACAACTTATATAATGTCATACAATATAATTAGGGGTTTTTTTCTGGTGTTCCTTATATTATAAGAAAACTAAGGTATCTACCAACCCAATGGTTTCCATAAAGATATAATCCATGTCATCATCATCGGGGTCTTCCAATATTAGGCTAACCGTTGGGGCGATCATCAACTATAGAGTAATGAAATATCTTAGGGTTCAAGAATTCATTGGAATTAGAGGGGGACTTTTTTGTAACATATATCATTGGTCCAGACTCTTATGATAGTTAAAGTGTTGTAATGTTGAGGAAGAAGCATCTGTTGTGGATTTCATGATGAATTCAAGAGGTCTGTAACTACCTAAGAGAGAACAGATCACACCAAGGGTGTGAGAATCTAATCTAAGGGACAACCAATCAGCATACATCCATGTTCCATTTGTTAGAAACTAGTTTTAATTCACCTTAAATCTAACTTTCATTATCGGGATAGGCAGATACGCGTGCCATATATGTTGGGATTCATCCCATCATGTCCAAAACATTATTTATTTAGTCTTAGATTAAATCAATTATCACATATATTCCTTTATTGTATGTCCATGGATCCTATTGTAATGGTAGTGGTTGGAAAGGTTGTTTATCTGACTACCAATGGTTTTCTACACTTTGGAATCTTTAGAATCCCCTTTTGTGGGGAAAGAAGGAAATAACTGAGGACCTACACATCATTAAAAAATTGGTCTAGTTCCTCATTTCTAGTAAATGAACTCTTAAATTTAATCCATAATTAGTTGATGAAGAAGGATGATGTTATAAAACCACATTCTCTCATCTTGGTGGTTGATCATTTCAAGGTGTGACCTACCTATTTTTCATTTCTAATGGCTCTTCATGGTGATGCTATTGTACTATGTCTCATTCTACAGGTAGAGGTACCAACATATCTATAGGCTTGTGCTCCTCTACGTGTACCATAATGGTAGTATCTAATTTGTTAGAACTTATTGAATGATCTAGAAGAGTCAATGTGAGTTTATTTTGGCATCATATAAGGTTTCCTATATATATTTTTCCTTATAAAAATATATCATGGAACCCTCATGGGATGTTTTTCATGATGATATTATGGACCAGCTCGGTCTTCAAATTTCCCAAGCACATCATAAACAATTTATCTTGAGTCATTGGAATTATGAGTGATTATGTGAGTCCTTTATATCTGAAGAAAAAAATATATGAATGCATCATTAGGATTTTTCTTGCACATAGAGAGATCTAGGACTATTTTCATCAAATTGGTGGAGATGAACTAGTAATGTAAAATACTATGAATGCCCTCCCAGACTATGATGGACTGTATGGGTAACTGGGAGACAATAAGAACATAGGTACATCCAATGTTTGGATGAAATATAAGATCATGGTGGCATCTTGCTGCTCTAGGGTTCACAAAATGGGCCCAGACCTTCATATGATGCTGGCAAAATGCTATAGTGGGGAACCAATCCCATTAAATTGGTAAAATTTTGGGATCCCAAAATCTAGAAGTTATTTCATGTCATCCACCCATTACAGATATGAATTTTTTTCCAATGGGTCCCCCACGTATTTCACAACTAGGGATTCTAGGTGAGTAGTGAGAGTGGATATCAATTATTCATAACATGGATCTCTCTATTGGTGAGGATTCAAGTCTATTAATAAATTTTCAGGGCTATAAAATTAGTAATAAAGATAAAAAACATGTTTGGTGGCACAATATGGGTTCAAATGAAGATAATAAATTTTCTTCGTTTTGTTCGATGATTCACACCTTGGCCGCTTATCAAAATCCTCTACCTCTCCTATATTTGAATGAACATGATTACATACCTCACCTGAGGGAATCTAATCAAGAATGACATGTTACTCTCTTATTGGTGTATGAATTGGATCCTATCGGGTAGTTCCATAATCCGAACACTACTCACCAAGAATATTATCAATGATCCTCTTCTACTATGAGACCTCATGAAATTTGGCAGCTACTATGGAGTCAAAATCTATCTTTGGTGAAATCTCTGATGGATCAGAGTGATCAACGTTCTCCATAACCTTTTCGTTATTTTAATTCTTATGAAATAATGACAGGGGATACCAAAGGTAAAGTACCTACGATTATTGGTGTGTAAGAACACGTGTATGATCATTTACCTGAGGCTTTGTTTCCCATAGGGGAAATTTTTTCTTGTCAGACCCATGTCGAATTCTCGATTCCAAGGAAACATTGGAACATCCATGTTTATAAAAACTCTTCTCTTTATTACAAATTAATTCACTAATTATTACCTAATTTTTCTCATAATAAAATCAAAAAGATTGATAAGTTTACTATCTTTTATAATTTGGTTAATTACATAACAAATTAAACAATTAAGTAATTCCTATTTATTAATAACTTCCTTAACATACTAATACTTAAAACTGCATTTGATAACCTTGGGATATATGTAAAAAAGGGGTTAGATATAAGTCTCATTTTGGGAATAAACACGGTTTAACATAAAACTAATAATATGTATTAAACAATAAGAATACCAAAAAGGATCACGAATAATAAACACGAACAATGAGACATGATATATCAGGATAATAATAAATGCGACATGGGAAATATAGAAACAACATAAAACACTATCATATAAAAATAGTCCAATACTAACATCCAAGACATCAAGGTGATAAAATTAAACTAAAGTAATCATTTCCACTCACAATACAAATACGATTTCGAATGAGGGTAAATATTACCAAAATAATTGGAGAGAAATATAATTTCACATGCACACATCAGATTTATTTCATTCTCATGATTATGTGTGCCACATTGATCATAAAACATGTATTTATTCATCATCATATTCTATTAAACTACAACTATATGTGAAAAAATACTTTTATTTCCCAATTCAAATATGTATTGTAGTATATAAGTTTAAACCCTTGATTAAAAATTTGTATGATATATGCTACACAATTGTATTAGCATGGAAGATTAAAGTAAAATTTTAGAAACTTAAAGGAATCACAAATATATTAATAAGATGAGTTGATAAGGGAGAAAAATTTCCCTCACAATTTTCCAATAAAATTGGAAGTAATAGGGACATGGAAATTCATATAACAACATTATTAATTATAAATAGAAAGCATAAGATTTTTAGGAAACTTGAATAATGAAGAGATGGTGAGGATCCCTTAGTTGAGTGTCTAACCACAATTGATTTAGAGGAGCTTCGTGAGAGCATTGGGTACCTTGGGAGGACCCTATAGTGGGATGTAATTGTAAGTACATTCTATAAGGTTTTTCTGTTAAGAGAAATGAGATATTTGGTTGGTTTATATAGGAAAATAGTTTGTACTTACTTAATAGTTCTCAAACATTGGTTTTCGAATATATATAATTAAATAACCAAAACCAGAAATCTTACCATGGTGTTTCCCCATAGTTTCTTCAAAATGGGTGTGTCTTTCCATTACATTAAATTTCCAGTGGTCGAATATAAGAAGATAATACCCTTTATTATATAGAGGTGATTCTCACTCTTAAATAAATGATTTTAAACCCATAAAATATATTAAGGGGTTTGAAGAAATCCTCAATCCATTATAAAATTAATCAAATAAGGAAAAAATAACATAATTTTAAAGTGAAAACATATATTTGGAAGTTTAGACAAATTATAGTATTTATTACATCTCTTTTGGGTCATTTTGATATCATAATACAATCAAATATTTATACACAATATAAATTTTACTAGAGAAATTAGTTGTCCCATAAAATTATGAAAAAATATATGTTGGATAAATTAAACATTATGATTTAATAACAAAAAATAAATTTTAAAAATAAATTCATAAATATTTAAATTTTAAATTTTAAAAATTATAATCAACATTTATTAAAAAATGATGGTTTTTTATAATAACAATTTCCAAACCCTTATAATAACTACATTTGTATTCATACAAAATAAATGATAATTTATATTTGATAAATATTATTTAATAATTATTTCAAATATCTAATCATAAAAATAATTCATTATAGAATTTTAATATTCCCTAAAATATCATATTTCACATTTTAATGTGTAATAATAAAAATAACATATAAAGTAAAAATAATAACATGCAAATATAAACATTTTTGTATAAAATATTAAATAAATTATTTATATTCATGATAAATATCCCATAAAAACACCCAAAAATTGCCTAATGGTAAGGTGCACGATGGTGATACATTAATAGGGAGGTTTTACATACATGGTATGGGTTGTGATCTCAATTATATTGAACATATCTGATAAATGGTTTCTGTCATCTTAATGATGTTGGATAAAATATTGGGATTGGTCTATTTAAAATTATATTGATTCTCTCTCCCTTAGATACAATAATAAGTTGTCTACATATGGTGAAATCCTAATATTTGCATCAATCCCAAATCGGTCTATTTCAATTGGATATTTTAAAACCATATATTTATACTAATCATGTGATCACTATTCAATAGATATAATAACAATTTTATGGAATATAAAAATTATTCAGAATATGATGGGGTATAAAAAAACCAAATTTGTGAATATGTTTTATATAACCACATTACATAATAACACAATTTATTAAACAATAATGAGAATTTTATTTATAATAGTTTGGTTTGTTATAATCATCCGCCTTCAAAAATGTTTTGCTCAAAATTTTTATTTCATACACTAAAATAGATTATGGATACATTGTTTCATCAACTCTTCTAATTGATTAAAATATTCTTAAATCATGTGGTTTCTCCAAACCAATTTGAAAAGGATATGTTTCTAATTTCATAGAATATATTCTCTATGATATAATATCTTTATAGGTTTCAACACATTTGAGATATTATTCTCCAATGGTACCACATATGGATTTAGTACATGTGGGGGGTATGGTATGCACATTATCAAGAGTGATATAGGGAATTCATCATTAACATGAGATAGGTTATGTAGGAATTATAGTAGATAGTACTCTAGTAAAATTTGATAAATGATCTAAAAAGGGATAATGTATCTTAGATTATGATTTCCCACCATTTAAAATTTCATCCCATTATTCCATATGTTGGAACCTCCTTGGATGGAGTGTGTATGACATATCTTATTCTAATGATCACAAGACATGATTCATTTATTAATGTTATTTCACATAATTTATAATAGATTTTTATGAATATATTACTCTCATAATATTCCAATATAGAGTTATGGGATGACATCATTGGCTACAAGTCACACTTACCACCAGACTCAAGTCACTATTACCGCTAGGATGAGCTACCATGTGAAGTGAGTCACCACTACTGCTAAAGGAGTTACCGTCTGTGGAGTCACTGCTAGATGTTGAGTCACTACCAACACTCTTGCTACTATTATTGTTCGAGATCATCGATGCAAACTTTTTATCAAAAAAATCCATTCCTAAATTGTTTAACCATGTATTTAAGACATATTAAATGGAAGGATGAGGAATGTAGATCTCATTAAACAATAGATTCTATATATTCATGAAGGGTCTCTCTCTCAAAAACATAATGATGCTTTATTAATAAAAATATTACTCACGACTAGGAAACGTGTGCTATAAAATCTGTAAACACTCTTGAACTTGATGATTCACATTAAATAAATATAAATCACAGCGAATCACTAAACCCATTTCTGTGATTGGTTGAGAAACAAATAGAGATCCCATGAAGAATTCCTTTAGATTTCTATGATCCAATAATTTGATTCAATATTCCAGAACAAATAAATAACTGCAAAACATTATTGTTGGATCGAATAAGTATATGTATATGTATATTATATGGAACAATACAAGAGGGGAGGGGGTGAATTGTTTGTTTAAAAACCTTTGAGTTTAAACACTTAAGAGATTAGTTTAAATGATCTTAAACTAATACAAATACAAACACCCACAATTGTATTGAAGATAAGAGGTATGATGTAATGTAATGCAAATTGAAATGTAAAACAATTGTATTCAAGATGAATACAATAATCAGAGTAATATAAAGATGAATGAATTTACCTTAAAGCATATAGAATCATTCGATACAGTATTTAATAGAATGGATGTAATTGAAATAATTACAAATGTATAAGAAATAGAAAAGTAAACAAAAAAATTTCCTCTAATACAATTGGCAGCGGAAAAGTGAAAGTAATACAATTATTTTGACCCAAAGAGAAGGGTTATCCTTTCACCTAGGATAAGAGGTCTATCTCACAAACACCTTGGTAAGCCCTAGATATAATGATCGGTACGTCTGTCTTCCTATCCCCAGCATCCCTCGATACGATGATCAGTACGTTTGTCTGCCCATCCCCGGCAGCCCTCGATATGATGATCGGACCTTCTGTCTGCCTATCCTCGGCAGCCCTCGATTTTATAGGTAATCGGCACATCTGTCTTTCAATCACTTGAAAGCCCTCGATACGATGATCGGATGCACAAGGCAGATGAGATAAGTCACATTGTCTCTCTCTAGAATCTTGGCAGTTCACAAAGTCTCTTCGTTCTTTTTTCTTTTTTTTCAGCTTCAAATGACCTCCTATTTATAGGCCTCGGGTTCCAACGGTCATATTGCATCCAATGGTTATATTAAAACAGAATGCATGACATCATTTTGATTAGATTGTAACTAACTCAACGACATCGTTTTTGTTAAGACATAAGATATATAGAAATGAAAAACATGGGTACGATTCATATGAAACATGTGTTTTTGACTAAGTATTGAAACAAGAATGTAATAAAAGTTATGAGTAACATAGTCAATACAATTTACATATTCAGTATGATCAGCATTGTACGATTGGCATGGTAAGTACGATCAGTATTGTACGATATGATATGGTTAGTACGATCAGCATTGTACGATACGATATTGTCAGTACGATCAACATGATCAGTACGATCAGCATGGTTAGTACGATCAGTATGATTAGTACGATTAGCATGGTCAGTACGATCAGTATTGTATGATACAGTATGGTCAGTACAATTAGTATGATCAGTACGATCAGCATGGTCAGTACGATCAGCATGATCAGTATGATCAGCATGGTCAGTATGATCAGTATTGTACGATATGATAAACATGATAGAAGACAATTGTAATTTCCAAAATATGATAGAATAAATTTGTGATTTCCAAAAAATGATATAGAAGTCAAAATAGGACTTTTGACTCAACAATCTCCCCCTTTTTGGAAAGCACAAAACACAAAGTAAAGATCAAAAGAAATACTTATCTCCCCCTGAGTTATTTGAAGCTCTTCTGAATAAGAAATTGAAAACAACTAATTCCCCCTTAGGTATGGACTTTCTTAAGGATTGTATTTGTAGATTTTTCTTAAGAATGTTGTAAAGCATTCTCCCCCTTGATAAAACAATCCTCTCTTTTAAATATTCTCCCCCTTTGTGACACATTCTCCCCATTTGTGATTTACAAAAAGAATGGTGTAATCTTGGATTGGCTGAAAGAGGTTAGTAAAGCAATAAAAGAAAATGAATAAAAGAAATTTTATTACAATAACAAACATTTCCACTCATGAGTAAAAATACAGATCACTTGTTTTCTCTTTCCGTATACTTTTTGATTAACTCATGAAGAACTGCCTTCATCTTTTTTATCTCTTTCTTGTCTTTATAAATTGATTCACCTTGAGTTCTGAGAAGCTCTTGTTAGTCTGCAAAAATCTGATCTTGATTTCTGATTGTCTCTTCCTGAACTCTGATTACCTCTTCAATAGAATCAATTCTATCTTGCCAAATCTTGTTATCTCTGGATAACACAGAGTTTTGTTTCTTCAACAGAACCATTTCATCCTTGAAAGATGAAACCTTTGAGAATTCAGATAGGAAAACATTCATTTTGTCTTGTTAGTCATTTACTAAGGGAACATCAGCTCGTTGAGAAGACAAAAGATTCAACCTTTCAACCATTTCTCTATCCAGCTTATTGAAAGCAATTGCAAGCTCATTTGACAATCTTCTTATATCTTTAATTGCTATCCCATGATCATTGATTGAGATCTATGTTTTGTATGACCACTTGGTCATCTTGTTGCAGGCCTTTTTATGAGAAACCGAACTTTCAGATAAAATATTCAAATCAGCTTCAACTGACAAAACTTTCTTTCTCAATTCTTTAACCGAGCCAAACTTTTGATTTTGATTTTCAGTAATAAAATCAATCCTCCCTTCCAAAATAGGGAAATATGGGATAGTTTTCTCAACTCTTCTCAAAACATGGACAATGTAATCACTCTTCTTGAGAGAGATTGTATGTTCTGAATTAGTATCTTCATCGTACGAAGCCAGTTCATTCGATTGGGTTGAGTTAACAACAGGCTATTTTCCTTTGGCTTTTTCTTTCTGTTTTATTTATTTTTAAACTTTAGCACTGACAACAACTACTTTTTCAGTGTGAGAGGATTGAACACCTTGCTTTTCTTGAGACGAAACTCTATCTGGAGTTTCAGAAGTTTGAATAGAAGCTTGATCAACATGAGGAGTTTGTTGAACACCTTCACTTTGCTTTTGAACGGATTCCTCCCTACTTTTCTATGAACTTTGAAGAAATTCTAAGAGAAAATATCTTTCCTCCTCTTCCACTTCTTCTATCACTTCCATCATTTGTTTTCCTTTTTGTTTCTCAGGAAGGCATTGTACGATAGGCTCTTGATGTACTTCTATGGTAAGTTGAGCACTATCTTCCTCTATTGCTTTCAAGACATTAGAAACATCAAAGTCCCGAGCCTTTCTTTTCAAAAGTACCTTCTTCTTCTTTTCAGCCGTAAGGTTTTCATCTACCCTTATTTTTTCTGCAAAAGCCTCGGCCGGGTCAAGACTAATCCTTGGATCACCTTCCTTTCTTTCTTCCTTATCCTTTCTCCACATGGATATAACTTCCTTACTGTACCTAGGATTCATCTTAGGCTTTGAACTGGTTTGTGGATCAGACTTTTGAATAATACCAATGGATTGAATTTCCTTGGCTGGAATAGGTGTCGATTGATTCTGAGCCAATTCACCTTATGTATCCTTGACAAAATTTTTTAATTTTGATCAAAACAAAAATTCATCTTTTTCATCGTACTCTTGATCATCCAAGAAGGCTTCAAATCTATTAGGTTTTCTTTCAAAGGTATGTTGTAAAACCTCATGCTCTCAAGAATAAATTTTGTAAGAATGGCTGGATACATAACCACTTGGGACTTAATCCCTCCTTTCTTGACATTCTTAATGGTTTCAAAAACATACCCCATGAGATTTACATTTCTCATATTCACAATATAGTCAAGCCTGAAAATATCAGAAACTATCATAGTTTCTATATCCCCTTTCCTTGGGATAAGAAAACCATGCATCCATAATGCTAGAAACCTATTGTCCGGAGAAAGATGGTCACTTTTCTATTCTCTTAATTTATAAGAAACAGATACTTCTCGGCACTTTCTCTGTTAAACGTACCAACTTCCTCTGGTAATTTGTGGGATGGACAGAAATAATCCCCTTCCGTTGAGACATTCAGAAAGGGAGCCACTTGTTTCACAGACATGGATAACTTTCTATCGTACAGATCAATTTTTATAGTCATGTCTTTGTCGAAAGATACAGTATTGTAAAATTGACTGACATCATCAAAATGAACCGGATCTTGAGAAACAGGCTTTTCAACACACAAATATTCCCACCCTTGAAACAAAATGATCCTCCTGATTGTGGAATCGTACATATCGAAAAAATACCGAGAAACTAACCTTTCTATGAAAAAGTCTTTCTCTGTAAAAGTCTTTGAAGACATTTCGGCGGGACTGTTAGTAGAGGATTGAGACATATAGGTGCTGCTGATGAGAAGATCATACGATGATTTAAAATAGTGGAGCAGAGCTTCGCCTCAAAACCTGAAAAATCAATGTGGGTTTGGGGAGGGGAGGGGGCTATTTATAGGCGATAATGGGGTTACCTTTGATCCTCTACGGTCAATATTAAGGGAAATAAGATCAATGGTTAGGATTTAAAGCCAAAAGAAAAAAATAAAAGAAATAAGAAGTACCTGCTGGAGAATGTAAGTTGATTGTTGGTTTTAGTATAATTCAGAAGAAAACACAAACGTATGAAGAAGAATTGTCATGCCGATGAGAAAGAAAGTCATTACCATGAACTGAAAAGCCGATGGAAAACAATCTCGTTACCATGAACTGACAAGCCGATGGAAAACAATCTCGTTACCATGAACTGACAAGCCGATGGAAAACAATCTTGTTACCATGAACTGACAATATGATGGAAAACAATCTCGTTACCATGAACTGACAATACGATGGAAAAAAAATTCAATACCATGATCAGTCAATACGATGGAAAAGAAATTAAATACCATGATCAGTTAATATGATTGAAAAGAAATTCAATACCATTATCGGTCAAAACGATGGAAAAGAAATTCAATACCATTATCGGTCAAAACGATGGAAAAGAAATTCAATACCATGATCGGTTGATACGATGGAAAAGAAATTCAATACCATCATCGGTTGATACGATAGAAAAGAAATTCATTACCATGATCGGTTGATACGATGGAAAAGAAATTCATTACCATCATCGGTTGATACGATGGAAAAGAAATTCATTACCATCATCAGTTGATACGATGGAAAAGAAATTCATTACCATCATTGGTCGATACGATGGAAAAGAAAATCATTACCATCATCGGTCGATATGATGGAAAAGTCAATACGATAAACAGAAAAGATAAATCTAAAACTATCAATACGATAAATAGAAAAGAAAAGTCTAAAACTGTCAATACGATAAACAGAAAACACATACCAATGAAAAATAAAAATCATAAGATAAGATGAAATAAAGTGATAAACATAGAAAGAAATGTTCTGCCCCTTTCTACGGGGAGTTTCTTAATGTTAGGAGAGACGTAAAACAGAAAGTAGATATGAATGATTATTTTAATGTAATCATTCCTAGCTTCTATTTTATAAATTCAAATCTATCAGAAGGTAATGGTTTTGTAAAAATGGCAGCAAGTTGTTCTTGTGTTCCGATGAATTCTAAAACAATATCTCCTTTTTGTGTGTGATCCCTAAGAAATTGATATCTAACATCTATGTGTTTTGCACGTGAGTGATGGCTGGGTTCTTAATCAGAGTTATGGCACTAGTATTATCACATAGAATTTTAGTTTTGGAAAAACTCAATCCATAGTCAGTTAGTGTGTGTTTCATCCACAACACTTGAGCACAGCAACTTCGAGCTTCTACATATTCAGCTTCAGTAGTGGAGAGCGCTACAGAGTGTTGTTTCTTGCAAGACCAAGAAACCAGTAAATCTCCTAAGAAATGACATGTTCCAGATGTACTTTGTCTATCCATTCTACAACCTCCAAAGTCAGCATCTGAAAAACTTTTTAAAACAAAATCATTCCCAGAAGAGTAAAAAAGAGCTAAATCCATAGTGCCTTCTAAATACTGAAAGATTCTCTTTACGGCTTTTAAATGAGACTCTTTTGGATTAGATTGATATCTTGCACATAAGCATACATAAAACATTAAGTCTGGTCGACTAGCTGTAAAGTATAAAAAACATCCTATCATAGCTCTAAAGATTGTTTGATCTACTGGTTTCCTAGTTTCATCAAGATCATGTGTATTTGAGGTTCCAATAGGAGTGTTGATACTTTTAGTCTTTTCATAACCATACTTTTTGAGTATATACTTAATATACTTATGTTGGGATATATAAGTTCCTTCTGGTTTTTGAGAAATTTGAAAACCTAAAAAGAATGTTAACCCACCCATCATACTCATTTCAAACTCAGATTTCATTAAATTTGCAAAATAATCAGTTAAAGATTTCTGAGTTGATCCAAATATGATATCATCAACATAGATTTGAACAATCAAAACATCTTTATTTTCCATTTTTATAAAAAGGGTTGGATTGGAATTACCTTTCATATAATTGTTTTGTAAAATAAATCATGTAATTCTATCATACCTTGCTCTAGGGGCTTGTTTAAGACCATATAGAGCTTTGGTAAGTTTAAAAACACGATCAGGATGTTTTAAGTCTCGAAAACAAGGAGTTTATTCGACAAAAACTTCTTCTTGAACAAAACCATTTAGAAAAGCACATTTTACATCCATTTGAAATAGCTTGAAATTGAAAAATGATGCAAAGGCTAAAAGAATACGAATAGATTCATGTCTGGATACAGGAGTATATGTTTCCTCATAGTCTATTCCCTCTTGTTGATTATAGCCTTTAGCAACAAGTGTTGCTTTATTTCTTACAATGATTCCATTTTCATCAAATTTATTTCTGAAAACCCATTTTACACCAATTACAGTTGTTTCTTTAGGTCTATCAACTAAAGTCCAGACTTGATTCCTTTCAAATTCATTTAGTTCATCTTGCATTGCTTTGATCCAATCATCATCACCTAAGGCCTCACTTGGACTTTTAGGTTCAAATTGGGAAAGAAAAGGAAGATGTTTTATTTCATTTCTTAAGAAATTTTTGTTCCTTACTTGTATAACCCGATACTTTTATTTTATAAAAATCATCAAAGTAATCTTTTTCTACACAACACTTTCTTGGCTTGCTTTACACGCAATCACGACCTTCCTCGATAGCTTGCGTCGTACGCAATACCGAGTTTCACTAAACAACAATATGCTATTAAAACTAGCCGTTATGAATAGTTATAACAACTTTTTGATATTTTATAAATTTGATTTTTCAAAATGGACTTCATTTTTGGACTCAGAATATCAAATTTAGCCTAGGTTGAAATTATGGTATTTTTCTGAAAACTTTCAATTTTTGATGAATAGTGAAACCACTAAGTGGTTGGTTAAAAACTGAATTTTGCATAAAACTTAATTTTACCGCTTCTGTGAATGGAATTTCAAAAATCCGACAGACACGGTTGATATCAGTAAGTAAAATGTGGTTCAGTGAGATAAAAATAATTTTTTGGTGAATAGTAACTTTTTACTATTTTTACCGCAGTTAATAGTAAATAGGGTAACTAAGGGTAAATATGATATTAATATTACCCTAACAAATGTCCTAATTCTATTGGACAAGTGTAATTCGACCAAAAACAAACTTAGGAATAAAATATGACCATTTAGGGCCACTTGGATTAGATTAGGACATTTATTATTAATTTATTTAAAGAAGGGTTAAAATAGTTAAAATCAATGTTTAATAAGTAAATCATTTTTAATATGGGGATATACATAAGATAAATTCGATTGTAAATATTCATTAGAAAGATAAAACGATTTCCTACATGATGGTATTTTATTTTTAATTTTTAGACATCAAATAATTTAATTTATTTATGACACAAAGATGATGCAGTATTTATCATATTAATGAAATATTGACATAATTGATAATATAAATACCAAAATAAATGTAATTTAAGACTTTTTATGAATTACACTAATTTTATAGGTTACTATGATATATTAGTGTTGATTTAATCAACTTTTTTCGAACATATAATTCTGTTATGACTTTCACAAAAATCATATATCAAATAGTGTCAAAATTGACACAAAATAGTTTTTAAATCAAATATTATATTATTAATTGTTATTTTATTCCTAAAAATCTAAGGATCGGCCAAATGACTTATATAAGGATATATATATTAATAATAAACAATTTTGGGTTCGTTTGGCATGTTATAGTAAGTGTATTAACCATATAGTGAAAGAAAACAAAAAGACATGGTAAAAGTTAAATTATTTAACTTTGAGTTAAATCTAATTGATAAGGTTAAAATAATACCCTAAACTTGTCTAAATCCTATTTGTTGATATGATTTCGACCCATCTCCACTTTAGCTTCGAAATAAGACCGTTTGGAACCATTATAAACCAATTTTGACTTTAATATAAAATAATATTTTGAGATATTCCTAAGGTGCCCCTCTCCTCCCTTATAAAAGGGCACCTCCTCCCCCTCCTCCTCACACCAATTTGAGCACTCAAGCTCGGCCAACCCCTTCCATTTTCTCCTCTCCACTTCCCTAGAATAATCCTAGAGGTCCTGGTCTTCTTCAAAGACCAATCTTAGTTCCCTAAGTGGAGGATTCAAAGAGGCGTTCCAAAGAAGAGGTAATATCCATTACCAATCTTTTCAATTTCTTTCTTCTTCAACTTCTTTTTCTTTAGTTGTTTCAGGATAAAGTAATAACATCAGTATTACTTACATACTGATATGTTATTATAAATATGAAACAACCCTAATTCACCTTCTATCCATCCTATGGAAAAATGAAATCATTGCGCGTGCGTACGTACGGAATACCGTCTCCACGCCGTGGTGTAATCTATTTTTCCACCATCACTTTACAAGGATGGGTATAATGGTGTAATGAGTAACTATTTATGATTATTATAAAGTAATATTGATACTGAAATAACATATATATACTCCAATACAGTACCACGATCATAGGAACGATATCGTCACTCGTGCGTACGTACGGAATACTGTCTCCACGATGTGATGCGACTCATTCTACATGATCATCATTACATAGTAATTATATAAATGAATTGAATGAATAAATATGATATATGTTACACTAATACCATTCTGGATATAAGGTATCTATAACCTTAAATGAAGAATAAGAATGTATTCGGCAAAACACGCATAAGAACAAAAGGCAATAAAGACCCGAGTAACAAGTAACAATGAAATATTACTAACAAGAAGATAATAATATGACCATATATGATATCATATCAATATTTATGATTCTGGAAAAAGTCAATAACATTATTTAAACCATTATATAGGAGCTTTGGACACGTATAAATCAAATCAGACCTAAGGTAAGGGAAATATCACAATCTCATTTTTATCCGAGATTGTTTATTCGTAAGTATTTACTGGGGTGTATTTTTTCATCCACATCCATGTTTCATCAATATGTAATATTAATTACATCCACCTAAAATTGTTTAAATCCATTTTTACCCTTCGGTGAGTTTTTAGTAATATATATGAAAGGAATCTTTTGTCGTTTTTCGTACGAGGTACTCTTTGACTTTTCCGACAAAAGTACGAAGAATGTTTTTTTTAACTTATACGACATGAATGGATTTCTAAGAAATTATTTTTCAAGAAGCTTCCTTTACAAGTATTCAAGTTTATTTTTAATCAACTTCTTTTATTTCAAAATTGTATGACATGTTAAGAAAGGAAAAGTGTTTTTGAAGTAGAAAGGATATTTTCCTCAAGAATGAAGTTCAAGTATTTTATCAAAATTATTTTCCATCTAAGAAAATAAAAGGGTTCTGTTTTTATCCCTATTATTACATGGATTTGATTATGTTGTGATGGAAACATTTTTATGAATTCCTTTATCTTATATGAATTGTTTTATGATGTCATGTTGTTTAAGAATCCCATTTTTATTACATGGGTTATGCGATGATGTATGATTTATGATTATGTGGAACACATAAGAAAGGATTCATTATAATATGGGTGGGACCTATATCTCCCTCCAATTCATTGGGTAAAGATTTTATATCTCATGAGATAGACATGGATGGAACAGAAGGTTATATCGGTTCAGTGATACAGGACTGAAACGAGGAGTGAACTCGGTTCAGAAAGGGACTTTGTCCACTAAGATAGTCTTGGCAATGAGTCATGACTAACAAGAAATGATTTTCCATGATTATGTGTGCATGCCACAAAGTTTCAAGTTTTATGTTATGATTATGGGGATCTCATTTTCACTTCTATGATTTATTCCATGTTAAGATATTATAATCTCTTTTGCAGGTTTTGATTTTCAAAAAGATATGATATGATTTTTATTTCCTTTATTTGCCCTTACTGAGCATTTGAGCTCACCCTTTTATGTTTTCTTTTCCCCAGTTCAGGAAGATGTATATTAAGTAGAATATGCTAAAAGGGACCCTAGATATGATGAAATAAATGGGAGACACTGTAGAAGATTTATGAACCAATGGTTTATGTTTCCCAGTTTCTAAAGACAATATACCTATACGGTCCTTTGTGGTTTTGTCATATGTTGTAATAAGTGTGCTTCAATTTTGAATTATTAACAATGTATGTAAAGTATGGTTCGTTATAGTTGGTATCAGAGGAAAGGTATAGTCAACCTTTGGAAACTAGGATTTGAAAGCCTTAGTAAGAACCCTAAGGATAAGTCTAAGCATAGAACACAATCTTAGTGTTTTAGAAATGGCCTTGAATAACCTAGGATAAGACCTTAAGCATGAAAATTTTATTCTTGAATTATGTGGTTTTCCTATTATAATTAGTGTTGCTCACACTATTCTTCTTGGTTTTAGTCAATGGCTGGAAGCCGAAGGAACCGTGTTAATGCGGAATGCGATGGGCAATGCAATGATTGTCCCCCTGAGCAACCAAACGATATGGGAGCTAGAATGCAAAATCTTGTAGCCATGCTCACACAACTTTCTCAAGCTATGAATCATGCAGGACTTCCAAACGAGCAAAGGAAGGAGCAACATTCTGTTGAATCCTTCATGAGGCAGCGTCCACCTTCTTTCAATGGGTCTACCGATCCATTAGTTGCTGAACAATGGATTAGTACTACTGAAAAGATATTTTCAGTTCTTCAATGTTCTGAACATGATAAAGTCATCCAAGCAGTGTATCGTTTGGAAGGAGATGCTGATCAATGATGGAATCTTATTAAGAATATGAGGCAATGGGATGAAATATAGTCTATGGAATGGGAAAAGTTCAAGAACTTATTTTTCAATAAGTACTTCCCTCGTATTCTCTGAACAAAGATGGAGAAAGAGTTTCTTGAACTGAAGCAAAGGGAAGATGAATCTGTTGGTACCTATGAAGCAAATTTTACAAGATTTCAAGGTACGCTTATGGTATTTTTATCCAACCTGAGAGTAAGATCGATCGATTCTTTAGTGGCTTAAAACCAAGTCTTAGAAGGGCGTTATCCATAAGGGACGTAATAGCTACGAGGAAATCGTTCGATGTTCTCTCAAAGTCAAGATGGAGATTGGAATAACCCATCAGTCACATGGGTTTGATAAGAAGAGGAAGACGGAATTCAAAGAAAAATCTAAAGAGCACACGGAAAAGAAGATGAGATTTTCCTTATTCTCCAAATGTGGAAAGAAACATGGAGGGAGTTGTCTTAAAGGGACAAGTAAATGTTTTAAATGTGGAAAGGAAGGTCATCGGGCATTTGAATGCCGTGATAATGGGAAGAAGATGTCTAATGACGCAAACAAAGGAAGGGATACACAGAATGAACCTACTACACTTCAATGTTTCAAGTGCAATGAGATGGGACATTATGCCAATCAATTCCCAAATCCAAGGGTTGATGATGATAGTCTATGTCAACAAAATCTTAAGGCTAAAGACAAAGGAAAGTCACATGCAATTTCTATCAGCGATGTGGAGTACGATAACGAAGTGGTGAAAGGTACACTTACCATCCACTCTAAAGTATCAAATGTTTTATTTGATTCTGGATCCACCCACACTTTTATTTCTAATGAATTTTCTAAGGGTATCACCGTATTATCTCAACAATTAGATGTTGAGTTAGCTGTGACAACACCTAATGGCACAACAGTCGCATCAAAAGTTTATAATTCTTCTCCGATCGAAGTTTGTGGGAAAGTGCTTCCTGCAAATCTTGTGATCCTTCCTTTAGTGGAATTTGATGTGATTCTTGGCATGGTTTGGCTTTCTCTACATGGAGCTCATATCAATTTCCAAAGAAGGGAAGTCACATTTCATATTCCAGATCAATATACGATCATATATCAATGCAAGGATGAACATAATCTTCCAGTGGAAATTTCTTCCATCTTATGGGTATTGATTCCACTAAATGAAGGTTATTTATCTCAAACGGTTGGTGAGAAACTCACGATTAAGAATATGCCCATTGTACGGGAGTTTGATGATGTCTTTCCTGAGGAATTACCGGGTCTTCCACCAAATCGTGAAGTTGAGTTTTCAATAGAACTCGTACCGGGCGCTTTGCCAATTTCAAAGACACCTTATAGAATGGACCCAATTGAGTTGAAGGAATTGAAGAAGCAACTCCAAGAGAATCTTGATAAGGGATTCATACGCCCTAGTGCGTCACCTTGGGGAGCACCTATTCTATTTGTTAAGAAGAAAGATGGATCAATGAGACTCTGCATTGATTATCGAGAACTTAACAAGATCACTATCAAGAACAAATATCCTCTCCCACGCATTGATGACTTATTTGACCAACTACGGGGAGGTCAATACTTTTCCAAGATTGATCTTCGTTCAGGGTATCATCAATTAAGGGTCAAAAGGGAGGATATACCAAAGACAGATTTCCATACAAGGTATGGACACTATGAATTTATAGTGATGCCATTTGGTCTTACTAATGCCCCTGCTATCTTCATAGATTTAATTAATAGAGTCTTTAGAGACTATCTTGATCAATTTTTGGTAGTCTTTATAGACGATATTCTTGTCTATTCAAAGAGCAAGGAAGAGCGTGAAGATCACTTGAGAATTATATTGAAGACCCTGAGAAAGGATAAGCTTTATGCCAAATTTACCAAGTGTGAATTTTGGCTTCAAAAAGTTGCATTTTTGGGTCACATAATCTCAAAAGAGGGGATATCTGTGGATCCAGCAAAAACAGAGGTTATCGAAAGATGGTCAAGACCAACAATAGTAACTGAGATCCGAAGTTTTCTTGGTTTGGCTGGATATTATCGACGTTTTGTAAAGGATTTTTCACGATTATCTAATCCACTCACCAAGTTGACTCGGAAAGGAGTTAAGTTTGTCTGGACAGAGGAATGTGAAGAGAATTTCAAGGGGTTGAAAAGAAGGTTATCCAGTGCACCTGTTCTCACACTGCCTTGTAGTGGAGAAAGGTTTGTGATCTTCAGTGATGCATCCAAGAAGGGATTGGGGTGTGTTCTTATGCAAAATGATATGGTGATAGCTTATGCCTCACGACAGTTGAAAATCCATGAGCAAAATTACCCAACACATGATTTGGAGTTGGCTGTGGTAATCTTTGCATTAAAGATTTGGAGGCATTACCTTTATGGTGAAAGGTGTGATATTTATACTGATCATAAAAGTTTAAAGTATATTTTCACACAAAAGGAGTTGAATATGCGTCAAAGAAGATGGTTGGATCTGATTAAGGATTATGACTGCGAAATCCATTACCACCCTGGGAAAGCAAACAAGGTGGCAGATGCATTAGGTCAACAAGACCATGCTAGTTTATCCATGATGAGGATCACAAAATATCCAATATTTATGGATTTACAAAGGATGGATCTTGGAATTATAATGGAAGGGGAAAAATCTTATCTTTCTCAAATGAATGTTCAACCATCTATACATGCGAAGATTAAGGAGGCACAGAAAGAAGATGTCGAGTTACAAAAGAAGGTGAGAAATGTTCCTGAATTCAACCTTGATTGTGATGGGATAATAAAGTTCAGGTATCGGGTTTGTGTTCCTCCCATCCCCAAATTAAAGAAGGAGCTCCTGGATGAGGCTCATAGTTCTTCATTCTCTATTCATCCTGGAAGCATGAAGATGTATAGGGACCTGAAAGAGTACTTCTTGTGGGATGGCATGAAAAGAGATGTTGCTGAATATGTCTCTCGATGCTTGGTTTGTCAACAAGTTAAAGCTGAGAGACAGAAGTCTAAGGGGATGTTACAACCATTACCCATACCCGAATGGAAATGGGAAAACATCACTATGGACTTTGTCACAGGACTTCCTAAAACATCCAAAGGCAATAATGCTATTTGGGTCATAGTTGATCGTCTTACAAAGTCTGCACACTTCATTGCTATTAGAGAGGATTTCTGTCTAGATCAGCTTTCCAGGATATATGTAAAGGAAGTGGTAAGATTTCATGGAGTACCACTTTCTATTATATCTGATCGGGATCCGAGATTTACCTTGAAGTTCTAGCGAAGTCTTCAGCATACTCTGGATACATAGTGGAGTTTCAGCACTGCTTATCATCCCCAGACAGACGGTCAGTCTGAGAGAACAATTCAAACCCTAGAAGATATGTTGAGAGCTTGATCTATGGATTTCAAAGGAGTTTGGGATCAACACCTACCTTTGGTGGAATTTTCTTATAATAATAGCTTTCACTCCAGTATTCAGATAGCTCCTTATGAAGCTCTCTATGGAAAGAAATACAGGACTCCAACTTGCTGGGATGAAGATGAGGAAAGAAAGATATTAGGACCTGATCTCGTTGTTGAAATGGCAGAAAAGGTCAGATCTATTCAACAACACATAAGCGCAGCTCAGAGTCGACAGAAAAGTTATGCTGACAACCGAAGAAAAGACCTAGAGTTTGAAGTGGGTGATAAAGTGTTCTTACGAATATCTCCCTGGAAGAGGGTTTTGAGATTTGGAAAGAAGGGGAAGTTGAGCCCTAGATATATCGGTCTTTTCGAAATACTGGATCGTGTTGGGAAGGTAGCTTACCGATTGGAGCTTCCACCGAATCTCTCTCAAGTTCACGATGTGTTCCATGTATCTCTCCTGAGAATGTACATACCAGATCCTTCACATGTACTCAGCTCAGAAGTTGTACCGCTAGAGCAAGATCTTTCTTATGAAGAACAGCCGATAGAGATTCTGGATCGTAGCGAAAAAGTCCTACAAAACAAGACCACTCGATTGGTGAATGTTTTATGGAGGAACCACCAACTTGAAGAAGCTACATGGGAGCTTGAGGATATGATGAGGGAGAAGTATCCTCATCTGTTTGTTACAAAGTGACGAATTTCGAGGGAGAAATTCTTTTTAAGGGGGGTAGAATGTAACACCCGAGACTTTTATGTTATATAAATCATCAAAGGAATCATTTTCTACACAACACTTGCTTGGCTTGCTTTACACGCAATCGCGACCTTCCTCGATAGCTTGCGTCGTACGCAATACCGAGTTTCACTAAACAACAATATGCTATTAAAACAAGCCATTATGAATAGTAATAACCACTTTTTGAAATTTTATAAATTTTATTTTTCAAAATGGACTTCATTTTTGGACTCAGAATATCAAAATTAGCCTAGGGTGAAATTTTGGTATTTTTCTGAAAACATTCAATTTTTGATGAATAGTGAAACCACTAAGTGGTTGGTTAAAAACTGAATTTTGCATAAAACTTAATTTTACCGCTTCTGTGAATGGAATTTCAAAACTCTGACAGACACGGTTGATATCAGTAAGTAAAATGTGGTTCAATGAGATAAAAATAATTTTTTGGTGAATAGTAACTTTTTACTATTTTTACCGCAGTTAATAGTAAATAGGGTAACTAAGGGTAAATATGATATTAATATTACCCTAACACATGTCCTAATTCTATTGGACAAGTGTAATTCGACCAAAAACAAACTTAGGAATAAAATATGACCATTTAGTCCCACTTGGATTAGATTAGGACATTTATTATTAATTTATTTAAAGAAGGGTTAAAATAGTTAAAATCAATGTTTAATAAGTAAATCATTTTTAATATGGGGTTATGCATAAGATAAATTCGATTGTCAATATTCATTATAAAGCTAAAAAGAGTTCCTACATTATGGTATTTTATTTGTAATTTTTAGACATCATATAATGTAATTTATTTATGACACAAAGATGATGCAGTAATTATCTTATTAATGAAATATTGACATAATTGATAATATAAATACCAAAATAAATGTAATTTAAGACTTTTTATGAATTCCACTAATTTTATAGGTTACTATGATATATTAGTGTTGATTTAATCAACTTGGTTCGAACATATAATTCTGTTATGACTTTCACAAAAATCATATATCAAATAGTGTCAAAATTGACACAAAATAGTTTTTAAATCAAATATTATATTATTAATTGTTATTTTAATCCTAAAAATCTAAGGTTCGGCCAAATGACTTATATACGGATATATATATTAATAATAAACAATTTGGGGTTCGTTTGGAATGTTATAGTAAGTGTATTAACCATATAGTGAATGAAAACAAAAAGACATGGTAAAAGTTAAATTATTTAACTTAGAGTTAAATCTAATTGATAAGGTTAAAATAAAACCCTAAACTTGTCTAAATCCTATTGGTTGATAGGATTTCGACCCATACCCACTTTAGCTTCTAAATAAGACCCTTTGGAACCATTATAAACCGATTTTGACTTTAATATAAAATAATATATTGAGATATTCCTAAGGTGCCCCTCTCCTCCCTTATAAAAGGGCACCTCCTCCCCCTCCTCCTCACACCAATTTGAGAACTCAAGCTCGGCCAACCCCTGACATTTTCTCCTCTCCACTTCCCAAGAATAATCCTAGAGGTCCTGGTATTCTTCAAAGACAAATCTTAGTTCCCTAAGTGGAGGATTCAAAGAGGTGTTCCAAAGAAGAGGTAATATCCATTACCGATCTTGTCAATTTCTTTCTTCTTCAACTTCTTCTTCATTAGTTGTTTCAGGATAAAGTAATAACATCAGTATTACTTACATACTGATATGTTATTATAAATATGAAACAACCCTAATTCACCTTCTATCCATCCTACGGAAAAATGAAATCACCGCGCGTGCGTACGTACGGAATACCGTCTCCACGCCGTGGTGTAATCTATTTTTCCACCATCACTTTACAAGGATGGGTATAATGGTGT
Source organism: Viscum album (assembly GCA_963277665.1). Lineage (NCBI taxonomy): Eukaryota > Viridiplantae > Streptophyta > Magnoliopsida > Santalales > Viscaceae > Viscum > Viscum album. Next base: position 1,497,320,343 of record OY728145.1, read on the forward strand.
AATGAGTAACTATTTATGATTATTATAAAGTAATATTTATACTGAAATAACATATATATACTCCAATACAGTTCCACGATCATAGGAACGATATCATCACTCGTGCGTACGTACGGACTACCGTCTCCACGATGTGATGCGACTCGTTCTACATGATCATCATTACATAGTAATTATATAAATGAATTGAATGAATAAATATGATATATGTTACACTAATACCATTCTGGATATAAGTTATCTATAACCTTAAAAGAATAATAAGAATGTATTCGGAAAAACACGCATAAGAACAAAAGGCAATAATGACCCGAGTAACAAGTAACAATGAAATATTACTAACAAGAAGCTAAGAATATGACCATATATGATATCATATCAATATGTATGATTCTGGAATAAGTCAATAAGATTATTTAAACCATTATACAGGAGCTTCGGACACGTACAAAGAAAATCAGACCTAAGGTAATGGAATTATCACAATCTCATTTTTATCCGAGATTGTTTATTCGTAAGTATTTATTGGGGTGTATTTTATCATCCACATCCATGTTTCATCAATATGTAATATTACTTCCATTCATCTACAATTTTTTAAATCCATTTTTACCCTTCGGTGAGTTTTTAGTAATATATATGAAAGGAATCTTTTGTCGTTTTTCGTACGAGGTACTTTTTGACTTTTCCGACAAAAGTACGAAGAATGTTTTTTTTAACTTATACGGCATGAATGGATTTCTAAAAAATTATTTCCAAGAAGCTTCCTTTACAAGTATTAAAGTTTATTTTTAATAAACTTCTTTTATTTTAAAATTGTATTACATGTTAAGAAAGGAAAAGTGTTTTTGAAGTAGAAAGGATATTTTCCTCAAGAATGAAGTTCAAGTATTTTATCAAAATTATTTTCCATCTAAGATAATAAAAGGGTTCTGTTTTTATCTCTATTATTACATGGATTTGATTATGTTGTGATGGAAACATTTTTATGAATTCCTTTATCTTATATGAACTGTTTTATGATGTCATGTTGTTTATGAATCCCATTTTTATTACATGGGTTATGCGATGATGTATGATTTATGATTATGTGGAACACATAAGAAAGGATTCATTATAATATGGGTGGGACCTATATCTCCCTCCAATGCATTGGGTAAAGATTTTATATCTCATGAGATAGACATGGCTGGAACGGAAGGTTATTTCGGTTCAGTAATACAGGACTGAAACGAGGAGTGAAGTCGGTTCAGAAAGGGACTTTGTCCACTAAGATAGTCTTGGCAATGAGTTATGACTAACAAGAAATGATTTTCCATGATTATGTGTGCATGCCACAAAGTTTCAAGTTTTATGTTATGATTATGGGGATCTCATTTTCACTTCTATGATTTATTCCATGTTAAGATATTATAATCTCTTTTGCAGGTTTTGATTTTCAAAAAGATATGATATGATTTTTATTTCCTTTATTTTCCCTTGCTGAGAATTTGAGCTCACCCTTTTATGTTTTCTTTTCCCCAGGTCAGGAAGATGGATATTAAGTAGAATATGCTAAAAGGGACCCTAGATATGATGAAATAAATGGGAGACACTGTAGAATATTTATGAACCAGTTGTTTATGTTTCCCAGTTTCTAAAGACACTATACCTATATGGTCCTTTGTGGTTTAAAAACAAATCTGAGGATGTAGGATGGGATGGTTTAAAAACCAAAGGATTAGTTTCATCAAATTTTACATGTACTGTTTCTTCAACAGTACAACTGTTTTTATTGAAAACTCTATAAGCCATTGAAGTTGTAGAATAGCCTAGAAAGATTCCTTCATCAGATTTTGGTGAAAATTTGAGTAGATTATCTTTTGTATTCAAAATGAATACTGTGCATCCAAAAACATTGAAGTATGAAACTTTAGGTTTTCGGCCAGTCCATAACTCAAAAGGGGTTTTATTAAAAAATGATCTAGTTAAAACACGATTTATAGTATAACAGGCAGTACTAAGAGCTTTAGCCCAAATGTGATTAGCAATTGAGTATTCACTCAACATGGTTCATGTCACTTCCTGAAGAATACATTTTCTTCTTTCAACAACACCATTTTGCTGAGGAGTTCTTGGAGCTGAGAAATTGAGAGTAATACCTTTCTTACTACAAAAAGTTTCAAAATCTGAATTTTGAAATTCACCACCATGATCACTATGAATAGTTATTAATGGTAGGTTTTTCTCATTTTTAACTTGGGCTCTAAAAGTTTTGAAATAGGAAAAGGCTTCAGATTTCTTTGTGAGAAAGTAGACCCATGTAAATCTAGTAAAGTCATCAACTAAAACAAATACATAGTATTTGCCTCCAATGCTTCCAGTTTGTGTGGGACCAAAAAGATCCATATGAACTAGCTGTAATTCATTAGAAGTTGAAACTTCATTTATTGATTTAAAGATAGTCTTATGTTGTTTGCCAAATTGACAAGGATCAAAAACTTTTGAAGAATCATATCTAAGGTCTGCTAGTCCCTTCACTAGTCTTTTCTTTGAATGTTTACAAAGGTTTCTCAAACTACAGTGTCCTAATACTTTATTCCATAGCCATGATTGGTATTCTATTGCACTTAAGAAGGGTATGTTTTGGCTCCTAAGGTCTTCTAAGTTAATAGTGTATACATTCTCTTGCCTATGGGCAGATAGAATGAATTCATCCTTTGAATTGTGAACTAGACACTTATCATTTCTAAAATTCACAAGGTAACCTTCATCACACAATTGACTTATACTAATGATATTGTGCCTAAGACCTTTAATAAACAAAACATTTGAGATAAGAACATTTCCATGAAAAACAATATTACCTATACCAACAATCTTTCCTTGAGCATTATCTCCGAAGGTAACATTTCCACCTTTTGTTTTGATAATCTTTTCAAAGAGATCTTTGTTTCCAGTCATGTGTCGAGAACAACCACTATCCATGTACAAAGTATTCTTATTGGTACACTTCTCATTTTCCTAGAAAAGAAAAAATTAGATTTTCAGAATCTAAACTTGTTTGGATCCAGATGGGTTAGATAAGAGAATTTTAGGAATCCACATTTGTTTTGAAAAATGAGCTTTATGAAATCCTAAAAATTTAGTTCTATTTAGAGAACAATCTTTTCTCTAGTGTCCACCACATTGACACATAGAACAGAAAGATGTTTTTTGTGGAACAAAATAGTTATTACTAAAAACAGGTTTGGAAAAAGTATGACCAAGACCAAAATAATTTCTCAAAGTTGTAATTTGAGAATATATTTTGTCACAGTTTTCTTCTCCCTGATTAAAGTTTGATAAGAATTTATTTAATGAAAAAATTTCAGATTTTAGTTTTAAAACTATGTTTTTGTTTTCCAAGACATTTGAATTTGAGCTACAGTTCGACTCTAAAATCTATTCCATTGAAATTTCATTTTCAAAATCCCGAGAGAAAACATCCTTTTTAGATTTGATTTTCTCAAGGGTTTTTGAAATACTTACAAAATCAGAAATTTTCATATCCAGATCCTTAGAAAGATCTGACACTTCATTAGTCAAAATTGAAATTCTAGAATTTGCTTTCTCAAGCTTCTTCTTGAGTTTTGAATTTTCATTCTCTAGCAATTTAGTAAATCTAGATACTTCTTTAAAATAAGGTAAATCATCATCTTCTGATGATGAAGATTCATCATTTGATGATTCATAATATCTATTATCAGTATAATTTGTATTCAAGGAAACATTTGTTATAGCTTCTGCATTGTGTACCTTATCCATGAGACAATGATCATTAATTGGTAATCTGGCTATAAGTCCAATATTTCTTTATCCTGAGGACTCATATTCTGAAGAATCATCTAAGGAATCACTACCACTTGCACTCCAAGTATCATTTGCCTTTAAAACTTTCTTTTTCTTTGACTTGTAATACGTTTTCTGGTTTCTTTTAGAGTGTTTCTCTTTTCTGTCTTTTCTCTTCAGCAAAGGAAAATCATGCCTTATATGTCCGGTTTTCTTACATTCATAAAAAGTTACCTCTAAATCTTTCTTATCCTTCCTATCTTTCTTTTTGAATCTGTATTGGAAGTCTTTATTTCCCAAAATGGTGTTCATCCTTTGGGAAAGATTAGCTAACTCATTATCCGAGTTATCACTATCACTTGATTTAGATATAATAGCTTTCTTGGATTTGGATCTTGTAATCCTTTCAGCTGTTTTAACATTAGATGAAAAGGCTACACTCCCATTTCCATTCTTCTTTTTGTTGAAATTAGCATCTCTTTTCATTCTTGTTTCATGTTGTAAAAGAGTTCCAAAAATTTAATCAAGAGTAATCTGGGAAACATTTCTATTCTCATCAATACCTGTCCTTTTTGACCCCCATTCATTCGGCATTATATCTATAATATTATAAACTAGAGCTTCATCATCAAGGCCTTTTTCTCCCATAGATTGTAACCTGTTAACAATTGTTGTAAACCACTGTTGCACTTTACATACTGGCTCTCTATAAGGAAAAACAAAGCCATGATACTCTGCTCGAAGCATTGCTCTTCTTGTTTCAATAACCTTGGATGTACCAAAATGAGTAACTTCCAATTTCTTCCAAATATAGTTGGCTGATTCACATGAAGATATATGACTATATATATTCCTGGTCATAGAGCATAATAAAGTATTGCGTACCTTGTAATTCAGTTGATATTCTTGCTTCTCTTGGTTAGTGAAGGTTCTGATTTCCTTATCAGTAATCTTATTGTCACTAGTAAGCATAATAAAATTTTCTACACCAGTATTGATCAAGTAAGTCTTCATTCAATCTCTCCAATACTCATAGTCATTCCCATCAATGATTGGTGGTCTAGAAGGATTCAGATTATCTATTGATCCAATGTTCATTCCTGCTATCTAATACAAATACAGAACTTTTCCCCTCAACACGTTAGTGTAGTATGTAGTTATAAAAATATGAAAGTAACAAAACAAGTAATACAAATCAGTGGAAAACCTCCTCTGATACCAATTGATGGATTGAATAAGTAGATGTATATGTATATTAGATGGAACAATACAAAAGGTGGGTGAATTTTATGTTTAAAAACCTTTGAGTTTAAACACTTAAGAGATTAGTTTAAATGATCATAAACTAATACAAATACAAACACCCACAACTGTATTGAATATAAGAGGTATAATGTAATGTAATACTGATTGAAATGTAAAATAATTGTATTCAGGATGAACACAATAATCAGAGTAATATAAAGATGAATGATTCTACCTTAAAGCGTATAGAATCAATCGATACAGTATGTAATAGAATGGATGTAATTGAAACAATTAAAAATGTATAAGAAATAGAAAAGGAAACAAAACAATTTCCTCTAATACAATTGGCGGCGGAAAAGTGAAAGTAATACAATTATTTTGACCCAAATAGAAGGGTTATCCTTTCACCTAGGATAAGAGGTCTATCTCACCAACACCTTGGTAAGCCCTCGATACGATGATCGGTACGTTTGTCTGCCTATCCCCGATAGCCCTCAATATGATGATCGGTACGTCTGTCTGCCTATCCCCGGCAGCCTTCTATACGATGATCAGACTGTCTGTCTGCCTATCCTCGACATCCCTCGATTTTATAGGTAATCAACACCTTTGTCATTCAATCACTTGAAAGCCCTTGATACGATGATCAGACGTACAAGGCATATGAGAGAAGTCATAGTGTCTCTCTCTAGAATCTTGGTAGTTCACAAAGTCTCTTCGTCATTTTTTCTTTTTTTTTCAGCTTCAAATGACCTTCTATTTATAGGCCTCGGGTTCCAACGGTCATATTTCCTCCAATGGTTATATTGAAACAGAAAGAACGACATCGTTTTTATTAGATTGTAACTAAATCAATGACATCATTTTTTTAGGACATAAGATATATTGAAATGAAAAACATGGGTACGATTCATATGAAACTTGTGTTTTTTACTAAGTATTGAAACAAGAATGTAATAAAACTTATGAGTAACAGAGTCAATAAAATTTACATATTCAGTATGATTAGCATTGAAAGATTGTCATGGTAAGTACGATCAGTATTGTACAATATTATATGGTTAGTACGATCAGCATTGTACGATACGATATGGTCAGTATGATCAGCATGATCAGTACGATCTGCATGGTCAGTATGATCAATATGATTAGTACTATCAGCATGGTTAGTATGATCAATATTGTACTATACGATATAGTTAGTACGATCCGCATGATCAGTACGATCAGCATGGTCAGTACGATCAGCATGATCAGTACGATCAGCATGGTCAGTACGATCAGTATTGTACGATATGATAAACATGATAGAAGACAATTGTAATTTCCAAAATATGATAGAATACATTTGTGATTTCGAAAGCATGATATAGAAGTCAAAAGATGACTTTTGACTCAACAATTATAAATATGAGGATTAAAAGAATATAGAACTCATCAAACTAATATATTTCTATTTTTTCTTTATATTTTAATTTTTAGCATTGTATTTTTTCCAATTATCCAACATACATTATCTCTTACATATTCTAGGATAATACATGTTATTATCACCTTCATCAATTTGTATCCCATTGTTTATGTAGAAGATGTCTATGTGTAACCTATGCTTTTATTTCATCCAATGTATAAATTTGGAAAATAATATATTTCCTAAATAGATTTTCAATATTGACTCAATACCTAATCCATGTTGTGTATTTTTTATTATATTTACAATCTTATTTGTAATAGGTGATTCCCAAGTGGAGTGGTTTAGGTCACACCATGAGACTGAACCTCTGGTTTATTCTACTATGTCACTATGTTATTTATCTTGTTTTCTATCTTATTATGTATAACATTTAATTAATAAACAAAATAATTACCTTGATAAATACTGCTAAAAAGTGTTTGTATATGTTTCCATCTCTGTAAATTTATCTAAAATGTTATGGTATTTCTAAAACCTTTTTTAATTGAGACCTATTGAATCGTTAAAAAAATGCTATAAAATGATAGTTCTAATATCGATCTACTTTTTTGATTATTTGGATATTTTATTTACAAAAATGTTTATTAGGAACTCAATTCACCCCTATTGAGTTACTCTTTCTGACACCAAATTGATATAATATACTTATTTAAATTTACATTTTTAACTATGATTTATGTTTTATTATAATGAACAAAAATTTTTGTCCTATCTATGTTATAGTTATTTTCAGAAAAAATACAATAAGGATATACTAACAACAAACCAATTCATTTTAAATGAAAAACCTATGATCGATAGAAATAAAAAGGAGAATGAATTTAGGAAGTATAGGTTTTTATATACTAAATATAATTGAAGATAAAAATGAAATACCCTAAAATCCTAAAAGAGGGTGGATTAGTGATAGAAAAAAATCATTACAGTAATAATATTAATGTTATATATGATTTGTTTTATTCTATTTGAGATGGTGAATTCAATATAATATCTACATGATAATATTCTTTGGAAAAATTGGATACCTTATTGGTCTCACATAAATGAACATAAAATGTAATGGAAATGATACTAAATATATATAAAAGCTAATATGATACTTCTAAATTGAAATCTGAATTTCTTATTTCTGATATGTCTCTCATGTTAAATGAAATACTGAATACTATGAATTCACTTAGAATACACCTAACGTATAATGATCAGGTGATGAGACTGATTGGATTATTAACAGATTGATCGAGAGGATTATCTTTATAAATCATAGAGTCATGTAATTGAAGTAAAATACCTATCAAATAGTTGATAAGAAAGTTTAATATTTTTAAATAATATATTTATTTCAACAAATAGATTAATGAAAATGATCCAAAAAATCATTAGCCTTCAAATATACAGTATCTAGAAAAGAATGTACAAGTCAAAGATTCTCGTGAAGAAGTATGTCTTGATGAGAGTGATGAAAAATTGGCACCCATGGTAAGACAATTGAATAGTTTCTATACAAAAATAAGTTATTAAGAACTCAAATTTCATAGGTGATTATGATAAAAAAGGAATGTGGAAAATGGATTGGAAAATGGATGATACAAAAAGTATAGTTACTTATTATGGATATTAGAATAAGAAACACATTAATGGTGATTGTACAAAATGAAAATGTAAAAAGAAATGTGAGGTTAAGGATAAGAGAAACAACAATGCCATTTAAGAAACATGGAGTGCCTATGAAGGTATTTTATGTGACATAGAAACTAATCAAGAAGATGCTTTTGATAGATATAATATGTTTTTTTCAACAAACACATTTTCGGTATAAAATTATTTTCCTTTATCTCATATCAATTATTTAAAAATGAAAAATAATGATAAAAAGTAATGATCCTGAAGAAAAAATGAATTCAAAAGATCTATATGATTACTATAACATGATGGAAGACACTTTTCAAGAACTAAAATATAATTACTTCTTTCCCAAAAAATATCATGGTTTAATGGTAAATGTTAAAAAACAAACAATTTTAAGAGAGAAAAATGTTCAACTATTCAATGAAAACAATGAATTAATACTTTAAAATGAATAGTGAAAGAAATACATAGAAAAAATTTACAATTTTAATAAAAAAATTAACTGATATTATGGGAAAAATGGTTCTCTCAAGTATGAAACTAGCATATGTTACAATCCAGGAAATATAGAAATTAAAAGAACTATATTAACATCATGTTCCATTGTGGGAAGTTTATATACTACAAACTTCAACTCAAATAGACCTAACCATGTGTTTATCTCTCTAAGTATTCAATCTACTTATAATAAACATGTTAGAAAAATATGCATAACAAAATCTATTTTTACCAACACATTTGGAACCATGAAAATTTGGTAACCAAAATCGTTTTGGCCGAAACTTAATGTTTTTTGAATCATAATTTAAAACCGCCAACAAATGTGTATGGTATCTATACAGCGGATGTTCTAGAGGCATGACTGGTGAATATTTAAACTTCATGAATTTGATTAATGTTGATAGCGGGCATGTCAATTTTGGTGAACACCCAATGTAATATCGTAATCTTTTCAAAAATAGGTAATTCAAAATCAGTATTAATTTTTAATGTTTTATATGTAGATGGATTGAAAGGTTATATTCTTAGAATATCCCAATTTTATGATGATGTATTTTATGTTACATTTGAGAACAACTCCTATCATGTTTTTAATAATAAAAATGATTTAATTTATACATCATTGAGAAAGGATAATATTTAATCTATTGAATTAAATTCATTAAATCCAAATAATATTGCATTTTTAAGTGCCTTTAATAAAGTATCATGGATTTGGAATAAGAGAGTAGGCCATTGCAAAATTCTCCTATATAGAATGGTTACTAGGAATGGGTTAGTTGGAAACCTTACAAGGCATCAATTCTCAAATGATTGAGTTATTTATCATCCTTAATGAGGTCAACATCATATGATTCGTTATAAATCCCTGAAATAAGTATCAACATCTCAACTTCTAGAGTTAATTTATAAGGAATTTTTTGTACCTTCTATAATATCAAGTCTAAAAAGAAAACAATATGTTATTGTCCTTATAGATGACTGCTCTATATACACTTGGGTATTCATTCTAGCTCAGCCATGTGAGTATTATTATTACTTTATTATTTTATTAAAATCTATAGAAAACTTTAGTGTACTTATTATTAAGAACATAAAGAGTGATCATGGTTGAGAAAATGATTATTAAGACTTTGTGTCATTTTATTCCCAAAATTTCTATTATTACATGTTTTCTGCTCCTAAGACACTACAATAAAATGATGTGTTGGGAAGAAGAAATAATACTCTTTAAGATATTTCCCTAATAATGTGGAATGATAATGACATACGTATATATTTTTGGGCTGAAGCTGTTAAAACATTATGTTATATAATTTATAGAGTTTTGTTTAGACCTATCTTAAAGATAACTCTTTATGAGTTATGGAAGAATACAAAAAAATGGTTAATTACATTACTGTTTTTGGTTGTAAAGAGTTTATTATTAATACAAAGGAAAAGTTAGAAAAATATACATCCTTGAGTGATGAAGTAATTTTCCGTGGTTATTCAACTTCCAACTAATCCTATAGAGTATTCAATAAGAAGCCAGACCTATGAATGAATTTTTTTCATTTCATGTTTGATGAAACTAATCATAATGAAGATAATATTATCATAGAATACGTTGAGTATGATCGTTCAAATTTGAGTCTCAATTCCAAAAAATTTTAATTTTATGTTAAATAAACAGAAACTACAATACCGATCCACTAGAACCTAAATAAGAAGAAACTATTTTTCCAAATAGAACATTTTTTTAAAAGCCCCATTATAACTCATAGACACATCCCTTTAGATGTACTAATAAAAATCATAGAAAAAGGTTCATAGGCCAGATATTCCTTGAGAAATCAATTGAATATCAATAAATATGGTCAATAATTGAACCTAATAAAATCAATGAATCCATAAATGATGAATTTTGGGTAATGGATATTTAGAAGAACATAATTATTTTGAGTGAAATAATGTTTGGGAACATGTTCAATGGCCTAAGGATACCTTAACAATTGGAAAAAAGTGGGTGATTATAAACATGATTGATGAATATAGAACTATAGTAAAAAATAAACATTGATTAGTTACACAAGGTTATAATTAAGAAGAAAATATTCATTATAAATAATAACATTCACCTGTAGTAATACATGAAGCCATTAGGATACTTCTTTCCTATACAGCACACCTACACTTCAAAATTTATGAAATAGAAGTTAAAAGTGCATTCTTTAATGGATTAATAATTTAGGTTATTTATGTAACATCCCAATGTTTTGAAAATAAATATATAATGCAATTTTAAAATCTATCCATTAAACATAACTTTTCGTCTTCTATATTTTTAATTTCAGGAAATGGTCATCTATAGTTGTGTTTAGTAAGTCATTTGGAGTCTGATATAACAAACTTGTTTTTTGGTGAATAGTAACATACCCTTATAAATAGTAATATTAATAGTAATATTAATAGTAATATTATCCTTATGAATAGTAAATAATATTATTATTTTATTTTCCTAATGCAATATGATAATGGGATCTTAATTAATTTCTCAATGTCACATAAAACTAATTGCACTTCAAGATTGTTATATTTTGAATTTACAATGACCTTATTTAAAAATTAAATTAATAATATATAAAAATTTATTTTTGAAAAATGGATTTCAATTTTTAATTCTACACATCTAAAAATAGTAGTGGTGAATTTTTGGGAATTTTCTAAAATACCTGAATTTTTTATGAATAGTGAAAAATACAGTTTTGAGTATTCAGTAGTTTAATAGCATTATAATGACATAATAATAAATATAAAACACTGGTTGAATTTTGTATAGAAACTTATGACATGAGGTGTCCCAAGTGGCTTAAACCATGGGTAAATACCATGGGAAAGCCCATAGTTTGGCAAAAACCAGTTTTGAGGTGTCCCTTTGAAATTATTAAAACATTACCTCTCTTTTTCTATAAATACCCACTCATCCATTCGTTTTATTTCATTCCAAATCCCTCATCTTCGAAGATATGGTTTATTTACCTCTCTAAGAGTCCTCCCATGGTGTCCCTAATCCCCCAAGGTCCCATCCTTCATGATTTATGAGTTATTCTACAAGGTAATGGAATCCTTCATTCTCTTCTTTAAGTCGATACTTCTTTTATGTCATCTATTAGAAATTACTTTCTCATATATTTATGTTTGATTTTATTCATTATTCATATTGTATTTTTTATTTCAATATGATAATATACCCTTTTTGTTCTCATCATTTGATTTTATGAAATTTTAACTGACGTCGTTAGGCTGCTGAATTTTCATAAGGGATCTTTTAACTTTTATTTTATTTTCAAGTTCATCTCTTTTATTTTTATCTCCTCACCTCTTCTGTCTAAATGATAAATATTACTCTAGTAACATACATATATATACTAGATTTATTTTATGTTAATGGAAGTCCCATCATAAATATTCTTACTCCCTCCCTTTTATTTTTATAATTGAAATCAACATCCATGAGGTTCCAATTTATAGCCTCGAGGACGACGGAGTTTTGTTCTTAAATTTATTCTTCATAACTTATCATGAAACAATATTTAAGGTTGAATGAGACTATAATATATGTATTATAACATAATTAATATTCAAGAACCAGAATATGTACATAAAATTAAGTTATATGACAAAACTAGTTCATAATAATCCAAATACCACACAAATAATCAATTTGGTTCTCATCTAATGATTCATCCTCATCCCATATAACCAAATGATAGAAATGAACATTAAAAATAATTTATGTTCATAAATAATATATAATTCTAATACTGTATATTTATAACAATAACACATGAACTCCATTACTTAAAAACAATTGAAACAATTATGAAAATAAAAAAAAGTACACCCTAGAACAATGAAATTCAATCTAATAACTTAGCAATAAGGGTATAAAAGAACTAAACAGAATTATATTAAAATAAATAAATTTAAAATAGGTTTTTAAATAATTTATTAATAATTATAATTTCATATTCTTGGAGCTTAATTTCGAGAGAAGAAAAAATTTGGAGTTAAGGTAAGGGTTTTTCACACGAACTTCCATTTTCATTCGGGTTACTTTCATTGTCTAATTACCTCAATGAAATTCTTATGAATTATTATGTACTCATCATATATTCTGTGTGAGTATCGTATATATATTTACAAACAATAACCCTTACTTATTTTATGGATAGTTACATGTTTTAAAAGTAACTTTTAAAATTGTTTCCAAAATAGAAGCCTGATTCAATGGAATTTCTCCAATTCATATCTGTTTACAAGGGCACTCTATAATATGTTTTTGTAATCCATTATATTTATTAAAATAATAATTTTATTATGAAAATAATATCTTTCCTCACTTATGGTTTTATACAAATATTATCCAAAAGAACTCTTCTTTTTAAAATAAAAGAGTATTTATCTCAAAATTGTTAAATGATTTTATAAGAGTATTTTCGCTCAATGCTCTTATTGATTCCATGGTATTATTGGGTTCAATAATTTATTAAGTCATATTCCATATTTTATTTATTGTTTTATGAATAAAAATTATTGTTAATGATATATCCTAAAACCATTCACCATATTATTCCGAATGGTTAGTGGTTATGGTCAATAAAAGGTGAAAGTTAGTTACATTTCATATGATAGTTTCAATATGAATGTATATGTTTTTTATGTTGATCCCCACTTATATGAGGAATGAATTGTACTTATTATGTGATGGGTGCGTCCTGCTGTAGCCCCTCGAAGCAACCGTAGGTCTCATGATACCAACTATGGTCTTGGCACGAGGCCTTGACGAAATGATTATTTTATGGTCCTAGCACGAGGCTTGGACGGTATGGTTATGATGTCTGGCATATGCACTTCCCTCATTATGATTATACTATTTGATGTTCATGTGGTTATTATACTAGTAGAATACCCATGACTAGGTTTAATTATGTCATTTTTTATTTAGCTCATATTCCTACCATAATATGTTTAAAGTTTATTATTAAAGGAATGTGTTTTTAATTTTTCACCATGTCTAATGTTTATATTATCTTCCATTATATTGCATACTCTTAATGAGAATTTTAGCTCACCCCTTTCTTATGTTTCATTTTCTGAGGACATGAAGATGTAATTTATGAATGAATTGCAATCATAATCTAGAATTTGTGATGTCTCTTGTGGATTAAAATACAATTTTGTTTCCGTTCATGTTGTAATGTTAAACATCTTGTATGTAACTTGTTTCCAATAATACTAAACAATTGGTCTTTCAGGATTCCTATTCCTTGTATGTATGCCAGTGTAATCAAATAAGGCATCGGCTCAAGGCAACTGCAGTCGGGTCCTTACATTTGGTACCGGAGGAAGTTTAGTAGAATATAAGGAAACTGGAAAATGTAGAATTGGGGAAGAATCCATAAATTAGTATTTGAGGATATACATACAATAACGTCCTGGTATTTTGGTAAGGAATAGATTATATGGATCTTTCAAGCAATACATCTCTGTCTGGATACGTGTAGGTAGAGGTGGATCTGGGATTGCTGTATCTAGGGGTAAAACCTGAAAACCCCACTTTGAGCTAGACTCAAATGGGAACTGGTACACAAAAATGGGCCTTGCTGCACTCGTGGTTACGACACTCCCAAGGGATATGCTTAGGATAATTCACATTTTTTTCTAGCCATTATGAAAGATTGAAAAGTAATATATTCCTCAAAGAAACCATATTTGTTAATATGGGGTTAGCCATTTGTAGGATCTCAATTTTTTCTAAGTATTTTGTTAAGTTAAGATTATACATTATGATTCATAACCTAATCTAGTGTATGCCATTTTCTAGATATGACACCTAGTGCACTTAATGGAAATCACCTGAATGCACGTGTACCCTATAGGGACTTTCCTTCGACGTAAGATAATGATGTTGGCTCTGGTGTTGTGACTGGTGTTGAGCAACTCATAACTATACTGGGACAACTTACTCAGGTTATGTATAATAACCTTACTCGTATTGAGCATCCGGATACACCAAGTGGAGGAGGCATGCTTGATCGCTTTATGCAACAACTGCCTCCATCATTCAACAGGATTATAGACCCATTTGTAGCAGAGAAGTGGATATGTTCCCTCGAGAAGATATTTCACGCTTTGGGATGTAATGAAAGAAATATGGTTGTCATGGCAGTATATCGTTTATCAGGAGATACCGATCAATGGTGGTATTTAATCCAATACACAAAGGAGGAGGGAGATATAGAAGATATGGAATAGAGGGATTTTATGGTAATCTTCTTAGAAAAATATTTCCCTCATGAGCATCAAGTAGATATGGAGAGAAAATTCTTGAATCTGAGGTAGAAAGTGGATGAAAATGTTTCCAAGTATGAAGCCAACTTTACAAGGCTAACAAGACCTGTTGTGGACTATATAATAAATCCATGTAGCAAAATTGATCGAATCTTTGTTGGACTAAAACCATTCCTCCGGTCGGCACTGGTCTCCCAAAGCATTTTATCATATGATGATATAGTTTCATGTGCAATCAAGGTAGAAAAACAATTCTCTAAGTCTTATGACATTAAGGGAAAGCAAGAGAAGAAGAGGGCTGCTGAAAACCCTAGGAAAGGAAATAAGGAAACAGGGAAGAAGGGAAGAGTTTAATTTCCTCTATGTGACAATTATGGAAAGAAACACCCTGGTGTATGCTTAAAAGGAAAAGGAGTATGGTACAAATGTGGTCAAAAGGCCATATTGGTGGTGATTTCAAAGGGATGAAGGAAGCCAATGATGTTCATTGCTATAGTTGTTGGTAGATGGGACACTATGCTAACGATTTTCCAAAATTTCAAGAAAATATGCAACAGATAAGGCCGTGGGATCAGGGACAATCTTATGCAATCACAACTGTAGAGGTTGAAGTTCTACGTGTTGTGGTGGCAGGTAAATTAATCATTTCCTCAAGCTTAGCCAATGTATTATTTGATTCTGGATCATCTTATTGTTGAATATCTTCTTAGTTTGCTAGGAAAATTAGATATTTCCAATTTGATTTAACAATGGAGTTGTCAGTCAAAACTCTTAAGGGAAGTATCATTAATACAAAGTTTTGTTAATCAGTTCCCATTAGGACACATAAAGGTTATTTATCAACTGATCTCATCATCATACCCATGATTGAATTTTATATAATCCTCAGTATGGATTAGATTTTAGACCATGATGAAAAAATTTATTGTATGAAGAAGGAGGTTACGATTTTTGATGATGATGATAAAGACATACTTATCTTTAGACCAGAATCATCATCACCTAATTCTTATCTAGATCCACCCAACTCAACTAAATTCAAATATTGGGGAGGATGAGAATGAAATAACTATCATTGATGAAAGGATTGTTCAAATAGAGAATGTTCCTATTGTGAGGGAATATGTTGATGTGTTTCAGGAGGATTTACCTAGACATCCTCCAGAATGAGAAATTGTGTTTTCTATTGATTTAATTCCTGGTTCAAGGCCCATATTGAAGACCCCTTACAGAATGACCATTTTAGAATTAGTGGAGCTAAATAGACAACTAGGGGAATTGAGTAATAAGGGATTTATTCGCCATAGTATTTCTCCATGGGGAGCCCCTATCCTTTTTCTTAAGAAGAAAGATGGATCTATGAGATTATGTATCGACTACAGGGATATCAATGCTACAAAAATAAGGAACAAGTATCCTCTACATCGCATTAATGATTTATTTGACCAACTACATGTAGCTCAATACTTTTCAAAGATTGATCATTGATCTTCATATCATCAGTTGAGTTTGAAGAAGGAAGACATTTTGAAAAAAGCATTTTGAACCAGGTACATGCATTATGAGTTTACAGTAATGCCTTTTAGATTGAAAAATGCACCCTCTGTCTTCATGGATATAATGAACAGAGATTTCAAGGAATATCTCAATGATTTTGTAGTAGTATTCAGTAATGATATCTTTGTATACTCCAAAATCTGTGAATAACATGAAAATCACTTGCCCATTATCCTGAAGTCTCTTAGAAGATATGAATTATATTGGAAGTTTAGAAAGATTGAATTCAGGATTTAGGAGATTTCTTTTTTTGGCCATATTGTTTCTAAGGATGGAATCCTAGTTGATCCTGCAAAGAAAAAGGCAATCCAAGATTGGCCCATGCCAACAAACATAACGGAGGTATGCAGTTTTATTGTCTTAGAAGGTTATTATAGGCATTTTGTACTGAATTTTTCCAGAAAGGATAAAACGCTAACAAAGATCACACGTAAAGAGGTTAAATTTGTTTGTACAGAAGATTATGAAGAATGTTTCGAAGAAATGTAGATAAGATTATTCAATGCTCCTATATTGACTCTACCATCGGGGAATGATGGGTTTGTTATTTATAGTGACGCTTCAAAGAAAGTACTTGGTTGTGTCCTTATGCAAAATTATAGGGTTATTGCTTATGCATCACAACAACAAAATATTCATGTGAAAAACGATCCTAATCATGATCTTGAGTTAGCTGTTGTAATATTTTCTTTGAAGATATGAAGACATTATCTTTATAGTGAAAAATATTATATTTATACTGATCATAAGTGTTTGAAGTATATTGTCTCACAGAAAGAACTCAACATGAGTAAAATAATATGGCTTGAACTACTCAAGGAAAATGATTGCACAATACACTACCTCCCGGGGAAGGAAAATAAGGTGTCAGATGCCTTGAGCAGAAAGGATCATGGATTTTTGAGCATGAAGATAGTTGAAAGAGATCCTATTTTCATGGATCTCGTAAAATGGACCTGGGAATAAATATGGAAGGTGAAATATCAATGCTTTTTCAAATGTTTTCCAAACCATCTTTACTAGAAAGGATAAACAGTTTTCAGGCTAATGATGAGGGGGTTCAAAAGAAGATTAAAGTTGTGAATGATGGGAGATTGAGTGACTTCATATATGAAGATGGAATTTTGAAATTTGGGAAGTGACTTTGTGTTCTCGATATACCTGATATAAAAAGGGAATTGTTGGATGATTCTCATTGTTCTAATTCCTCAATACACTATTAAAGCACTAATATGTATAGATATTTAAAGGAACATTTCTTGTGGGACAACATGAAGAGGGAGATTGCGTATTTTGGGTCAAGATGTATGATTTGAAAATAAGTGAAAGCTGGAAGGAAATAGCGTGGAGGTGTATTGCAACCTCCACCCATACCTCATTGGAATTAGGATAATATCACTATGGACTTTGTCATGGGATTACCAAAGAATCTAAGAAGGAAGGATGCAATATGGGTCATTGTTGATCGACTTAAAATGTCAACACATTTTATTTCAATAAGAGAAGATCTACCACTTGAATGTCCAGAAAGACTATATATTAATGAAGTTCTGATAATTCATGGAGTACCCCTATCGATTGTTTCAGATCGTGATCCACGTTTTACATCAAGATTTTGGAAAAGTCCTCAGAAGGCCCTAGATACTGATCTTCGTTTGAGCACTACCTACCACCCACAAACTGATGGACAATCAGAATGGAAAATTCAAACATTGGAAAACATGTTGAGGTCTTGTTCACTTGATTTTCAAGGCATGTGAGATCTGTATTTACCTCTCATAGAATTTTCCTATAACAATAGCTTTCATTCAAGTATTCATTTGGAACCCTATGAATCATTATATGGGATGAGATGTCGTACACCAAAATTACGTGATGATGTTGGTGAATGAAAGCTCATGGGCCCAGAACTTGTTGAAGAGACAATGGAGAAGGTGAAGATTATCAAAAACCACATAAATATAGCTCAAAGTAGGAATAAGAGATATGTTGACAACCGAAGGAAGGATTTCAAATTTCAGGTAGAAGATCATATTTTCTTGAAGGTATCTCCATGGAAGGGAGTTATACCTTTCGGTAAGAAAGGTAAATTCAGTCCCAGGTACAAAAGACCTTTTGAAATTCTAGACTGAATTGGAGCCGTAGCTTACCATTTGGAAATGCCACCAAGTCACTCCAAGGTTCACAATGTGTTCCACCAATAAATGTAAAGAAAGTACATGCCCATCCCAATAGATGTACTCACATATTAAGACGTTGAACTTTAGCCCGATCTATCTTACTGTGATGATCCTATCAAGATTCTTGATACTTGAGAACAAGTATTGAAAAATCGGACAACTCGTTTGGTGAAGGTTCTATGGTGGAAATATAATATGGAGGAAGCAACATGGGAGCCTGAGGAGCTTATGTTAAAGACATACCAGAATCTTTTTAGGTCATATTTTGTGAATTTTGAGGACGAATTTTCTTTAAGGAGGGGTGAATATAACTTCCCAATGTATTGAAAATAAATATAAAATTCAATTTTATAATCTATCCATTAAACACTAATTTGACTCTTCAATGTTTTGAATTTCATGAAATGGTCATCTAGAGTTGTATTCAGTAAATCATTTGGAGTCTGATAGAACAAACCTGATTTTTGGTGAATAATAACATACCCATATAAATAGTTATATAAATAGTAACATGAATAGTAATATGACCCATATTAATATTATATAATAATGTTATTTTATTTTCGTAAGGCAATATGATAATAGGATCTTAATTAATTTTTCAATGTCACATAAAACAAATTGCACTTCAAGAATGTTATTTATATAATTCAACATAACCGTATATAAAAATTAAATTAGTAATATTTAGAAAATTATTTTTGAAATATGGATTTCACTTTTGAATTCTACATGTCGAAAAATAATAGGGGTGAATTTTTTGGATTTTTTTGAAATACTTGAATTTTTTGCGAATAGTGAAAATACAGTTTGAGTATTCAGTTGTTTAATGACAACATAATGACATAATAATTAATATAAAAGGCCGGTAGACTTGTGTATAGTAACTTAAGACTTTAGGTGTCCCAAGTGGCTTAAACCATTGGAAAATACCATGGGCAAGCCCATGGGTTTGAATAAACCACTAATGAGGTGTCCCTTTAAAATTATTAAAAAATTACCTCTCTTTTTCTATAAATACCCACTCATCCATTCATTTTACTTCATTATAAATCCCTCATCCTCGAAGATATAATGTATTTACCTCTTGAGGATTCCTCCCAGGGTGTCCCTAAGCCCACAAGGACCCATCCTTCAAGATTTAGGAGTTATTCTACAGGGTAAGGGAATCCTTTATTTTCATCATTAAGTCGATACTTCTTTTGTGTTATCTGTTAGAAATTCCTTTCTCTTATTTTGAAGTTTTATTTTATTCATTCATCTTACTTTCTTTTTTATTTCAATATGATGAGATACCCTTTTTGTTCTCATAATATGATTTTATGAAATTTTAAGTGACATCGTTAGGCTGCTGAATTTTCATAAGGGATCTTTTAACTTTTCTTTTATTTTCAAGTGCATCTCTTTTATTTTTCTCTCCTCACCTCCTATATCTAAATGATCATTATAACTTCAGTAACATATATATATATACTGGAATTATGTCATGTGAATGGAAGACCCATCATAAATATTCTTACACCATCCCTTTTATTTTTATAAACGAAATCAACGTCCACGAGGTTCCAATTTATAGCCTTCGTGGACGACGAAGTTTCATTCTACAATTTATTCTTAATTACTTTTAATGAAATCATATTTATGGTTGAACATGACTATAATATATTTATTATAACATAATTATTATTCAATAACCAGAATATGTACATATAATTATGTTATATGACAAAACTAGTTCATAATAATCAAAATACCACCAAAGAATTGAATAGGTTCTCGTCTAATGATTCATCCTTATTCCATATAACCAAATGATAGAAATGAACATTACCAATTCTTTATGTTCATAAAAAATATATATTCTAATCCTGAAGATTTATAATCATTCCACATGAACTCCATTACTTAAAAACAAGTGAAACGATTATGAAAATAATGAAAATGAACACCCTAGAACAATGAAATTCAATCTAATAACTTAAATTTAAGGTTATAAATGAACTTAAAAGAATTATTATAAACTAAATACATGCCTAATATATCTTTAAATAAGTTATTAATAAGTATAATTTCATATTCCAGGAGCTTAAGTACGAGAGAAGAACACGTTTGGATTTAAGGTAAGGGTTTTTCACCGGAATTTCCATTTTCATTCAGGTTACTTTCATTGTCTAATTACCTCAATGAAATTAATATGTATTGTTATGTACTCATCATATATTCTGTGTGAGTATAAAATATATGTATACAGACCATATCCCTTCCTTGTTTTATGGATATTTACATGTTTCAAAAGTAACTTTCAAAATTGTTTCCAAAACAGAAGCTCGATTCAATGAAATTTCTCCAATTCATATCTATTTAAAAGGGCACTCTATAATCTGTTTTTGGAAACCATTATATTTCATAAAATAATCATTTTATTATGAAAATAATGTCTTACGTCACTTTTGGTTTTATACAATGATTTTCCAAAAGAACTCTTCTTTTAAAAATAAAAGAGTATTTATCTCAAAATTGCTTAATGATTTTTTAAGAGTATTTTCCTTCAATGCACTTATTGATGCCATGGTATTATTGGGTTTAATAATTTATGAATTCATATACCATATTTTATTTAATGGTTTATGAATAACATTATTGTGGATGATCTATCCTATAACCATTCACCATATTATTCCGAATGGTTAGTGTTTATGTTCAATAATTTGTGAAAGTTAGTTACATTTCATATAATTGTTTCAATATGAATGTATATGTTGTTTATGTTGATCCCCAGTAATATGAGGAATACATTGGACTTATTATGTGATGGGTGGGGCCCTCTATAGCCCCTCTATTCATCTTTATGTCTCACGAGACAAACTATGGTCTTGGAACGAGGTCTTGATAAAATGATTATTTTTTGGTCTTAGCATGAGGTTTAGACAGTATGGTTATGATGTACGACATATGCACTTCCCTCATTATGATGTTATCATTTGAAGTTCATGTGGTTATTCGACTAGTAGAATACCCATGATAATGTTTAATTATGGAATTATTTATTTATCTCATATTCCTGCCATAATATGTTTCACGTTTATTATTAAAGGCATGTGTTTTCAATTATTCACCGTGTATAATGTTAATATTATCTTCCGCTATATTTCTTACTCTTAATGAGCGTTTGAGACCACACCTTTCTTATGTATCATTTTCTCAGGACATAAATAATTAATTTATGAATGACTTTCAAGCATTATCTAGAAGAGGTGTTGTTTCGAGTGGATTAAAATATTGTTTTGTTTCCCTACTTGTTGTAATGATAAACTTATGTATGTAACTTGTTTACAATAATACTAAACTTCTCGATCTTTCGGGATTCGTATTCCTTGTATGTATTCCAACATAATCAAATAAGGCACCGACATTGGGAAACTGGGGTCGGGTCCTCACAGTTTTTGTTGAACAACCCCCATTATTTCAAAACATTCATTTTCAAAATTATGTTTTGATATTATCGAAGGGATTACACTTTTTAAAACAGCCTACAAGATCATGGTATGGTATGATTACCTCTTTCCTTATTTCAGAAAGGATTTCAAATGGAATTTCTTATCACACTCTCATTATAAAACAAATTTCAAAAGTTTTTTTGATTGTTCAAATTTATGTGGATGATTTTATTTTTGATTCTAATAATGATTTCTTCTATTCCAATTCTTCTAAATTAATACAATTTGAATTTGAAAGGAGTTAAATTGGCGAACTAAAACTAATTATTGTATTTGTATATTTTTTAACATAGTGATTGAATTATTTTATTTCAATGAAAATACACTAAATATCTTTTAAAACGATTTGGAATCGAGATTACCAAAAGCATTGATACTCCCATTAGTACCACCTAGAAACAATACCATGATAAAACTAGGAAATATGTAGATCAAACTTGTCATAGTGTTATAAATTGTAGTATTCTCTACATAACTAATATATGGGATGATATTATGTTTATTTTATGTTTGTGTGTTTGATTTCATGAAAATACTAAAGTGTCACATTTATTATCTATCAAAATATTTTTTAAATACATCAAGTATATTACCAATTTAGGATTATTCTTCCTAAAAGGGAATACTTATGATTTAGTTAGTTATTTAGATGCTGATTTTGGTGGTTTCATGTTATATAGAAAAATAACATCAATAAATTTTCATCTTTTAGGAAAATATCTAGTATCATGGTGCAGTAAAAAGAAACTTTTTGTTGTGCTATCTACTGCTAAAGCTGAATACATTGATACATGTCGTTTCTGTGCATAAATTTTGTGGATAAAACATACATTACTAGAAGTTAGACACTAATTTAGACACATAAGCTATCATTATACAACAAAAGTTCTATAAAAATTTCAAAATATACAGTATCTCACTCTATAAGAAAACATATTGACGTACATCAAAACTTTTTGAAAGATCATTATCAAAAAGATGATATAACTTTATAATTTGTGGATCTGACTATTAGCTAGCTGATATATTCAAGAAGACATTGAATTACGATTGATTAAACTACATTAAACATGAATTAGGAATGGTAAACATTGGTTGATGAGTAACCATTGGGGATTCCCCATTGATGTGTCACCATTCATGATTCATAGTTGATGTTTTCCATTGACATGTCATAGTTGATGAGTCACCATTGAATAAGTATCCATTCCTTTTTATGTTACTGTTCTCTTTATTACCTTTACTATTTTACTATACTAATTAATTTTTTTTTATTTAAATATTATTATTATTTTATTATAATACCTAAATGATAAAAACAACAAGATTACACAAAAAGGATTCACTTCTCATAAAAACTTGAAATCTTGATCTCTTTCCATCCTCACGATCTAGTCTTCCATCTTCCTTTCCCTAGGACCTTTAATCAATTATAATGTCCCATATAAAAAGTTTTATTGAATCCAGATAGTAAGAGGTGAGGCCTTTTAAGAGATGATGAGTAATCATGAGTAGTTTGCAAGACATGTTAGTAAACATGCATATGAACAATCTTATATTCAATGCTGAAAAATAGATTCATGCACAATTTCTTCCATCTATAAATATGATATTATTAAAGGTAATAGAATCAAATTGGATGAACTGGTATACCTTGAATCATAGAGTGTATTATCTAAGGATATTTTATGAATATTACTATAATTCTTGTTTTATTTTTTTAGAAAAAGGGTGAGAGAATTCATAGTAGTATAAATGGAGAAGAAATTTGTTTATCTTCTATATATTAAAAGAGATTTCTTCAGATTCCACCCAATAGTGTATATGAATCTATCCAAGTGATTATACATAATCATAATTTATAGGATACTCTCCTAGAATAACCTGGAGATGGAACCAAGATGATACAAATAGATGAAGTGGCTAATGGTGAGTACAAGTAGCTGTATATGTTTGTACAACATATTTTATGTCCCAGAAATGGGACTTTGACACATTAAGGATTCCTGATGCCTATTTATATATAAGATGAATAATGGGAAAAGAATAAATCTTTTTAGATTTTTTTATTGTCCATATACATGAGATGTGAAATAAGATCTCCAAATAAAACTCCCTAATTTATCCCAAAATGATATTCGACATTTTTTATGCCAAGGGCTATGTAAAACCTAGATAAGAAGCTGAGGATAAAATTGATGGGGTTTTCATTCTAAATCAATCTTCAAAAGACTAAATATGTTTTTTAATCCATGGAAAGGATATAGGATTAGGGATAATGAAATACTATACGATGATTTTAGTCCTAATGATAATCTAACTAGACCAAATGATATAGTGGATCCTGATAATGAACATGATGAAATTCATGAGTATTTTATTCTAGATTCTATAACTGAATGATATGATAAAGAAGATGAAGATGAATCAGTTGAAGAAGCATGTGATTAATATATCATAAAATCACCCCTAGATTATCCAGTGAGCATTTCAATTCTATAGGATTTATACCTTCTAATGAAACAATCTTAATGAGAATCCTAATGTTGAACATAATATAACTGTCTCTGCTCATAGAGTTTGTAGATAAATAGAAGCTGGTTATACTCATGAGGGAATGCCCAAAGTGGATCTGATTCCATTCATCCTTTACAAGAGTTATTCTAACACGAACCCTCTATACCAATTGAATCTAGTCTCCTAAATGAAATTAATACTAGGGATACACTAATATCAGATATTCAAATATTTATTTTAAAGGATAAAGATGTAGCAAGGGAGGGGGAGAAAATACCAATCCTAATGAGAAGATATATGAAATGGCTCATTTGGAATTATTAGAGGCATTGGAAACCAATCAATGAGAAGTTCTGCTAGCTGTAACTGAGAGGGAGTTGATTGCCTTTATAGTTACACAGTCAGTGGATTTGAATTCACCGAAACACACTTTAAAACTATTATAAAAAACTTATGTTTCCCTAAAAAATGATGTTGGTCAATGCTCCTATAAAGTCAAAGACACTTAAATTCTTCCCTTTGTAATATTTTTAGTTATATCCTTTGAATAATGGAATATATAACAATGTTTTAAATGAATTAGGCTGATATTCAGTGATTCAGATGGTGAATCTAAATTTTGAAGTGAGGGATTCTATGTAAATCATGTTGAAAAATATGGTGAGTTAGAATCTTTATCTCCCATGGAAACAGAAAGACCAAATGATGATGTAGTATCATTTGGAAAAGGAAATCTCCCAACTCCTTTAATAATGTTTACTCATAATGTTTTAATAGGTTTAAATTAAGATTGTTTTAAAAAAAATATGTTCATTCATATATGGAATACTTGATAAATAATTTGATCTCAAACTTTTCAAAAGCCTTGAACAATCAACCATCTGATATTGTTATACTTAATGAAGACAATGTTAGATATTTAGCAGAGTTGATGATATCTAATATTAATCACAATTTTCATTTTCATATTTAACAAATGGAAGTTGAAAATATAAGATTTACATCTGAGTTATAATGTTTGAAATCATAACTGGAAGGTTTTCAATCCTCGTTTTTAGATTTTATGTGTTCTACTTCTAAAAAGTTGTATAGTTTGGCTTCTATTGCCTGCATATCATCTGCACCTCCTTTTTCCCAATAAAATATTGAATGGGATAATTTGTAATTGTTTTTCAGGGAATAAATCTAAAATTACTTGGGTAATTAATGTCTTCAAGAAGTCCATATTAAGAAAATAAACCATCATGGGAACAATATTTTTCTATTACTAAAAGAGTATGCTGGTGATATTAGACAACAGAAGGAAGTGATCAAAAAGGATATCCAATATTTTTTTCCAAGGATCTACATGAAGCATGATATGTTAAATAACTTCTTATTTCGTTCTATGAACATAATAATCCCACTAATGAAAATAGTATTTAAAGAACAAGTATGTCATTTAAAAGATGATACCCCAACTCTTTAGAGGATTAAGGATGAAAAGGAAAATTTATTTAATGCAATGGAATGATGAGGATCGATAATTTTGGAATTCATAAAAATATTTAAACCATACCTTTGTGTCTATCAAATGAATTTAATTGCTTGAGAGGCCATTCTTGTTTCTTTAGTTCTTTCAACCACATCCACAAGGATGTTTCAGTACATGCCATCTCTAATCTCACAGTCAACGAGTCTTATGAATTCTCCATTATGGTCAATTGAGTTTGTCACTAGTTGTAGATGTCAAACAACTCATACCGTTTCTTTTAAGATAGAAACATTCTCATTCTACATCTTTAGTATCTCTTAAAACTATTAACCTAACATATTATTTGATAGTCTATTCGCATAATGAATATAAAGAAAGGAAAAAATCCAAAGGAATTGAGAAATGTGATTGAACACCAACCACTAAGGAGTGAATCTATTTTTTGTTATATATCTTTTATTGGGATCATGTAATTCATTCCTTCCATCATTATCTTATATGTTTTTTGAACTAAATTTATGGAATTCCTTTCTCTTGATTTCTTTTCTCTTTTTTATTACTATTTTTATAATCACAGGTGGGGTAATTAGAAATTCTGAATTATAATATAATAAAATATTTATCTAATAATTGTTAATTTCATTTTAAGTATATGATTCATAAAATACCATGTTATTATTCATCAAAAGGGGGAGAATGTTGGAACCTCCAAGGATATAATGTGTTTGACATATCATAATTTAATGATTAGAAACAATGATTCATTTATTACTAATATTTAACATGTTTTTTATATCATTATATATGAACATATTACTTCTATAATATTTAAATTATGAGTTATGGAAATACATCATTGTATACAAGTTAACGCTACCTCAAGACCAGAGTCATTGTTACTGCCTGGATGAGCTACCTCCAAACTCAAGTCATCATTTCCTCTAGGATAAGCTACCCCTAGATGTCATTCATCACTAATGCCAAAGGATTTACTATTAGTGGTGTCACATCATGATTCTCTTTAAATCCAACACTAATTTTTATTTTTCTATCCGAGATTTTCGGTATGAATGGTTCATCAAAAAAATCTATTCCTAAATGGTTTGAACAAGTCTTTATGATTTATTGAATAAAAATCCTAGGAATGTGGATCTCATTTAACAATAGCTTCTATATATTATTGGAAGATATATCTCTTTAAAAAAAATAATGATGCATTACTAATATAATGATTACTAATAATAAAAGTGTGATATCAAATATGTGAACTCTCTTGAACATGATGATTCACATTCCATAAATATCAATGACACAAAATCACTGAGTCCATTTTCATGATTGATTGAGAAAACCAAGAGAGATCAACTAATGCATTTTTTTATTTCTATAATATTTCATCTACTACAATATTCCTGAACAAAAAAAAACTCATCACTATTGCTGATATTAGGATTATAAGAATACAGAACACATCAGACTAAGATTTTTCTATTTATTCTCTATATTTTACCTTTGAGTAATGTATTGTTTTCTTATTATCCTACACACAATGTCTCCTATATATTATAATAGAATAAAAGTTATTCTATCTTTTATCAAAATGTTTCCCACTATGTTCATGGAAGAGGTCCATGTCTACATGTTCTTTTCTTTCATCTCATGTATAACTATGGAATTGGATTCTTTATTGAATACACAATCAAGGTTGTGTATTTGATTGATTATATTTATAAGCTTCTTGGCAGTAGGTGATTTCTATGTTGAGGGGATTAGGTATCACATGAGCTTGAACCTCTTGTTCATTCCAATGTGTCACTATGTTATTTTTTTATTTTTATATCTTATTCAATATAAATTTCATTAATTTAATTCCTTCATAATTAATATAGATTTGTGTTTATAAATTTTTCTATCTATGTAAATTTATCTCAAGTCATTTGGAATTTCTATTATATATTTAGACTGGGACCTATATACTATAAAAACATTTAAAGGATAGATCTTATATTGATATGTTGTTTTGATTAACTGGAGTGTTTATTTATAAAATGTATGAAAAATGAAACTGTAGGTCTCATCAACTATTATAAAAAATAGTTTTTATGTCAACTCCATGAAGCCCAGATGTGATGCTGAATAGTCTCAACCTTTTCTACTATATACTCGACCATTTCAATACCTAGAACTTTTTTCCCCAAATTAAACATTGAATGTAGTAGTTATACACTTATTCCTTTAATGGACTATATAGAGAGCCATTTTTATTCTTGATTAGAATCTTTTTTCATATGGGAACTCGACTAGAAGATGATAATATTCCCATCCTCCTAAGAAGTTAGTTGAGAATTATCTCATTATTTTCTCATTTGTTGTGATGTTTAATTGATATTGCCCATTAGTTTGAGGTTGATAAGAAATGATGAAGTTCAACTCAGTATTAATATAATGTTTTACACTCTTCCATAACATAGTGGTTAATATTGGATCCCAATTAGATAGAATAGATAGTGGTGTTACATTCATCCTCACCACTAATCAAGTGATTGTCATTTCTATTTAACCGACTCATCAATCATTTTGAATCCCAACTAAGTGTGTTGTTAGTTTATGATGATCCACCACAACCTATATAACATTATTTTCATTCGATGAATTCAACTGTTTGGTGAAAAATTTCAAGGTGTTGTTTTTCAATTTCTATGTTGGTATAAGTAATGGTTACATCATCCCCAAATATTTCATCTTTTACTACTTAAATTGCAGACATTAACAAAATTTTTGATGTATACTATATGATATATTTCTTTATCTATTCCCAACATAGTGTTATAAGAGATCTTAATACATCTTTGTGCATCCTGAGTAGACCGAGAAGGTTAACCTTTGTGAATCATCTGGAAAATCCTTTTATTAATCAGGATTTGATGGTTCACATTGTCTTGACCCAAGTATCTCAAATCCTTCTTCATTAACATTGATATATGAGGATTTTACTGTTATTATAGTTTTCACATTCTTCGGAATTCGAACATCATCTATCTTGGAATCCTTAAACCTTTATTGAAGGGATTTTGGGGGAATAATTTGTGAATAGATTGATTATGTTTTTTTCTTTATGGCTTCCATGTCCATCATTTTCAAATACAAGAAGATCTGATCCCTATTAATTTTGATCAATGATATAATTGATGGATCCTATTCACTTAGAGCGTATTCCACTTAACTTTCCATCCCATTATGGTTTTCAATTGAGTAATCATAGTCATTTTTCAACTCTATCCATATTCATTAGTGTAAATTCATTACATTTTATGTGAATAAATAATTTTTGGATTTTGTGATATATACATATATTTTACACTTCTACCCAAAGAGAAAATTCCACCAAATTTTTTTAACTATATATCACAACATCCAATTACAAAAAAAGAATTGGGTAGTTCTATTCGTGAACAATAAATTTCCATGATGTATAAGAAATAAGTTTTTCATTTTGTAATAATACACAAACCATTTCCTCCATTGACGCATCACTGAATACCATGAATAGTTCTCTATTTTTGGGTATTTTGAGCATAGGGGAAGTGATATACCAATTTTTTAGATCATTGAATCTCTCATTGCATTTTCAATTCCAATTAATCCTTACTCCCTTCTAATTTATCTTGGTTAAAGTGTTTTAAAATTTCTTTAAAATTCATACATATCAATGATATTACCTGGATAATGCAAGGAAACTATGGATATATGCCACAGATGTTGTCCTCATACATCATTAAGTAGATTCTATTTTGGATGGCTCAATATATATACCATTTCATATGATGATATGATCCTTCAAAGTGACTTTCATCATCTATAAATCAAATTTTATATACATTGAATAAATATTATCATTTCCTGTGGACTTTAGTATAGTACTAAGATGATCTTCCTAATCCTTATTTTTTTGGAGAATATTATACAATTTTATATAAATTCTACAATATATTTGATAATGTTATATCTGTAGACTCTATTCATCATGACCGTGAAGATTTTGGGAGGATTATTGAGTCTAAATGGCATTACTATAAAATCATCATTCACGTACCAAATACAAAAATTAGTGTGCGAGGAATCCTATTTCTTCACCCTAACATGGTAATATCTCGACCATATATACAACTAGTAAATGTATTTTGTGACATGTATCTAATAAAAAAAATCCATAAATCCATGACAGAGGATACTTTCTCTTTATTTTGATATCTTTTAGATCATTAAAATCAATATAAAGGTGCATTGAAAAATTCTTTATCTTAATAAAGATTACTTATACACCCCATGGGGCATCACTTGGGCATGTGAGACCTTTTATTAATACTCACTAGTATTTGTTTCTTCACCTACTCTTGTCCAACAAAATGTTTTCTATATAGATTATTCAAAAATGGTAATGACCCTGCTATAATATTGATTGAAAATTCTACATATTGGATAGGAGGAATATTAGCCAATTCCTCAGGAAACACATCTGCATTTTCATGAACAATGGGAATGTCTTAAATGATGATACATTAAATATACTCAATAATTTAACTTGATACTCTAAATCATAAAGAAATAATATCTATTCTTGATATGTTGGTGTTAAAGAAGGGTCATCGTCCTTCTTGCACATATATATAATCAAAGGACCATTCGCAATACAGAGAGTGATTTCAATCTCATGACAATTTATGTTTCCAATATATAGAGAATTCCAATCCATGCCCGAAATATCATCAAAATTTTTTAAAGGGATAAGGAAAAGGTTTAATGGGATGTTAGTCCCACAAACATTGACATATGAGGAGTTATATACTTTTTATGCAATAATTTCTATATTTTTTGTTTTCACTGACATCAATACTTATATTATTTATGGATGTATATGAATAGTTATAATAACCATTCATGATATAAATTAATGTGTAAATATAGAGTCAAAATGTACATTCACTATTATTTAATGAATAACTAGAATAAATTTCACCACATTTATTTAGATACACCTCAGGGGTTGTGATGGACATATATCTCCATTGCTAGTTTAGAGGTTATTGGTTGTCTCCAAAAATCCATTGCTTCATGAATTGGTTTAAAACATTCCCTAGTACCATGTAGTTGATTTCATGAACAATGTAATGAGGGTTCAATGTATCATTAATTACCTTCATCATGTTATTGGGTTTCCCCTGTTTAAAATTTCTAGATAGAATGACATCCTTCACCAACCGAATTCATTTCCTCATCCCCCTTTATAATTTTTTGGGGTACATCGTTCAGTACAATGGAAATGTTGGATTCATAAATTTATTGATAATATTAGATTTCTCTATAAAAAAATTATAATTAAACACCACTTTCATGTTATTATTCCCATGATACCCTTGAGATTCACTAATATCTATTTCAACTTTGAGGATACATCACAAAATTTCCACTTAGATGTCGAAGTCAAGGATCACAAAGGATTTTCATTAAAAGGTTTTAACACACAAAACAATCCATCAACATTTATTTTAATGGAAATGAACAACCTAGAGGTATATCATGCCTGAATTTGGTGGTTTTCCTCATATGACCTTATATATTCAGAATTATTTTTCTTCAAGGAAATGAAATCCATTTCCAATTATTGTTAGAGTGTAGGAGAAAAATATTTATCAAGAACAAATCTTAAAATTCGTTGAACCCCATCACTTTGATCTCTTACATAGGCTTCATATTATTGATAAATTCTTAAAACTTATCATATTTTCCATCCATAAAATAAATATCTAAAATAAACTTCTCTTGTTCGCAACATTGAAGGATAAAGAAGATCTCTTCAATGGAGTTGATCGAATTTTTATGATTAAGGGATCAGATGATCCATTAAATGCCAGAGGAATCTATCGAAAAAAGACCTTGATAATGGATTTTCCCCTCTTCAGGGGTTTTGACTGATCCTCATAATAAGGTTTCTATTCAAAACCTGAGTCATATGAGAGAGCATCATACAATACTTTTTGAGTCCCTATACCATCAGGTTGGGAATGTCATTGTGATTGTCATCACATTTCCAATTGGATTGATCATTTACTTGAATCCTCATATTTGTAGTCGGTATCATGAAAAAAGGTAAAACTGCGGATGAATATATTTAAACTGTAATATACAATAATGGGATTAAATTGACATTTAATGTATAACATATAAATTAAATTTATTTATCAACTTATGAATTTTTAGGATTATGTATATGTTATCCATAGACTTTTGGATGACATATATTCTTATTGGAATTTTTTCCTTCATAATTGTCTTAATGATCTTATGAATTTACCAAATCATTAAACATAGGAGTGTTAAACAAAGTGTTTAGTCAGGCTCATTTTCATTCTCTAGTTCCTAGTCAACTCTTTCTCAACATGGTGTGTTTTGTTTTTAGCTCTAAATTCATCTATATAAGATCAAATTCCACTTGTAGTGACCAGAATGGGATTTGATTTTTTATATAAACATAATAATCAATAATTAAAAAAAATTAGGATGCTTTCATACAATTTTCATTATCCTTAAATAATTCTAAACATTTTCTAATCATAATAAAAAAACTAATCATTTCCTATGAATCCAACTACTACAAAAATTATATATAATGCACAAAACTTTTCTAAATATCAAATAATATTTCACATTATATAACTTATATGATCAAATATTATAGTGTATTTGGTAATTAGGTACATTACATTATAACATAAACATGGAAATAGATCACATTTATTGAAAACTTCTTTAATATGCTTGTACTTAAAACTGCATGGGATATCCAGGGTATATTCATAAGAAATGGGTAATATATAAAGCCAATTATGGGAATAGACATAAAATAACATGAAGAAAAAAACACATGATAAAAAATAGGAATATAAAAAATCATTAATTACAGTAAACATGAATAATGAGACATGATATAACCTGATAATCATAAAGGAAACAAAGTAAATGTGTTAACATCTTAAAACGCTACATCATAAACATAGGTCAAGGATAACTACCAAGACATCATGATGTATAAATACCCAAAAAGGAACCATGTTTTATCCCTATCCCAACATTATTTATCATGATAATAAAAATTACCCAATGCATTTGAGTTCTATATAATTATTGGAGAACCCATCACATTCATTTCATTCACATGATTAAGTGTTCTATATAGATCATACAACATGAATTCATTCATCATCATATATTTTTCCATAGTCAATGAGTATTGAATACATAAATTTAAATCAAAATTACAATATTTATATTTATATATAAAATAATACCCTTGATTTCAATTGGTCATGGTATTCACCTCATAAGTGTTTAGGCATGGAAAATAGTAGTGATATTTTGGCAGAAGAATAGCATCAACTAATCATTCATAAATTATTATTATAAGAGATAAATGGTCATATCATCATTTGAAATAAAATTGGTTATGATATGGATATTTAAATACATATCCAAATATTAATAATTTGAAATATAAGGCATAATATATTAATGAAACTAGAATAATATAGTGAAGGTAAGGGACTCTTACTTGAGAGTTTGACATTGAATTATTTAGAGGAGCTTATTTAGAGCTTGGGGTAACATGAGAGGACTATATAAAGTGGTTGTGATATTAATGGGGTGCTTTATCAAAATTTAGTGAAGATAAATGGGATGATCGATGGGATTTTAAAGGAAATATGTGGGGATTTTCTTAATATTTGTCAAATGTATGTTTTGAACTTCATATATAAAATAACAAATAAAATAACCTTCCCATGTTTTAAGTTCATGGATTCTACAAAATTGGAGTGGGTTATCATTATTTTATTTTTCCAAGGTCCATACATAATAAAATAAAACCCATTCTTATGTGGATGTGAGAGAAAATCTTAATGAAATGATTCTAAAACCATAAAATATATTAAAAGGTATGGAGGATTCCTAAAGCCATTATATAATTAATATCTTATAAAAGAATCACATTATTTTAAAGTGAAAACATAGGTTTTGTTTTGGATAAACTTTACAATATATATTACATCAATTTTGATTCATTTTTATGTCATTATACACATCGTATATTTATATGATATTTAATTTTAACCTAAAAATTTGACAATCATCGAAAATTATGAAAAATAACCATTGGATAATTTAAAAATTTGGATTATAAAACATATATTCATACTTTCAAAACAATTTCCTAAACATTTTTATTTTCTCTTTTAAAAATATGTATCAAAATTTGTTGAAAAATTATGAGTTTTTTAGATAGTAATAGTTTTCAATCCATTATGATAATTAAACATGAATTCATAAAAATTATCTAATCATTAATATTTGAAAAAAAATTTAATATTTATTTAAAAAATAAATTTTCTCATCAAAATAAATTCCTTATCCTCATTTAAATATTCCCTAAAAAATAAAATTTTTTATTTTACTTTTTAAAAATGTAAATAATTTATAGAGTAACAATAATAAGATTAAAATATATTAATAATTATATAAAATGTTCATATTAATATTATTAGGGTGTTGATAAATATATCATTAATACACTTGTAAATTTTGTAAGGTAAGGTGTGTGAGAGGATGCTTTATTATGGTTCTATGTCATATATTTTTTTGGTCATGAACTCAATGAGATAGATTATCCCTCGTAAATGGTTCTCCTAATGATTATGTTTTTAGATAGCATCTTGGTATTGGTCAATGGAATATCCCAGTGATGATAACACCCTCATAAACTCCAATAAATGGGCATCATAGGGTACAATCATACTATTTGCGGGCATCACATCCTTTGTCTATGCCAATTGGATGAGTTACAACCATATACTTATACTAATCATGTGATCTCTATTAGAAGACAATATTATCAACAGTAATGATGCACACTAACCATTTAAATGCAATATTATATAATAAACCCAAAAAACATAATGTGTTTTCTATAACCATATTACATAATAATACATTTAATTAAATCAAATGGTGAATTTTATTTATAATAGCTCCGGTCATTATAATATTTACTATAACTATACCTGTATGAAAATCCAAAATATCAATTAGTTGGTTAGGATTGAAAAGGATTTGTATGATTTGAATAATTTTATACTATCTCCAAGACTAGATCATCACCTTTAGAGATGGATCTTACATGATTAGGTAGAGAATTTGGAGACCATTGATTAATCTCTATTTCAGAATCTAAAGGTATACAGGAGACCCAGGTTGTTGAGAGACATAGATCGATGCCAACTCAACCTTTTGGCAAAGCTAATTAATGTCATTGACATTCCCTTGTCTTCATTAGAAAGACATATATCGATCCTAGAGGTGCTAAAACATCACCCATATGGTCTAGAATTACATGTTACCATGTCCCAGGGCATGTAACACTTGAATGTTGAAGTTAGAGGTCAAATTTGGGAAAATTACCACTGAAAAATGATTAGTGGATATGGTATCCCATTGGATTTCTTATATATAATAAATTACTTTTTATTGATAGACATATAAATTAATGGACATTGTCCAATATATCTTTGGTGGCATTAGGTTGGACTTTTTAAATGGCTGTTTTTCCAATAAAAGATTCACTAGATTATTCAATTGTTCACCACAAGCAAGATAATCTCATAGCGGTTGTACCAAACAAATTACAACATCCCAATAGCATCATGTGTGTTTCACTTCCTCTTGTTCAAGGGATGTGGTGTTCATCTATGGATCTTTAGTTAGTTCACCATATGACAGAGTCAACCTGATCCAAATCAACTCACCATGATATTGTGTAGTGGTTGATAGTGAATATGGTGATAATAGAGAAGGTAACATTGTAATTTCCTATATTGGAGCCAGAAGATTATAAACATATAGTTACACTTATTGGGATCATTGGAGCATGTGGATTACACATTATAGAATGGTGACCATCAAATTTTGGTACCCTTCTCCAAACATAGGTATTCAGGGTGGAGACACCATTATAAAATCATCTTCATCCTCGATGACTAAAGATTAATGTGTTCAATGATAACTTGGAATTTTGTATTATTTTTCCTTCAGTTACAGTTTTATTTCATTTTTCCCCAGGATGATTCATCAAGGTAGGGTAATTATTTTTCATATGGAGAACCTCTATATATGTAGGTTGGGTAATGGGGAGGTCCTCTTGATCAGATTTTTTTAGTAATGGGATGGCCCTCGCCTTGATTGGAGCATGAGTGAGGAGGACCTCCACAGTAGTCTTAGATGAAACAAGTAAGACCTTCACATTTTAAAATGGTACAATAAGTTGTAATATCAATTTATTAGTGGTAACAATATAGAGATTACTTTTATACTGATTGGATAGATTATGAGGAGGGACGTCAAGATACTCAAATTTGACATACGGAGGACCTCCTTGTTTAGGAGTAGTAATACACAGAAGAATTATTTATTGGATACTGAAGGATAGGTTATGACCTATGATTTTGTAGGTTTGGATTTTGGGAGGTCCACCATATCAAATTCTATCATAATGATGAGGTATTTCACTTGGACTAGAATTTGAAGGAGGTGGACATTTGTGCCAGTTTTTTCTAGATTGTGGAGGAACTCATCTTTGATGCATTTGTGACAAGGGGAGGAACTCTATGTTCGGATATAATATTATGAGGAGGATAATTATAATAATTTTTTTTTTGAATTTTAGAGTACCTATACATGGTTGGTGATGGTTTATAGAGGACCTCCATGTTGATACTCATAATCACTAGATGGACCTTAAAGGCTGTCGATGAGGCTAGTGATTAACAAAGTCATCCCACCCTACCTGTGATGTGTCTGATTTCTCAATCCCAAATGGGCGATTAAAGGACCCTGTTCAGTGGTTATAATTATATTATGGAATGATATAGTAGTGGAAGGAGACACTAAATCTATAAAATATGATTTCCATTAATGTTAATTCTCTTGTTCTTTCACCCAATGTTGGCTTCGGGTGGTTCGAGAAGGGGTTGTAAATGCCAAGGTAAATCAATCCCACTCTTCTGCTAAAATAGCCAATATTTTTTTGTGATAACAGGTCCAGGTGGGATCCCTTCCAAATGGATCCTCGATAGTAGTCACCATTGGGGTAACTCAAGCATCCCCTACCCCCTTGGTTTAGGGGAATGAGTAGTAGGATCACTCTAGGGAGAGGCTCTTCAAGTGATTCATTATTAGAACATGGAGTGTCTTCTCCCTACTTTTCCCTTGGGGTGGTAGTGTATGTCTGGAACATAATCCACACAACACAAGAATTAAATTTCCCTTATGGATATAACCCTCTCATACTCTTAAAGGCATACAGGGGTTTCTATCACCCTTATATGGATATATTTCTAGGGTGAGACGAGGTGTGGGTGACTGGTAGATGAGGTCATGACATATTTCATGGTAGAAATGAATTCATATGTTATAATTTCAATAACATTTCTCCAACCACTATGTATATGGGTGTTGGGTAGTTGGGATCCTATAGATGGAACCCTCCAAATTAGGTTGATTCATTTTTCAATACAGGTACAAGTAATTTGATTTGCAATGCCCCAATGTTATCCAATAATATTAAGTAGAGACTTATTCACACTAATAATTTCACATATTGAGGATTCCAGATGTTAAACTATGCCAATTTAATTTGAGTTCAATGACGATGACATGGTTTTTTCGGTGGAAAATTTCACCATATAACTAGATCCAGTGAAATGTTAATATGAGGATTTCTTAAATGATACTAGTCTCAATGGTGATGACAATAGTTTCACTTTGGGTACACAATTTCTACTTCTGACACTATTTTTAGGGAACACCCACATGTGCACACACTCGGTTGCACATGATGGATGCCTTGGTTCCCCACATTTATGTTTTATAATGGATATGGGATTCCAAAAACATCATTTTAAATGTCTACTACATGATTAAAATTAGATGATGGGATATTGGTTCCTCCTTCCATGGATTCCTATATAGAACTAATTGCCATGTATGGGTCTACCTTATACAATTATGTCATGTTCATGTAACTCATTCCTATTTTAATATCTTTCTAGATTCTAGTTAATTTTATATTTTATATTTGGAAATAAATTATCCATCTTGATGGGGTAGCATCCTTCTGTCATGAGAGTAGGAATATTTGGAATCCATGCCATGTTTGGATACTGGGCACATTGGTCACCTGTATTCTTACTAATAGGAGGGAATATCATATAATACATCTATTATGTAGAACACTAGGAATCCCATGTCGATCACGAGGTATTGAGTACTGAAAATTCATATGTTTAAATTCTTTCACATCAAACATCCCATTTTGTCTTGATGTAGCTAACAGCGTGGGTGAAATTTTCTAAACAATTAACCTGATGCATCCTATGGTTGGTTTGATGTATCTGAAACCGTTGATGGTTATATTATAAATAATTAACCATATAAAGTATATTTTTTCAATAAGGGTTATATTTTGGGGTCAGGTCAGGAGTTTAAAATCTTTTGGACACATATTGGGATATCGGGTTAAGACATAACTGGGTCTGAGTTCAAAGTAGCATGAAGACAGTAACATGGAAAATGTGTTATGGTGACATGGTAGATTAAGGGTTAATTCCTTGTAGGGTAATGGAGAGTGATTAGAATGCCCCTTAAAGATGATCCAAAATGGTCGATCAGAGATCCCCTTGAGGCACATCAAGGATGTGTGTTAGTAGGATGGTTGATGTCACACAGATGGATGGGAATGCCTCCCAGATAGGATTCTTAGAGATGGATATGAACTACCATTGAGATGAACCCAATATGGATGATCTGATTATACCTTAAAGAGGATTAGAGGGTGTGTTTCTTGGAGGTATCAGGTGACACCAATATGTTGCTTATCGATGGATCTAGGAAGCGCATGAAGGTAGACCCGATATGGATAGATCATGACATCTATTTAGACAAACCCGTGGAGGTTCTCCCATAGTATGGAGCACCAAGATTATACCATGGTTGGGATTCTCTTTAAGGTGGAGTAAATGTTTTTTATTAATATTCCCCTTGAGGTATATCATGAATGTGTGTACTATAATGGGAAGATGTCACACTCTGATGTCTGGATCTAACACCCCATGGTGGAGGAACCAGGATATTTTATCCTTTGGAGGGAGAACCAAAGTTTACCATTGGTTTGGATTCATCCTCAAAGGGGTATCCTATATACCCTATTTAGAATATAGTGATAAGAAACCCTATAGTTAATTTCTATTGTTTAATTTTATGTGACAAGATTGATCCGTGTAATTTAATTGCATGTGATAAGGATGATTTTGTCAAGAAAGGAGTGTCAATGAGTAATAGTGTAAGGATTATGCATTGATTGGTCTTCAAAATAGGATTTCACTTTGTTGGAATTAGTGATAGTCATACATTTGAATTTTTCTAGTGGGAATCATAGTATATGTGTTCTCTAAGGTGATTAACATGATCTCATCTAGGATTTGGCACAAATAACATGGTAGTGAGTCTGGTTATTGGGATTGGGCCTCAGGGAGGCATCCTATGTATCCTAGATAGTTGGGAATCATAGCCCATATAGTTTTGAAGTATTTTGTGACTACAAAAAATATGAGGCCCATGAATTGGACTCACTATGAGATTGCATGTAGAATTTGTCCAAAAGTGGTTTGGGATCATGTGGATATTATGATGACCTCTAACATCTATGAACTTGTGATCCATGCTCAGTGCGATTAATAAACATAAGAATAAGTTCATTAGATCAGTTTATTCACTTTATCTAATGGTTAATGAAGGTTAATTGATGATAGGAAAACACCTATTTGAATATAGATGATGTATGTAAGATACTCAAGGAGGATCTAATTCCATGTTATATGTATATTGGAAATCTTGTTGGTTGTCATCCCATGCCACTCGTACACAAAGCATCCTACATTCATCCTAAATGGTAAGGGTAAAATTTATTGTAATTTGTTGAGGGAATTATCATTATATTTAAAAATGGATGAATAGTACATTGGAATATAATGTTTTATTTAATTCAAAAAAGTCATTGGTGGATTCACTCCATATATTTTTGGATTATGTGACCATCGCTCAAGAACCATGGGGAAGGGTATGGCTTTGGGATAGTCAGGTTTTAACAACGAGAGGACTACCTAGTCAAGAGGTCCACATTAGCATGCCTATTATGAGGAGAATTTTTTTAAGATTACATATTATATGTTGTAAAATTCATATTTTGACCTTGAGAAATACTCAAAATATAGAGTGTGGACACGGAAATGGGTTGTACATGTCCTATAGGGACTTGATCTATAGTTGGAGCAGTCTTGTTTTGTTGTGTATGTCCTGAGATCTCATCATTTTTGAAAGGGGTAAGAAGAAGGGAGGAACCATTTATAGGCCCCGGGGAGGTGTTTCACAGAACCTAGGGCCTCATAGTGATGGGATTCATCAGAATTATTTACATTATTAATTGGAGGGGCTTCATGATAGACTATAATTTGTGAAATAGGGTTCACCTACCACAATGTAAACACCTTGCTTAAGAAATGATTGCTTCATGATGGATGAATGTGTTGTGAAGAATCAAGATCCTCTTAGGTCCTTCCTCCTTTATGAAGTGAGTATGCCATTGAAAAAGAAATCTACAACTATGGTGGGATGATTTTAAAAACCCATGGAAGGGGTTTTGGTGAATCCCAAGTACGTAGGATGATCCATTTATGGTCTAGATTTTGTTTCTAAAATGATGAATAATTGGAAGTAATTATGAAAATTGATGGTGTCGTAACCATCCCTAAAATAGTGAATGGAAGGGTTATTTATAACCAAAATGGTTTACTATAGTTAGTGTCATTTCATGAAGAATTATTGGGATTTGTGAATGGATAAGGCTCTTTTGGACACGTAAAGATACCGTCAACATTTCACGTTGTAATGAAGTGGTATGAAACCATAAATTTGATTATATAGAGAGTTATCATTAAAAATTCATGCACTAATGAAGGTAAACTATATCCAAAGATATTCATGGCACTTAACAATTTGCGAAGCAACTTGGATTTAGAAAACTGACTCTTTAATGGGATTCTTGGCCATTTGGGCTTGGATTCTCTCCAAAATGGTCGATCCTTCATCAACCATTCCAATGAAATGAATATTTCAGGACCACCAGGTTCATTATTGTTGATATAATAGGATGGTTTATTTTATTTTTGAAATTGGATTATAAAATGTTAGTGAAACCCATAATAATAAGTTGATATATAGTTGAGACATCATAGAATAATTGTTTTATTAAAAAGATAAATATTGGGATCCCATATAATATGACTTTAGTGTAAATTATGAAAATGAATAATTTGTTTATAGATTAAATGTTATAATACATTAAGATAAATTATTATCTAATTTACATAATGGTGGGATCAAATGGAATCTAGAAAAACAACTGATGTGATGGACAATGTAATAATTTTTCAAACAGCATACCCAATTTTGTGGGTGGTTGTTTTCAAAACATTATAGTGCTCCTTACCTATCTGGTTTTCCTTATGAGAAATATATTGAAACATTTGAAATGTATTCCATTTACTAGAATGGGAAAAATGGATTTTGATCCCTTTATGTGGAAGTCACCACCATCATTATTTGTAACTTCTTATGATATTTTCATATTACTATATATAAAATAAATTGAGAAGAAATTTTTTATACTCTAATATTTTTAGAAGGAGAAGGTGAATTTGGTCATTTATCATTTATATTGATAATTTTATCAATTGTGCTCATTGATAAAAGCACTAAATAAAACGAGTAAAGAGAATGTATGGAAAGGGAAATAAATGAGAAAAAACATTAAGAAAAAATGCACATAATACATTTCAAAATTGTTGGGGCAGTATTCATAAAGCATAAGAAAAATTATGTTAAATCTACAAAAAATTATGATGGAAAAATTACAAGGCTCGCAAGATATGGTTCATGGTTTTATAAAAAATTATAGAAAAATATATGAATTCTTTAATGGCTAGGAACAAATCATATGAAAGAATATATCAATCTATGACCTTTTTAGTAGGGAAAATAAATTCAATGTGTATTCAATGTAGATAAAAAGTTTAGGGAAAGGTCCTAGGGTTATGGAGATAAGTAGATTATAATTGGGCTTAATGATGGCATGAAAAATGAAAATGGATAAAATAGGATCATAGCACCCACATTTTAAAAATGGGAATGAATCATCATGGGAATATACTCAAAGGGAAGGGGAAACGATTCATGTGTGGGTGATAAGTCAAAAAAACTCAATAAAATAAAATATATAAGATTAAAATGACCAAAATTTGGGAGGAAAGGATGTAAAATAAAAATTCACTACACATTGATACCTTTTTAAATAGTAATGAGAAATGTAATAATCATTAATTTCAAAAAAATACAAATGATAAAGAAAAAAATCATTCCCTTAATACTAATGATGTGGAGGATGAAAATGAAGCCATGTAGGGTAAAATTCATATATGCTGATCAATTTATAAAAATTTATTTCATTATGGTTTTATTAATTCCTTTATATAATGCATGTTTCTATAAAAATTCAACAGAAAATTTGATACTTTAAATTATTAAAATTTTTAAAAACACGTTATGGTGTAATAATTACAACCAAGGTGTTATAATCTTCCCATTTTATTATATGTAGTATGATCTTTCCAATGGGTACCCTTATCCTTCTCTTGGTGGAACTGAATATTATACTAGGCATGGATTGGATCTCGTTATTTAGATATCAAATCATCTTTTGGGAAAAGTAAATCTCTTTTTATATTATGAACTATCCCCTAATCCACTGATAATTCAAGAAAGATACTGAATATCCTTTAAAAAATACAACAATGGTGTGGGTGTTTATACCTTCGGAATAAGTAGACCTTACCCAAATGGTCTAGTCAATTTAAGGTATCAACATGTAATAAATGTACATTTTGAAGGAATAAACCGATGTATTTCTAGAAGTGTTAACAGGATGTCCTGCAAATCATGAGGATGTCTTCTCAATTTAAAATACACATGGAGCCCCAATCATCTCTAAATTTTCTTACATGATGACCCCAATCAAACTGGATGAATAATATAACAATGTAGAGACCTTATTTTTCACTTAGAATACTTTTATGTATTTCTATATATTTTTCGAGAGTTAGGAATTATGATGGCATGAAATTCTGAGGCCCGATGATCCCATAATTACTTTTATAAAAATATTAAATATATTTTATACATTTCACATGATCTAAAAAAGATATATCATAAATTTAATCTTGGATCAGATATCTGATTGCATGGTAGTTTTAGAAACAAAGTGTTTACCCTAGGAAGGGCATAACTATCACTCGTGCAAGACTTCTGTGGAATGTTCAAGTCAGGGGCTTATTCATAATTAAAAATATTTTATTAATTACATTACCTGGACGTCGAAGCCAATAACATTCAAAGAAAGACTTAGATTAAAACTTTGATACCTCTATTGAGTTTGTAATAAGATTTGTTTCCACAACACATCATAAGATAATTTTCCATGTCTCATTTTAAGTCCACACCTATTGGTGGGGCAGTTTAACTAATACCATAAAACTGTGAGTTTTTATTTATATACATTGTAAAGGGGATTCAATTGTGTTCAACCACTAATTTCTCCTCTAATGAAGATTAATAAACTCTCCCTCCCCCCTAGGTGAATAATTTCATGAAGGCTTCAAAGGAAAAATTCAAGACCAAAACAAGGATGATCAATAATGCCACATCAATCCTTTCTCAAGGTAGTCATTCTTCTTGTTCTTCACACCCCAATTAATTTTAATTCATAATTTATTTCTTTAATTCATTGTTTAAATATTTTGTGTTGAATGTCTAGGTGGTGGATGAATTAACATGGCCATCAGTCGAACCCCATTTGAATCCTCATTTGTAATGCATTCTACACTATTCATTTCCCTAAATTTCTCTATATGTTGAGACAATGGATAATCACTAAGGGAAATATGCCCTATGAATATTCTATCCCTAGTATCTTGAAATAGATCTTGTTAATAAATTCCAGCCATCAGAGTGGTCCTGAGGGCTTACAGAAGTAGACGGTTGAGCGGTTCTGGCAAGGGCGATTGTCGGAATTTGGGGCTAGATGGGCAGTAGTGCTTGCCTGA
This sequence comes from Viscum album, assembly GCA_963277665.1. Classification (NCBI taxonomy): domain Eukaryota; kingdom Viridiplantae; phylum Streptophyta; class Magnoliopsida; order Santalales; family Viscaceae; genus Viscum; species Viscum album. The sequence continues at coordinate 1,497,364,880 of OY728145.1, forward strand.
CTAGGTGGTGAAAACGTATAGTAGACCAAGTGGATATAGAATCTCACTGGGCGACTGGATTGTGGGGAATGGCTCGCTAGAAGATATTGTAAAAGGTGGCAGGAGCTGATGATCAGGCCAACATTGGGAGGTGCAAGCGGTGTGCGGTCTGGCGGGGGCAATGAGATCAGGCAGGGGGCTCCAATGTGAGCGGTAAGATGACCGAATCCCACACAACGCAAGTCTCCCACATTGATGTGGGAGTTGTAGGCAACCGATTTCTTTACCGTTTGGATTCGGTAGCAAGGAGGAGGCCATGTGGGACAAGTGTGGGTTTGAATATAGAGATGTGAACCAGAACACAATGAACCATATTAGGCTGGCTAGGGTGGGCTGGCTAGGGTGGATGTGTCTAGCTGGATTGGGCCAAACCGGCCTAGTTTTGGCTAAAATCCATTAATTTAATTTAACATTTGTAGTGTGACTTAAATTCACGTGATGTATACAAAAATGTGATCTTTGAGTCGATCCAGATCATCTAAGGTGGTTTTGGGAATTTTAATTTTGAAAACATGAAGATGGGTGGCATGAAACACATTCTTTATCAATTATAATTGTTATTATTATTTCTGTTTCCATCTGTTGGAAGTAGCACTGGCATCCTTTGTCCGATTGATGCACCGTCAGAGGCAGAGTGACCCAAGAGTTTAGAATAACATGTTAAGACTGTTTTGGGTGTTCAAACTATAGTTGAGGTGTGGGATCCCTGGGGGATGGTGCGCAAGATATGTAGTGAAATAAAACATTTTCATTTAGTATCTGTTTTGGATGATCATGTAGTCAAACTAGTGTGTTTTACTGAGAGGATTGAAATGGTGTGCCCTGTATAATTAATTTTGTGATAGTGGAATGGGCCCCACTAGGTTCTTTTTGAGTGTACTGCGATATCAGACAACTTTTCCATCAGATGTAGTCTTGGGTTGAGTGAATCATTAAGCTATCATGTGTTTCTATAAGTATCACAATAGTGTGACCTATTTTGATTTTCGGACCCTTATTTTTCATCTCATTAAATTCTTAAACATTAATGGAATGTTGGTGGAAGATTCTTTTGATGTGCTTGAAGAATAGAATCCCCCAACGGTATGGGGGTGGGTCCTCTATCGACTACCCCCAAGTCGAACCCCCCTATGTACTAGGGAGCGGGTCCTCGATGAACTATAGTGGAATCCCCCCAAAAATCTTTTGGGAATGAGTCTTATATGATGACTATTAGAGTATAATTCCCCATCATCATGAGCATACATAATCTATCAACTACTTCCGAGTGGAATCCCCATGAGTAAGTGGGGTGATTTCCCCCCTGATATTCAACCTAATGATGTAACCTAAAAACATACAGTCATGATAGATCCTTCCAAAGAGGATATTAGCACGGTGTTGTTCTCTATCACCTTTTGACTCATAGTTTAGGGTAGACATTTGGGGAGACAATCATCAATGGTGGGTGTATTTGGGACTGTTGGTGACTCAATAACTGGGCTGATCGATGGGATGGTAATCACCTTACATTCTTGTTTTGGTTTCTTTGGTTTAAGAATATATATATTAAATCTATTTCAGTACCAAATCATTTTGTTCTTGTCACTCTTATTCTAGGAGAGGTGAATAATGATGGGATATACCCCGTGATTTCAGTGTCTAGATTCTCAGTGTTTGATCTATCTACTCTCATGATATAGGTAGAAAAGACTAAATGGGATGTTTATCTTCTTATAGTGTCTAGATCCTTGTGTTTGGATGAGCTACTTCACTCTCTTATTGGGTTGAGCTGCAATATTTTACAATATAATCTCATATATGTTGTGTTTCACTTAATTTTTTATCTCTTATTACTCTCCCTTCTTTTTAGGGTGCCCTACATGGTATTTTTATACTCACCCCTACATTGGATTTTCTCATATGTATTGTTCTCTATGATGATGATAGATAGCTATGATCATGGATCTGGTAGAGAATAGTGGTAAGAGATCTTGTACCATGTATGGTGGCTACATGTGATATTTTAGGAGAATGAATTCAATAATTTCTACATTATGTCATTAGTTGGGTTGGAACACATTTTAGTTGGGGGTGTATTTTTCCATTTTTTTCTTTTCGATTACTATATTGTATCCATACTTTTACTAGTCCATGCATGTGTGATTTACATCTGCATCATCTCTTATATTTTACTTTTCTTTTCTTTTTAAACTTTTTCATTGATTTGGTAGTGTGTATGTGTGTGTGTTTAGGAACTTAGGAAATTGCATTCCCATGTTATTGTTCCTTCAGGGCTAGTCGCCATCTGCTAGCCAATGCAGGCAGGACTGGGGTAGTTACAACTAGAGCACCCATACAATTCAGGTTGTAAAAATTGATATCATATGTGGTTCATTCATTGTAATTTTTTTTAGATGATCCCTAAAAATGAATTGGTCTAGTTTAGGGAAACATTGTTGATGTGTCTTGAGAGAAGATCTCAAGTCAGGGAACCAAGTGATAGTGTGGCGCCTGATGTAGCAACTCACAAGGACATTGATTACATGCTTTTCAACTTAGAATATTGAGATACTAATTACATAGAAAATTGGAATATGCATCATATAGAATCGAGTCTTTGATTGTCCCTATAGACTCAGGTCCCCTTTGTTTTTGTTCTTGATACATATATACATATGTTATCAACTTACCACGGTACCGCATAATAAATTTTTAGGGTGCCTCAGCGTAGAAAACTAATGAGGTTATACGCTCCAAATTATGATGACGATGTCATTAGAGATGAGGCCTCAATTTAGGGGCCATCATGTGATATCCTTCCTCCCAGTGGACTAGAAGTAGAACCACCCCTACTGATTAGTAACTAGTACCAGTAGTAAATAAGACATATGATCATTGTTTGATCATGCTTCGTGAGATCCCATAGTAGAGGACACTATGGTTTTGAGGAGAGATAGATCCACAAGTAATTGTGGATGGGTTAAAGACCGTATTCTTCCTATTCTGTCTAGTGAGGAGACTAGTTGAACAGATGGGGGCTTTTCCAACCAGCCTTTTTTTGTCCAACTATGTCTGGTGGATTCAGGTTAGCCAGATGCACGATGAGAGAACTCTCTCATGGGATACGTTTGAGTAGCTATTTTATATGGGGTACTTCCCCACAAGCTTGCACTATGTCAGTATACATGAGCTTATAAGGAATAAGTAGGGGGCCATGACACTGGCTTTGTATATAGCAAGGATTATTGTTCATACCTGTTATTCCCATTATATGATCTGAGAAAGTTACTTCCGGGCATAGATGTTCAAGAATGGTATTCGCTGGGAGATCTGTGCATGTGTGGTTCCCCTATGAATTCCCACATATGCATGGGTGGAAGAGTGGCTGCTTGTGACAGAGATTTTTCATGAAGATTGGCACTACATATCTGGATCGATTAGTGGTTTCATTAGAGTGGGGACTTTCACGAATACCAAAAAACATGAAGAAGTTGGGCCACAATATAGGAGGCCTCCCCATGACCGGGCTCTAGCATGTCATCATGTGGCACTTAGAATGCACATGGCTCAGAGTTATCCAACAGTGGGTTAGTTTTTACGAGTGATTGGCAAGGTCACAATGATAGGGACTTCCCAACTCGACGGGGTGATCATATCAGGTAGAAAGAAGGTGGAACACCATGGTAGTATGAGCACTGTGATCAGTGTGGCCCCCAAGGAGGGAGTGCTTACAGAAGTGCAAGATGTGTGGGAGTAGGGGGATGAAATTATTATTTTCCACCAACCACCACTATTGGATAGCCCACGTCAGGCATAGGGAGATGGCGGGTAGGTCCTTATATAGCTCCAAGTGATGGATGTTCGTGATCCTCTTGTGCATTAGATGATCCAATGTATGCATTGTGTTTAATCTAATTTTTCATCTGTATTAGTAGACACCAGGTATTTTCACTCTTTTATCCTGTTACATCTGTCGTGGGAGTTAGAGCTCCCACTAGAGGTGATATGACATCATCTTTGTCTCTAGGATCCTATGGGGAAATCTTCTTCCATATATTTTATCAGCCAATAGTTCTAGCTCTCTTTTGGAGGATAAATATTCCCATGGGACTGACTATTCATAAAGAGGTATCCCAATGAAATCATCTTGGGAATGGATTGGATTGGCACATTTTGATACCATATCGATTATTTACATAGACTAGTGAGATGTCTACACATTGATGGGATGAGGATCACCTTTCTTAGTGAATGAGGCCTCATAGTAGGGTTAGGAGACTTCTTTGAGTAAGAGACTACAACTTTTACTCATTAGATGGAATATGTGAGCCTTTGGTGTAGTAGAATCTTCAAGATGTAGGGTTACTTTAGTTTTTTAGGATTAAATGGATTACTTCCCCAAATATAACCCAATAAAAACACTGGAATGAAAGCTAGATTTTTTTCCTTTATTTTATCCATGGTAGTTATTTGATATCCTATACAACATATAGGATTGAAACCACTATGTTTTGAGAGCTACATTTGTAATTGGATATCCTTTGTGATTAGGGTTTTTTAGTCTCAATATGTCCCACTTGGTAGATTAAGTTCTATTTCTAATGAATCTTGATGGGAGTTCCCAGCTATTTGTGGATTATTGTTTCATGGACAAGTCCATCATAAATAACAAGTAACCCTTTCTATGTATTGATGACCTCTTCAACCAATTTTGTGGTTCAAGGTGGTTCTCCAAGATAGATCTAAGATTTGAATAACAACATCTATAGGATTGTGAGGCTGATATCCTAAATATGTCCTTTCATTGTCACTATGGGAATTAGGAGTTCCTTGTGATCCCCTTATGTGTGATTAACACCCTCCACATTTTAATGGCCTTGATGAACTAGATATTCCAGCCATACTTGGACCAGTTCATTTTGGTCTTCAGAGAGGGCATACTCATTTAATTGGTGTTATAGGAATAGAATGGAGAGGATATAATTATGGTCCTTGATTTTCATCGAGAGAAATATCATTATATAAATCCTTATAAGTGTCATATTTGGATACATGAGGTTCATTTTTGGGTGGAATGTCATCACTAAAGAGGGTTTAACCATGGATCATGCATATAGTGAAGTAGTTATTACTTGGGATACACTCAAGAATGCGTCATAGGTGCATAGTTTTCTCGGATTTTCTAGGTAATAAAAGATAATAACAGATTACTTCTCTAATATTGCATCCCCGTTGACAACTCTAAAGTTGAAGGGGAAGCCATTTACTGGGTCTAAGAAGTGCCAGAATTCCCATTATGAGTTGAATAAGAGGTTAACAACCACTCTGGATCTGAGGCTACTAGTGGAGTGTGTGGATTTTATTATGTACTACGATGTCCCATGAGATGTTACTGGATGCATCTTTGTGTAACAATGGGAATTCATCATATACGAGTGGATGCTATTGATACCTCTTTTGAAAAACTATGTAGCTCATGACATGGACCTCACAACTGTAGTTTTCCCCCAATGGATATATAGAAACAACCTCTTGGGAGTGCGCTTTGCAGTTTACTCAGACCACCACATCCTAAGATAAATATTTACGTAGAGATATATGAACCTGATGTAGAATTTTTTGAGAGAGTTTAGGTAGGGCTACATCTTTCAGATCATCTATACATCCGAAAAGGCCAATGTTATAGCTGATTCCCAAACCAGAAAGTCCTACTCTTTCCTAGTGAGAGAAGAATTTAAGAAGTTAGCTCTAATTAATTTGACCCTGGTGGTGTAGGAGGGTACTTCATTTCTATAGTCAATGGTGCTGACGCCTTCACTCCTTGAATGAGGGAGAGAGTCCTAGCTAGGAGACATTTACTATGAGGTTCTACATGATTAGATATCCACATGTTATGCACCTGAACTTTATTTTGATGGAGGGAATCATGAGATGTTAACCCAGGTGAGAACATTGATTCCAGTTGTGATGATGGAGGAATTTATGAGGGAGTTCCATAATTCACCCTTAGGTATAAAACCGGGTGAAGGGAATATGTGCCTCGATCTTTAGTGATATTTATCATTTTAAAAAATGAGATAAGGCATTGAATATTTTTGGGCTAAAATCATTAAATTTCTCTTATCATTTGTTGTGGGCCTCTAATTCACATTCTTCTTAAAGCAACATGATCCTTGAGTAGATTCAGACCGTTTGAGATGTTTTTTGGAAGATGAATTTTCAATATAGAAGGTGGGTGGCATGAAAAAATAACTTCTTAAAAATAACTGTTATTATAATTTATGGTCCCTTCATTTCGATGTAGAACCTCTATCTAATGACTGATTAATGCGCCATTAAAGGCACCGTGACCCTATATTTTTTATTGAAATTTTTAGAATATTTTTTGGCATTCAAACTAATGTTTAGGTGCAATCCCCATTGATAATAGTGTGCATGTTATGCGGTGAAAGGAAACTATATCACCAGGTATCTGTTTTGGATGATCAAGTAGTAAAACCCTTTTGTTTTTCTAAGAGGATAAAAAAAGTGCAACCCATATAATTATATGACAGACTGATTTTTCTTCCCCATAATATGACTTTCTAGCACAGTGTGGCATCACACAACTTATCCATCTAATGTCCATTTAGGGTGAGTGAATAGTCCACCTCGCGTGTTTCACTACAAGGATCACAATGGGGTGATCTATTCAGATGTACAAAACCTTATTAGTCACCTTATTAAATGGGAAAACATGAATGGAATATCATTCAAAGATCCATTTGAAGTGTTTTAAGAGTAGAATACCCCATCGGAATGGGTTTGGGTCTTCTATCGACTACCCCTTAGTGGAACCCCCTTGACGTACTAGGGTGTGGGTCCTTAATGAATAAGAGTAGAATCCACCAAATGCGTTAAGGCATGGTTCATCCATGAATTATAACTGAGGGGAATCCCCCATAATCATTGGTGTGGGTCCTCTATTATGTACTTTAATATGGAATCCCTTGATGCACTAGGGAGTGGGTACTCAAATACAATTAGGGAGGAATCCCCCTGACAAAATAGTGGGCAGGTCCTCTAATTCATGTTTGCATCACATTGATTTTGAGATCAGTGATGAGATATAACATGATAATAACATATAATAACTGGTAAGTTAGGTTATTTCCCCATCACGATCCTTCCATGTGATGCGACCTAAAATCATGCAGTAGAGACAAACCCGTCTAAAGTGGATAGTATGAAGGTGTGGTTAATGAACACCATTTGACTCCCAATTCAATATAGATATTTGGGATTATGGGCATCGATGAGGTATAATTCTAGGACTATTGGAGACTCTATACCTGGTCTATGATTTGATATGAAAATCCATTTACTTTCCAGTTTGCCTTTTAATGGTTTGAGCGTATATATATTCACTAAATTGTAGTACCCAATCTTTTGGTTCTTGTTACTATTCTTCCGAGAGAGGGGAAGACTTGTAGGCTGTTTCATCTTCTCTCTGTGTCTATCTTCTTAGGAATGGGAAAGTCTACTATCCTATTGTAGGTAGTATAGAATCAATGTGAGGTTTATATTCTCACCATCTATAGATCCTTATGTTTGGATGACCTACTTCACTATTTTGTGGGATTTTGATACACTCTTTTATTGCATCATGTCATATCTGATGTATTTAAATTCAATTTTGTATCAATTAATGACCGCCATTATTTTTGGTTGGTCATACTTGGTATGATTATATTCACCAGTCTGTGTTCGTTTCCTGCACATTTCCTGATATATATAGATGAAGGATAGGTCTGATCATGACTCTGGTGGAGTGTAGTGGTATGGGATCTTTGACCACGTATGGTGGCCACATGTGAGTATTCAAGAGTATGACTTCAGTAGTTTTTACATTATATTATTAGTCATATTGGGACACTTTATAGCTGGGAAGTTATTTTTCTCCTTTTTTCCTTTCATCTTACTTTTTTAATCCTTACATTTAGTGGTTCATGAATATATGATATACTTTAACAACAATTAGAATCATTTACTTTTCCTTTCTCTCTGCAACTTTCCATCAAGTTAGCTGTGTGTGTGTGTGTCTAGGTACTTATGAAAATTACTCCCCAAGTTATTGTGCCTTTAGAATTAGTTTCCATAAACCGGCCTATGGAGGTGAGATTGGGGTAGTTATGACTTGTTCCTCAGTACATATTGGGTCGTGATAAAGAAAATTCAAGATAATTTGGACATAGTGTTCATAATCCCAACTGTATCTCTTTGGGCTACACTATGGACCTTTTCCAAGAAGAATGATGTATTTATGTGGTTTTTATCGGATAAAGGGATCTCAAAATTATCTCCAAAATGAAACAGTATCCTACATAATGGATTCATAAAAATTTGATTGACAATAAATATATTAGTATACCCTAATGGTGTATCATCATTCTAGATATCATCATATGAAGGTGATGAATAATGGTATTCAAAATAATTATTTATGTACATGATATGGGAACTTCCTGTTCATACTATTTCCATTTGGACTTAATAATCCCTCTAAATCATCATAGATTTTACAAATAAAGTCATTAGATGCTACATTAATTTTTTTGGTAGTCCTTATCGATGATATTATCATTTAAAATAAAATCATAGAGGAACATGAAGAGTATTTAAGGATTGTACAAGAAACATTATGGAAGGATAATATATATGATATGTTGAAAATAACGACTTCTAGATACTAAGTGACACAATCATGGGGAACAATATTACAAGTGAAGGATTTTCAATGTACCGTTCAGAGACAAAATAAATAGAGTAATGAACTATACCTAATAGTTTCATGGAATTAAAATGTTTTCTTGACTTAAAAGTGTGATAATGATGTTTTATGATAATTTTATCATGATTTTATAGAATGATAAATTTGAAAACATAGAACCAGGGTAGTGTATGTCTAGAAAGATTTATGTGATGATATGTTTAATGAGTTGATGCATAGTCTAATCACTACTCATATAATCACACTATCAACATGTTCATAATATTTTATGATATAAATTGATGGTTGAATGAAAAATCTAGGTTATGTTCTCATGAATAATCTAAATTTTATTGCCTATGACTCGTGATAGTTTTTGATAAATGAGAAAAAACACAATGCATTTTTTAGAGATGATAGCTGGGATCATCACCATGATTCTTTGGGTAAAGAATTTACATAGTGGGAAATGTGACATATATACAGATCATAAGTGTATAAAGTATATATTTATATTGAATAATATTTACAGGTTTCAAAATATTGTTTAATGCTAATAAAGAACTAAAATTTATGAATTCTCTACCATTTGGGAACAGATAATGGTAGATGATGCTCTTAGTAGAATATAACCTACTACCTTATCCATTATGGAGAATGAGAATGAGTTTATATTATTGAATATGAAAAGTGTGGATCAATAAATTAGGTTGGCAGGGAATAGATCCTGTCATAACCAAAATATTTCCAAACCATATAACCAATAAAATATCAAGGATGTGTAAATGAAAAATATGAAGCCACAAAAGGGGATGAATATAGAAAACAAGGGATGCTACTTGTTTTCCACATCATTGAGGGTGATCTATTTTGATTGGGAACTGTAATTTGTGTGCGTAAATCACCAGAGGTAATGGAACTACTAGATAATGCACATGGATCATATTTCTCTATCCACCCTATAAGTACTGAGATGTTACCTAATGACTAAAAACACTTCTGATTAGTTAAAATAGGGAATTATTTTAGTCATTATATCTCGAAATTTAGGGTATGTCAGCATGTAGAATCAGTGTGAAAGAAGTCTATTAGGATGATTCATCCATTTTCCATGCCCATTTGAAAATTTGAGAAAATAACCAGATAAATTGTCATTGGTCTCCTATGGACATCCAAATAAAAAATGTGATATTGGTCATATTGGATTGACTCACTTGGATATCACACTTCTTCACTATTTAGATAACATTATTCCTTATACTACATTCAATGATATTTTTTAAGGAAGCGATCATAATACATGGGGTTCCAATTTCAACAATATTGGATATTTATTTAATAATCAAATATAAATTATAGATAATTATCAAACAGTTTTTGAAAATTATATTGAATTTCATAATGACATATCGCCCAAAATATGGTGGAAATATGTATATACTATTCAAAAAATTGATGACATATAGGGATCCTACAATGCAATTTAATTTTGGATGAGACCAATATCATCTATTACATGAGTTTCCTAAATTATCATCCTTTAAAAATAATTCTAATTGAACCATATAAATAGGTTTATGGGATGCAATGTAGAACATAATTTTTTGCGATTATGTTAGGAAAATTATAATACTTTTCCCTAATGTTGTGAAAAAGATGATAATGAAGTTATATAAAATACCACAATATGTAAGAGCTACGTAGATTTTGAAATAGAGATATTATAAAAATCATTGAAACGACATGGATAAGGATGTTGGATATAATGTTTTTAGTTGATTATCACCATAGGAGAGTGTCGTGTGATTTGGAAAGAAGGGGAGTCTTATCACATGGTACATTCCCCCCAATGAGATCCTTGATCACATATGATTAGTGTCTTATAACCTTTATCATCTACTAAATATGGATAAATTTCATGAATTATTACATGTATCTCTCTTGAGGATATACATACCTTTCCCCTCACATGTACTAAATACATAGTTGGTAAAATTAGAGAATTAAATCCAATATGAAGGGATTCCAGTGAAGTTCTCAGATTATAGAAACCATATTCTATGTAATTATAAACTCATAATATGATATTACTAGAGAGGAATCCTAGTTATGAACTATTACATGGGTGACAGAGGAAACCATGAAATATAATTTCATACTCAAATTATCAAAATAGAGTATGAGATAAAATTTCATGCAAAAATATATATATATTGGAATATTTTAACATCTAAGAGTTTATAAATTAAATGATTATCTTGAAATAAATGTGTATTGTATTACCATATACAATATTATACACATTCTAAAAATATGGAAATGAAAATCTGATTATTTAATTAATTATAATCAATATATTAGTCATAGATAAAGAAAATACAAATGAAACATATTTCAAGGGGTGGAAAATTAGAAAATTTGAAATCTAAAATGGGAAAAATATGGATCCCCCCATTCTACAAGAATCATAACTCCAAACAAACAACCCAATAAAAAATTATTGGAAAATTAATAAACATTATAGAAAGTGGATATACATAACCTTGAAAGTATTTGTTTTGAATATTGAAAAATGGAATATAGATGTATTTATAAGAATTATTGCGACCATTTGAATAGTTATGTTATCATAAAAATGGTAACCTGACTATTTAGAATAGTAACCTAGCTATTAAGAATTGTAACCTGAATGTAGGGAATAATAGTCTCATAGTTTCGAATAGTAACATGATTGCTGAAAAACAAATTTTACCAAAAAAATAAATTTTTTATATACAATATTTCTCTTGATTAAATTATATAAAAAATATTAAAATTCCAGAAAAAAAATATAATGATTACAAAATGAGAGGAAATAGAAGCACATTTATTAAAATTAGTATTTTAATGTATATTGTTTAAATAATAATTTCTATAATAAAAATTAAAATTACCTATGGAAGAAATTATATTTGATAACATGACGTTCATTTTTAAAATCATTAAATCAAAATATTATTGGGTTTCATTAATATTAATTTACTAAAACACTCAATTATTAGGTCAATAGTAAAAATACAGTTTTCTCGCATATCAGTGTATCACTAATTAATTTATTCTTGAGGTAATAATGGAAATATTATTTCAAGATCATTATATTCAGCCTATTTTTTTATTTCTAAAATGTGAATCTAAAATAAAATAATCTAAATTTCAAAATCTAAAAAAAATATTCTAAAGTCCAATGTCAAAAATGAACCGAATAAATATCATCCATTTCCACATTCAATTTCAATAAACTAATGAGTAAGAATCATAATGGTGTTTAATGTAATGAAACCATTATGTTATAATTAAATATGATTTACATTGTCATAAAATCATTATTAAAATGTTTAAATTGGATATCATATTTTATTCAATATTCAGTTTTAAATATACCCATATCATGAAGTATAAATAACCCATATTCCACTTATTGGAAAACCACTTCTCCTTTTATTTAAAAATCTAAATCACTTAAAAAATACTCTCACTTATGACTCTTAAAATAAATTTGGTTATTTTGGAGATATCCAACTCTATCTCTATGGGACTCTTGTTATATAATGGAAGAAACACTAATAATAGGTTATGTTTTCTTAAAATATTCTTTAAATATTCCAATTCTATTCTCTTATTTAACTATAATGATCAAACCAAATATTATAAATTAAATAAAATGTATATTTAAATTATAAAAATTATTTTAAACTATTATAGAAATTATATTCTCTATGTTTTTATATATAATAACTACCATTCGCCTCAATTGGAAAACATTCTGAAAACCAGTCACCTAACTTTCAATGAGGAGGTTTCCATATACTATCGCTTTCATAAAAAAGATATAGAGGTATAAAAAATTTATTTATTATTTATATATCTTTAAATTTATTTACTTAACAATTCTCTAACCTTTTCAATTTAAATATAAATTAAATTGGATGTAATAGATAAATTGGAAAATAACTATAAATGTTTAAGGAAAACATGATATAAAAACATGAACTTCAACAATAAGAATTAATAAATATAATACAATGATTATAATTTGTAAACAGTGAAATAAATTTAAATAATTAAATTATATTTCAATGATTTGAAAAATTAATATTTTTTATTCCTTAAGTGTAAATGAAATTAAAAATATGGACATAAGTCAAGGGTATTCTCAATCCCAACTACCTTTTTTTGGGGCACCCTATCCTTCAAGTAAGTATATTTCTAAGATAAAAAGTAACCATATTTTAACTATTCTTCCCTTTTATCTTGTTTACATAAATGATTCCATCTTGATTTATGATCCAAATATAAATATTTCCCTACAAGACTTTTCTTTCAAAACACATATTTTACTCTACTTTGATGTTTCTGATTATCTCATTAATGATGATGTTTTAGAAAAATTACGTTTTACCTTATTAATTTGGGATATTAAATGTTTAATAATTACTAAATCCAATATTTTCTATGGGTTATTTCATGACTATATTTTTTATTCATTCTATGTGGAATGCATGATTATGTAAATATTATGATGTGATGGGTTGACCTGAAATTATAGATCCCTTTAATGAATTTTCTACGGTGATGTATATCATGAGAAAATTTATATTATTCATGAATTTAATTATTTATTTTATTTGAAAATTATGATGTTATGATTATTAACATATTATACTCATGGACATGATTACTTCTTTGTTCTCAACCATGTGTGTTGTTTTACCATTATGACATGATGCTTCATTTTTAAACATCGCCAGATAGTATTCCATATTCCTAATGAATTACTCATGATTAAGATAATTATTCCATAATTATACAAATATTATGTTGATTATTCTCTGTTGTGTACTATTAACTTTGGTATCCAATTTCATCTATGTTATTCTACCTCTAACAGGGTTTTTAGGTCCCCCCATTATTTGATGTATATCTTTAGCTGACTACATGTACTATTTGGAGCATGATAGAATTTATGTGAATAACGTAGAATGATTTTAATATTTTTTATTCTTTTACTACGTATATGTGATTTATAATCCTAATTACCCTAAGATATTTTACCATTATATCATTTAATGTTTAATTATAATAAATTTATCGTTAAATCGAGTAAATAGTCATATGATAAACTATATGGTGGTCAATTAGAGTCTACACAAAATAAATATTCAATATATTTTTGGTATAATTATAAGAATGTCAATTAATTACATGTTTTCTATATTTAAGTGGAAAATAAATCGTATATATGGATGTGTTATTGTAATGAAGGAAACAATAAATATAATAATTAATATAAAAATAATTAGCAACAACATGTTTATCCATATATTAAGCCTTGTAGAATAGAATAAATAGACATTATATGGCTCATTTCACAAGATAATATTACTATATATATTTCAACAGTATAATAATAAAATTCTTGATTTATTTCATCACACCCAAAACAAAAATAAAATAGACATTGATATACTATTTTAAAATAATTTAATATATTGTAAAAAAATAATCCAAACACTTCAATATTTATAAATCATCAATTAAAAGAAGATAGTATATTTCAATATTATAAAAATATATATCTTCATTCATTAAATAATATTAATAATTATAAATAATTATTAATATATTTTAAAAACATAAGGGTTATAAATAAATATTTAATTAAATTTGATAATGACAATAAAAAATAATAAAATTTATTATTAAATTAACTATTTTAACATTAGTGTTCATTTAATAATATGTATTTAATTATAAAATTATAAAATATATTTTTTATAATAAATAATATTTAAATCTAATATATTAAAAATAATGTAATTATAAATTGATATGAAATACGATGTAGAACATTTGATGTTTGATGGATTATTATTCTCTAAAAATATTTTATTATTATTATTTATTATGTCTATTTGAAAGATAAAAATATAAATTTATGAATGATATTTTTAGGAAATGAGTTTCTATTCACATTAAATCGTGTTAAAATTACTAAAAGGATTTTTTTTATATTTTTAAAAAATGATTTATTTTTATTAATAGTATAAATAGATTTTTTATTAAAATTATAGTGTTTTACAATGATTCATGATCTATGAACGATGTAGAAAAATTGTAAAAAAACCCCAGACAATAATCATTTTAATATTTATTATGGTTAATTATAGTCACCATAAAAATTAATTTATAAAGAGAACCTTAAGATTATAATATTTAAGTAATATTTTATTATAATAAAAATGAAATTTTCAAATTTTCAAATTATTTATGATTTCAAAATGTATAATTTTTTTGCACTATATTGAAATCCATATATACGTATTTAGATAAAAATATACCATCTAATTTTATGAATAATAATACCCATTGAAAAAATTATCCAAAACAAAAATTTGTTACATAAAATTACTATTTTTTCTCATAATTGTTCCACTCTATCCTGTATGATAACGTGAAAAAAAATATCATAACAGTTATAAATTTAAAATTATAAAATTAATATCATAATTTTAAATAGTATGTGAAAATCATTTAATGATTCCCATTTTAGTAAAAGAAACAAAAAATTAATTAAATATTAAGAATTTGGGATCATGATGAAGAAAACATAAAAAAAATGTAAAATATATGTGTCAATGAACTAATAAATGATAAAAATATATAAATGATTTATTGAGGTGTATAACTACCAAACAATGAATCATATCATTTATATCCCACATTATATTCCACTATACATGTGAAAAATTGAATCAATTTATATTAAGAAGTTATATTTAGAAAAATACCATTTCATAGAATACTAAATATGCAATTCATTCATAAATTAAGGGAAATCTAAAAATAAAATTAATTTTTTAATCAATCCCTAACTAATTTCCTTATATTAAACTTACACTCCATGAATCCATTTTTAATAAAAAATTTCATAATGGATATATTTTTAGGAAGTCACGTTAGGGAATGCTAATGTTCTCAATGTGTGGAATCCCCACTCCCCAAATTCTTTTCATTTTTATCATAAAATTTAAAATATAATTGTAAATTTATAATTTAATTAACTTGTTCTTATTAGATTAATGAACATTTTTATTTTGAGGGAATAATCATTGAATACTTATCCCTTTTATAGTGAAATATGAACAACATAAATCATTTTTAAATGAGGACTTCCTCCTCCAAAATGTGATGTGTATCATTTTCATTCCCCTCCCACATTCTTTTTTAAATGGTGTATATAATGAATAAAAATATAAATATAAAATTACTATGAATCAATGAATATTATAAAACAATAAAAATTTTACATTCTATTAAAAATGAATCTATCATCTATTTGTTTGTTTGGATTACCACCATCATGGAGAAACACATTACATTTTATTTTAATACGTTACATTGACGGTAATGATTAATATCTTATCTATATATATATGAAACTATTTATTAATATATTTTATTAATATGTTCCTTCAATTATAATAAATAATAATCTTTATAATGTTATCTAATGAAATCTATATATTACAAGAAACACATATCATTATGGAATATTCATACACAAGACGTACCATATCATAAATAAAAGGAATGTTGTGATAATGAAATAATCTTAAAATATGTATATAAATAAATTATATAATTTTCTAACATGAAAATTTCTATCAATTATTTCATCTACATGTTAATGATATATAAAACATTTGATATTTTCTACAAATTACGTACTCTCTAAAATAAAAATAAATATTTATATTCTAATGAATTAATAGATAATGATTATAAATTAAATTTTGATATGGTATTAGATAAGAATAATAATCATAAAAAGGATTTTAATGTGTTTATTTTTGTTATATAGGATGTTAAATAAATTTTTAAGAAGAGAATAGTAAATGTATTATGTTGTGTTGTCTCAATTTTATTTATTGAGTTATGATTGTTCTTTTAGAACATTGTTTTTATATTTTTGGTATCTTTTATCCAATTTTTATATTATGTTTATTTTACTATTAATTTTATGAAGATTAAAACTTTTATCAACTTAACTACATTTATATATCATAAACTTCTCAAATTATGAAGTATGTAAGGGATATTCTCGTCTCAATTATTTCATAAAAAATCACATCATATTCACAAATAAAATATTTATATTTGGTTTATATAATAAATACGGATTAATTTTATAAAATATTTCATATAAATTATAAATACATATTTTTTTTCTGTTAATCAGTTTTGAATTATGTTGATATTAATGGTGTAGAGGGTATTTATGACTAAAAAAATAATTATTTGAATTATAATTGTTCATTTTGAAATCAATTTTTCCCTTCATTTGTTGTTTCTCTATAAAATTGTTTTATACTTTATTTTATATCACACTCTATGGAACATAAACATTTTTTTGAATTCTATTTCCATGATGAATTTCATTCTTATTAAATGAAAACATTATTGAGATCAAGAAGCACAACTCACAAATAAGAACATTTCCTTACATATCCATGATTATTATTACCTCCAATGTTCTCATTTATATTTTAAACCCAATTATGTGATATTTCATATGATCATTATGTTCCCAACTTCCATATGTCATAATAATGAATTATTATCTGTTTTTATGATACATTATTAAATAAAAACATATTTTAAAATAATTAATATAGATTTCAATTTCATTATCATATAATATATAATCAACTAAATATTTGTTTTCACTCAATAATATATAGTTTTAATTATTAAATCGATATTTTTTTAATGATAATACTTTCCTAAGATTTCACTTATCGATTTTGAAAATATAATTTAAATGTGGCTCGTAAATTCACCTATTATAAAAATGTTATGGGATTTTTTAAAACCCCATTTATGTTTTTCCAATTTTTCCTCGTTAAATCAGAATAATCTCTTAGACAAATTATCCTTATTATATTTTTCATCTTGTGGTTATTATCATGGTATCAATTGATTTGATTCATAAAACCTTATTATCATATATCATTCAATTTAATCATCTAATAAATTATTTTTTAACCAATTTCCAAAATATTATATGATTTAAAGATTCAATAATAATATTTCTTTATGATACCACCCTTCTTATTTCATTGGATATCTTATGTGATGTTCTACGATTGTTTTCCTTGAAACTAGTAACTTTTTATAGGGTAATTATGAGATGTTGAAATAATAATGTTATCATATTCTCCTGAAACACTTATTTATTTTATTATTTATGTGCTAGGTGGACTATGATCCCTCCCACCCTCTCTTCACCCCCCTCACAGTGGTTGGTAATTCTCTTGTGTTCTTCCCTATTTCTCACTATTGTACCCTTATTTCCCCTAGTTGTGTGTCTACCTTCTTTATTATATTCTAAATTATTCTTTCTCAGATATTTTGACTGTAAATAACGCTTCAATGACCGTGTCCACTATGAATATTTCTCTTATAACTGGAACTATCATGAATAATCCTCATCCTGTTTCGACTCGAGGAAAGCCTAGTTATTGAGAAAATTATTAATTTATATTTTTCGTAGAAAATAAATCCATATCCAATTACTAAATGTATATAAATGACATTTAATAGTCATACATTGGCCATGGAACCATAAAATCGGTGTATTGGTTATTAATTAAATCATCACTTACTACATAAAGATAGTAAAAATTTAACACCTGGTTTCACACACAAAGGTTATAATATACTATTAATAACATTATTTTTTATATATACAATATAATATTTATTATTTTAAGGAGTTAATTTATGTCATATGAGGGAATACAATATAATGAATCAATGATTTAATTGAAAACCTTTTTTTGTTGAAAGGAAATCTAAAATGATTATTTTGATGAGTAATAAATTTCAAGGTCAATATTTTGATGATATTATTTATAATAATTCTATTTGGATATTAATTTATGATCACTTAAAATAATCACATTTTTTTATAGTAATATATTATTCCCAAAGAAAACATATCTTTGTTGGGTTCTATAGATAAACAAGGCATTGCACGTACAGGGACCCGATTGTATTACATTACATAATATATAATTTCGTCAATAAATAACATCATTTAACATTGATGATATTTTAATGGTTATAGCTTTAGTGATTTGCGACATAATACATTTAAAACATTACACATTATTACAGAGTGGAAACCATAAAAATATTTCTCATTTCTACCAAAATATAAAACTTTTCAAATGTAACATGATTTTATTTGATAAATCATCAATTATTTTACTTGGATTATTCTTTTTCCAATACTTCCATATAACCTGTTAATTCTTTTAAAAACATGGGATGAGAATAAAAATCTCAGTAAGCGATAAAAAAATGAAATAACGCATTAGTCCATGAACACCTGTAACATGAGAAATTATTTTCCAAATACATACTTATCACCCATGTATACTTACTTTGTGAAACATGAGATTTCAAAATGATTCAAAAAAATAACATAACATAAATAAATCAATAAGGGTATATTGGGGAATTACATACACAATATTGTGACCCTCTCATCTGCCTTAGAATTTGTAACACTCACAACAATCTTATAATTTTTTTAGCCATCATATTTACAGTTAGAGTAACCATTTGTACATACTCCAAAATAAACATTCCCAATGATTTGGATGGATATATAGGTCATAACCTTCATAAAAAAATTTCCCAATAACCAAAACATACCCATACAACATGAATAATAACATAAAAACATTGCTTTTGAATTTTGTGAAATAGAATTTTAAGAGGATTTTTAAAGAATGTCCATTATAAATATCATGTAACTGAAGTGATACATTATAGGTTAGATGTATTATATATACACACTATAAATACAAATAAATATACATATTATATACAAAACCCATCACAAAAAACAATTTTAATACCACAAAAACAATAAAGTAGAATGTTAACCCAAGGAATGGAAATCGTGTTAAAAAAACCTTACATTGGGTTTGTCTTACTTTGAACTTGTTTACAACTATTGTATAATAGCTAAAAGAGTGTTATTATTATATTAATAAAACATATTACTCTTTATATCATCTTATATTATCATTTTATAAAATAATTTCATCCTTTAATTATTAGTATTTTTATTCTTCCATTGTTTTGGGTGCATTCTATAGATGATTTCCATGATCAATTCACGATGAATGTTATTTTCGATAGAATGTAAAACACCAGAATTGGAATGGAATAGTAGTTACATATTTTTTTAACCATAATTTATAAAAATTATCATTTTGAATTATAAAATAAGGATGATTCATATGTTAAAACATTAATGATGTTCGTTTAGATCGTTAGTGGTTCTTCAGTAATAACAAACTCATTTTGTTTTATAAATTAAAACCATGTGTAAAAAAGGATTCCAGAACAATGTATGAGACATAATGTTTTTTTCATGACCAGACATGAATGAATTAATTCAAATTGAAATCCCATTTTCCACGATGTTAGTAATTTGACACAACACGAACAATGTTTTTATTCCCTGACTATGTTAGAGAGGAGAGGATGAATGATGTTGAATTTTATGTGAACAAGAGAAAATTCGGAATATACAAGATTTATATAGATTTCATGCCTCATGGACAAGTGTATTTGAAGATAATATAATAAAATAAAAGGAAAGGAAAGAAAAAACCATGAAAAGAAACATGATTTATTACCACTTGATCTCATCTCATTGAGATCCCCCTAAGGCATTTGATTTTGGCCTTTGGGTGAGACCAGTAGGACTTGGACGTGAGGAAGGAGACTGGGGATGGAATTTGGAAGAAATTAGACAATGATAGGGCTTGAGAGGTGTGTTAGGAAATGGGAAAATAATTGGTATTTATATTGGAGGGTGGGGGGAGATATTTCACATTATTTTAATTATTATTTTTTATGTTGCCTCAATAAAAGAAATAGTGAGTTTTCGATGACTAAAAACATTAAAAATTGGATTTGAGTTTGAGATATTGGGCTTAAAATATCACCACATCATTGATGACACATCCATGATGCTTAAATTCATTTATTTGTCAAATACCGAAAATCCACTATTCATGGAAAAATCATGTTTTCTAGAAAATTTCCAAAAATTTATGTTTACCATTTTTGACATATAGAATCAAAAAAATTAACTCCATTTTATCAAAATTATTTTATAAATATGGAGAAATTATTTTTTTCAAATAAAATAATGCATTATTTGGAATATTTAAATTTAAAAGCATTTATTTACTAATTCAAAGATATGGGTGCACCATACATTAAATTAAATATTATATATACACTATCAATGGTGAGGTTACTATATATATGAGTATAGAAATGTTCTTAAGGGTAACAATGCTATTAATAACTGCACATTACTAATCATTAGGGTCAAGTTACTACTCAAAAAGGTATATTACAAGTCATTGGGGTACATTACTATTCTTAAGGGTATGTTAATATTAATAAGGGTATGTTACCTTTCATAAGGGTATGTTACTATTCAAAAAAATTATCTTGGTAATATAAGAAACTAAGTAATTTACTGATCACAATTTTGGATGATCTTTTTTTGAAATTCAAACCATATAAGCAGTAAAATTATGTTTAAAGGCTAGTTATAAATATCTACATAGGATAATGTTTCATGAATTTAAACTGTTTTTATAAATCTTACAGTGTTACATTATCCCCACCTTCTAGAAATTGTGTCCTTGAATTTTTTTAATTAATCAAGTGAAGGGACATTTCCCTCATAGAATTTTCAGATTCCCAGGTTACTTCTTTAACCATCTGGTTTCTCTACAAACCATTACTAGTAGAATACCTTATTCTACAATACCTATTCACTTCGATCAAGAATTTGAACTAGTTTCTCTTTTCAAGAAAGGTTCTCTTCCAACTAAATTGCATATAGACTCACAAAATGAGCTGAATTTGGCACAAAATTTCTAAATAATAAAACAGGAAAAAAACAATTGTGTTACTGAGTCATACATGGAGGCAAAGCTTCTTAGTATGAAAGTATCCTAACATTCTCCAAGATTTCAAAAGGGAAGATGAACTTCGGTATTAGATTTCATTTATTAACAAAATGCAGCACAATTTTCAGAGGATAATTTTTAAGGAAAAAATGGTCACCTAACTCGATAGAGAACTCTTTTCTTCTATTAGCTTTATAAAATTTCAACATGCTCTTAGTTTTCCTCCTATAATGTTGTCTCATCTTCACTTTATATTCCACTTAATCTACTAATTTCGGCCCCATCAACTTTATTTCACTAACTTCACTGTAAAACACTAGATTCTGACACCGCTTCACATAAAATGCCTCAAAAGGTGCCATCTAAATACTGGAATAAAAACTATTATTATTAGAAAAATCATCTGATGAATGATGAAGAACCCAACATCCAGGGTAATACATTGAACATGTTTGAAGCATGCCCTCCAAAGTCTAAATCATTCATTCTGACTGGCCATCTGATTGAAGTTGAAAAGCTATACTAAAAATTAATTCTATGACAAATGACTACAAAAGTTCCTTCTAAATGTTTGAAGTGAACATGAGATCTTGGTCTGATATAATGAAATGAAGACTCCAGTTAACCTGAAAATCTCTTTGAGGTATAGCCGATAATGGTGATCCAAAGATATTGTATCTTGAATAGAATTAAAATGTTCATATTTTGTTATCTGATCAAAAAATAACCCAAATTGATTTGTTACCTATAGATGACTTAGGTATTCGCACCACAAAGTCCATGGACACATTATCTCATTACCACTCTGGCATTGGAAAATGCTGAAGCATCCACTTCAGTAACTGTAACTATGCTTTAACAGGATGACAAGTCAAAATTTTCAATGTAAATTCTGTAATATCCCTTTTCATGTAATCTCTCCAGTAATACTCCCTAAGGACTATATACACCATAGTATGTCTAGGATAATCCAAAAATGGAGAACAATGAGCTTCACATAACCAATATATCTTATACAAGGAATCACAATACACACACAACCTTTTTCCAAATATTAAAACACACTCATTATCAATGTTAAATTCTTGAAACAAACCCATTTTAACCAATTATAAGTTTTTTTATAGCTCACGATATTCCATCAATTCTTTATTAATTATGTATAATAAAAATGAATGCATTTAAAGATTAAAAAAACAGATTTAATTCCTACACCAACAACTTCTAGGCAAAAATTCATCAAATCATTAATCATATGATCATTTTCTAAATATAACATAGTCAATGATTCATGATGTTTTTGACTCAAGGAATCCACCACAGTGTCTTATTTTCTGGAATGATAATTGAACATACAATCATAATACTTAATTAGATAAATTCATCTTCTCTACATCATGTTTAATTTTTTTGAGTGAATATATACATCATACTTTTATAGTTAGTATTAATTTTACATTTGGATTCATTTAAATGATGCCTCAAACTTTTCAAAGCAAAAACCACAGCTTCCATTTCCAAGTCATGTGTCTGATAATTTTACTAATGAGTTTTTAGTTTTATTAAAGTATAAGCAACTACCTGATCATTATGCATCAAAAAAAACTGATTCCTTTCAATGAAGCATCATTGTGAATGACAGACTCACCATTTCGAGAAAGAAAGTAAAAAACCATAGAAATCACCAATCTATTCTTCATTTCCTGAAAACAAACATCACATTTTTCTATCCAAATTATTTTTACCCATTTTTTTGTTAACATAGTCAACGGGATAGATAATGGGAAACGTTATTAAAAACCCAACAGAAATAACCTGATAATCCAAAAAAACTATGAATATCTGTAACATTTTTTGGTCTTGGTCATTCATTAACCACTTTTTTTGGATGGATCAACTATTATTTCATCCTTATTTATATTGATCCCAAGGAATGAAATCTGTTGTATCAAAAAATCACACTATATGAATTTTCCATATAGTTTCTTTTCCTTTAAGGTTTTTAGTACAACCAATAGATTTTTTTAGGATATTATTTACACTTCTAAAATACAATAATTTCACCAATAAAAACAACCACGAAATTATACATGAACTAATGAAATATTCTATTCATATGATTCCGGAATATAGCAGGTGCATTAGTCATCCAAAATGGCATAAAAAATAATTCATAATTTCCATATCTAGTATGAAAGGCTATTTTAGGGATGTCATCCTCCATCACCTTTATTTGATGGTATCTAGATCTATAGAAAATATTTGAAATGTATTGAGCTCCCTAAATCAAAACTATCAAGTCATTAATATGAGTAAAATGATACATGTTTTTAATTGTCATGTTATTGAAATCTCTATAATAAATACATAATATCATGGAACTATATTTCTTTTTAATAAATAAAAAAGGATCTCTCTATGGTGTTGTTCTATGATGAATGAATCCATTATAAAGAAAATACTACAACTGATTTTTCCATTCATGAAGTAATTTTTTATCCATACAGTATGGGGGTTTTGAAATTGGATTAGAATCAGGAATAAATCCAATTGGGAATTTGACTTCTAGATCTAGTATGACACTGGGTAACTCTTCATTAATAGTATTAAGATAATCATATACCACTATCACATCTTTAATCATAGCATTTCCTTTGTTTTCACTAATATGAGCAAGATAAATTCCATTTCCATCTTTCAATAGTTTCTCATAATCCTGATATGTTGTCAATTTTATGTGTTTTTTCTTACATACAAACTGAAACTATTTCTAAAAAACTTCTCTAGTTCTATATTCAATCTTATCATGATAAATATAAAGCCAATCTATTCCCAAAATAACATCAAACATGAATAAGAAAAAAAAGTGTTACAAGTAAAGTCTTTACATAGACCACTATAGAAAGATTCATATAATTCATTTTTGCAGTAATTATTATCATAGTGTTTTAGGAATATGTTCTTGTCTCATTTATTGAGTTGATATTTCCAATTTACTAGAAAATTTCACTTCGATGAAAGAATGCGTAGACCCTTTATCAAGAAAAACATTAGAAAATATGATTAAACAAATAATGTAACTGATATAATTAAATTAGATGTCCTATGTATGCTGACGTAGTCGCAAATGATCTCAATACCCCAATCTACTAATAGTCTAGCTTAATTTTTCATTCAGATCTCTCTTTAGGAAGGCATTTTCATAATGACCCATCTCACCACATTTAAAACATGTTATTTTTTTCTTATCAAGATTTGTCTTAGGATAATTTTCATTCAAATATGGGGATATATGTCGAGACTTAGCACATCAAAAACACTTCCCAGTTTCGGGAATACATTCCACAACGTTCTTCTTTCCTCACTTTTCACAAATCGGACACTGGATTTTCTTATTATCAAATTTCTTTGGTTGATTATTACCCATTTCAGTCCATCTGTACCACTTCTTATACTTGATTCCAAAGTGATCAAGATCATCAGAAAACTCCATTTCTACACTATCAGTACATCAGACATGTTTTTCATAAATTAGGAAATCATGGGAAGTCATATCCCTTCGATAACTTCGCGTCTATCTTGAGTAAAATAAGTTGATTTTTCTATCAAGATCCAGAATAAGATTTGGAGAATACCTCACCAGTCGGGAGAAGTTCCCTTCGTACATATCCACTGAATTTCCATCCTTTTTCTTTAATTCATGTACCTTCTTCTCCATCCTATGTTTCACCACCTTAGGAAAATATTTTTCAAGGAAAAGGGTATTAAATTTATCCCACTCTAAGAAATAAATATCTTCTATATCTTTGATATTCCTAACCATTTAACCCCACTGATTATCTTAACCTTTAAATTGATAAATGTCAAGACATACCTTTTAATTATTTTAACACCCCATTACATAAAATATATTTTCATGTTCATTAATCCATCATTATACCACTATTGGTTCAAAATCTCCACTAAAATTATGAGGTCTTTGTCTCATAAAATGTTCCAATATCATCTTGTTCCATTGTGGTACCTATGGTTGATCTCTTGAATAGATTCCATGCCATTAATTTACTACATCAGCTATAAGGACTCGACCTTAAGCATAACAAAATCGTGAATTATGTCAAGAATTCACATTGAGGATATTTTCAGGTTTAGAGTTTTAGATAATTAGGCCATAACTATTACATAACAACTATAATATTACATGTAGACACTACTACTCATTATCTATTTTTTCATAATATAAAAACACTTAAAAAACATGTCTAGTTCCATGTTTTAGACAACATGACTTTTCTGTGATCCCATCCCCAACACTATTCATCTTTATGTCCAGTATAAAATTTTCAAAATCATCGGATGAGCATAAAAAAGCTCCGTAAAGGTTATAAAATAATAAAGGAAACATTATCCCATTATTAAATACAAATCAATGAAACCATACTTTCCAATTAAAGCATGCCTTATGAAATCATAATATTTTGGAATAGAACCCACATATCATAAATCATAAATGTAACTTATGACATTCATAACATACATAAATTGTCGCTATAACAACTACATAGGGAGTCACCTTTGGAATACCCGTGACAATATATTCCCTAAATCTCTTGGGAGAAACATTAACGTTTACCAATGTCATGTTTCCCAATGAATTGGATATTTATCTTAGGCTCACCCGCCATAGGATTATCACGAAACCACCTGTATAGGTTAACAATGACCAATATCAATTACATATTCAGAACATGTAAAACAACCATAAAGGAATATATAATTTCCGCATTTCAATCACAATATATCATTTCAAGATATGGACATAATTAATGCTTTATCAAACCATTTTCAAAACCATTTAAAACATTTAATGAAGATATTTGTCAATCAAAGTGTACCATACCACTTTGAAACTTTTAAAGGAATTGACATTTTGAACCATTAATATCCATATAAATAAATCCTTATAACCATTTTTACAACATGGAAATTGATGAGAAATATTTACAATAATAAATCATTAAAACATTTAAAATTATATTTTAGTTAAAGAGTTTTAAATAAGATGACGGACGCTTGAATACAAATAATTAAGGAATAAAATTTAATCTAAAAATTATAATATAATGAGAATAAAGGGATTCATTATATAATATGCCAATGGACTCTGTATACACCATATAATATTGAATTGGTGTATAACAACATTGATGTCTCAATGGAATGTAATTTGAGCTGAAATCCCTTATAAAGACAGTATCCTTAGATTAAGGATAAATCAATGAAATAATTATGTGTGGAAAATAATAATACAATAAATATAAGGGGATATTAATTGTTAAAAAATCATAGGTTATTCACACATATTTATATGACAACAAAATGAATAGGTATAAGTTTAATCCAAATAATTTAAATTGGGTAATGAAGTTCCCATATAGAAATTCGTCAGCCTAATGATGTTGCATTAAAATTGAGAAAATGATTTTATGATAGAGAAAAAGCATATATAATCACATGGACATAAAATTTACAACAATATGGTTATATAATATAATATCCCAAATAGGAACATGTAAATTAAAAGACATAACCAATAAAATGAAGTAATTTAAAAAGAATAGGGTGAAAGGTTCACTTACAGATTTGGTAAGTTATGAAGTATACCCCACATGAAATAAGGGACATATAATGAAGATTTAAATACCTATAATTTGAATTATATTCTATAGGGAATACAATCATGGGAATTACATAGTCCACACAAATGGAAATAGTGGCAAATATATGCTGAATCTCACAGGAAAAAAAATTAGATGAAAAGTCCTTACCACGATAAAGAGAATCATGGTATACCATGAATATAAAGAGAATCATGATGTTATATATCAAAGGGAAGTACAAAATAAACCACATGCAATAAATACGTGGGGAACAAAGGAAATCTCATGGAATTAAAAGTGAGATAAAAAATCTCTTACCTCATGTCCCACATGACATGTTTTTCCTTATTATTCCTAAATAATAAACTTATTTTAATTTATACTTGATTAATAACCCTTTTTCATGTTTATTATTTCCTTTATATCCCTTATTACCAAGTTATAAAAAATATGTAATCATTAATGTTAATAATGGTCGTTTTGTTGATATTTAGTACTTGAGTCCAAAATGGACTTCTTAAAATTACATGTTGTTCACATGTTCAAAGGTTTATTATATCAAGAATTTTATTTCTAATTTAGATATTATATATCATATCTATCCTTTATATACACAAATTTATAATCATACATAAAATATGGAAGTAAGAAATGAAATGCACCATTCATGTTGACGGTAAGTCGTATGTAAGTTTGAATGGTACTTTCAATTATATTTCTTATTTTAATGGAATTAAACCCTAATGATAAATATGTATATTATAATTTTAGTATAATATCATATATAATATCATTAAATCCATCATTTATACGTCCCACATATGGAATTAACGAGTCATATCTCTTTGAGGGGGTGGTAGTCCCCACTTTCTCAAATGAAATTATCGTGTTTCCCCATAATGGAAACCATAAAGGTATGGTATAAAAGAAAATTAAAGAATAATTAATAAAACATAAACATTATATATACCATATAAAATTTTTTTCCATCATAATGGCCACCATGAGAGGTGGTCAGAGATAATCGAACTATCATCATTTCGTGTGGTGTTAGGTTTCCATTCACAAAAACAGTATCTTATTCACCCATTAGATGGAAGTGTGTGTAAGGGTAGTTATATTACATCTCATAACAACATTATAGTATATTGAGTATACTTTTTATGTTATGAAAGAAAGGAATCAAAAGAGTTTAGGTGTTTTAGAAGTAAAATAAAACAAAAGAAGAGAAAATGTTACCTTTAATTTGGGTAACTCCCTTAGATTTGAACCAGAAGGACTTATTGAAGTGCCTTATGCCTAAGGTAAGGCTTATAAGAGGAAGAGATTTTTCTTGAGAGATTATTTGGGAAGGTTTTGGATGAGAAAAGGGTCTTGAGAGGTATGTGGAATGAGTTAGAAATGAGAGATTTTTATAAGGGGGGAGGGGGCTCTTTAAGAAAGTGTGAAAATATTATTTTATTATATATTGATGTTTAGTTTATAAATATAAAAAACTCATTAAGATCAAAGATTATATGACTACTGGTTGAAAAAAATACATCCAATAATAATTGGACAGGTTTTGTATGTTATTATAATATTTATAATCTTATTTATTTAAATCATTTATTAATGAGTTAAATACTGCCTCATTATTGTGTCATAAATAAACTAATTAATTTAATGTTTAAAATTTGAAAAATAAAAACCATAATGTAGGAAATATTTTTATATTTCCATTTAATATTTATATCTGAAAGGATAACTTATATAACCCCACGTAAAAATTGATTTAACAAATTATATTTGTTTATGTCATTTTTGACTTTAATTTAATTTAATTAAATTAAAGTGTCATAATCAGTCCCATGTGGCTCCATTGTAACGGCCCAGGTTTTGTTGGTAAGCTTTACTTTGCGAAAACCTCATGTTGGGTTTTTTGGTCTTGGAATCATGGTGGTGTAGGCCTATCGGTAGCCTTACCCTACAACTGGCAGGCCTACCGTTATCCTTAGCCTACCGGTAACAGGCCTACCGGTAGCCTTGGTCTACCTGTAGCCATGGCCTATAGGTAGCCTTGGCCTACCAATATCCTTGGCCTACTGGTATCCTTGGCCTACCGGTAGCCTTGGCCTACCATTAGCCTTGGCATACCGGCATCCTTGGCGTACCGGTAGCCTTGGCTTACCGGTATCCTTGGCGTACCGGTAGCCTTGGCGTACCGGTAGCCTTGGCTTACTGGTGGCCTTGGCGTACCAGTAGCCTTGGCCTAGCGGTGGCCTTGGCCTACCGGTATCATTGGCCTACCGGTAGCTGTAGTATACCAGTAGCTCGGCTATCGGTAGCCACCGGTGGCTCAGGCCAATCGGGTTCTTTCCAGTGGTGTTCCTTCTCACGCAATTAGGGTTTTAAACCCTATTTTGATTTGTTTGACCGCGGTTTAAAGACCCGTAACACCCATAAGTGTTTTAAATAAATTATTAATGAATTAATGGGTTGGTTTAAACCACCAGACCCCTTTAATGACGTGTGGAATGTATGGGCAACCCATGACCCCCTCTCCTTACGCCATTTTGAATTTTTATCTCATCCTTCCGCGGGCCTTATAAAGCAGATGGTTAGGCATGGTTTCTTCTTTCCACAATCGTTGATTTCCACGAATAGCTTTTGGTGCATCGGGTGCACCACATCATTATCTGTAAAGTTCCGCGCCCGGCCTAAGCGTCGATCCTCGATCAACAAGTAGGGAATTTCTCATCATCTCTCACTTTTGTGTATCATGCGGGGTGGGTGTTCATTGATTCTGTAGAATTGGTTGGACCAAACCTAAATAAAGATAATTAAATGGGTTCTATAAATAAAGAAGGGGTGGGGGCTCTGAATGTTGATGCTGTTATATTTTGATTATATTTTTCTAAGTTGTGATGGCTTACGCCTTCTGAAAATCGAGGTTGTTGGTGGTCGTTTTTTGTACACTAATGAACCCCTCAAGATGTTCTAAATGGATTGTTTGTAACTGTGAACTCCTATTGTGAAAAGTAAAGTGGTTAATCACGTATACCAAGCTGAATAAATTAGAAGCACCAAGATCAACCCTTCTATGATAACTCCCGGTTAAAGCACACAGAAATTGAAGCCATGGAGTGTGTTAAATTGATTAAATTTGAAATTATCAGTATGGCTCTTCTTTTTGTCGGTGGTAGTGGTTTGGTTGTTCCCTTTTTCGGGCCAATTGCTGGAGATGTGGGAGGAGATGGGATCCCCTGTTATTATACTCTCAGTGGTTGTGGAAGTGGGGATGTGATCCCCTGTTGTTATGGATTTAGTGGTTGCGAGTTTTAAGACTGGGTGGTTACCTTGTTTATATCACGAATTTTGGGGGGATCCTCTGTTGTTAAGAACCGGGTGTGGATGCTATGGTTGATTCGTGACTTTTTACTTTCCTGGACGGGTGCCTATGTTTACTAGTTTCCCAAGTAGGTGCAGAACATAATTAAATATTTCTACCAAACATGAAACAAGAATGGGATAAATGAGTTTTGGTTTGGCATGAGTTGTGACTCAGACTTGAGTGTTGTTGTGATTTATAGGATGTCTCAAGAAAAACCTAGCATGGGGTGAGTGCATGTTACCTATGTATATATATTTGTAGTTTTGTGTTTCTTATTCGCGCCCCACCCAAGTTGAGAACTTGGTGCTGAACACTCCCATTTCATGGGAGAGGGTGTTTTTTCCAACACTATTATTAGTGGCTGGTTATTAGCTCCTTTTCTGCTCCCTTTCCCGAATAGCCGAAGTATCTTCGGGCAGAATGTGAAGGCCTACAGTCCATTATTAGCCCAAGAACCTTCTAGTGGGGTAGTGTGGTGGTTGGCCAGGTGTCTGCGGCATGTGGTTTCCCAAGTGTCTTCGGGATGAGGCCCAGGTGTCTTCGGGCGTGGCTGTGGATCTTCTAGCCTAGGTGTCTTCGGGCGTGGTTACGTGTGATAGTTGTGGTCTAGGTCTGTGTGGGTGGGATTCGGCAGTGGGATTGCGTGTGGTTGTGGCCCCGGGGTGTGCGGGCGGGATTCGGCAGTGGGACTGCGTGTGGTTGTGGCATAGGTGTGCGCGGGTGGGTGTGGCAGTGGGACTGTGGTGAGAATGGACGGATTGGTTCGATCTGTAGGATATATCAATAACCAATGGGGAAGTGGTGCGGGGAACCCAAAAATCAATGTGCTCTTCTTACATATATTACATGACTTGTGTTATTTGGGGAGTGTTCCCTGGTGAGGCTTGGGTGGATATTTTACCTTGATAGGCGTTTGGTTTACTCCTTTTGTCACGGGGCTTTAGTACGTTCCCCCACTTGTGCACGGGAGTCTTTGGTTTTCCCTACTGAGTGTACTTGTAGGTTCACCCTATGCATATAAAACTGCTTTCAGGTTTCCAGGGGGACATTGGGGATCGTGCAGGACCATACTAGCTCAGACCCTTAGGGTAGTTGCAGTTTCGGTTTTCTCCCGTCGGTACTTGTCTTTTTAGATACCTTTTGTACTTTGTGGCTTTTACTCTTTTGAACATGCATATGGGAATGGTTTACTTTTGGCTTTACTTTTCTTTTACTCTGAGGTTGTTGGGCTTCATCATCTTATATCTTGATCCTATAAAACAAAAAGGGGTAATGCCTTCCATTTGTAAGAAATTTCTATACCCTTGGTGCTAGTCGCCACACCGGGACCTATTGAAGGCGGGTCTCGGGGGTCATTATTTCTCCTTAAACTTAAATAAGGAAGGGCCTGGAAATCTGTTAACCCTTCCCTCCTTTTGGTGAAGATGGGTTGTGACAGAATGGTATTAGAGGCTTAGGTTGAGAGATAGGATGGAGTCTGGAGTTAGGCACCGTGAGGATTTCATGGGATGGTAGGGAAACAGTGTTGGGTGACCATGGTGTGTGAATTAGGCCAGGGAAGACCGGCTAGGACACGGGATTTTAGTGCCCCACGTGATCCGATGCAAGGACTCTGGACCTACCGAACGATTAAGTGATGCAGCGCTGATTGAAGGGTAGAGACCCTAGGAAAGGTACATGCATCATAATGACTTGTGTTCTCGTGTTTCTGGGGTGTTTTGGGAGTAAAGAATAAATGAATAGTTTAAGAAGCTTTAAAGGAAATAATCTTCACTACTTTGGCTTAGGTATTCCCTGTTTACTTTGTAGCTATGGCACCTGTAAGGCGACCGTGTGTGGTATAGATGATCGAGGCCCTGCAGAGTACCTTGGCCGATCGGCAGAAGGCTGACCAAGAAGAGGAGGATAACCAGTGGCAGAGGACTCTTCGGGCCTTCCAGCAATAGGCCCTCGATAAGTATGAGGGGCAGCACCTCTGACATGAATATGGAAGGATGACTAGAGGAGCTAGCTATAGATTTCGGCCTAATTCGGGCCCCGATCTAGTACTGGGTTCCTCTGGCCGTCAACCAGATAAGGGGAGCGGCGCGTCAGTGGTGGACGCTTTACTTGGGGGAGAGGAGAGAGGCTGAGGTGGCTAGGGTGGATTTAGAGAGGGAGTTACGGGCGGAATTCTTCTCTTCGATGATAAAGGCGGAAAAGAGACAGCAGTTCTCTCCCTCCAACAGGGGAGTATGTCTGTGATGGAGCTAGGGATCAAGTTAAAGGACCTCCTATGTTTTTCTCCAGACCTATTTCTCAATGAAGAGTCTCAGGAAAGACATTTGGAGGAGGTGCTCCAAACCTCCCTCCAGTATGTTGTTACCCCCTTTACCCTACCGACGTCCTTGGAGGTCCAGAAGAAGGCTGCAGTGGTGGAGAGAATGCATGCTCTAGGAGGAGTGTCACAAGAAGGGATCCAGTTGGGACCATCGAAGGGGAAAGCTGTCAGCACCAGGCCTCCAGCGTCGGGACTCTCCAGGTTCGGACCCGCAGGGAGCATGCCTCAGTAGTTTCAGATTCAATCCCCTGGTCCTCACCCCTTTTCTTCATGCCCAAGGCCGAAGTGCTTCATCTGTGGGAGCCCTGGACATCTCCGGAGTCAGTGGCCGGACCGGGTGCAGTACAGCAGTGGTAGACATCCCCAGCACCCGCCCCAGCAGCAGCTTCTAGCCAGGACTTTCCAGCAGCAGCAGCAGCAGGGACAGCGAGCTCCCGCTCCACCGAGGGCAGACGTAGGAGGAGGAGGCCAACCTCAGGGCGCTCCACAGGGACCTCGACCATGGCGTGGTCGGGGAGGTGGCCAACAGCCGAGGGGAGAGGAGCCAGGCATGGAGAGATACACGCCGCAGAGGTAGCAGTTCCAGTAGGGTCGGAGGTTGTTCGAGGTACGATAAGTCTGTTTAGAAATCTTGCTTATGCCTTGTTCGATACTGAAGCTTCTCACTCCTTGGTGCACCCAATCTGGCCTGTGCCTTGGGTCTAGATGTCGAGAGACTTCCAGTTCCCCTGGTTTTGAGCACACCAGTTTGAGGTCAGACCAACTTGTTGTTTGTTTGTCGAGGATGTAGACTAATGATAGGGCCACATCAGTTGGTTACAGATCTTTTTCTGCTACAGATATAGACATACGATGTCATCCTAGGAATCGACTGGATATTCTCTGTTTGTGCCGTCATTGACTGTTTATGAGGAAGGGTCATGTTCTTAGACTTGGATGGCTGGCGTGTTGTTTTGACAGGTGAGCGGAGTAGTCAGATGGGAAACAGGCGAGAGGAACCCCTCCTCTTATTACTAGCTGAGCTGTAAGTTGGGCCAGTAGATGTTGAAATGGTGGATGTGTTAGAGATCGTTCATGTTTTTATGGACTTCTTCCCTGAGGAGGTGACAACTCTACCCCCTCGACGTGATATTGAGTTCGGGATAGACCTGCAGCCCATCGCTCATCCGATCTCGATGGATCCTTATCGGATGGCACCCTCAGGGTTACAGGAGTTGCGGATTCAGATTGACTATCTGATGAAGAGGGGTAATGTTCATCCGAGTGTGTCACCATGGGGCTATCTAGTCATGTTCTCTTGGAAGGAAGATAGTGGCCTTAGGTTGTGCAAAGACTACCGGAGGCTGAATCAAGTGATGATCAAGAATCGCTACCCTCTTCCGAGGATATATGATATTTTCAACCAGCTGAAGGGGGCATGATGGTTCTCGAAGATTGACCTGTAGTCTAGGTACCACCAGCTAAGAGTGAAGGATAGCGACATCCCGAAGATTATGTTCAGATGAAGGTATGGACACATCGAGTTCGTAGTTATTCCCTTCGGTGTTACGAACGCCCCAACCGTGTTCATGGGGCTTATGAACTCCATCTTCCGGGAGTACCTAGATCGGTTCATATTTGTGTTCATCGATGACGTCCTGGTCTACTCTAGATCAGAGGATGACCATGCAGAGTAACTGAGGATGGTTTTAGATGTCCTTCAACAACAACAGCTATATAGGAAGTTGTCAAAATGCAAGTTCTGGACACGAGAAGTTCACTTCCTCGGGAATGTGGTGTCTGAGCAGGGGGTAGCGGTGGACCCATCAAAGATAGAGGTAGTTGTTTCTTGGCCAAAACCCAAGAATGTGGCAGAAGTTCGAAGTTTCCTCAGGCTGGCAGGTTACTATTAGAGATTTGTACACAACTTCTCCCGAGAAGCAGCCCCTTTGACAGCTCTGACCAAGAAAGGCCAGGTTTTCATGTCGAGTGAGCAGTGCGAGTCAGCCTTTAGCTATATAAAGGAGAGGTTGGTCAGTGCCCTAGTGCTAAGATTACCAGAAGAATGGGTGGCTTATGAGGTGTTCTGTGATGCTTCGGGACAGGGCCTGGGATGTGTGCTGATGCAGCGACAAGGGGTGATCTCTTATAGGTCCAGGCAGCTACGCCCCCATGAGTATAATTACGCCACCCACGACATGGAGCTTTCAGTGGTCATTTTTGCGCTAAAGTTATGGTGGAACTACCTCATCGAAGAATGCTTTGTGATCATCATAGATCAAAAAATCTTGAGGTATATCTTCTCCCAACGGGACGTATACTTGAGACAGAGGAGATGGGTAGAGTTCCTCAAGGATTACGACTTCGAGATCAACTATACTGAGGGAAAGAGCAATGTAGTGGCCGATGCTTTGAGCAGGAGGACACAGAAGAATGCGGTTCGAGAGTTGGCAGATGCCTAGAAAGCGATGGAGGAGTTGGCTGCCTTACACCTAGATGCGAGGATGGATGGTGATAGAGGTTCCCTATATCAGATGACAGTGCAGTCATCCTTGTTTCAGCAAGTGGAGGATTCTCAGTCGGGAGACCCAGAGTGCGATGTGATGCGTGACAGATTTGACCAGGGCAATGCTCCGGAAGGGTGGACTGAGGATAGTCACAACCGGATGTTTTTTTGGGAAGGTTGTTTGTTCCGGGGGCAATGCGTGGCAAGGTTCTCAGTGAGTTCTAAAACTCACCCTTGGCGGTACACCCAAGAGTTTATAAGATGAACCAGGTACTGAAGAGGTAGTTCTGGTGGCCTGGATTTAAGCGAGAAGTGGCAGAGTTTGTAGCCAATTGCTTAGTATGTCCGCAAGTGAAGGCTGAACACCGAGTTCTAGGTGGCCTACTGCAGCCTCTAGTTGTCCCCTAGTGGAAGTGGGATAACATCTCAATGGATTTCGTCACATGACTACCCAAGGTCCAAGTGGGATACGACGCCATCTGGGTGGTAGTGGATAGTTTGACGAAATCGCCCCACTTTCTAGCAATCAGGGAGTCGATTTCAGTAGATTATTTGACATGAAGGTATGTGGATGAGGTGGTGCGGTTGCATGGGGTTCTGAGGTCTATAGTCTCGGATAGGGATGAATGGTTTACCTCGCGTGTCTGGAGAGTATTGCAGCATGATTTTGGCACCCAGCTGCATCTTAGCACTTTTTATGTCCCCAGACAGATGGACAGACAGAACGCACCATCCAGACCTTGGAGGATATGCTGTGGGCATGTGTTTTGGACTCGGCGGGATCATGGGTGCGATACTTGCCTCTGGTAGAGTTTTACTACAATAATAACTACCACTCTACCATCGGTATTTCCCCGTTTGAAGCTTTGTACGGGAGGCCATGTCATTCACCTGTGTGTTGGGCTGAAGTAAGGGAGGCTGGAATCCTTGGCCCGAAGGTGGTGTAGAGCATGACAGAGAAGGTTCATCTCATACGAGAATGGTTGATGGTGGCCCATGACTGACAGAAGTCGTATGCTGATAACCGGAGGAGGCCCTTAGATTTTTATGTTGGAGACCACATGTTCTTGAAGGTCTCCCCTCAGCGTGGGCAGTGGAGGATCAGAAAGAGGAGTAAGCTTTCTCCCAGGTTTATCGGGCCCTTCGAAGTGTTGCGACGGGTCAGCGAAGTGGCTTATCAGCTAGCGTTACCACCACTGATACTGAGGATACATGATGTATTTTATGTGTCCCATCTCCGTCGATATCTACATGACGTTTCACATGTCCTTGATTGGGGTGAGCTGGATGTCGAGGATGACGTGACCTTTGTGGAAAGACTCGTAATGATCGAGGATCACAAGGAGAAGGTGATTCATGGGAGAACCATTCCCTTGGTTCGTGTGTTGTGGATACATGGTGGGCTTGAGGAGAGTATGTGGGAGAGGGAAGCACAGATGTGTACCCAGTACCCAAAGTTTTTTTGAGCTTTGTTCCTTGTTGTACCTGTTACAGTGGAACGTTTTGTCCTTTTTCTATGGAATGTACTGGTTTTCTTTCCTCTGGATGTGTGTAAAGAGCCATGGCTTTGGGGGAGGAGAGAACATGACCCCTAATCAAGATGTATTAAGGTGGATGCGATTAAACCCATGCAGGCGAGTCAGTGCCACCCAACGCAGATAATATCTTGACATGAAGATGGAGACTCCCCAACCCTCATGACTAGGCAGTTTTCCATGGTATATTGCTTGGTTCTTGGGAGGTGTTTTAGTTAGCATGGGTTCTCTCCTAAGAGGTATCTTTCGAAGTGGTTTTTCGGACATTCTCCTTCCTTCGGGTTTGTTTTGATTCTCGGGGACGAGAATCGTTTAAGAGGTATCTGATGTAATGACCCAGGTTTTGTGGGGAACCTTTACTTTGCCACAACCTCATGTTGGGTTTTCTGGTCTGGGAATCATGGTGGTGTAGGCCTATCGGTAGCCTTATCCTACCAGTAGCAGGCCTATCGATAGCCTTGGCCTACCGGTAGCCTTGGCCTACTGGTGTCCTTGGTGTACCGGTGGCCTTGGCGTACCGGTGGCCTTGAAATACCGGTAGCCTTGGCGTACCGGTGGCCGTGGCGTACCGGTAGCCTTGGCCCACTGGAGGTCTTGTCCTACCGGTAGCCATGGCCTACCGGTAGCTGTAGCCTACAGGTAGCTCGGCTATCAATAGCCACCGGTGGCTCAGGCCAACCGGTTTCTTTCCAGTGGAATTCCTTCTCGCGCAATTAGGGTTTTAAACACTATTTTGATTTGTTTGAGCGTGTTTTAAAGAACTGTAACACCCATAAGATTTTTAAATAAATGATTAATGATTTAATGGGTCGGTTTAAACCACCCGACCCCTTTAATGATGTGTGGAATGTATGGTCAACCCATGACCCTGGCTCCTTATGTCGTTTTGTGTTTTTTTCTCAATCATCTGCGGGCCTTATAAAGAAGAGGGTTAGGCATGGTTTCTTCTTTCCACAATCACGGCTTTTCATGAACAACATTTGGTCAATTGGGCGCGCCACATCGTTATCCATAATGTTCTGCACCCGACCTAAGCATCGATCGTCAATCAACAAGTAGGTAATTTATCATCGTCTCTCACTTTTGTGTATCATGTAGGGTGGATGTTCTTTTCATCTGTAGAATTTGTTGGACCGAACCTAAATAATGATAATGAACTGGGTTCTATAAATAAATAAGGGGGTCTATAAATGTTGATGTTGTTATATTGTGATTATATTTTTATAAGTTGTGCTAGCTTACGCCTTCTGAAAATCGAGGTTGTTGGTGGTCGTTGTTTGTGCACTAATGAACCCCTCTAGATGTTCTAAATGGCTTGTTTGTAATTGTGGACTCCTACTGGGAAAAGTAAATTGGTTAATCACATATACCCGGCTGAATAAATTGGAAGCACCAGGATCACCCCTTCTATCATAACTCCTGGTTAAAGCACAAGGAAATTGAAGTCATCGAGTGTGTTAAATTGTTTAAATATGAAATTTCTTGTATGACCCTGCTTTGTGTCGGTGGTAGTGGTTTGGTTGTTCCCTTTTTCGGGCCGATTGCTAGAGATGTGGGAGGGGATGGGATCCCTTTTTTTTATACACTCGGTGGTTGTGGAATTGGGGATGGGATCCCCTATTGTTATGGATTTAGTGGTTCCGAGTTTTAAGACCAGGTGGTTACCTTGTTTATATCACGAATTGGTGTGGGATCCTCTGTTGTTAAGAACCGGGTGTGGATGTTATAATTGATGCTTTAATGTTTACTTTCCTGGACATGTGCCTATGTTTACTAGTTGCCCAAGTAGGTGCAGAACTTAATTAAATATTGCTACCGAACATGAAACAAGAATGGGATAAATGAGTTTTGGTTTGGCGTGAGTTGTGAAATAGACATGAGTGATGTTGTGATCTGTAGGCTGTCTCAAGAAATACCTAGCTTGGTGTGAGTTCTTGTTAACTATGTATATATATTTGTAGTTTTGTGTTTCTTATTCGCACCCCACCCAAGTTGATCACTTAGTGTCGAACACCCCCATTTCTTGGGGGAGGGTGTTTTTCCCAACACTATTATTAGTGGCTGGTTATTAGCTCCTTTTCTGCTCCAATTCCCAGATAGCCCAAGTATCTTTGAGCAGGCTGTGATGGCCTGAGTTCCATTATTAGCCCAAGAACATATGGGTGGGGTAGTGTGGTGGTTGGATAGGTGTGTGCGGCAGGTGGTTTCCCAAGTGTCTTTGGGATGAGGCACAGGTGTCTTCGGGCATTGTTATGTGTGACAGTTGTGGCCCAGGTGTGTACGGGCGGGATTTGGTAGTGGGACTGCGTGTAGTTGTGACCCAGTTGTGTGCGGGCGGGATTCAGCAGTGGGACTGCATGTGGTTGTGGCCCAATTGTGTGCTAGAGGGTCTGGCAGTGGGACTGCGATGAGAATGACTAGAATGGTCTGATGCGTAGGATGTCTCAATAACAAGTGGGGAAGTGGCGCGGGGTACCCAAACATCGATGTGCTCTTATTTTATATATTATATGACTTGTGTTATTTGGTGAGTGTTCCCTGGTGAGGCTTGGGTGGATATTTTACCTTGATAGGCGTTTGGATTACTTCTTTTCTCATGGGACTTTAGTATTTTCCCCCACTTGTGCACGAGAGTCTTTTTTTCCCTACTGAGTGTACTTGTATGCTCACCCTACGTATATAAAACTGGTTTCATGTTTCTAGGTGAAATTCGGGGATCAAACAGGACCATACTATCTCGGACCCTCAGGGTAGTTGCAGTTTCTGTTTTCTCCCGTTGGTACTCGTCTTTGTAGATACCTTTTGTACTTTGTGTCTTTTACACTTTGGAACATGCATATGGGAATGGTTTACTTTTGGCTTCACATTTCTTTTACTCTGGTGTTGTTGGGCTTCATCATCTTATCTCCCGATCCTATAAAACAAAAAGGGGTAATACCTTCCATTTGTAAGAAATTTATATACCCTTGGGACTAGTCACCAATCTGGGCCCAATTGAAGGCGGGTCTCGGGGGTCATTATCTCTCCTTCCACTTAAAGAAGGAAGGGCCTGGAAATCTGCTGACCCTTCCCTCCTTTTGGTGATGGTGGGTCATGACATCCATGGGGTCCCAAAATCAACCCAATGATACCCATGGTTGCAAAGGACTCAACCAATAAAGTTAAGACAATTGTTAAAGTAATTTTTTAATATTATAATATTATTTTTAACTTTATTTACTCTATTTACCTTTAACCGCGCTAAATAAAAGTCAAAAGTTTCTATTCACCAAAACAAATTTTCATCTTATTGAACCAAATTTTACTTTATAATAATATCCTTATATGTGGGATTTTTGAAATTAAATCCCCAGAAGTGGTAAAATTTCATTTAAATGAAAATGACAGTTTTTTAACAACTACATAGTTGTTTCATTATTCATAAAAAATTGATGTTTTCCAGAAAACTACCAAAAATTCAGGATAAGAAATATTTGAAATTCTGAATTAAAAAATGAAGTCTATTTTTCTAAATTCATATAATATAAATTGAATTAATTAATTTAAAATTAATTCCCATTATCAAAACAAATAGTGTGTTTTTAAGAAATAATCATTATCAAAAGACTGATACTTGTTTATTTCAAACATCGATGTGCTCTTATTTCAATTTTCATATATAACATATAAAAGTGACCAAAACTATATTTAAAGATGGTTCTCCATCAAAAGGATCTAAATCAACCATTTAAATAAAATTATTATTAAAAATAGATTTATTCACATATTAAGCCTCTAACTTTTATTGGATAAATGTAAAAACATTAAACAAACATTTATAATAATATTGTAGTTTATTCTATTCTTTCCCACCATCAAAATGTCTTGGCGATAACTACCATCTAAAATAATAATAATATATTAATATTTTTCAGTATTACCCAACGTTCTGTGAAACATATGATTTCAAAGAAACACGTTGTTGTGTATCGTTTACGCCATCTAATATAGCATCCCCATTAAATTAAAATAAATAAATAAATATTAATTATTAGTAAATATGAAATTTTCATATTCTATATTTACCTGGGATGTTACATCCTTCCCCCTTTTGGGAATTCCATCCTCAAAATTTTAAATTTGGGCTTGGAAATATCATTGAAAGTGCCACATCATAAAAAAAGTAAATAAAAATATCACATTAAACGAAAGAAACATATATACAAAGGCCATTCGAGACAAACTATACTAGGATTCCATGAAAACATGGATATGGAGGAGAAAATAAACCATCAAGTTCTAATGGAGAGTGATAAAAAACATGATTAGGATAAATTTAACCACCAGAAAATCACAAACTTTTGATGGGTAAAATGGTCATTGATTCCCCAGAATGAAACATTTACAGACAAAGTTTATGTTTTAAGTTAATTTTCATAAAGTTTATGAATTTAATTACGAGCATAACTAAACATATAAGGAAACATAATTACCTATCATGTAGATTTTCATCCTTTACTTATTTCTTACCACAAACTCATTTTTTCTTCAAATGATGAGTATTAAGGATGATGTGGTCACACCAGATGTGCTAGAAAAAAATTCTATAGAATCACATAATCTATAAAAGAATAACTATATATTTTTCATCCCTTTAAACCCAAACCAAAACCAAAATGATTAGTGTGAGACCAGATAATACCCAAAAAGGATAATCTTTTTCAAAAATAAAAACTACTCTTAATCTACAAAATTTGTCAAACAGAACCCCATGTTC
Organism: Viscum album; assembly: GCA_963277665.1. Taxonomy (NCBI): domain Eukaryota; kingdom Viridiplantae; phylum Streptophyta; class Magnoliopsida; order Santalales; family Viscaceae; genus Viscum; species Viscum album. The sequence goes on from OY728145.1 coordinate 1,497,406,831, forward strand.
AACGATGACCATTCAATAAATAGTTGTCCATAAAATTATTCAATTTAATCCTAACTAAAATTGAATCACAAATATTAAAAGAATTTAACCACATTGTCTTCCAAGATAAATCTTAACATTTATCTCTAAAAAATATCAATTACTCTTAAAGTCTCATACTGATTGGTAATTAACCTAATCACATATTCTCTATGAAAGGTTAATAATTTCGATAAATAACCCAAAATAAACCTCTTCCAGATTCATAATATCATCTAACTAAAAAAATTAGCCATACTAACTAGGGTCTTCACATAGTCCAGTGGTAGGCGATAAATCCATGTCGCACTTTAGTTGTGGGATCGATTCCCATAGCTTTGAATCCCAAAATGTATTAACCTCTAATTACCTCAGACTCAAGGATCATATACCCCCATATGGTTATTTATAAATATATCCACAAAATAAAAGATAATTATTCTTTGAATAAAATTATCATATATCAATTTTCCAGGTTACACATACTATATAAAGTATTCTATTGTAATACAATCATCAATAGAGCCTTAATAGTTTTAAGCATTTCACTATCCTAAAATCTACCATAACACTTGAATCCCAAACATGTGTACTTCTTACTAATTCAATGTTCTTCATGATCCACTAAAAATTCATTTCCAACTTATTCTGAAATACTTCTTTCCTATATAAAAAATCATGAGTCATATCCTAAGATTCAATAATATTTAACATTAGTTATCAAATAATCCATACCTTTCATTGGTCTTTGTCAGGTTCTTCATCCTCAATTGGAATGCCATTAGGTATTGTTAAACATATTTTTGAATTATATTGGTGATCCAATTTCGGAGCCTTCTTCGTAGGACATCAGTTTTTATAATGACCATGCACACCGCATTTAAAACATTTAGTTGATCCATCAAAAATAACTTCTTTCCCATTCCTAGAGTCAACAAGTTGCTTCATTTTTCTATGGTAGGCTCTTACTTTATGACCTTCATTTCCAAATCTATAGAATCTTATCATCCCTTTTATACATTTCCTTATGTGTTTATTTCCATATCCTTCACACATAGGTTTTTGAATATACTTAACTTTATGATTATAACCTGAACTTCCATAGGGATTTTTTTCTTTCATATACGATTCCTTATAAAAATAGCCATGGTTTAGGTGGTAAATCATGACTCTAGATACTTGGTTTAAAATAAACATAATATTCCTCATTGCATCTCCCATTTCATTCAATTTTTCATTAAAAAAACTATGACATTTGCTTCAATTCCATTGTTTCATTGGTGCCTGCAATATCCAGCCATTTATTAAAACCACAAAGTTAAGTGTGAGTATATCAATACAATAATCATATAATATATTATGAGGAGGTTAAATAATATGATATACCTATTAAAGTTATCTTGAACTCATTAGCATTATTAAAAAACTATGACCCTTTCTAAAATAATGGCTATTAAGCTTATGTCACTTATTCTTAAAGAATAAAATGACCTATAAAGTAATCTAAACCGACCAATAATACCAACTATAAGGTCCCAGCCTTAAAAATTCCATAATCTTGAATTATTTCAAGAATTAACAATGATGATCCTTTTAGGATTATAGTTTTAGAGAATTAGTGTAACAACCCAATATTTTTTTGATAAGTATTTATTTTATTTATTTTATGTCGTGTTTTATGCTACAAAAAGATTAGCTTGTACTATACGCAACACTGCATTAGCTTGTAGTATACGCAACCCTGACTTGTCTTGCATTACATGCAATCGTGACCTTCCTCGATAGCGTGTGTTGTACGCAATACCGGGTTTTACTAAACAACAATATATTATTATAATATTGTTATGAACTAGCTGTTATGATTAGTATTAACTAAATTTTGATTTTTATAACATTATTATTCATCTTAAACATTTTCTAGAACATGGTTTAAGAACAAAATAAATTTTTCTGGTAAAATATGTATTTTTCAAAAAATGCAGTTTTGCCGCCTTTTGATGGCGCACCCACATTAAATCTAGTTTTCGACATGTTTATAAGTTAAATTTTACAAAATAAAATTTTTATTTGGAATCAGGAAATAAAAATTTACTTTGGATAAAATTTTCATATTATTCTGGTATCTTTCATATTCTGATGAATAGTAAAAACACGATATATTTTAATTAAAACAACCTTTTTTCATCAAAATAATTTATATGGTTAAATTATAATATTTAATGGTTTTAAAGTATAAATAGAATATATTTTTACCATTTAATATAATAAATGTCATTAGCATTGATTTTACATTAAATTCAAAAGGTAAATCAATTCAATCTTTGGCAATGTTTTAAACAAAAACCCATTTTCATTCGACAACAGGATTAATTTTAATTTAATTTCTGAAAATTATTTGTATTTAATTTGAAAAAATAGATTTTTTATTTGGAATCAGTGGGTACAAATTATGTTAATAATCTACTTTTTATTTTTGGGCATTATGAATAGTAACTACGGTAAATTTTATTTTCCATAGTTAATGGTAAATCGGGTAATTAAGAGTCAATATAAGGTTATAAAATTACCATAACAAATGCCAAAATTCTATTGGATGGCTAAAAGTGGACCCATATCACCTAAGTGTCGGATTAGATTCATTTTATGGACTTTTGACAATGAAAATAATTTAATTATTATTAAAACCAAAGAAAGTGACAACATGTCACTCTCTTAAATATTATAGGTATATTAATTTTAATTTAGTGATAAAATTCATGAAACTTCAAAAATGAATTGTCTCCAGAACGAAAATAAATATATCTATATCATATGAATTTATTTATAATTTTTAGGGATTGAATAATTATCATTAATTATGTCACAATAGTGATGCAGAAATTGTTTATCTAGTGAAAAATCAGGAATATAGTTTTTATTAAACTAATAGTGACCATAAAATGCACAAAACCCTAAACAAAACTTATTTTTCATGTAAATGTAATCCAAAATCATACAATGGTAGAATAATTGACCATTTGGAGCCTTATAAAAGCAATTATTACACTTATATTATTTTATTTTAAATGATGCCAAAGTTGTCACCTTCCTAATTTAATAAGTATAAAAATTTAAATATTGTGATTTTAAGATGATAAATTCAAGTAAATGTATTATTGTGAAATTTAATAGATTTATCTTCATCATAGGATTTTATTTTTAATTTTTATGCACGAAATAAGTATATTAAATAATTATACAAAAATGATGAGGTATTTATTTTATTAAGAGATAAACCAAATAAATGGTTTTAAAAATATTAAAATAAATATTATATTAACTATTTAGTGTTCTCCACTAATTTCCTAGATACATATGATATTTTATGAATCTATTAATGCTTTTATTTAAAACATATATTCTGTATTTATTTTATTTAAATTCAAATAAATGAATAGTGTCAAAATTGACAATATTGTTATTTTTTAAAAATAACATATAATAAAATTGTTTAAAAATCACAAAATATTTACAAATTATAAATTTAAATTTATATGGTCTAAAATGTCATTAAGTATCCAATTATGGACAATTCACAACAAATAAGTAAATATTTGTTATAATTTAAAATTTAGAATGTTATTACCACAAATAAAATTAAATTGATTAAATAAGGATAAATCAAGTTGATAATGTTTAAAATAAATTTTAAACATGTCTAAATTACATTGGATGATGAGATTAAAACCTTATCATATCTAATATTCTAATATGAGTCATTTTTGGTGGTTTTGAAAAGGTTTTAGATTTATTATAAATTAATATGTTTAAGATTTCCAAAGGTGCCCCTCTACTCCCTTATAAAAAGGCACCTCCTCCCTCTCTTCCTCACACCACATTGAGCCTTAACGCTCATCCAAACCCTGAAAAATTATCTTATCCACTTGCCTATAAACATCCTAGTGGTCCTGGTCTATTTGAAAGACCAATTTTAGTGCCCTATGAGGAGGACTCAAAGAGGCGCTTCAAAGAAGAGGTAATGTCCGTTACCGATTCTTTCAACTTTATTTCTTCTTCTACTCCTTCTTCTTAGGTTGTTTCATTATGAAGTAATAACATCTGTATCACTCAAATACTGATATTTTATTATAATTATGAAACAACCCTATTTCACCATCTATCCATCCTACGGAAAATGAAATCACCGCGCGTGCATACGTATGGAATACCGTCTCCACGCCATGGTGTAATCTGTTTTTCCAATACCACCTTACGTGGATGGGTATTATGGTGTAAAGAATAACAATACATAGTTATTATAACATAATAATGATTCTGATATATTGTATCATCCACTCCAATTCAATTCAATAATTATGGAAACGATATCATCGCTCGTGCGTACGTACGGACTACCGTCTCCACGACGCGATGAGATTCATTCTCCATGTTAACCATTTAAGAATGATTATAAAGTATATATAAGTAATAATAGTGAAATATATGACATTATAACGCTACTGTATTTATGTATATATATATATGTATGTCATCTACTTAATTCCATTCAACTCAATAAGGAAACAAAAACAGCATTCATGCGTACGTACGCCCTACCGTCTCCATGAACGGTGTATTTCATTCCTCTTATCAATCTATAATATATATGTATATGATGAATATATATTACATATGAATCATGTTTTAAATTCTGGAATTAAGTAAATCGGGTTATAAATAATAATATCAAGAACAACAAGTCCAAACATGTACGATAAATAAAAAGATTTTACCCAAAACGCTCTTTAACAAAGAATTTACAAAAGAACGGGTAATATAAAGTCATAAGTGAACCATATATGATATCATAACAATTAATATGATTATTTAATAAGTCAATGACATTATTTAAATCATTATACAGGAGGTTCGGATACTTATGAAGCATATCGGACCTAAGTTAAGGGATAACTTTGCAATCTCATTTTTATCCGAGATCGCTTATACGTAAGTATTTACTGGGATTATTTTTGTCATCCATGATCATAAAATGTTTTTCATAAAGTGTTTAATATTCTTCCATGTATGTTTAATGTCATTTTTACCCCTCTTTGACTTTTACTTTGCGTTATGTAAGGAATCATTCTTTTGATTACCATACGTGATACTTTTTGACTTTTCCGACAAAAGTATAAGGATAATATTTTTTTAACTTATACGGCATGAACCGGTTTTCATTATTTCATAATTCCTTATTTTCATGAAGCTTACTCTACAATATTTCATGTTGATTTTCAACAATTTCATTTTCTTTTAAAATTGAATGACAATTTCAAAAAAGAAAATTATTTTGAAGAAGAAAGGATATTTTCCACAAGAATTCATTTCAAGTGTTTTTTCAAAACCATTTTTCATCTAAGATGACATTATTTAATATGTTTAAGTTTCAAGTATAATGTCTCTATGATTTACATGGTTTCAATTTTCTTTTTATGAAAATGATATCCATTTATTTTATATGGATTCTGTGATAATGGGATGATGTTTATGAAACTCATTTTATTTGTTGGGTTATTATGAATGATGTATGTTTATTTTGTGGCACAAGTAAGAATGATTTCATTATGAGATGGGTGGGACCTATATCTCCCTCCAATTCATTGGGTAGATATTTATATCTCATGATATAGTCATGGATGGAATAGTATGTTAATCCAGTTCAGTGTTACAAGACTAAAACGAGGAGTGAACTCGATTCAAAAAGGGACTTTGTCCACTAAGATGGTCTTGGCAGCAATGCCTTGGATACTATGGAAATCATAACAAGTAGTAAATGGTTTACAAAATTACATGTTTTATTCCCATTATATTTTATCATGGATGATGTTCGATTATGATATATTCCTTAAGGACGTCCATTATTTATGTCTTTGCTCAAGATTTTGATGTTTAAATTTCATGTTCAGGTTTTTGTTTTCAAAAAAATATGGATTGTTTTATGTTCACTATGTTTTGCCTTACTGAGAATTTGAGCTCACACTTTTTCTGTTTTCATTTCCCCCAGGATTAAATGAAATATTTTATGTATGGAATCAAAAAGGGGAAGATATTTATGGTAGATGTTGAAGATCTTTTATCGCGATTAGAAGATTATTTTTCGAGTTTCCAAAGACACTAAACTATTACAGTCCTTGTGTGTCTGTTTTAATTATGTATTAAGTATTCAGGAAAATTACTGTAATGTCCATGTATGTTATGCTTCAGGTCTCTACATTTGGTATCAGAGGAAATGTTTAGTCAACCTTTGGAAACTAGGATGCGAGAGTTTTAGTGAGATCCCTAGAGATATTTCTAAGGTATGTCAAGGGATGTATCTAAGGTTAGGTATAAGTATAGGTTATAGTACTAGAATTACGGTAACCCATTATGTTAGATATTGAAGGTACTCCCCCTTTATTATGTTTTCCCTAGCATGATTTTTGCCTCTCACACTATTCTTTTTGGGTTTTAGACGATGGTCAGAACCCGAATAAACCATGTTAATCAATGTAATGGACAATGCAATGATTGTCCTCCTGAACAAACAAATGTTATGGTAGATGGAGTAAAAAATCATATTGCTATACATACAAAAGCTATGAAACATTCTGGACTTCCAAATGAGTAGAGAAGGAAACAATATTCTATTGAGTCCTTCACGAGGCAACGTCCACCTTCTTTCAGTGGGTCTTCTGATCCACTTGTTGCTGAAAAATGGATCAGTACTACTGAAAATATATTTTCAGTTCATCAATGTTCTGAACATGATAAATTCATCTTTGGAGTGTATCGTTTGGATGGTGATGTGGATCAATGGTGGAATATTATCAAGAATATGAGGCCAAGAGATGAAATTGAGTCCAAGGAATGGTACGAGTTTATGAACTTATTTTTAAATAAGTACTTCCCTCGTATTCTTCGAACAAAGAAGAAGAAGTAGTTTCTTGAACTAAATCAAAAGGATGATGAATCTGTTGGTATATACGAAGCGAATTTTACAAGGCTTGCAAGGTATGCATCTGGATTTATCATCCAACCTGAATGTAAAGTTGATTGATTCTTCGGTGGCTTAGAACCAAATCTTCGAAGGGAATTAGCTATAAGAGACATCAGTAACTATGAAGAAATTGTGTGTTGTGCTATTAAGGTAGAAATTGAAGTTGGTGTTATATATCAATCTCATGGTTTTGACAAGAAACGAATAATGGAGTCCAAGGAGAAATCTCAAAATAATGGTGAAAAGAAGATGAAAGTTTCCTTATGCTCAATGTGTGGAAAGAAGCATGGTGGAGATTTTCTTAAAGGGACTAGAAAATGTTTTAAGTGTGGAAAAGAAGGTCATCGAGAAGTTGAGTGACGAAGTAATGGAAAAAGGGTTGCTAATGGTGTGAATAAAGAAAAGACTGTAAAGAACGTACCAACAACACTTCAATGCTTCAAGTGCAATGAAATGGGGCATTATGTTAATCAATGCCCTAATACAAGGGTTAATGATGATCGAAATGAGCAACCACTTAAGGAAAAGGACAAAGGGAAGTCACATACGATCACTATTGGCAATGTTGAATATGACAACGATGTGGTGGAATGATTAAGTATTTACGTAATGGGATTCCAAAATAAAGTTGTATATAGTATCGTGGAATATTGGAATATTTATGTATTGGTCTATTGTGGTTTTCAATAATTTTATGGTACCGGTAACCATGGAATATGATTGAGATATTTTTGGTAAGCAGATGGTATGCGCATAATGAAGGGATAAGAAGATAATGAGATGTTTGATTGTATTCACGAGCTCATGATTAATATAAGGACTAAGTGATATCATTGTTTGAGTATAAAGAATTTTGAGGATTTTGGTATGTGGAAAGTGTTGACTTTTAACTGCAATCATGTTTTCACTAAGGTTCAATGGATATTCATTCTTCAAGAGAATACATAATTAAGGTATTCACATTTTTGTAATTTGACCAACAAGATATATCTTATGATATATGGGGGAGAAATGATGGCATTCACGTGATTGTTATGTGACATTTCAAGTAATCATTTTCATTATACTACGAGCTTGAACCAATGTAGTCTGGATAAGCCTAAAGATTGGAATGGATTATGTTGGACATAAGTTAGTATTGATTAAGGATAGACCTTTTTCAATATTATTGATGGGATGTTAGAGTAATATAGCATTAGAAAAAGGACAACCTGCAGGATGGCTGAGAGCCCATCGCGTCAGACAAGGCTGCGGGAATCGAACCCACAACTAAAGTGTGGATGGCCTTTATCACATATCAATGTCCTACATGAAGTCCCTGTTTAGTGGAAATTAGTTTTATTTTATTAAGTAGTATGATAAACTAAGTATAAGTCCATTTTTGGAACCATATATGATTAATCTAACCATAAGATGGACTTATAACTTTTGATAACCTTTTGTTTGAAACAGATGGAATGACCCATCATTCTATCACATGATCTGCTAACACATCAGGAATAACAAATTAAAGTTTATTTCTTTAAGAGATGAAGTGGAAATAGTTCAATTCACAAACAACAGTGAGATTGTACCAAAATCATGTAAGTATTTCTTTTAATTCATCAACTTTAGGGAAATGATCTTGAAAACCAAAAATTTTGTCCTAGTGCCCTTATATCAGATGAATCAGATGGTACCATAGATAATCACAAATTTATGGCTTTGTGATTGTTGGATTTTTCATGTCCATGTTCTCTACCACTCAGCATTAGAACTTGATGGTTAGATTTTTCTTCCATATCCATATCTTTACCTATGTTCTCCTATATGGAAACCCAGTGATGCGTTACTTTGGGTAATCGTTACATTTCAAACATTAGTTTTTAAAGTTAAGTTTTGGTATTTCATTTTACGATGTGGAATTCAATTAATGAAACATTCATGTTGAAAACTATGTATAACCCCGACGAATTTCGAGGGCGAAATTAATTTTAATGGGGGTAGAATGTAACAACCCAATATTTTTTTTGATAAGTATTATTTTTAATTTATTTTATGTCATGTTTTATGCTACAAAAAGATTATATTGTACTATATGCAACACTGCATCAGCTTTTAGTATACGCAACCCTGACTTGGCTTGCATTACACGCAATCGTTACCTTCCTCGATAGCGTGTGTTGTACGCAATACCGGATTTTACTAAACAACGATATATTATTATAATATTATTATGAACTAGCCATTATGAATAGTATTAACTAAATTTTGAATTTTATAACATTATTATTCATCTTACACATTTTCCAGAACATTGTATAATAACAAAATAAAATTTTTGGGTAAAATAAGTATTTTTCAAAAAATGCAGTTTTGCCACCTTTTGATGGTGCACCCACATTAAATATAGTTTTCGACATGCTTATAAGTTAAATTTTACAAAATAAAATTCATCTTTGGAATCACGAAATAAAAATTTACTTTGGATAAATTTTTCATATTATTAAGGTAACTTTCATATTTTGATGAATAGTAAAAACACGCTATATTTTAATTAATACAACTTTTTTCATCACAATAATTGATATGGTTAAATTATAATATAGAATGGTTTTAAAGTATAAATATAATATATTTTTACCATTTAATATAATAAATTTCATTATCATTGATTTTACATTAAATTCGTAGGTTAAAACAACTCAATCTTTTGCAATGTTTTAAGCAAAAAACCATTTTCATTCGACAACGGGATTAATTTTAATTTAATTTCAGCAACTTATTTGAATTGAATTTGAAAAAATTGATTCCATATTTGGAATCAGTGGGTCTAAATTATGTTAATAAGCTACTTTTTATTTTTGAGCATTATGAATAGTAACTATGGTAAATTTTATTTACCATAGTTAAAGGTAAATCGGGTAATTAAGGGTCAATATAAGGTTATAAAATTACCGTAACACATGCCAAAATTCTATTTGATGTCTAAAAGTGGACCCATATCACCTAAGGGTCGGATTAGATTCATTTTATGGACTTTTGACCATGAAAATAATTAAATTATTATTAAAACCAAAGAAAGTTACAACATGTCACTCTCTTAAATATTATAAGTATATTAATTTTAATTTAGTGATAAAATTCATGAAACTTCTAAAATGAATAGTATCAAAAAATCTAATAAAAGTATCTACATCATATTAATTTATTTATAATTTTTAGGGATTAAATAATTATCATTAATTATGACACAATAGTGATGCAGAAATTGTTTATCTAGTGAAAAATCAAGAATATAGATTTGATTAAACTAATAGTGACCATAAAATGCACAAAACCCTGACCAAAACTTAATGGTCATGTAAATTTAAACCACAATCATCCAATGGTCGAATATTTGACCATTTTGAGCCTCATAAAAGCGATTAGGACAGTTATATTATTTTATTTTAAATGATTCCAAAGTTGTCACCTTCATAATTTAATAAGTATAACAATTTAAATATTGTAATTTTAAGATGATAAATTCGATTAAAAGTATTATTGTGAACATTAATAAATTTATATTCATCATAGGATTTTATTTTTAATTTTTATGCATGATATAAGTATATTATATAATTATACAAAAATGTGGTATTATTTATTTTATTAAGAGATAAACCAAATAAATGTTTTTAAAAATAATAAAATAAATATTATACGAACTATTTAATGTGCTCCACTAAATTTATAGAAACATATGATATTTTATTAATCTATTAAAGAATTTAGTACAAACATCTATTCAGTATTTATTTTATTTAAATTCAAATAAATTAATAGTGTCAAAATTGACACTATTGTTATTTTATAAAAATAACATATTATAAAATTGTTCAAAAATCACAATATTATTTACAAATCATAAATTTAAAATTATATGGTCTAAAATGTTATTAAGTATCCAATTATGGACAATTAACAACAAATAAGTAATTATTGTTTATAATTTAAAATTTAGAGTGTTATTAACACAAATAAAATTAAATTTATTAAATAAGGATAAATCAAGTTGATAATGTTTAAAATAAATTACAAACATGTCTAAATTATAATGGATGATTATATTACAACCTTATCATATCTAATATTCAAATTTGAGTCATTTTTGGAGGTTTTTATGTGGGGTTATATTTATTATAAATTAATATTTTTAAGATTTCCAAAGGTTCCCTTCTTCTCCCTTATAAAAGGGTACCTCCTCCCTCTCTTCCTCAGATCACATTGAGCCTTAAAGCTCATCCAAACCCTGAAAAATTCTCTTCTTCACTTCCCTAGAAACATCCTAGAGGTCATGGTCTTCTTGGAAGACCAAATTTAGTGCCCTAAGAGGAGGACTCAAAGAGGCGCTTCAAAGAAGAGGTAATGTCCATTACCGATTCATTCAACTTTATTTCTTATTCCACTCCTTCATATTAGGTTGTTTCATTATTAAGTAATAACATCTGTATCAATCAAATACTGATATTTTATTATTATTATGAAAGAACCCCATTTCACCATCTATCCATCCTACGGAAAACGAAATCACCATGTGTGCATACGTATGGAATACCGTCTCCACGCCGTGGTGTATCTGTTTTTCCAATACCACCTTACTTGGATGGGTATTATGGTGTAAAGAATAACTATACATAGTTATTATAACATAATAATGATTCTGATATATTGTATCATCCACTCCACTCCAATTCAATAATTATGGAAACAATATCATCGCTCGTGCGTACGTACGGACTACCGTCTCCACGACGCGATGAGATTCATTCTCCATGTTAACCATTTAAGAATGATTATAAAGTATATATAAACAATAATAGTGAAATATATGACATTATAAAGCTACTGTATTTATATATATATATATATATATATATATATATGTATGTCATCTACTTAATTCCATTCAACTCAATAAGGAAACAAAAACAGCATTCATGCGTACGTACGTATACCATCTCCATGAACGGTGTATTTCATTACTTTTATCGATCTATAATATATATGTATATGATGAATATATATTACATATAAATCATGTTTTAAATTCTGTAATTAAGTAAATCAGGTTATAAATAATAATATCATGAACAACAAGTCCAAACATGTACGATAAATAAAAAGATTTTACCCAAAACACTCTTTAACAAGGAATTTACAAAAGAATGGGTAATATAAAGTCATAAGTGAACCATATATGATATCATAACAATTAATATGATTATTTAATAAGTCAATGAAATTATTTAAGTCATTATACAGGAGGTTCGGATACTTATGAAGCATATCAGACTTAAGGTACAGGATAACTTTGCAATCTCATTTTTATCTGAGATCGCTTATACGTAAGTATTTACTAGGATTATTTTTGTCATCCATGATCATAAAATGTTTTTCATAATTTGTTCAATATTCTTCCATGTATGTTTAATGTCATTTTTACCCCTCTTTGACTTTAACTTTGCGTTATGGAAGGAATCATTCTTTTGATTACCATACGTGATACTTTTTGACTTTTTCGACAAATGTATAAGGATAATATTTTTTTTATCTTATACGGCATGAACCGGTTTTGATTATTTCATAATGCCTTATTTTCATGAAGATTCCTCTACAATATTTCATGTTGATTTTCAACAATTTCATTTTCTTTTAAAATTGAATGACAATTTCAGAAAAGAAAATTATTTTGAAGAAGAAAGGATATTATCCACAAGAATTCATTTCAAGTGTTTTATCAAAACCATTTTTCATCTAACATGACATTATTTAATATGTTTAAGTTTCAAGTATAATGTACCTATGATTTACATGGTTTCACTTTTCTTTTTATGAAAATGATATCCATTTATTTTATATGGATTATGTGATGATGGGATGATGTTTATGAAACCCATTTTATTTGTTGGGTTATTATTAATGATGTATGTTTATTTTGTGGCACAAGTAAGAATGATTTCATTATGAGATGGGTGGGACCTATATCTCCCTCCAATGAATTGGGTAAATATTTATATCTCATGAGATATACATGGCTGGAATGGTAAGTTAATCCGGTTCAGTGTTACAGGACTGAAACGAGGAGTGAACTTGATTCAGAAAGGGACTTTGTCCACTAAGATAGTCTTGGCAGCAATGCCTTGGATACTATGGAAATCATAACCAGTGCTGAATGGTTTCCACAATTAGAAGTTTTATTCCCATTATATTTTGTCATGGTTGATGTTCCATTATGATATATGCCTTACGTACTTCCATGATTTATGTCTTTGCTCAAGATTTTGATGTTTAAATTTCATGTTCAAGTTTTAGTTTTCAAAAGATTATGGGCTGTTTTATGTTCTCTATGTTTTCCCTTAATGAACATTTGAGCTCACCCTTTTTATGATTTCTTTTCCCCCTAGATTAAAAGAAATATTTTAGGTATGTAAACAAAAAGGGGAAGATATTTATGGGAGATGTTTAAGATCTTTCATTGCGATTAGAAGATTATTTTCAGAGTTTCCAAAGAAACTAAACTATTACGGTCCCTGTGTGTCTGTTTTCATTATGTATTAAGTGTTCCGCAAAATTAATGTAATGTCCATGTATGTTATTCTTAGGTTATCTACAATTAGGCCATAACTGTTACATAACAACTTGAATATTACATGTAGACACTACGACTTAGTATCCATTTTTTTCATAAAATAAAAAGTCTTAAAAAGAAACATGTCTAGTTCCATTTTTTAGACACCATGACTTTTCCATGCTCACATCCTTGACACTATTCATCTTTAGGTATTGTTGAAAACATTTAAAAAACATGGGATGATAATAAAAATCTTAGTAATGGTTATAAAATAAGTAAGGGAATCATTATATCATCATAAAATACAAATCAATGAAACCATACTTTTCAATCATAACATACCTTACGAAATCATAAGATTTATGAATAACAACCAAATATCATAAATCACAAAGGTTACTTATGGTATTCATAACATACATACATTTTAGCTATCATGTATACATAGAGATTCACTATTAGAATACCCAGCACAGCATATTCCCTAAATCTCATAGGAGAAAAATTAATGTTTACCTCCATCATGTTACCCAATGCATTGTTCACCCACCCTAGGTTTATCACAGAACCACCCATATACAAAAAAATTCCTAATATCCATTACATATTCTAAACATGTAAAAAATCATAAAGGAAGGTAACATTTCCACATTGTAATCACGACATATCATTTCATGATATTGACATAATCAATGCTTTATTAAAAAATTTTAAAAACCATTTAAAACATATAATGAAGATTATTTTGAATCAAAGTGTACCATACCACATTGAAGATTTTAAAGTAATTAACATTTGAAACAATTAATATCCATATAAATAAATCCTAAAACCATTTTTAAATCATGGAAATTAATGAGAAATATTTAGAAGAATAAATCCTTAAAACATTTAAAAAGATATTTTAGTTAAATAGTTTTTAATAAAATGAGGGACTCTTGAATACAAATAATTAAGGAATAATATTTAATTAGGACTTTATAATATCATTAGATTAAATGTATTAATGATATAATATTCCAAAGGACACAATATACACCATATAAGAGTGAATTGGTGTATAACAACATTGAAGTCTCAATAAAATGTAATTTGAAACAAAATCCCTTATAAATATGGTATCCTTAGATTAAAGATAAATTAATTAAATAATTATGTGTGAAAAATAATAATCCACCCAACATATGGGGATATTAAGTGTAAAATAATCATAGTTTATTCACACAAATTTATATCTTGACATAATGAATAGGTAGAAGTTTAACCTATAGAATTGAAATTGGGTAAAGAAGTCCCCATTCTGAAATTTGAAAGCCTAACGACGTCAAATTAAAATTTAGAAAATGAATTGATGAGAGAGAAAAATTATATCACATCACCTAGAAATAAAATATATATCAATAAGGATTTATTAGATAATTTCATAAAAAAGGAATATGTAAATTTAAAGAGACAACCAAAAAAATGAAGTCTTTTATAAACAATAGGGTGAAATGTTCCCTTACTGATTTGGAATATTATGAAACATACACCACAAAAAATAATGATAACACAATGAAGGTGTAAATACCCAAAAATTAATGTATATTCTACAAGTAATACAATCATGTTAAGTACATAGGCCACACAAGAGAAAATAGTGGAAAATATAGCATGAATCTCATGGGAATAAAAAGTGAGATGAAAACCCCTTACCACGTATTAATTCAATCGAGTCACATGACCAAAATTTAATAACCAAAAAATTAATCACATAATACCAGGAATATAAATATAATAATGATATTATATATAGAATGGAAGTACACAATAAACCACATGCAATAAATAAATGGCGAATAAAGGAAATTTCACAGAATTAAAAGTGAGATAAGAAATCCCTTACCTCATGTCCGACTTGACTAGTTTGTTTCTTGTTGTTACTGAATAATAATCATAAGTTAATTTATACTTTATTAAGAACTCCGTTTTCATGTTTATTATTATTATTATATCACTTATTACCATGTTATAAAAAATTTGTAATCATTTATGTTAATAATGGTCATTTTATTGATATTTGGTACTTGAGTAAAAAATGTACTTCTTATAATTACATGTTGTTCACATGGTCAAAAGTTCATTATATCCATAACTACATTAATGATTTAGATATCATATATATCGTATAAATCTAGTATATAAATGTATTTATAATATTACATAACATTTGGAGGTAAGAAATGAAATTCATGGTTGCTGGAGATGATAAGTCGTAGGTATGCATGAACGTTATTTTCATTTTCATTTCTCATTTTAATTCGAATCAAAACATAATGATACATAGATATATTGTAATTTTTGTATAAAATAATTAAATCCATATTTTATACATCCTACATATGGAATTAATGAGTCCCGTCACTTTGAGGGGGCGGTAGTCCACACATCCTAAAATGAAATTATCACGTTTATCCATAAAGAAACCATAATGGTTTGGTATAAAAGAAAAATACAGAAGAATAAAGAAAAAATAAATATAATAAATATAATATATAAATTAGTTCCATCTTAATTGCACCCATTATATGCAGTAGGATAAAATTGAACAATCATCGTTTTGTGAGGCGTTAGTTTTCTATTTACCGTATTAACCTTTAAAAAAAGAAAATAAAAGTCAAAAGTTACTATTCACAAAAAAAATTCATCTTCTTGAACCAATTTTTACTAACTAATAATAACCATGTATGTTGGATTTTATAAATTTAATCCACTATAGTGGTAAAATTTCATATAAATGAAAAATGTTAGTTTATTACTACTACTTAGTGGTTTACATATCCATCAAAAATTGATGATTTCCAGAAAACTACAAAAAATTAATTCTAAGATATATTTGAAATTAAAAATTAAAAAATGATATCTATTTTAACAAATTTAGAAAATAGAAGATTCATTAATTAATTTAAAATAAATTTCTATTATTAAAACAAATAGTGTGTTTTTATGAAACAATAACTATCAAAAGATTGATACTTGTTTATGTTCAATTTCAATGTCAAATTAATTCCAATGACAAAAATTGGATTAAATGGTAAAAAATTAATATAATTACACTTTAAAACTAAGTAAAAATATAATTTAATTAGATCAATAAATTATATTAAAAGTCACTTTTTGTATTAAAATACATTATTTTGTCACTATTAATCAAAAAATAAATTTTATCATAAAAGACCAAAATTTTACCCAGGGTGAATTTTGATGTTACTATTCTTAATAAGAATTTTAAATTATCAAATAGAACATATAAAAGTGACCAAATGTTTTTTAAGAGGGTTCTCCATCAAATGGTGGAAAATCAACCTTTTAATGTAAATTATTATAAAAATTTGATTTATTCACATTTTAAGCCTCTAACTTTTATTGGATAAATGTAAAATAATTTAAAAAACATGTGTAATCATATTTTAGTTAGTTATATTAATTAAAACTAATGAAAAGGTTAGGTGTTAACTACCATTTAAAATAATAATATATTACTATTATTTTTCAGTATGAACCAACGTTATGTGCAACATAAGATTTCAAAGAAACCCATTGTTGTGTAACAGGTACGCCATCAAACATAGAAACACCTTTAAAGAAAAATTAATAATTAATTTAAAATTATTAATAAATTTGAAAATTATATATTCTTTATTTACCTATGATGTTACATCAGAAAATCCATTACTGTCACAAACTACACGTTTCCAATCCCTATCATTCCAGACTGCAGATTAGAAAGGATGTTGTTTTGTCAGTGTCTCTCCTCATTAGCTTCTATGTCCCTTCTACGGAAAACCATTCTGAACAAACATATATTATTATAAGAAACATGGTAATAAATAAATACTATTTCATTTAAAATTCACAATAGGTTAAAAAACATTTTTGTTAATATATTAATATAATGGAAACCCCTAATGTTATCTAAATCATCATCCAATACCAACTATAAATTCCTGACATTATTACATTACATAATCTTGAATTAAGTTAAAAAATCACTTCCTTTTACATTGAGGACATTTTAAAGTATATATCCTTAGATAATTGGGATATAATACATTCATAAAATGACACATTACTAGAGAGTGGATACCATAAAAAATAGACTTTCATCCTTTACTTATTTCTTACCATAAACTCATTTTTTTCTTCAAATGATGAGTATTAAGGATGATGTGGTCACACCTGATGTGCTAGAACCAAATTCTATAGTATCACATAATCTATAAAAGAAGAACTATATATTTTTCATCCCTTTAAAACCAAACCAAAACCAATATGATTAGTGAGAGACCAGATAATACCCAAAAAGGATAATATTTTTCAAAAAGAAAAACTACTCTTAATCTCCAAAATCTGTCAAACAGAACCCAAAGTTCAACAATGACCATTCAATAAATAGTTGTCCACAAAATTATTCAATGTAATCCAAACTAATATTGAATCCCAAATCTTATAAGGATTTAACCACATTTTCTTCCAAGATAAATCTTAACATTTATCTCCAAAAAATATCAATTACACTTAAAGTCTCATACTAAAGTGTAATTAACCTAATCACATATTCTCTATGAATGGTTAATAATTTCGATAAATAACCCTAAATAAACATCTTCTAGATTCATAAAATCATCTAACTAAAAAAATTAGTCTTACTAACCAGGGTCTTCACATAGTCATGTGGTAGGCGATAAATCCATGTCGCACTTTAGTTGTGGGTTCGATTCCCATAGCTTTGAATCCCAAAATGTATTAACCTCTAATTACCTCAAATTCAAGGATCATATAAACCCAAATGGTTATTTATAACAATATCCACAATATAAAAGATAATTATTCTTTGAATAAAATTATCATATATCAATCATTGGGGTTACACATACTATGAAAAGTATTCTATTGTAATCCAGTCATCCATAGTGCCTCAATAGTCTTAAGCATTTCACTATCCTAAAATCTACCATAACACTTTAATCCAATATATGTTTAGTTCTTACGTATTCAACGTTCTTCATGAAGTAGTAAAAATTCATTTCCAACTTATTCTGAAATACCTCTTTCCTATATACAAAATCATGGGTCATATCCTAAGATTCAATAATATTTAACTTTAGTTAAGAAATAATCCATACCTTTCATTGGTCTTTGTCAGGTTCCTCATCCTCAATTAGAATGGCGTTAGGTATTGGTAAACTTATTTTTGAATTATATTGGTGATACAATTTGAGAGCCGTCTTCATAGGACATCTATTTTTATAATGACCATGCACACCACATTTAAAACATTTAGTTGATCCCTCAAAAATAACTTCTTTCCCATTCCTAGAGTCAACTAGATGCTTCATTTTTCTACTATAGGTTCTTGCTTTATGACCTTCATTTCCACATCTATAGAATCTTATCTTCGCTTTTAAACATTTCCTTATGCGTTTATTTCCATATCCTTGACACATAGGTTTTTTGAATATACTTAACTTTATGATTATAACCCGAACTTCCATGTGGATTTGTTTCATGCATATAAGATTCGTTATAAAAATAACCAAGGATTAGGTGGTAAATCATGACTCTAGATAGTTGTTTGAGAATAAACACAATATTTCTCAATGCATATCCCATTTCATTCAATTTCTCATTCAAAAAACTATCACAGTTTGCTTCACTTATATTGTTTCTTTGGTGCCTGCAATATCCAGCCATTTACTAAAACCACATAGTTATGTTTGAGTATATCAATACAATCATCAAATAATATCTTTTGAGAAGGTTAAATACTAAGATATAGCTGTTAAATATATCTTAAACTAATTAACATTATTTAAAAACCACGAATCTTTCTAAAATAATGACTATTAAGCTTATGTCACTTATGCTTAAAGAATACAGTAACCTCAAAAGTAATCTAAACCGACCAATAATACCAACTATGAGGACCCGACCTTAAACATTCCATAATCTTTAATTATGTCAAGAATTCACATTGAGGATCTTTTTAGGATTATAGTTTTAGATAATTAGGCCATAAATATTACATAACAACTTGAATATTACATGTAGACACTATGACTCAGTACCCATCTTTTTCATAAAATAAAAACTCATAAAAATAAACATGTCTAGTTCCATTTTTTAGACACCATGACTTTTCCATGCTCCCAGCCTTGACCCTATTTATCTTTAAGTATTGTAGAAAACATTTAAAAAACATGGGATGATAATAAAAAGATTAGTAATGGTTATAAAATAAGGAAGGTAATCATTATCACATCATAAAATACAAATCAATGAAACCATACTTTTTAATCATAACATAACTTATGAAATCATAATATTTATGAATAACACCCAAATATCATAAATCACAAAGGATACTTATGGAATTCATAACATACATACATTTAATCTATCACAGCTACATAGGGATTCACAATTAGAATACCCATCACACCATATTCCATAAATCTCTTTGTAGAAATATTAACATTTACCTCCATTACGTTACCCAATGCATTGGAGAGCTATCTCGGGCTCACCCGCCCTAGGTTTATCACGGAACCACCCATATACGTAAAAAATGCCTAATATCCATTACATATTCAAAACATGTAATGCAATCATAAAGGAAGATAACATTTCCACATTGTAATCACGACATATCATTTCATGATATTGACATAATCAATGCTTTATCAAACCATTTTAAAAACCATTTAAAACATATAATAAAGATTATTTTGAATCAAAGTGTCCCATACCACATTGAAGATTTTAAAGTAATTAACATTTGAAACAATTAATATCCATATAAATAAATCCTAAACCCATTTTTATAACATGAAAATTAATGAGAAATATTTAGAGTAATAAATCCTTAAAACATTTAAAAAGATATTTTAGTGAAAGAGTTTTTAATAAAATGAGGGACTCTTGAATACAAATAAATAAAGAATAATATTTAATTAGGACTTGATAATATCATGAGAATAAAGGGAATCATGATATAATATTCCAAAGGACACTATATACATCATATAAGAGTGAATTGGTGTATAACAACATTGAAGTCTCAATAAAATGTAATTTGAGACGAAATCCCTTATAAAGATGGTATCCTGAGATTAAAGATAAATTAATTAAATAATTATGTGTAAAAAATAATAATCCACCCAACATATGGGGATATTAAGTGTAAAGAAATCATATTTTATGCACACAAATTTATAGCATGACATAATGAATATGTAGAAGTTTAACCTATAGAATTTAAATTAGTTAAAGAAGTCCCCATTCTGAAATTTGAAATCCTAATGACGTCAAATTAAAATTTAGAAACTGTGTTGATGAGAGAGAAAAATTGCATCACATCACCTAGACATAAAATATACATCAATAAGGATATATAAGATCATTTCACAAAAAACTAATATGTAAATTTAAAGACACAACCAAAAAAATGAAGTCTTTTAAAAACAATAGGGTGAAATGTTCCCTTACAGATTTGGAAACTTATGAAACATACACCACATAAAATAATGATAATACAATGAAGGTGTAAATACCCATAAATTAAAGTATATTCCACATGTAATACAATCATGGGAATTACATAGTCCACACAAGATAAAATAGTGGCAAATATAGCATGAATCTCATGGGAATAAAAAGTGAGATGAAAACCCCTTACCACGTTTTAATTCAATCGAGTCATATGACCAAAATTTAATAACCAAAAAATTAATCACATAATACCAGGAATATAAATATAATCATGATATTATATATATAATAGGGGTACAAAATAAACCACATGCAATAAATAAGTGGCGAACAAAGGAAATATCACAGAATTAAAAGTGAGATAAGAAATCTATTGCCTCGTGTCCGACTTGACTAGTTTGTTTCTTGTTCTTCCTGAATAATACACATAAGTTAATTTATAATTGATTAAGAACCCCTTTTCATGTTTATTATTATTATTATATAACTTATTACCATGTTATAAAAAATTTGTAATCATTTATGTTAATAATGGTCATTTTATTGATATTTGGTACTTGAGTAAAAAATGTACTTCTTATAATTACAAGTTGTTCACATGGTCAAAAGTTCATTATATACATAACTATATTAATGATTTAGATATCATATATATCATATAAATCCAGTATATAAATGTATTTATAATAGTACATAACATTTGGAGGTAATAAATGAAATGCACCGTTCCAGGAGCACTACGGCAAAAAAGGCATTTAGTGGCGGTTTAAACCGCTGCTAAATCATGCGTCGGGAAACTATTTCAGGGCGGTATTCAGAACCGTCGCAGAATGTTTCGCGGCAGTTTAAACCACCGCTAAATGATTTAGCGGCGGTTTTTTTAATTTTTTTTAATTTTGTTATTTTTTTGATTTTTTTTATTTCTGTTATTTTTTAATTTTTTTTTATTTTCAATTTTATATATTTATTTATATATATTTATATATTTTATTTATTTATATATTTATTTATTTTTCGTATTTATTTATTTATTTATTTTTCGTATTTATTTATTTAATTATTTATTTTTCATATTTATTTATTTTATTTATTTTATTTCGTATTTGTTTTATTTCGTATTTATTTTAATTATTTTATTTTATTTTATTTTATTTATTTTATTTATTTATTTATTTATTTTATTATTTATTATTTTTTTATTTCGTAGTTATTTTATTTATTTATTTATTTTATTTCGTATTTATTTTATTTATTTATTTATTTTATTTATTTATTTCGTATTATTTTATTTACTTTTATCCATGCATGCACATCCCATGCACATGCACATGCACATGCACATACATACCCATGCAATATAAAGAAATTCTGCGTTTGGTGTGATTTGAACCCCTATTCTCTTGCATATTTTCCAAAGACTTTACCACTCCAGCAACCTCGTCATGTGGTTAATAAACAGAATTTAATATAGTTATATATATTATTTAAAAAGAAAATAATACAAAAATAATAAATATAAACTCAATAATAATAAATAATAAATAATAAATAAGGAATAATAAATATTACTAATAAATAATAAATAAATAATAAATAACACATAATAAATAAATATAAATAATAAAGAATAAAGAATAAAGAATAAATATTAAATATTAAATATTAAATATTAAATAATATATAATAAATAATATAAATAATATATAATAAATAAATATAAATATAAATAATAAATAATAAATAAATATAAATAATAAATAATAAATAATAACTAATAAATAATAACTAATAAATAAATATAAATATAAATATAAATAATAAATAATAAATAATAAATAATAAATAAATAATAAATAATAAATAATAAATAATAAATAATAATTAATAAATAAATAATAAATATAAATAATAAATAATAAATAGAAATTAATAAATAATAAATAAATATAAATAATAAGTAATAAATAAATATAAATAATAAATAATAAATAATAAATAATAAATAATAAATAATAAATAAATATAAATAATAAATAATAAATAGAAAATAATAAATAATAAATAAATATAAATAATAAATAATAAATAAATATAAATAATAAATAATAAATAGAAAATAATAAATAATAAATAAATATAAATAGTAAATAATAAATAAATATAAATAATAAATAATGAATAATATATAAATAATATATAAATATAAATAATAAATAATAAATAATAAATAATAAATAAATAATAAATATAAATAATAAATAATAAATAAATATAAATACTGAATAATAAATAAATATAAATAATAAATAATAAATAAATATAAATAATAAATAATAAATAATAAATAAATAAATATAAATAATAAATAATAAATAATAAATAAATATAAATAATAAATAATAAATAATAAATAATAAATAAATATAAACAATAAATAATAAATAAATAAAAATAATAAATAATAAATAAATATAAATAATAAATAATAAATAATAAAAAATAAAAAATAAATAATAAATAAATAATAAATAATAAATAATAAATAATAAATAAATATAAATTTAAATAATAAATAAATATAAATAATAAAAAATAATTAATAAATAATAAATAAATATAAATAATAAATAGAAAACAAAAAATAATAAATAAATATAAATAATAAATAATAAATAATAAATAAATAGAAATAATAAACAATAAATAGAAAATAATAAATAATAAATAAATATAAATAATAAATAATAAATAATAAATAATAAATAAATATAAATAATAAATTAATATAAATTATAAATAATAAATAAGTATAAATAATAAAGAATAAATAAAAATAAATAATAAATAATAAATAATAAATAAATATAAATAATATTTTAATATAAATAATATATATTAAATAATAAATAAATATAAATAATAAATATTAAATGAATATAAATAATAAATATTAACTAATAAATAATAACTAATAACTAATAAATAAATAATAAATAATATATAATATATAATATATAATATATAATAAATAAATATAAATAATAAATAATAAATGAAAATAAATGAATATAAATAATAAATAATAAATAAATATCAATAATAAATAATAAATAATAAATAATAAATAATAAATAATAAATAATAACTAATAACTAATAAATAAATGTAAATAAAAAAAATAAATAATAAATAATAAATAATAAATAAATAATAAATAATAAATAATAAATAATAAATAATAAATAAATATAAATAAATATAAATAATATATAATATATCAATATAAATAATAAATAATAAATAATAAATAATAAATAAATATAAATATATAATAAATAATAAATAATAAATATTACATATTAAATATTAAATAAATACAAATAATAAATAATAAATAATAAATAAATAATAAATAAATATAAATAATAAATAATAAATAAATATAAATAATAAATAAATATAAATAAATATAAATAATAAATAAATATAAATAATAAATAATAAATAATAAATAAATATAAATAATAAATAAAATTAAATAAATATAAAAATAAATATTAAATAATAAATAATAAATAAATATAAATAAAAAATAAAAAATAATAAATAAATATAACTAATAGCTAATAACTAATAAATAATAACTAATAAATATATATAAATAATAAGTAATAAATAACCAATTACAAATAATAGATAATAAATAAATTAATGTATATTATAAATAATAAATAATAAATAATAAAGGAAACACATGAAAAATTATGAAAAGACGTGATAAGGGATGAAAAATCATGAAAACGCATGAAAAAGGATGGACAAGTATATGAAGAATGAGGCATTAGAAAAAAATGAGAAGGCATGAAAACTCGCGACAACTCTGTAAAACTTTTTAATAATTCAACATAATCATTATAATAACCCATAAAAAACCATTGATAAAGATAAAAAGTCATGGAAACCCAAATAAACAGTAATAAATGGAGCTACCATTAAAACCCGTCAAAACTGTCATAAAGAGACAGAAACATTGGACCCACATTAACGGAGATAACTTATGATCCGAGAGTCCGTTTTAGATCCGCGACCATTCAAATCATAGATCCTGAAACGCTCTTCATCCTGAAAGGTGAAAGAGTCTGAATGGATAGACGGATTGGATGTTATGACCATTTAAAAAATGCTGACGGAGAACGGGTGCTAGAAACGAGACATTGAAAAACATAACAAACCCGATACCCACTAAAAGGCCATAACATATGATCTAGGAGTGGATGTGGGTGACGCGACCAGTTAAACTAAAGCTCATGGAACGAGCTATGATCTTCCAGGTGGAGGAGGCCAAACTGACACGCGGATCGAATGTTAGGTCTGTTTGAAGACAAGTTCGACGGGCCACCGGTGACATAAATGGGGGTTTGGAAGCCTTCAGAGGGATTTTTGGGGTCGAAAAACATGATAGAAGCTTCCTTGTGTCGAACTAGTGCATAGCTCTCTTCACTGGCTTCAATTTGATATGTGGTAGAGCCCAAACGGACACCCGGATTGAAAGTTATGGCCGTTTGAAGTTGGAGAACTTTTCTAAACTTTTTTATAACTCTAATATCATCCACACCATAGACCGTCTCACAGTTTTTATTATATGTTCCCTTAGATCTCTTCATTAGCTTCGATTTGACTGGTCGTGGTGCATCAACGGACGTCCGGATCAAAAGTTATGGTCATATTAGTGATTTCGGGGTTTCTTACGTTTTTTTTTTCATTTCATTTCGCGGCGGTTTTACCGAAACCGCCACTATTTCGCGGCGGTTTTTTAAAAAACCGCCGCTAATCCTCGAATAAAATTTTAAAAAAAATAAAAATTAAAAAAAAAAAAAAAAATTTGCCGTTTAGTGGCATTTTTTTCGCGGAGGTTCTTAAAACCGCCACGAAATGGCTGCCCGAAAACGCGTTTCGCGGCGGTTTTCTTGTAGTGGAGATGATAAGTCGTAGGTACGTATGAACACTATTTTCATTTTTATTTCTCATTTTAATGGAATTAAAACATAATTATACATAGGTATATTCTTATTTGTGTATAATATCATTAAATCCATATTTTATAAATCCCACATATGGCATTAACAAGTCATATCACTTTGAGGGGGTGGTAGTCCACACTTCCTAAAATGAAATTATCGTGTTTACCCATAATGAAACCATAATGGTTTGGTATAAAAGAAAAATACATGAGAATAAAGAAAAAATAAATATAATAAATATAATATATAAATTAGTTCCATCATAATTTTCACCATTATAGGTAGTATGTGATAATCTAACAATCATCGTTTTGTGAGGCGTTAGTTTTCATTTACCTTTTAAACCTTTAAAAATAGTAAATAAAAGTCAAAAGTAACTATTCGCAAAAAAAAAATTTCATCTTATTGAACCAAATTTTACTTTCTAATAATAACCATGTATGTTTTATTTTATAAATTTAATCCACTAAAGTGGTAAAATTTCATTTAAATGAAAAATGATAGTTTTGAACTACTACTTAGTGGTTTAACTATCCATCAAAAATTGAATATTTTCAGAAAGCTACAAAAAATTAATACTAAGATATATTTGAAATTAAAAATTTAAAAATTATATCTATTTTAACAAATTTAGAACATAGAAGTTTCATTAATTAATTTAAAATTAATTCTTGTTATTAAAACAAATAGTCTGTTTTTAAGAAACAATAAATATCAAAAGATTGATACTTGTTTATGTCTAATTTCAATGTCAAATTAATTCCAGTGATAAACAATGGATTAAATGGTAAAAACCTAATATAATTACACTTTAAAACTAAATAAAAAATATAATTTAATTAGGACAATAAATTAGATTAAAAGTCACTTTTGAATTAAAATACAGTATTTTGTCACTACTAATCAAAAAATGAATTTTATCATAAAAATAAAAAAATTTTACCCAAGGTAAATTTTGATGTTTTTATTCTTAATATGATTTTTATTTTATCAAATAGAACATATAAAAGTGACCAAAAGTTCATTTTAAGAGGGTTCTCCATCAAAAGGTGGAAAATCAACCTTTTAAGGTAAATTATTATTAAAATTTGATTTATTCCCATTTTACGCCTCTAAATTTTATTGGATAAATGTAAAATCATTTAACAAACATGTGTAATTATATTTTAGTTAGTTATGTTAATTAAAATTAATGAAATGGCTAGGCGTTAACTACCATTTAAAATAATAATAATATATTATTATTTTTCAGTATGAACCAACACTGTGTGCAACGTAAGATTTCAAAGAAACTCATTGTTGTGTAACATGTACGCCATCAAACATAGAAACACCTTTAAAGAAAAATTAATAATTAATTTAAAATTATTAATAAATATGGAAATTTTATATTCTTTATTTACCTATGATGTTACATCAGAAAATCCAATATTGTCACAAACTATGCGGTTCCAATCCCTATCATTCCAGACTGCAGATTCGAAAGGATGTTGTTCGGTCGGTGTCTCTCCTCTTTAGCTTCTATGATCTTTCTGTGGAAAACCATTCTGAACAAACATATCTTATTATAAGTAACATGTTAATAAATAAATTTTATATCATTTAAAATCCACCATAGGATAAATAACATTTTTGGTAATATATTAATATAATGCAAACCCCTAATGTTATCTAAATCATCATCCGATACAAACTATAAACTCCTGACATTATTACATTAAATAATCTTGAATTTAGTTACAAAATCTCTTCCTTTTATATTGAGGACATTTTAAAGTATATATCCTTAGATAATTGGGGAATAATACATTCATATAATGACACTTTATTAGAGAGTGGATACCATAAAAAATTGTACACATTTCTCTCAAAATATTAAAGTTTTCAAATATAACATGATTTTCTTTGACAAATCATCAATCCTTTAACTAGGATTGTTCTTTTACCTACACATCCTTATAACCTGTGAAAAAATTTAAAAGCATGAGATGAGTGCAAAATGTTCAGTAACAGATAAAAAAAGAATGAAATAACACATTAGTCCACGAATACTTGTATCAAATGAAATTATTTTCAAAAGACATAATTGTCACACATATATACTTACATTGTGAAACATGACATTTAAAAAGGATTCCTAAACAATATAATAACAAAGATATAAATATAAATTTATCTTGGGGAATTACTTACACAATATTTTAACCCTCTCAACTACCTTATACTTTGTAACCCTCATGGCTACCTTACAATTTTTGTAACCATCGCAGTTACACATGGAGTAAACATACTGACAAACTCCAACTTAAACATAGCCAATACATTTGAATGATATATAGGTCCTAAACATCATCATAATCAATTAATAATAAGTATAACATAGTCTTACAACATGAATAATTGTATAAAAACACTGCTTTTTAATTTTGTAAAACAAAATTTTAAAAGAGGATAAAAGGAAAGTCCATTATAAATATCATATAATTGAAGTGACCATTATTTGATTGGATAGAACATGTATAAACATGGTAAATATAAATAATTAAACATATTATATACACAAACCGTCTCACATACCATTTTAATACCACATAAATAATAATGTAGAATGGTAACCCAATGAATGGAAATCGGGTTAAGAATTCCATTACCTCGGGTTTGTCTTAGATAAAACATGTTTAAACCAAATATATAATGGTTAAAATAGTGTTATTATTATCTTACATAAATATATTCAACTTTATAACATCTTATAAGATCATTTTATAACATAATTTCAACCTTCAATTATTTGTATTTTGTTCCTTCCATTGTTTCCGGTGCGTTCATTACATGATTTCCATGATCGGTTCATGATGGATGTTCTTGTCAATGGGAAGTGAAACACCAGAATTGGAATGGAATGAAAGTTACATATATCCAAAACCATAAATTATACAATTTAGCATTCTGAATTCTAAAATGATGATGATTCATATGTTCAAATTCTAATTATATTCGTTTAGATCATTAGTGTTTCTTTGTTAACAACGACCTCATTTTGTTTTATAAATTAAAAATATGTGTTCTAATGAATTCAAAAATCATTGATGATTCATAATATATATATATATATATTAAAACATGGTTCAACAGTATTTTTTTTCATGATCATACTTGAAGGAATTAATGAATATTTAAATCACATTGTAAACAATGTCGGTAATTCGACACATCCAAGGTAATGCTTCTATTCCTTGAATAAGTGGGAGAGGTGAGAAATGATGATGAAGAATTTATTATGATCATGAGAACATCCAGAAATAAAATATTTCTGGAGATTTAATGACTCTTGGATAATAGGAGGGGAAGATACAATAGTAAACGAAAAGGAATTGAATGAAAAACACATGAAAAGGAAGGGAATTTCTTACCTCTTGATCTCTTCTCCATGAGATCCTCCTTGATGCATTTGATTATTTCTTCTAGGTGATCCAAAAAGGTCTTGTATGAGGGGAAGGTTATTGGGGATGAAATTTGGCTGAAAATAGACAATGATCAGGGTTTGAGAGGTGTGGGAGGAGGAGGGCGAAATGGGTGGTATTTATAGTGGAGACGGGGAGAGATTTCACATTATTTTAATTATTATTTTTTATTTTTCATCAAGACAAGAAATATTGAGTATTCCATGAATAGAAATAGTAATAATGGAATTTGAGTTTGAGATAATGGGCTTACATCAGTACCAAATCATGGATGACACCAACATGATGTAGAAATTCATTTATTTGTCAAATACCAAAAATCCACAATTCAACCAAAAATAAAGTATTTCAGAAAATTACCAAAAATTCACCCCAAACATTTTTCGAATTACAGAATCCTAAAATAAACTAAATTTTATCAAAATAATTTCTTAATAATTAGAAAATTAATGTTTAAATAAAATAATACTTTATTAAGAAAATAACAAATTTGAATCATTTGTTTACTTATTCAAATATATGGGTGTACCATACATTCAATTAGATCTTATATATAAACTATCATAGGTGAGGTTACTATTCATAAGGGTATGTTACTATTCAAATGGGTGACATTACTATTTATAAGGGAACTAATTTGAGCATTTTTCTGTCATGAAAACCCCAATCAATATTTGTCCCTTGTAATCTTGCACAATAGTGACCACAAGGTTGTCTCTCAAGGCGTTTGTAGATCGAGTTGACAACCATTCTCTTTTTTTATTCTTATAGAAATTAAAATGGGTATTTGATTGAGAGATTGAAAATATAATTTTAATTAAATACTATAGAGAAATAATCTTAAAGGATAAATAATGTGTGTTTGAAATCCAGATTAAAGCATCGGCCGTATACAAGCTCCACACACCCAAACAATCCCCTCTTCCTTGTATATAAAAATATCCATTAATTTAAATTAATTAATGTACTCCCAAGGACCCCTAGTTTTAAACTAAATTTGTAATATATATCATATTAAAACTTCAATATGATTATGGTCCATCCTATTTAAGCGACTCAATTACATAAAGGCCTCTAAGTAATTGAACCTAATTGAAATCTCTACGCTCAATGGCAGGACCTCACCAATGAATTGTAAATCACGAAATCAATTAATATACTTTATAATGGAACAAAAATCAAAAAAATTAATGAAAATATAATAAATAAAGATAATAACCCAATTAATTACAAAATATTGGTTCAAAAGAAATTAAAAAAAACATTACACATTAAAATCAAAACACAAAAAAGAGTGAACGTTGGGTGTCGTCATCCGCAAACACATCATGTTTAGCCTTGTATCACTTGAGATACTATGATTGTCTCTATTGAATCCTAAAAAAATAATCTTCTTTAGGATTTCAATCTTGAAATTCCCTTTTTCTCTCTCAATACAACTCCCTTTATGATGGATAATGTGGTGATGAATGGTAGGATTTGAGATGAAGGATCACCTCTTCTTTTATAAGAAGATATCTTACTCAAAATATTTTCACAGTTTGGACCTATTAACTTTCCAATTCACATGTGTAGCACTTTTGTGAATGTTTTCCTAAATTTTTTGTCCGTTCACCCAAACAATATCAAATTAAGTCAAAACTGTATGTTGGAGTTATTAATTTTCCATTGGTGGTTTCCTTTTCTGGACACAAGCTCCAAGAAGCATCCTTCAACAATATGTCCTTAAAAGGCCACCATAATATATTCCAAACACCATGAAATTAAATATGTGAATGAACCTTAGAGTCAAAATTCATATATGTTTAGAATCACCACATTTAAAGGTTTTTAGGTTGAATTGTGTTTCTGATATGAAGGTAGGGTCCATGCCGTACTCCTGAAAAAATCATCATCTTAATTTATTATTTTAGTCCACCAGATGCTCCAATCAGTAACTAGTATAGATGATAATGTTGAATGAAATAATATATAGATTCCAAAAAATTTATAATAAAAAAATTAGAAATGTATTTTGTATTAAATTACCAAAATACCCCAACGATAATAATTTGATAAAAATCCAGAATTTTACAATTTAAACATTCCCAAAAAACACTCTAAATACTAAATTGATATAAATAAAATCATATTGGTAAATTGTTAAGGTTTAAATCATTTTAATATTCATGAAAAATAGTGTAAATATAAGCTCTATCAATTTCTCTACACTTGGAACTTGGACTCCTGGACAGTAGACCACTGAATCAAGGAAAATTTAAAACACATACCAATAGATTTTACCAATTCAGAAAAAAGAATAAAAAATATATAACTCCTCATTAAAAAAATGTTTAAAATTATCATTTATGATAATTCAATCCACTTAGACATCTCTTCTCCTCCCACGTACAAAACACGATTTCCTCACATTTATTTTCTCTCAATACGCAATATAGATTTGTAACAAGTCTTTTCTCATACAACAAATGAATGAATTTTCAATAGGCTTGATAAATTTATACATCTCTACCCAATGTGAGCCATGAACATGTTATTATAATATAGACATTACATGGTGTTTCTCTGGCATGGGGTTGGTAGTATTTAAATGTGAAAATTGTGTTGCTGAATAATGAGGGTTTGGAACATTTTTAAAGTAGAAATGCATGATTCTAATTTTCACTCATGTATAGTATCCTTCATATTATAAAAAATCATATTAGATCATCTCTTTTTCATCTCATTCTATCAATATTTTAGCAAAAAACAATACATTTTTTTGAATGATCCAAACATGGAAGATCTTATTTTCATTGCATGCTCTAGAAATGCACATCTCTATTTCATTTGAGAGCTCCAAATAGTCACCTCTCTCAGAAAAATATATTTCATTATCACAAATATGTCATAAATGTTTTAATTTCCTCCAAAAAAAACACCAAATATGGTATAAAATCACAATTCATCTTCCCCCACATAGTTGTGTCCAACTAGATCATGCATTTATACATCAGATTAGGATGGAAAGGAAAATTTTCCTTGTAATGTGGCAAACCAAATTGGATATACAAGGCTATTAATGGGTAAAAACAGATCAAATTTTCAAGGAAGGCCGAAATAAATAGGATAATCACGAAAAGGGGGATCCGATAACAAAAAAAATGCCTCAATAATTTTAATCATAAGTATCTTCACCATCAAGTTTTGATAGAAATAAATGAAGTTATATTTTAGATATGCAAGAATTGGTTCTGTCAAGAATGTGGTGAATGTAAAGAAGATGTAAAAATGGATGTAGAGGCCTCCCAAGAATAATAATTTAAATTACAAAATTAGTGATATGTTCTATGAGATTTAAAAATTATTAGATTTTTTAAGAATTTTCCAAAATTTTGATCTTGAAATAATTCCATTTCAAGGGTTCATGTATATTCAGTTTCGAAGGATCAATTAGTTCACTCCAATGCATGAGTTTAAAAAAATTCATGAAATTAAAATAATTTTTTTAAAACAAGAAAAATATGAAAATAAAATTCATAAAATTAGAAAAATAAACACCCAATAAATGTAAAGAAAATTTGAAAAAATAATCAAAGGAAAGATCGTAAAATCCTAATCTACCCATCATTGTGCCTCCCCTCACAATGATTCTTTGAAATGCATTCATTTTGTAGAAAATTTGTTTGAGCATGAAATTGAGGAAATTAAAGTCATAAAAAAATGAGAATGAAGGACACAACAAGGAATTAATTGTATTATGTAACATGAAGTTGAATCTCCTCACCTAGATGATCTTGAAAATTAACTCTAAATAGCTTCAGTCTATGCCCATTGACTATGAATGGGGTCCCTTTGTCTGGTTCTTTTATCTATATTTCTTAAAAAGGATTGACATGAGTAATGATTAATGGGACATACCATTTTGAAGGAAATATATATGAGAAGAGTTCCAATATGGAATCAAATATCAGAACATTGTCTCTCCCTTGATGTTTTTGATGAGAATACTCCCATTATGAACTGATTTGGTTCTCTCTTTAGATAACCTGGAGCATTTGTATGCATTGTTTATGATCTCCTATAGTAAAATTATATACCTGAATACAGTGGGACTGATTCCTATTAGATGCAAGATAATCCATCATATGTATTCATTTTGGGACTTAGGGACTTCCAAAAATTGGTTCTCTTGGACTTTTAACAAAATATTTGAGATTATTATAGGGAATTTTTCATTAGGACCTAATAAGGAATAATCGAGTAACTTCATAAGGGGTTTTAATTCTCTATTTGGTGGGGTGGTTTCATAAGTCATAGGGATCTTCTTATAAGTTACACTATTTAGTGAAGCTCTATTTTCATTATGTCGATCTCCTTCTATGATCTCAAGAATTGTTTCTTGTGAAAAATCATAAACATCTCTAGGGATACCACTAACAAGTTCAATGGTTTCAAGAAATCCATCTTCATTAATGCTCAAATATTCAGTCTCAACATCCCAATACTATGTAGAATCTTCTATAAGGCCCCAACCTTAAACCTTACATAATCTTGAGTTATCACAAGATTACACGTTGAGGATATTTTCAGGTTTAGAGTTTTAGAGAATTAGGAAATAGTTATTAAATCTCAAAGATTACAAAGTATACACATCTAATCAGCTTCTATTTTTTCACAAAATAAAAACTCTTGAACAAAAGAGTCATGTCTAGTTCCTTTTTTTGGATAGCATGACATTTCTTGATCCCATCCTTGACCCTATTCAACATTAGGTCCTGTGAAAAACATTTCAAAAACATGGGATGAGAATAAAAAGCTCAGTAAGGGTTATAGAAATATGGAAGGGAAACATGAGTTCATATATACATAAGGATGAAATCATACTTTACCCATAAAACATAGGCACTTTAACATACCTCATCAAATCATGAATAAATCCTAGAAATCATAAGACATAAAAGTATCTTGAGGCATTCATAACATTCTTACGTAAGGAGTAACCCTCATTGTTACGTTTGGAATACCCATCATAGTATATTCCCTAAATCTCTTCGGAGAAACCGTAATGTTTCACTCCTTCGCGTTACCCAATGCATTGGAGAGCTATATCAGGCTTACCCGCCCTTAGTTTATCACGGAACCACCAGTCTTCATAATAATGCCCAAGAACCTCAACATAATCGTATCACATAAAACATGCATAAAGGAAACATAACATTCCCACCTTTCAATCACAAGATATCAATACAACACATTGATATAAAAACATTATGAAAAGCATTTTCAAAACCAAAATAAAACATTTAATAAGGAGAATTCGGAATCAATGTGTCCCATACCACCTTGAAGATTTTAACATTTTAAACCATTAATATCCATATAAATAAATCCTTAAAACCATTTTGAAAACATGGATATTAATAAGAACAAGTCATTAAATCATTTAAAGCATTATTTTGGTCAAAGGGTTTTTACCAAAATTGGAGACACTTGAATACAATAATTGAGGAAAACAATTTATTCAGAACTTTATATTATCATGAGAATAAATGGATTCCTGATATAATATTCCAAAGGACTGTATATACACCATATAAGAGTGAATTGGTGCATAACAACAATGAAGTCTCAATACGGATGTAAAATGTGATGAAATCCCTTATAAAGATGGTATCGTTAAATTAAGGATAAATCAATCTCAAAATTATGTGTGAAAAATATAAATACACCCAATATAATTGGATATTAAGTGTAAAACAATAAAAGGTCATTCACACATATTCAAAAGATGACATATTCAATAACTAAATGTTGAACCCAAAGAAATCGAAATTGGGTTAAGAAGTTCCCTTGACAGCCTAACTGCATCACATCAAAATGAGTTGATGAGAGATAAAAAGCATATATCATCCCTTGGAAATAAAATTTACATCAATAAGGATATATGAGAACATATCCCAACATAACAATATGTAAATTAAAAGACCCAACAAAACGAAGTCTTTTTAAAAAGAGGAGGTTGAAAGGTTCCCTTACCGACTTGGGTATCTTTCAAAACATACACCCCATGAAAGAAGGACTATAAATCATTGATGTAAATACTCATAAACGAAATTATATTACACAAATAGTATAATAATGGGCATTATATAAACCACTCAAAGGAAATTGTGGCAAATGTAGCATAAATCTCACGGGAATAAAAGTGAGATGAAAAATCCCTTACGAAAACTCGGCAGCCTAACGACACCACTCAAAACTTCCAAAATGGATTGGTGAGAGATAATAGGGTCTCTCATCACATGAACCTAAAAATTACAGTAAGATTAATATAAAAGAACATCCCAATAACATGAAATATGAGCTTTAAAAGGAATGACATAAAAGAGTGTACTTATAAATTAAGAGAGGAGTAGGATCCCTTACCTCAGGTCTGACTTGACTCGATCATTATTTAAAGTCCTAAATAATAAACCTGAGTTAATTTCTACTTTATTATTAACCTTCTTAAAGTTCATTATTCCTTTTATATCACTTATTTCAATGTTATAAACATTATGTAATCATTTATGTTAATAATGTATGTTTTTTCAATATATGGTTCTTTAGTCGAAAATGGACTTCTTACAATTACATGTTGTTTGTGTGGTAAAAGGTTCATTATATCCAGAATGATATTAATGATTTGGATATCATATATATCATATATATCCAGCATATACATGTATTTATAATATTACATAATCATTTAGAGGTAAGAAATGAAATGCACCGTTCATTGAGACGGTAAGTCGTACGTACGCATGAACGCTACTTTAATTTCTATCTCATACTTTAATGGAAAGAAACGATAATTATATAGAGGTATATTATAATTCCAGTATAAAATAATATATAGTAACTTTAAATCCATCCTTTATACGTCCCACGTATGGCATTAACGAATCAAATCACTTTGAGGGGGCGGTAGTCCGCACTTCCTAAAATGAAAGTATCGTGTTTACCCACAATGGAAACCATAACGGTATGAAAAAAATGAAAATAAAAAAGCTTAAGTAAAACATAAACATATTATATTTCATATATAAATATAGTTTCATATAAATGGCCACATTTGGAGGTGTTATATGAGTGTTGAACAATCATCGTTTCGGGAGGCAAAATTTCGCCATCCACGGAAACCGTATGTTCTTTAACCATTTGATGTAGTTGTGTCAGAGTGTAGCTCGAATAAATCTTATAACAACATCCTAGTATATTTAAGATGCTGTTTTTGTTACAAAAGAAGTAAATAAAAAGAGTTTAGGGGTTGGAGAAGCAAAATAAAACAAATGAACATGAGAGAATGAATTACCTTTAAAAGTGTAACGCCTTTTGATTTGAGCCTAAAGGCTTACTTTGAAAGGATTCTGCCCAAAGGGAATCCTCTAGGATGAGGCGAGGGATGTGGAGAGAGTAAATGGGTAGGGTATGGCCGAGCCAAAGGCTTTAGGAGTGTGTGAGATGAGGTAGAGGCGGGGGCCTTTTATAAGAGGAGAGGAGGGGCACTTTTGGAATTCATGAAACTATTATTTTATTTTCAAAAGTGTTTCGAATTTCTAAGGTCCCACATTGATATATTTCAAAGATAAGATGATAAGGCTTTTAAATATTCCCATCCAATTGTTTTTGGACAAGTCTAGGTCTTAGATTTTATATTATGATTTCATTTTATTTAAACTGTTCATTAATGAGGTCATCGTTGCATCATCGTGATGTCGTCATTAAATTAATTTATTTAATATCTAAAAATTATAAAAAAATACTACGATTTAGCAAATATTTTTATAATTCTAATGAATATTTATAGTCAAAATTTGGACTTCTGTAACCCCACTTAAATACAGTTTTAGTAACACAACTCATGTTTGAGTCAATTTAATTTTAACATTAAATAAATATATATTAATGTCATTTTCCAACAAATGTGGCTACATGGGGTCCCCAAGTTGACCCATGGGTTCTCTTGGTAGGCCATGACTCATCCAATAGGGGTAGGACAAGTGTCATGGTGTTTTCATATTTTTATAATATCATTTTTACCTTAAATTACACTAATTACCTCTAATCGCGATTAATGAGAAGAAGTTACTATTCACCAAAAAAACATTTTCATCCCATTGAACCAGATTTTACATACTAATGACAACCATGTATGTTGGATTTTAATAATTCAATATACATTAGTGTTAAACTTTCATTTTACTGAAATATCGGTTTGCTTGATTACCACTTAGTGGTTTCACTATTCATCAAAAATTGGAGTTTTTCAGAAAATTACCAAAAATTCAACCTAAGCGATATTTGATATTCCGAATTCAAAAATGATGTCTATTTTATAAAATTAATAACATATAAGTTATATTAATTAATTTAATAATTAATTACCGCTGTCAGAACAAATAGCGTGTTTTTATGAAACAATATATATCAAAAGATTGACAATAGTTCAACTCAAATTTCAAAGTGAAATTAATTCCAATGAACACTATTTGATTAAATGGTAAAAATATATTCTAATTTTACATTAAAACCAATTAAAAATATAATATAATCATATAAATAAATTATATTAAAAAGTGGTTTTGAATTAAAATACAACATTTTTCACTATTCATTAAAAATTGAACTTTTTCAGAAAGATACCAAAAATTTACAAAAAGTAAATTATGATGTCCTGATTCTAATGAAGAATTTAATTTTGTTAAATATAACACATAAAATTGTCAAAAAGTGGATTTAACAGAGGTTCACCATCAAAAGGCGGTTAATCGACCTTTTAAAGAATATTTGAATGTTTACGCTTAAAAAAAATTGGATTCATTCACATTTTTAATCCTGTAACATTTATTGAAAAAAAAAATATTTGACAAACATATATAATAATTTTGTCGTCATTTCTGTTCATTCCCGCCATTACAACGGCTAGGCATTAACTACCAAAATAATATTATTTTATTATTAGAGTGCAACGTACGATTTCAAAGAAACTCGTTGTCGCGTATTGGGTATGCCATCGAGCATAGCGTTCCCTTTAAAGTAATATTAATATTTTATTCACAAATATGGATAAATATAAAAATGTCATATTCTTTATTTACCTGGGGTGTTACATCCTTCCCCCCCTTTTAGGAATTCCGTCCTCGCAATTTTAAAATTGGGCTCAGAAACATCATTGAAAATACCACATCAAAACAAGAGTTAATAAAACAATCACTTTAAAAGAAAGAAAGAGGAGTACAGAGGTCACCCGAGTTAACCCATACTGGGATTCCATGTAAGAAAACATGGCCATGGAAGAAAATAAAGGGTCATGTTCTGAGGGAGAGTGATAGTAAACAAGTCTAGGAGAAAGTTAACAATAAAATAAATCACAAACTTGTAAAGGGTTAAACAGTATTCGGTTCCCTAGTAGGAAATGTTAATAGACAACATTTTTGTTTTAAGTTACTTTTTAATAATTAATTTATTCATAAGGAAACATAATTACTTTTCATGTTGACTTTCAACTTTTATTAGATTTATTACACAAACTCATACTTTCCCCAAAAGACGAGTATTTAGGAAGACTTGTTCTCATTAAGAGTACTATAATCAACTTCTAGAGAATCACCTAATCCACAAAAGAGAACTATATAATTCCCATGTCTTTAGACTTTAACCAAAACCAAAACCAAAAATGTTATTACAAGATTAGATAATCTAGAAAAGGATAACCCTTTATACAAAGAAAATCTATTCTTAATCTCCAAAATTTGTCCAACCAAACCCAACGTTCAACGAGGACCATTCGATAAACTATTTGTCCATAAAATTCTTCAAATTAAACCAATCTAAGATGGAAACCCAAATATTTTGAAGGATTTGGTCACATAGTCTTCCAAGTTAAATCGTAACATTTATCTCCAAACTACATCAGTTGCTCTTAAAGTCTCGTATTGAAAAGTAATTAACCTAATCACATATCCTCCATGATAGGTTAATAATTTTCATAAATAACCCAATATCAACTTACTCTTAATTCATAAAATCATCTAACTAAAAAGAATCTGTCAAACTAACCAGGGACTTCACGTAGTACAGTGGTAGGCGATAAATACCAGTTGCACTTTTTTTGTGGGTTCGATTCCCGCAGCTTTGTCTGATGCGACATGTTGTCACACGGTCTGCATGTTGTCCTTTTTATAAAACACCAAAAATAACCCTAACATGTTTAAACCTCAATAGTTTACTTATACCTTTAATTTTAATCCAAATTCATTATGATCTCAACACCTTAATTCTTGAAGTCTTATTTCACCACCATAAGATAAAATAAAATGATTCCCAAAGTGAATAACATCATACCTTGATCATGGCGTCCACTCTGTTTCATCGTCATCTTGCTCACGTAGGTAGAAGTCCCATTCATTACAACAATGATTTATAGATCCTTCAAAATAATTTGCTTCCTCCATCCAAATACACCTTGTGCAACATGGGTCATATGGGTGTTCACAGAAAAACAGTTTTGGAAAATAATCATGTATGACATATAATTCCAAAACATCTGATAAAAAATGATTTAAAAAAAATAGTCGGACGGAAATTGAGTTGAAACTTTCTATCATTGTTATTTTTAAAATACCATAAGTATGTTATGTGAGACTATATTTTAAAAGAAAATATAAATAGGTTGTGCAAGGGTCTCCTTCCTTAACACCATTTTTAAAATAATAATATGCTTCAAATTCTTGTGATAAGGTAAAATATT
The DNA here is from genome assembly GCA_963277665.1 of Viscum album. NCBI lineage: Eukaryota > Viridiplantae > Streptophyta > Magnoliopsida > Santalales > Viscaceae > Viscum > Viscum album. The sequence goes on from OY728145.1 coordinate 1,497,447,248, forward strand.
TGAAAATACATTGATAATATTTACCTCTCTTGAAAACATGAGAATATTTTGAAAATAGTATTTTTCTAAAAACAACCCATGATCCACGATGATAACGAGTTATAGCGGAGGTGTTTGAAATCTCAAAAAAATGCTTTCAAGTGAGTTGTATGCTAGAAAAAGTTTCACAATCATCCGAAGATGACATTGCAATAATTATTGCAAGCATGTCATCAGGAAGAGATAGGAATGACATTTGAGATCCTCCTCCTTCCATTCGTAACCGACTTTAAATGACCTGAAAAAAAGTTATAAAACAAGGATTTAACTGAAATAATTGTTATAGGGACTAATCATGTGCCTCACAAAAACTCATAATCCCTAAAGTTGTCTAAACCGACCTTTGATACCTACTATAAGGCCCCAGCCTTAATCCTTACATAATCATGAGTTATCTCAAGATTACACGTTGAGGATCTTTTCAGGTTTAGAGTTTTAGAGAATTAGGACATAGTTATTACATCTCAAAGATTACAAAGTAGACACATCTACTCAGCTTACATTTTTTTCACAAAATATAAACTCTTGAACAAAAGAGTCATGTCTAGTTCCTTGTGTTTGGACAGCTTGACATTTCTTGATCCCATCCTTGACCCTATTCAACTTTAGGTCATGTGAAAAACATTTCAAAAACATGGAATGAACATAAAAAGCTCAGTAAGGGTTATAGAAATATGGAAGGGAAACATGAGTTCATATATACATAAGGATGAAATCATACTTTACCCATAAAACATAGGAACTTTTACATACCTCATCAAATCATGAATAAATCCTAGAAATCATAATACATAAAAGTATCTTGAGGCATTCATAACATTCTTACATAGGGAGTAACCCTCATGGTTACATTTGGAATACCCATCACAGTATATTCCCTAAATCTTTTCGGAGAAACCGTATCGTTTCACTCCTTCGCGTTACCCAATGCATTGGAGAGCTATATCGGGCTCACCAGCCCGTAGTTTATCACGGAACCACCCGTCTTCATAAAAATTCACAAGAACCTCAACATAATCATATCACATAAAACATGAATAAAGGAAACATAACATTCCCACCTTTCAATCACAAGATATCAATACAACACATTGATATAAAAACATTTTGAAAACCATTTTCAATACCAAAATAAAACATTTAATAAGGAGAATTTTGAATCAAAGTGTCCCATACCACCTTGAAGCTTTTAACATTTTAAACCATTAATATCCATATAAATAAATCCTTAAAACCATTTTGAAAACATGGATATTAATAAGAACATGTCATTAAATCATTTAAAGCGATATTTTGGTCAAAGGGTTTTTACCAAAATTAGAGACACTTGAATACAATAATTGAGGAATAAAATTTAATCAGAACTTTATAATATCATGAGAATAAATGTATTCATGATATAATATTCCAAAGGACGGTATATATACCATATAAGAGTGAATCAGTGCATAACAACAATGAAGTCTCAATAGGGATGTAAAATGTGATGAAACCCCTTATAAAGAAGGTATCCTTAAATTAAGGATAAATCAATCTCAAAATTATGTGTGAAAATTATAAATACACCCAATATAATTGGATATTATGTGTAAAACAATAAAAGGGAATTCACAGATATTCAAAAGATGACATATTCAATAACTACATGTTGAACCCAAAGAAATCGAAATTGGGTTAAGAAGTTCCCTTGACAGCCTAACGGTGTCACCTCAAAATGAGTTGATGAGAGATAAAAATCTTATCTCATACCTTGGACATAAAATTTACATAAATAAGGATATATGAGAACATATCCCAACATAAAAATATGTAAATTAAAATACCCAACAAAACGAAGTCTTTTTAAAAAGAGGAGGGTGAAAGGTTCCCTTACTTACTTGGGTATCTTTCAAAACATACACCCCATGAAAGAAGGACAATAAATCATTGATGTAAATACTCATAAACGAAATTATATTACACAAAGAGTAGAATAATCTACAGTCCATACACCACTCAAAGGAAATTGTGGTAAATGTAGCATAAATCTCACAGGAATAAAAGTGAGATGAAAAATTCTTTACGAAAACTCGGCAGCCTAACGACGCCACTCAAAACTTCCAAAATGGATTGATGAAAGAGAATAGGGTCTATAATCACATGAACCTAAAAATTAAAGTATGATTAATATAAAAGAACATCCCAATAACAAGAAATATGAGATTTAAAAGGAATGACATAAAAGAGTGTACTAATAAAGAAAGAGAGGAGTAGGATCCCTTCTCTCAGGTCCGACTTCACTCGAACGTTCTCTAACGTCCTGAATAATAAACATGAGTTAATTTCTACTTTTTTATTAACCTTATTAAAGTTCATTATTCCTTTTATATCACTTATTTCAATGTTATAAACATTATGTAATCATTTAAATTAGTAATGATTGTTTTTTCAATATTTGGTTCTTTAGTCGAAAATGGACTTCCTACAATTACATGTTGTTTGTGTGGTCAAAGGTTCATTATATCCAGAATGATATTCATGATTTGGATATAATATATATCATATATATCCAGCATATAAATGTATTTATAATATTACATAATCATTTAGAGGTAATAAATGAAATGCACCGTTCTTGGAGACGGTAAGTCGTATGAACGCATGAACGCTGCTTTCATTTCTATCTCATACTTTAATGGAAAGAAACAATAATGATATATAGGTATATTATAATTCCAGTATAAAATCATATATAATATCTTTAAATCCATCCTTTATACATCCCACGCATGGAATTAACGAATCAAATCACTTTGAGGGGGCGGTAGTCCGCACTTCCTAAAATGAAATTATTGTGTTTACCCACAATGGAAACCATAAAGGTATGAAACAAATGAAAATACAGAAGCTTAAGTAAAACATAAACATATCATATATCATATATAAATATAGTTTCATCTAAATGGCCACCTTTGGAGGTGTTATATGAGTGTTGAACAATCATCGTTCTGGGATGCAGAATTTCGCCATCCACGGAAAGCGTATGTTATTTAACCATTTGATGTAGTTGTGTGAGAGTGTAGCTCGAACAAATCTTATAAAAACATCCTATTATATTTAAGATACTGGTGTTGTTACAAAAGAAGTAAATAAAAAGATTTTAGGGGGTTGGATAAGCAAAATAAAACAAATGAACATGAGAGAATGAATTACATTTAAAAGTGTAACTCATTTTGATTTGAGCCTAAAAGCTTCCTTTGAAAGAATTATGCCCAAAGGTAATCCAATAGGATGAGGAGAGGGATGTGGAGAGAGTAAATGGGCAGGGTATGGCTGATCCAAAGGCTTGTGGAGTGTATGAAATGAGGTAGAGGTGGGGGCCTTTTATAAGAGGAGAGGAGGGGCACTTTTGGAAATCATGAAACTATTATTTTATTTTCAAAAGTGTTTCGAATTTATAAGGTTCCAAATTGATATATTTAGAAGATAAGATGATAAGTCTCCTAAATATTCCCATAAAATAGTTTTTGGACAAGTTTAGGTCGTAGATTTTATATTATCGTTTCATTTTATTTAAATTGTTCATTAATGAGGTCATTGTTGCATCATCATGATGTCGTAATTAAATTAATTTATTTAATATATAAAAATTATAAAAAAAACTATGATGTAGGAAATATTCTTACCTTTCTAATTAATATTTATAGTCAAAATTCGGACTTGTGTAACCCCACTTAAAAACTGTATTAGTAACACAACTCATGTTTGTGTCAATTTAATTTTAACATTAAATAAATATATATTAATGTCATTTTCCAACCAAAGTGGCTCCATGGGGTCCCAAAGTTGACCCATGGGTTGTCTTGGTCGGCCATGACTCATAAAATAGGGGTAGGACAAGTTTCATTGTGTTTTCATATTTTTATAATATCATTTTTACCTTAAATTACACTAATTACCTCTAATCGCGATTGATGAAAAAATGTGACTATTCACGAAAAAAAAAATTTTCATCCCATTGAACCACATTTTACATACTAATTACAACCATGTATGTCGGAATTTAAAAATTCAATACTCATTAGTGGTAAAATTTCATTTAACTAAAAAATCAGTTTGCTTGATTATAGCTTAGTGGTTTCACTATTCATCAAAAATTGGAGTTTTTTTGAAAATTACCAAAAATTCAACCTAAGATGTATTTGATATTCCGAATTCAAAAATGATGTTTATTTTATAAAATTCATAACATATACGTTAGTTTAATTAATTTAATAATTAATTCCCGCTGTCAGAACAAATAGCGTGTTTTTATGAAACAATATATATCAAAATATCGACACTAGTTTAAGTCAAATTTCAAAGTGAAATTAATTCCTATGACCACTATTTGATTAAATGGTAAAAATATATTCTAATTTTACATTAAAACCAATTAAAAATATAATCTAATCATATAAATAAATTACATTAAAAAGTGGTTTTGAATTAAAATACAACATTTTTCACTATTCATTAAAAATTGAACATTTTCGGAAAGATACCAAAAATTTACACAAAGTAAATTATGATGTCCCGATTCTAAAGAAGAATTTTATTTTGTCAAATATAACACATAAAATTGTCAAAAAGTGGATTTAAAAGAGGTTCTCCATCAAAAGGCGGTTAATCGACATTTTAAAGAATATTTGAATGTTTACGCTTAAAAAAATTGGATTCATTCACATTTTTAATCCTATAACATTTATTGTAAAAAGCAAAAATATTTGACAAACATATATAATAATTTTTTAGTTATTTCTGTTCATTCCCGCCATTACAACGGCTAGGCGTTAACTACCAAAATAATATTATTTTATTAATAGAGTGCAACGTACGATTTCAAAGAAACTCGTTTTCACGTATTGGGTATGCCATCGAGCATAGCATTCCCTTTAAAGTAATATTAATATTTTATTCAAAAATATGGATAAATATAAAAATGTCATATTCTTTATTTACATGGGGTGTTACAACTTCAATTTTAAACTCATATTGATCTTATTCAGTATCAGAAAAATTTCTATCTTTTTCCACATAAATCAAGTTCACTTGGGGATTATAGATCCTCAACTAGGAGTTTCATTGAATGAAAAATATTTAAATTAACAATATCTCCTCCAAATCCTAGTGAAAGTTTCCCATTGTGAATATTGTTGATTTCATTATCTGTTTTTAAAAAAAGGTCTCCCCTAGATGAGGGGAGAATGTGTCCTGAACATATCAACCTCCATATCAAAAACATATATGTCAACATGTAATAACATGTCTATCACATTAACAAGAATATCCTCTATTACTCTAGCAGGTATGGTGGTACTTATGTTGGAATATTGAATGATAATTCTAGAGGGTTTTAAGTATCCAACTTGACAATATGAGTAGACAGAATGTGGCATGGAATTTATGGAGGCCCCTAGATCAAGAATAACATACTTGGATTTATATTTCCCAATGGTATAAGGAATTGTAAATGTTCCAGGGTCTTTACACATGATAGGAAGGGCATGTTTAATAATAGATGAAACATTCCTTCATACTTTTACTCTCCCACCTCCTTTGAACTTTCTCTTGTTTGTAGACATTTATATTAGGAAACTTGAATACCTTGGAATTTTTTTCATAACAATAAGAAAAGAAATATTGACCTGGTATTTATTGAATGTTTCCAAAACCACCTTATCTAATTATTTTTTAGCATAGACATCACTTGTGGTTAATAAAATGGATAATGCAGTTGAGGTTTGAATATTTTTTGGGTGATCTGAGTATGTAATGGAGAAATATAAGGACCATAAATCTTCTTCCATTAATTCATTGTTCTATTAATTATTATTTCCTCTCTTGACTTTTTCTTTCTATATAATTCATATTTTTTTCATTTTTATCAAGGGTATGATTTTCTTTAATAGTGCTGGAAACATGATTGATGTTCTCAATTTGATGGTTGTTCAATTATTTTCCACTCCTAAGTTCAATTTCGGTCACATTTTCCTTTCCATTTTTTATCAGATTAACATGTTTTTTTGAGAGTAAACCAAAACTCATTTTTTTTATGAAACTAACACTAGAAGAAAGTGGTCCCACATAAATCATCATTGTATTCATTTTTTTCTCTTGTTGTTTCGAGTATTATTTTAGTTATTTCATTTCATCTTGTTAATTCTTCATTGCCTCTTTAGGTTTCCTATCAGAGTTTTTTGTGGGATGGGTAGGCTGAATTTTGCCTCTAGAATGACCATTGGGGTTCTCATTGAAATATATTAGTTTATAATTACATGATTATCCTAGGAATAATCCTCTTGGTTGTTTAGGATGAAAAAATATTTCATTCGAGATATTGTTCCATCCCTGATTTTTATTTTGGTTGTTTGGAAATGGCCTTTGTTGGTTTAATTAAAATGGACTTCCATGAAACAATGCATTGCAGTTCTCTGGAGGCACTTTCATTTTTGGTCATTGGTCATTAAAATGTTTTTTCAAATAACAGATACCAGAGTCGACTTTTATTTATAATGCTGCATTAGGTTTCAGTTGTGGTGGGGGTGTTAGAAAACTTCATTAACCTTACCATGGGGTTAAGATCAGATTGTTGACTAGCAATTGTGTTGTTTTCAGGACAAGTAGTAGGGTATTATAGTTTAACTTTGACATGAATAAGTCCTCTTATTCAAAATTATTTTAAATCATAGACCATGATTTTGATTAGAATCCAAGTGAAAACTGGTGTCTTACCAACTAAAGCTCCACCCACAATAACATCGATCATTCTTCAATCAGTGAGGCACAATCCTTCATAAAAGTATTGAATGAGATCATGGACACTAATTTAATGATGGGTTTAACAAAAAAAAAGACTTTTGAACCTTTTCCAGTATTCATGAAGTTTTTTATCCTTGTGTCTTCCTAATTCGGCAAATCGACTTTCGAATGGAGGATATTTTTGAAGTAGGAATTTTTTTTTCAAGGAACATATTTTTAATTCATTACACTTTGTAGTCAAGGTTGAGTGAGAAAAAAACCATTCCATAGTAACTGTTTCTAGAGAAAAAGTAAATGACCTTAGATTCATTTTATTGGCATTAACTCTATGATATTTCATTTTGACACATATGTAGTTGAATTCTGGATGATGTTTATGTGGTTCTTCACCAGGAAACCCATTGAATTTGGGAAGCTGGAGGATGAAACCAGACTTGATTTCAAATCCAGCAGGGTCATCATGGTACTCTATAGGATTATCATGATTTTCAACATATGACGATGCCAATTCATTCAACATTAAATTTTCAGCCTTTTGGATTTTAGTTTCATCTATGTTCTTCAAAGGAGAGTTAGTGGATGATTCATAGTTTTCATCTTGGGGTTAGTAGATCTAACCTTAGTGTGAAATGTTCTACCAATTTTAGGATTCAAACGTAACAAATTTGAGTCAAAAATTTGGTTCATGCATGAAAAAAATAAATAAAAGAAACTCCAGCAACCTCACTGACAATGACGTGAGTTGATGTTGGAGCTTTTTGTGTCACTAAAACCTCAATCAATATTTTTTTCCTTATAATGTTGTAGAGTGGTGACCACATGATTGTCTCTCAAGGAGGTTGTAAATCATGTTCCAAAACATCACTTCTTTTATTTTTGCAAAAATGCAAATGGGGATTTGATTAATAGTTTGAAAATAGAATATAAATTAAATAATAAAGTTAAATAATATTAATGGAAAGGTAAATTGGGTTTGAAATCATGATTAGAACAGTTGACGCAAACAAGCTTTACCCACTCGGACCCTCCCATATTCCATGTATATAAAAATTACAATTAATTTAAAGTCATAAATGTACCCCCAAGGACCCCAAAGTGTTCACTCAAATTCGAATAAATATAATATTAATAATTCAATATGATTGTGGTCCTACCAATATAAGTGACTCAATTACTTAAATACCTCCTTGTAATTGAACCTAATTGAATTTTCTATGCTCCATTGCAAGACCTCACCGAATAATTTTAAATAGAAAAATAAATTGATCTACATTATATATAGAAGAATAATCAATAATTTTTTTGGATCTATTTTGGAAGATTACCATGTGTAAACCTTGATGAATTTTTTTCATAAATGTTTTGTCTTTTCACCCTCAAAATTTTAGATTAATTGGGCACCATATGTTGGGGTTATGAATTTTTCATTGGCGGTTTCATTTTCTGGATGCAGGTTCCATGAAGCCTCCTTAAACAAATATGTCTTTAAATGGCCACCATAATGGATTAAAAATCCAATGAAATTAAATTAGTGAACGTACATTGGGGTAATCTTCCATCTCTATGTTAAGTTACCTCATTTGGAGGTGTTTAGGCCGAATTGTGTTAGTGTTACGAAGGAGGGGTCCATGAGTCCACATGAAAAAATCTTCATATTCATTGATTTTTTTAGTTCACAAGATGCTCAAATTTTCCTCTGGTCTAGAAAAAAAGATAATGGAATTAATATAAGGATGAAAAAAATTATAATCACAAAATATGGATATTTATTTTATGATAAATGACCAAAATACCCATGTGATAAAAATCTATAAAAAATCCAGAATTTATAAATTTATACATTTTCTCCCAAAACACACTCTAAATTCAAAATTGTTACAAATAAAGTCAAATTAGTAAATTGGTGAGGTTTAAATAATTTATACAGACCTTAAAAATAGTGTAAATAATCGCTCTATCAGGTACATTACTATTCATTGAGGTCATGTTAGTACTAAGAAGGGTATATTACACTTTTTAAGGATACATTACTATTCTAAAGGGTGTGTTACTATAAAAAAGGCTATGTTAGTTTTCATAATGGTATGTTACTATTAAAATTTTTTATGTTTTTCTTATAAGACCATAAATAACTCACTAATGACAATTTTGGATAACAATTTTCTGAAAATCAAAACAAAGAAGAGGTAAAATTATATTTAAAGGCTAGTTATACATTTCGACACAAAATAATGTTTCATGATTTTCATTTATTTTATTTAAACATTGGGGTGTTATATCATTAATGTTCTAAATAACCTGATAAGAGATTGATTGAAAAACAATGTGATTATTTCTATCCTACATTTCTAAAATACAAATTAAAAATTGGTCAATTCTAAATGCATACACAGACACCAGAAAGGGATTGAATAAGTATCATTGATGCTTATCTAATAAAAATAATTAATGAAATAAGAATCAATTTTCCTCATATAAAAAATGTTATAATATATATTAAATCTAATGCCTTAATGGAAATGTATGATGTTTTATATATAATAATGGAGGATGTGAAGAAACAATACGGTAAGGAAGAAGGAATAATTATGATAGAATGATGTAGAAAAATAATATTCTTCCCAATGCTCCATTAGAAATAAGATGTTATAGAAACAATGGATTTACACATAATGAAAACCATTATACTAATAAAATATATTGAGATGATAATTACTTTCAAAAACCTCTTACATCATTATAAATGGTATAAAAATACAAAAAAATGACCATTGATGTTGATATATATAATTAAGTGAATCTAGTTTCAATTATAATTCACAATAAATTTTTGGAAGTCATGTGTCATTTAAATTATCACAAAATATTAGCTATTGAATTAATAATAAAATCACTTGGTGGATTCAACACCTTATTTACTGATTATGAATCTTCATTATAGATTTTGGAATTATGATTCAATGAAGTTCAATAATAAATCCATTTCATTAATTTGATGTAATACTAGAAATATAAAGGCATTATACAAAAATAATCAGTATTCAATAATGAGATATGTTAAAACAATCATATTTTAAACTACCTAATGAAAATATATTAGTTTATGGATTACTATGATCTATCGTTGAAAATTAATTTTATTATAGGAGTCAAGATACCTAATTACGAGGTATGCTTAGCTCAAGTTATTATGGAAAATTAATATTGGCATTTTATGATGTAAAATGATGTATTCTATATGATAATTGTAATCCCCCAACCCCAGTTTCCCAGATTCAGTGCATTATTTTAATACATTTGCATGATTACAAGGAATCAAGTCCCGAAAGACTGATCAGTTTAGCAGTCTTGGAAAGTTGATTACATACATGAACGTTAAATTAAACATTATAATATACAACACCAAAAGAAAATCCTTCGAGAATGCCATTGTTCCCTTAGCTTAACCCTGAATCTCAAACATAAAACACTTCATGGGATCCTGGTAAAATAAAACATATGAAAGGGATGAGATCAGATGCTCAGTAAGGGTAAATAATGTAGCAGAAGCTATAAATGTTTAAGGAAATATGTGTAATAAAAACAATAGCCTTTTAAACATAAAATTGAACATAATATGGAAAAAATAAATCAAACATTACCATATAAACATGCACATTGATATTCTACTAGTCGAATAATCACATGCAATAACTAATTTCATAATGAGGGAATGTATAATGCAATACTTTAATTTCTATGTCAAGGCCTCGTGCTTGGACCTAGGGGATAACTATAACTATTCCCTAACTTGGAGAGCCTCTTTAACTGGAATCCATCCCGTAGCGCCTCTATAACCGGACTCTAACACGGAGATCCTCTGTAAACAAACTCCATCCGAAAGGGTCTACTATTATTGGACCCCACGATAAAGGGATTACTTTTACAAGTCCCCAATCCAGAACATACTATACCAACACATTCAACTTAAGAATATGTTGAAATATAACATAAACATTCGTATTAAAACTAACATAAGAAATGCCAATACATTAATGATAAACCATTATTGTCATAAAAATAACTCATCCATAGTCAAACATATCAGAAAACCTTCAATACAATATGAAGGATTGGTATCATAATAAATAAATTTCAAACATGTTTAAAATACAAAAATGGAAGTTGATATAAATGAAAATGATTTGTAAAACTCTTTTTGGGAAATGTCCTTTTTCAATCAAAAAATTTATAAGTCAAAAAAATTATAAATGAATAAATTTAAAGAAATTTTTGAATCAATGTGTCCCATAACATTTTGAAGCTTTTTAAAGGAATTTAGTTTTTAAAAACATTCATGTCCAGATATATATATCTGTAAAACCATTTTGAAAACATCGACTTTAATGAGAAAGGTTTTGAAGAAAAAATATTTTAATATTTTAAAATGATATTTTAAAAAAAGATTCCCATAAAAATAATATATTTGAAAAATCATTTATGAAACATAAACATGGATAATAAATATGTCCCAGTAGATAGTTACGTAAAAACAATCTCTGATAAAAAAGGGATTGTGAAATTAACCCTTACCAATTTGGTATCTTACAAAACATACACCCCATGAAAGAAGTATCATACAAAGAATATGTAAATACCTATAAATTAATGTTTATTAAATGAAAAATATAATTATGGGTAGTACATTCACTACACAAAAGGTAATAGTGGAAATATAGCAAGAATCTCACGGGAATAAGAAGTGAGGTGAAAACACCTTACCTTGCACTTTGATTTGGTTGATGGTAATTTTATCCTCCTGTATAATGACCATTGTATGTTATTAGATTATACAAGAACTATATTAATATTTATTATATCATAATTCATTTATGAATTTATACTACCCATTGAATAATTATTTTATCATTTCGGGTAATAATTTCTTTCTTTATTGTACGTATTTTAACTTTTTATTTTTTACCATACCATTTAGATCATGTTTTAAATACTTCGAGAATAAAAACACAGATTTATATATCATATATATTTAGAATATAAATATTTATAAGAGATAGATATATGAAATGGAAAACACCGTTTATTGAGATGTAGGTCGTACTTATCCATAAACGTTGTTTCTGTTTTCCTAACGTATTGAACAGAAATAAGGAAATAAGATACATGTAAGTACATAAATACATAAACACACACATATATATATAGTAGAATTATCATGTTTTATATTATATACTTATTTGTAATATATATTTGTATAATCGTCGAGGAATGGTGAACATGGAAATGAATATCATCGCGTCGTAGAGACGGTAATCTGTACGTATGCATGAAAAACAATATAATTTCCTAAAAGGTATGAAATTGGATGGTATATTAATTTTACAGAGACATTAGAATGTTAATTTCATTATTTATAAACATATTACTCATCATTATATCCATCCAAATAACATATTGTTGAGTAAAAAATCATACCATGACATGGAGACGGTAAGTCGTACGTACGCACGCATGGTGAAATTATCATTTATAGGATGGATAGAATAATGACTATGGTTGTGCCATATTTATAATAACATCATAATATATATATAAGGTACTAAATTTATTATTTTGGTATGGTAAGAACAAAGAAAGAGTAAGTGGAAGAATAAAAGAACTTGAAAGAGGGTGGTGAAATCATTACATCTTCTTCAGATTCTTCCTTTTGAGTTGATCAAAAGGAGACATTAAGATGGATTTTTGACCAATGGAAGGTCTCTAGGATGAAGTTAGGATATTTGGGAGGATATTTGGGTATGGTTTGGCCCAGAAAAATTGCTTTTTAGGTTTGAATTTGAGATAAGTGGATGTGCCCTTTTATAAGAGGGGTGAGAGGCACCTTATGAAAAACATAAAATGTTATTTTATAATAAATTCAATTTCGGTTTATAATGGATGAAAAATGGATTATTTAAATTATAATATGGTTATGGGTCGAAAAATACTAAACCAACAGGCTTTTTACAGGTTTGGGTCACTATATTAATATTATCATTTATATTTAACTATTAGTTAAATAGTTTGACATTTACGATGTCTCTTTTTATTTTTATATTATATAGTTAACCAACATAATATAAACATCCATTAGAACTCCAAGTCATTAATTTATGAAATATATAATATTATTTAAGCCATTTGTCCAAACCATAGATTTTTAAGAATAGAATACCAATTAATAATATAATATTTGTTTTAAAAACTCTTTTATGTCAATTTTGACACTATTTGGTATTTGTTTTTTTTTCTAAATTAATAACAACATTATTACATCTAAAAAAGTCATTTTATCAACCCCAATATGTCATAGTAACCTATAAAATTAGTTGTATTCATAAAAAGTCTCAAATTAATTTTTTTTGGGTATTTGTAATATCAATTAATTTAATATTTAATTAATAATGTAATTACATCGTCATCATTTTGTCATAAAACAATTAAATGATTTAATGTATGAAAATTATAAATAAAATACCATTATGTATAAAATATTTTTATCTTTCAAATTAATATTTATAGTTTAATTTATCTTATGTGTATCCATATATTAAAAATGTTTTTTTATTAAACTTTGAATTTAACACTATTAACTCTTCTTTGAATTTATTAATAATAAATGTTCGAATCTAATCCATGTGGACCTAAAGGATAATATTTTTTTCCAAAGTTTTTTTTTGGTCTAATTACACTTATCCAATAGAATTATGACATTTTTTAGGTAATAATAATGTCATTCGTACCTTTAATTATGCTATTAACATTTAACCGTGGTAAATAGAAGTCAAAAGTTACTATTCCCAAAAAAATATTTATCTTATTGAACGAAATTTTACTTACTGATATCAACTATCTCTCTTGGATTTTTGAAATTCAATTTACATAAGTGGTAAAATTAAGTGTTAGGTAAATTTACAAATGCTTTTAGGAAGTGGGTAAAAGATGATGAAATTTCAATAATTATATATATATATAAACTTATTATAAAATGACTTCAATGAATTATATTGAACTTATATAGGTATTATGTATATATTTTGACAAAAATAAATTTAAATGAAATAATTAATTATTTAAATTAAAAGTCCATTTTAACCAATAACGCAGTTTTTTTGATTGTTCATTAAAAATTTAATGTTTTTAAAAACCTAGAAAAACTTCACCCTACGCTATTTTTGATGTTAAAAATTCAAAAATGAAGTCTATATTACTAAATTAACAATATATAAATTTCGTTTATTAATTTAAAATTAATTCCCACTGTCAAAACCAAAATGCGTATTTTTTAAAAATAATAACTATCAAAAGATTGACACTTGTTTTTGTCCAATTTCAAAGTGAAATTATATAAAATGACTATCATTGGATTAAATAGTTAAAATATAATCTATTTATATTTACAAACCATTAAAATTTATAATTTAATACTATAAATGTTTTTTATTAAAATGTTTTTCAGTTAATATATATTATTATTCACTATTCACCCAAATATGAAAGTTATCAGAAAAACACCAAAAATTTATTGATACTAAATTCTTATGTACCGATTTTAAATAACATGTTAATTTTTTCAAATAGAATATATAAAAGTTTCAAATATTGTATTTAAAAATGTTTCACCATTAAAAGGTGATAAAATTGCAATTTTTTTGAAAGATACTTCTTTTATCTGAAAAAAATGAATTTGTTCTTACATTATGTCTTAAAAACTAATAATATGGATTATAAAATTATAAGGATTAAATAAATTTCAAAATAGATTTAATACTATCCATAACCACTTTTGAACAACTAGTTTGTCAAGTAATGATGCGCTAGAACTCAGTGTTGGTTGTAGTGCATGTTATTGAATTGCATAAAAGAAATAACATACTATGAATTATTGGGGTTTACATTCTTCCATCCTTCAATAAATTAAATCCTCACAATTTGAATTTTTTTTAAAATAAATGGTTGAAAATAGAAAATACATTTGTGAAAAAATCCACATCAGATTTTGGGTTAATAAAATTTAGTCTTAATAAAAGGAAAAGGTAAATGAAAGGGTCACCACGAAATTATGATCTCGATTTGGAGAACATTTTTTGAAATTAGAGAAATATAATTTGATGCAAAATTTAAATATTTATATGGAGCGATTGAGGTCATCAATCACAAACATGTGTAATATTGAGGGCCACAAATCCATCAATCTATGATGATTTAAAATACCATCAGTTCAACAAAACAAAAGGTACTAGGAAAACACATTTTTGGTTTTAAGATCTTGTCCATAAATATTAAGAATTAATTTACCCATAGAATAAGAGGGAAGAAATTATATATATATATATATTTGACAATTAGAGTTTTATCCTTCAACTAATTCATACCACAAACTCATCTTTCACTCCCAAATATTTAAAAAAAAATTCCCTTTATCCTAATCGTATAGGGTTCCAAAATTAATAAATTTATAAATCAACTATAAGAACCTTTAAAAAAATAGATTATAAAATTCAGGGAATTAATGTAGTCCAGTGGTAGGCAATAAATCCCAATCGCACTATGGTTGTGGGTTCAATTCTCGTAGCTTTGTTCGACGTGACGGATTGTCACATGATGTGTGAGTTGTCCTTTTTATAACAATCCAAAAATAACCTTAATAACAATATCCAATTTCAAACATAATCCATTACAACCTTTAGACATATCCATTATACATCAATCCAAACTCACAGTAAAAAAATTTTAAAGATGTTAAACACAATGAAGATCCTTTTGGCCATGTAATAACATGTGAACACCATCATCATGTATTATTTTAAAACATTGTAACCCCCAGAATTACAATAAAACCTTATTGATTACATTAATGATCTTTTATCGTTTATATAGTAATGGATATATTCATTATATAAATTTTTGTTTAATATTCCAACATTGATGAAATAAAAAAACAATTAATCAATTCTAAGATAGTCCAGAATATCCAATATAATTTATACAAATCAATGACAGTAGTGGAAAAATGTATTTCCATCTCGGTTTTTTTATCATTTTGATGTCGATTTTTAAACGACGTCAATAAAGGTGGCGTTAAAAATATATGTTTCAACATCAGATTTTATAAACCGATGTCAAAAATCATCGCCACGCTGGTATTTGGAGTCGTTTTATTTAAAAACTAACACCAAATTTCAGGGCCTCGGGGATATTTGGCGTCAGTTTTTAAATAAATCGATGCCAAAAATCTTTCCCTAGTGGTCTTTGGCATCATTTTTTTAAACAGACGCCAAAATTCATGACCTCGGCTATCATTGGCGTCGGTGTTTTTGAAAAACGATGTCTAAATATGGTTTCTTCATGAGTTTTAATGTTGGATTTTGATAAAAACCGACGCGAAAAATATGTTTTATAAAAAAATATTTTCCATGTCAGTTTTAAAAAATCTTACTTTAATACCTCTAAAATATGAATATTGGAATATATATCGTTTCCCAAGCTTTGATTTTACTGGTTATGGAGCTAAAACGGACTTACGGATCAAAATTTATGGTCGCCGTAAGTTGTACATCTTTATGGGTCGATCGATACAACTTTCTTCGATGAATACATGAAAAAAAGAACCAAAATGAATATTTCAATAAAAAAATATAATTAATGATTGAAACTAACTTCAATTATTTTATTAGGCCATTTGAATCCATATGTTGTTTATCATTATTTCACTTTGGTTTTAAGGGAGAACTCACGCGGTAATGAAAACAGTGAGTGATAAAAAAAATTCCCAAAAACTAATGAATCTTATATGGATGTTTTATTTTTGTATCTCGATTAGAAGAATCTGTCATCATCATTATAAAAATTCTAATATTTTTAGTGATAAAGAAAACAATAATAATGAAATTAAAGGATGAAAATAAATAACTTGTACAAATTATCGATTGAAGAATATTTAAAATATTGATTGTATAGAAGATGTAAAAAAATGTTGAAAGAAAGAGGATAAAATTTTATATAGTGTGAATGAAAATTTCTACAGTGGTGATTCAATAAAATTTGAGTAGGATTTTGAAAATAAAAATGAGCATTGGGAAAAAAATTGATATGTGAAAGCAGCATATTTGAAATTTTACTTTTCATGTCGGTTAAATATATAATAGATGCTAAAAATATTCTCATATTGGGGTATTAACATCAGTTTTTGAAAAAAAGATTCCAAAAAGTGACTTTTAAAATCGTTTATTTGTAAAACCAACACAAAAAGGGTCTTTTAATGTCGGTTATTGAAAAAAACTGACGCCAAAAATCTAGTCATATAATCTTTAACTTCCAAACATCCATAACATTTGATCCTTAAGAACATTTTAACTCCACGACCTGTAATATTGAATCCTGGGAAATTATCTAAAACTTTTATTTTGTTCTTTGGTGATGGTTTTTTGTAAAATTGATGAAAAATAGGTTCTTTTAACGTCAGTTATTAAAAAAAAATGCCAAAAATCAAGTCATATAATCTTCAAATTTAAACTTCCATAAAATTTGATCCGTAAATCTGTTTTTACTCCATGACATGTAAAATTGAATATTGGGAAATTATCTAAAACTTTTATTTTGATCTTTGGTGTTGGATTTTTGTAAAACAGACGCCGAAATGGTCCATTTAACATCAATTATCAAAAATATCAATGCCAAAAATCAAGTCATATAATCTCCAACTTCCGACGTACATAAATATTGATCTGTAAGTCTGCTTTCGCTCCACAACCTATCAAATTAAATCTTTGGAAATTATCTAAAACTTTTATTTTGATCATTGGTGTTATTTATTTGTATAACTAACTCCAAAAAGGACCTTTTAACATTGGTTATTAAAAAAACTGACGCCAAAACTCAAGTCATATAATCTCCAACTTCCAACAACCATAATGTTTGATCCGTAAGTCCATTTTTGCTCCACAGCCTATAAAATTGAATCTTGGGAAATTATCTAAAACATTTATGGTGATTTTTGGCGTTTTTTTTGAAAAGCTGACGCAAAAAAGTGTCTTTTCATTTCGGTTATTGAAAAAAACCGATGCCAAAAATCAAATCATACAATCTCCAACTTCCGATTCCCATAACTTTTGATTTGTAAGTCTGTTTTCCCTCCACGACCTGTAAAAGTATATCTTGTAAAATTATCTAAAACTTTTATTATGATATTTGGTGCCAGTTGTTTGTAAAAATTACACAAAAATGGTCTTTTAACGTTGGTTATTTAGAAAAACCGATGCCAAAAATAAAATCATATAATTTCCAACTTCCGACGTCTATAACTTTTGACCCGTAAGTCTGTTTTCACTCCACGACATGTAAAATTAAATCTTGGGAAATTATCTAAAACTTTTATTTTGATCATTGGCGTCAGGTTTTTGTAAAACCGACGGCAAAATGGGTCTTTTAACGTCGGTCTCATAGAACCGACGTTAAACTACCAATGTTATAAACAATTTTTCCACTAGTGTGATCTCTTATTCCAAAATTAATTCCTCAGTATTTGGACCATATTAAGGTTTAACTTTCCTTCATCCATGTATTTTCCAAAAAATTTAACCTTTTTAGCTTCACATTTCATAAAGCCATATAATCTCAAATTTTCAATGAAATTGTTCTATAGTACAATCCTTATTTATCTTTATAATTTATATAACTAGTATATTTTTGATAAAGCTCTCAAATAAATAATTCTATAATAAATACTTAAGAACACTAGTCATTCCCTTTCTTCTGTGGTAGTATCATATTTTGATTATTATCTAATAGCATCATTTGTGTTATACTCTGATGACTGGGACATTGATTTGTATAGTGTCCCGTCACCTTGCAGATAAAGCATTTTACATTTGAAACTTTTTTCATTCCCTTTTAATCATGTACTTGGTGTCCTTTTACTCCACACATATAACAAACTCTTATTCCCTTCAATCACTTACCAAGGCTATTATTTCCACATTTATCACTTATGGGAAAATCCATCTTTCTAATTTTCCCTTTATCAAACATTCTCTTTACTATCCTTTTCTTTTCTTTCTTCCCTTAAAATCCATATGACTCAAAGAATTATTTAATTATCTTATTAACACATGATATTATTTTTCATATGTTAAGAATAAATGGGAGACTATATCCATTCTAAATTTTGTCTTAATATTATGAATGATATGATCCTTCTTACTCTTTGGATCATATATATTGCTGGAGTTCTCATTACTTCTACTATGATTCATTTCTAAACAATGTCATAAACTATTTCAGTTTATGAATCTCAATTCATAATTCCAAACTTCTATAACAGTCAACATAAATTGAACATTTTATGGATAAAATTCATAATCATAAAAAGGTTTTCTTTGAGGATGTATATAATCATAAACCCTTCCAAATGGTTTGTAAAGAAAATGAGAATTGTCATTAGAATATCCCTTGGGAGTGTCATAACCAAGAGTGTAGCAAGGTCTGTTGTCATGCACTAGTTCCCATTCGAGTATAGCACAAAGAGGTGTTTTAGGGTTTTACCCCTAGGTACATTTGTTCCAGAGCTACCTCTACCTGCTCATATATAGAAAGGGATGTATTTCTTGGAAAACTCACAAAATCTCTACATTACCAAAATTCAAGGATGTTCTTCTATACTAATCCTCAAAGTCTATCTTAGTGTAATGTGATCCAATCTAAGTTTTTCTGAATATAGCTTCAAAGGTTATTGCTAAACTTCCTTTGATACCAAATGTAATGCCCCAACTCTAGTTAACCAGATTCGGAGCATTTTTTTAATACATTTTCATGATTACAAGGAATAAAGTCCCAAAAGATTGATTAGATAAGTATTATTCGAAAATAGATTACATACATGAACGTTACATTACACCTTCTAACATACAACACAAAAAGAAAATCCTTTTCGAATACCATTTTTATCTTAGCTGAACCCTGCATCTCAAACATAAAACACTTCTTGGGATCCTGGGAAAATAAAATATAAGAAATGGGTGACCTCAAATACATAGTAAGTGTAAATAATATAGCAGAAGATATAAAATTTCAACACAAGATGTGTATTAAAAACAATATCCTTTTAAACATAAACATGATCATAATATGGGAAAAAGAAATCAAACATTACCATATAAATATTCACATGTATATTATACTAGTTGAATACTATCATGTAATAATTAATTTCATAATGAAGGAATGAATAATTCCATACCTTAACATCTGTGTCAAGGCCTCATGACAGGACCTAGGGGCTAACTATAACTGTTCCCCAACCTAGAGAGCCTCTATAACTGGACTCTATTTTAGAGAGAATCTGTAAACAATATCCAACCCGGAGGGCCTCTATAACCGGAATCCATCCCGGAGGGTCTGCTGTAACTAGACCCCAACCCGGAGGGATTACTTTTACAGGTCCCCAAACCGAAACATACTAGTCTAACACATTCATCTTAAGAAGAGGATGAAGTATAACATATTCATTCGTTTTAAAACTAGACTACACAATGTCAATTCATTAACCATAAATCATGAATGGAATAAAAATAACTCATCAACAGTCAAACATATTACAAAATATCAATATAATATGGAATATTTTTATCATAATAAATCAATTTTACACAAGTTTAAAATCTATCAAAGGATGTTGATATAGATGAAAATGATTTGTCAAACTCATTGTGGGAAATGTAATTTTTTCATAAGAACATTTAAAAGTCACATAATTTAAAAAGGAAGACATTTAAAGACATTATTGAATCAATGTGTCTTATACCACTTTGAAACATTTGAAAGGAATTAACATTTTAAAATCATTCATGTACATAGAAATAAATCTATAAAACCATTTTGAATACATGGAAATTCATGAGAAAGGTTTTAAAGAATAAATAATTAAAACATTTTAAATGTTATTTTAGTAAATGAGTACCTTAAAAATAATACATTTAAAAACTATTTTATGAAACATATACATGGATAATAAATATGTCCCAGTATGTACTTACATAAAAACAACCTTCGAGAATTAAGAGAATGTGTAATTTACCCGTAACAATTTTGTAACTTTTGAAATATACACCCTATGAAAGAAGTATCATACAATGAACATGTAAATACACATAAATTAAATTTTATTACACAAATAATACAATTATGGGTAGTACATATACCTTAAAAAAGTATTAGTGGCAATATAGCATGAATCTGACGAGAATAAGGAGTGAGATGAAAACCCCTTACATTGCACTTTACTTTGGTCGAGGGTACATTTAACCTCATGTATAATGACCATTGTATGTTATTATTTTATACCAGAACCATTTTAATATTTATTATATAATAAATGATTCATTTATGACTTTATACTACCCATTGAATAAGGATTTTAATATTTTGGGTAATAATCGCTTTCTTTATCGTACACATTTTATCTTGTTATTCTCGACCTTATCATTTAGATCATGGTTTAAATACTTCGAGAATAAAAAACATTATTCATATATAATATATATTTAGAATACAAATATTTATAATAGATAGATATGTGAAACAGAAAACACCATTTATGGAGATGGTAGGCCTTACGTATGCATAAATGTTGTTTCTGTTTTCATATCATATTGAACAGAAATAAGTGAATCAGATATATGTAACGACATAAATACACACACACACCCACATATATATATCTCAATTAGCATTATTTTTACATATATTACTTACTTATTAGTAATATATATTTTTATAATTGTTGATGAATGGTGAACATGGAAATGAATCTCATCATGTCATGGAGATGGTAATCTGTACGTGTGCACGAGAGACAATATAATTTTCTAAAATGTGTGGAATTGGATGGTATATTAATTTTACAGATGCATTATCATGTTATTTTTAAAATTTAAAAACATATTACTCATCATTATATCCATTCAAATAACATTTTGTTGAATAACAAATTAAACCACGACATGGAGACGGTAAGTCGTACGTATGCACGCATGGTGACATTATCATTCATAGGATGGATAGAATAATGAATATTTTTGTGACATATTTATAATAACATAAAATTATATATAAGTTACTGGAGTTATTATTTTGGTATGGTAATAACAAAGAACAAGTAAGTGGGAGAATAAAAGAACATGAAAGAGGGTGGGGAAATCATTACCTCTTCATCAGGTTCTTTATTTTGATTTGATCAAAAGGGATCGTTATGTTGGATTTATTAGAAATGTAATGCCTCTAATATAAACATAAGATAGTTTGGAGGATATTTATTTAGGGGTTGGCCAAGCCAAATGGATTTGGAGGTGTAAATTTGAGAGAAGGGGAAGTTCCCCTTTATAAGAGGGTTGAGGGCCACCATAGAAAAAACATAAAATACTATTTTTATACTAAATTCATTTTCAGTTTCTATTGTATCCAAAATGAATTATTTAATGGATAAGGTTGGAATGGGTATTAAACCACTCATCAAATATGTTTTAGACAGGTTTGGGTCACTATATTAACCTTATCTTTTAGATTTAACTCTTAGTTAAACAGTTTGATATTTACCATGTATCTTTGTATTTTTATATTATATGGTTAATAAACTAATAATAAAATTTCCAGAGAACCCCATGTGGTTCAAAAATTAAATATATAATAGTATTTAAACCATTTGGTTAAACCTTATATTTTTAAGATGCGAATACCAATTAAAAATATAATATTTGTTTTAAAAACAATTTTATGTCCATTTTGACACTATTTGGTATTTTGTTTTTTCTAAATTCATAATAGGATTATTACCTCGAAAAAAATTCATTTAATCAACAATAATATGTCATATTCACCTATAAAATTAGTTTAATTCATAAAAAGTCTCAAATTACATTTCTTTGGGTATTTATAATATTAATTATTTTAATATTTCATTAATAAGGTAATTACTGCATCATCATCATGTCATAATCAAATTAAATTATTTAATGTCTAAATATTTTAAATAAACTACCATTATATAGGAAATAATTTTACATTTCTAATGAATATTTGTAGTTAAATTTCTATTATGTGTAACTCTATATTAAAAAAGGTTTAGTTATTAAACTTTGAATTTAACAATTTTAAATCTTCTTTGAATTAATTAATAATAAATGTTCTAATCTAATCCAAGTAGACCTAAAGAATCATATATTATTCCTAAGTTAGTTTTGGGTCGAATTACAGTTATCCAATAGAATTAGGACATGTTTTTGGGTAATAATAATATCATTTTTACTTTTAATTACCCTATTTACTTTTAACCATAGTAAATAAAAGTCAAAAGTTACTATTCACAAAAAAAAATTTATCTTATTGAACCAAATTTTAATTAATAATATCAACTATGTCTTTTGTATTTTTAAAATTCAATTCACAGAAGCGGTAAAATTATTTTTTATGCAAATTTTCAAATGCTCATAGGAGGTGGGTAAAAGAAGGTAAAATTTCAATAAATTGTTTTATATATGTAAACTCATTATAAAATGACTCCAATGGATTAAATTTTAATTATATAGTTACTATTTATCTATTTATAGATGAAATAAATTTAAATGGAATACATATTCATTTAAATGAAAAGTTGATTTTCACCAATAACGCCGTGTTTTTCACTATTCATTAAAAATTGAAAGTTTTCAGAAACATACCAAAAATTCACCCTAAGTTAATTTTGATATTTTAAATTCAAAAATAAAGTCTATTTTACCTAGTTAAAATCATAAAATTTCATATATTAATTTAAATTTAATTCTAGTTATCAAAACCAAAAATTGTATTATTAAGAAATGATAACTATCAAAAAATTGACACTTGTTTATGTCTAATTTCAATGTGAAATTACATACAATGACCTACAATAGATTGAATGGTAAAAATATAATCTATTTATAATTCCAAACCATTAAAATGTATAATTTAACACAATAAAGTTTTTTGACTAAAGAAGTTTTTTTCAGTTAAAATATGGTATTTTTCATTATTCACCCAAATATGAATGTTTTTAGAAAAACACAAAAAAATTATACAAACTAAATTATTATTTTATGATTCTAAAGAAGAAGGTTATTTTTTTCATGTTGAATATATAGAAGTTTCAAATATTTTATTTAAAAGAGGTTCAGCATTAAAAGGCCGTAAATTTTCATTTTTTGAAAAATAATTATTTTATCAGAAAAAATTAATTTTTTCTTACATTATGACTATGAAAATCATAATATGGATACTAAAATTATAAGGATTATAAAAAGTTCAAAATGCAGATAATACTATTCATAAACTATTTTGAACGACTTGTTTGGTAAGTCATGGTGCTCTAGAACCCGATGTTGCGTGTAGTGCAAGTTATTTAATTACTTTGAAGAAATGACGTACTAAGAAATCTTTGGGTGTTATAATAATAAATATTGAATCTTGTAATGTAATTAGATCGTCAGTTTTTTCAAACATTTAGATACCCTTTCCAATTTTCACAGGTGAATGATAAGTAAAATTATGGTGGTGTAATTTAACATAGGGAAGGATTGTAATGATCTATGATTATATATATATATATATATCAATAAATATAACTATTTTTTCATATATTTTTCATCACATAGAACACATAAACAAAAAATATAGTGACATAGACTTTTAAAATAATACAATATGATGTTAAAATCATGTAAAAAATTACAATAAAAATAATTCTTCAAGTAGTTATAATGATAAATAAATTAATTATTATAATAATATATATAATTTAGTATATTTAAATACTATTTTCAATCGATAGAGTGTTTATGTAATATAATTGTGACTAGATAAATAAATATCAAAATAACACCATAAATATTAAACACTAAAACTGAAAATTTTGAAAAGAAATTTTTTTAGTATAACATTTGTTGAACTCGGAAATTAAAATTAGTCTCAATTTAAAGATGACTGTAATAATAATTAATAATATGATATTTTAATATTTTCATTATTTAATTATAATTTTTTTAAATAAGATCATAAACATTAAATTTTCAATTCTATTTATTAATGAAAATAATTTATCATTATAGATGTTTATTTTCATTAGTGGATAAATTAATTAATTTCAAAATTTGAATTTAAAAAAAATTGATTTAATTTTTTAATTTCTAATTTTAAAATTATATTATGGGAAAATTTTGGTACTTATGAGAAATTATTTCTTTGGTTTATAGTAAACAATACATCTTTTATTATTACTAAAGAATTGTTTTCATTATTATGATCTAATAATGAAATTAAATTCTTATAAATAAAATCTCATGACTATGAATGTTATAATGAGTAAAATTTTATATTTATAAATAAAATAATTAATTTTTAATACCTATATTTCTCATTTTAAAAGTAAATTAAACTATTATTTATATAATTAATGTGATTAATGTTTAATTTAATTATTTTTAAGAACAAAAAATCTTATTTGGGGTTATATTTAAAGTAAAAACAATTTTTTTAGTATTAAACAAGGAATGTATTTAATATCAACAATATTGATAATTTTATCTAGATCGTAATTATTATATATATAAGTAAAAATTTATCAATAAATCTATCATTATATATTTTGTGCACCAATATTCGAAATAGTTTTTATAATCCATATAAATTTTATTTATTATTTTATTCATGTTACGAATAACTTGGTAAAAATTATTTAATGAGTTTATTTTTATTTTTAGGTAGAGTAAATACTTTTATTACGTAAATAATATATACCATCATAAAAAACAAAAAATGTTAAGAGTGTAAAATAAAAGAGAAAAAGAAAATTAATACTCAAACTAGTTGTTGAGGATTGGATATATAAAAAACAATCTCAGCCACATTATTTTACACTTTTGATTTCACATTCCATATTAATTTTTTTTTTCAATTTTCATAAGATGTGCTATTTTAAAATTTTATTTCCCTCTACTTATATAATTTTCTTTCAAAAATTTCTTCATTGAAACGAAAATATTTCAAATTCCAATTGAAAATAAACAATTTTTAATTCCCCATGAGTACTTTTTTCACAATTTAGAACTTATGTTCAATGGAAATAATTTTATTTCCTCTATTTCCATGAATTATTTCAGGGTAAATCTTATGTATGATGAATAAGTATTATTAACTCCTTAGCTTAATTTCTTTTATATCATTAAAATTCTAGTATGATTTCACCATTATTATAAAATTAAATAGGTATTATTATTATTAAGAATATTGATATAATGATGAGTTAATAATATTCAAATACCGTTCAACTCTTCCATAGAAAAATATATAACCTTGTTCATGCATTTTTGAAAACTACAACATCCATGAAGAGACATGTTTCCATTACCTTCACTAGAATTAATGGATGATTAAAAAAGTTAGTTAATTAATAAATATGATACATATAACATAACTAAGATTAATAAAAAAGTAAAAATTTATTATCTTCTTTTATTCTATGAAAAACCAAAAATGTCTCTCATCTATAAATTCTTTCTAACACCTCTATTGATCAACATGGTCCATTTCTCATTACCAACATACAAATATGATTATAAGATTTACGTCATATATATATAAATATATATATATATATATGACAATAAGGATCAATAAATATCATGAATTTATTTTCAATATAATAATTGTATAATTGTTGACGTAATAATTTCAAATAGTTGATATCAACAAATTACTGAAAAATAACTCATAATAGATTTTCAGCTCATGAACCTCACCCATATCTAAAGTAAAATGATAATGTTGATGTAAAATATTTGAATAAAATTAATTTAAATATCATTTATAATATAGGAATTATGTAGTTGGTTTTATGAAATGGATTTCAATATCACTATCATAAAACATATATGAACTAAAAAAATTCAATCATTTGAAAAGTAAAAAACATTAAAAAGATAATTTATTAATAAAGAAATATTATAATTATAATTAAAATTTAAAATTTTTATTTTATTTTAATATGTATATAAAATATGTTATTATAGTTGTTATAATTACGATATAGGAGGTTATGTCACATATGTGGAACATGTGAGTAAATTAATGTTTTATACCAATTAAAATATTATACATTAAGTTAGGAATGTTATTTTAAAAAATAATTTTCAATGTTTTTTATGTTCTATAGTAAGATTGTAATATGTTGATTTTCCTATTTTTTTAATTCATTAATTAGGATTTTGATATGGTATTTTTTTATTTAACATCTTGGTTTGAGACATATTACTTAATAATTTTTTCCTTTTATGATGTATATAAATACCTATAGATTCTATTTAATGTAGATTTCATAAAATTCATTGTATTTAAAAATAAATCTAATTTTATATTTTCATAGTCTTTTAATTTAATGTTACTAATTTTGAAATGGACATTCCTTGCCCAAAATTTGATTCTCTCAGTTTTATTATTTTATATTGAACTTATTTCTCCAATACATAGATTCTTCAATAATAAAACTATAATTTTTTAAAAATTTCACTTGAAGAATAATGAAATTTTCATTCGATTCACGATCCATGATGAGTTTATTTATCATTATAGTATGATGTTATTTGAAATTCTCCCATTAGTTTCTATGTATGATATTTTTCTTCTATGGATATATTTGGTATTCCCTCACATGCCATATTATATATATCTAGGAACCCAAAAATGGTATCTATCATGTTCCATTCATATTTCACATTTCCACTGGGGTAAATTATGTTTAATTATCATTTATAATGATTTTGGATGGCATCAATTGCATTATTAAATATATTTAACTTTTTTAATTAATGATCAGGTGTTTAATATTTCAATAAAAATTTATATCATTTAATTATTATTTTTTAAAGTTCTAAAATTGAATAACATATTTATGATTTTATATTATTAATTTATTTCAATTCAATTTTATCGAACATAATTTTACAAATGACATGTAACTTTTCTCTTGCAAAAATGTGAGGGAGATTTTTAAAAACACTATTATGGTTTCACCTCTATTTTCACTATTAACTCAAAATGATTTAATATCATACAAGGGGTTAAAATTTTATTATAAAATGATTCAATTATTGAACCCATATTATGTAGTACCATTTTATGTTTTTATTATAAAACATTTTTTAATCAATCTCAACATACGTCAATATTTTTATGCTACAATGTGGATATTTATTTATGATACTATAAAGTTATTTCTATGGATTACATATGATGTTATATTTTAATGTTATTTATGAAATTTTCCTCCTTTTATAGGTTAATTATGTAATTATTAAATATGAATATTTTGATGTTCTCTAAAAACATATATGTGTGGGTTTACATATGTGCTGGTTGAGACCCATATTATATATACCATTATTTATTTGGGTACTATATAATATAAAATGTGATAATAATGGTAGGAATTAAATCTAATATTAAAGATAAATGTTTCAAATGTCAGTAGAGTGATTGCAGATTATTATTGCTTTGGAAGACATGATCATGACTCTAGATAAGCATATTATAATATTAAATAAAAATGACCCCAATTACACTATGATATGGGATGATGAGATGTGATTCATGATACATTATTTGATGGGGAATGAAAGTGACTCCAAATCAACGAAGTGATTTGAGTAAGGTAAATCATTCTTAATCAATTATTTCATTATTATATATGATTACTTTTAGAAATATTTCATTTTAATGGTTATAATTCTAGGAAATAATATTTTTTTATTCATATGATAATACACAATTGATGTTATATATTATCTCTCACTATTGTTCCATGTTAAAATATATTTCAATATATATTAAATACCCTTCAATCAAAACATATGGAAATTTTTTGTTTTTTCCAAGTTATTGTTTATATGATATCTCACCCATGATAATGTTTTATAATATTCTTATGAGCTAGCCCTTGATTAGATTTTGATGTGTTTTTCCTCTATAGTTGGATTTAGTTTAAACCATTCTAATGATTTCATTTTCTCATTTATGAAGATGTTTATATCATATGAGAAATCTTGAATAGGGTCTCGCGTGTCACAATTATAGTGAATTTCTCACATGTTTTATAAAATACAATTAACTTGTAATAGATATTAGAATAAATTAAATCTTAGGTTCTTGGGATAGTGTGACTACTCATGAGATGTAATGTATAAATTATATAAAAATAATAAAATAATTATACTTTATATCTTGATTTATCCCATTTTTATCAATTATAAGGTTTAAATATTTTCTCATAACAATAATTGGTAGTATTGAGATGATCGAAACACTACATAAATAATATTTCATTATTTTAGATAAATATTCCATTAATTTTTGAATAATGCACTACTGGTGATTTTAAAGATATAATGTCTTTATAGGGGATATTTGAGTCATTATAATTCATGAAGGATCGTCAAAATCTCCCATAATTTTTTTCTCCCATAATACACTTGTTAGAAATACCGTATTTACAAATACTATTCATAACACATGGGACATAGAAAAAAGAATGTATTATATCAGATAATAGTAATGGTAAAAAATGGGGATATCGTGAAATTATAAATATTATGATTTCATGAACCTAAGGATTTTAGAAAATTATCATACCATATAAAAATTTTACCTAGAAATTTATATATCATAGTCAATAAATTGGACATCAATAGTTCATAAGACACGAATCATAGAAGAATAAAATATCATGATCAATGATATCTCATTATAATACTAAAATTTTGGAAAAGAGAGTGTATAATTATTCTTAGTTTTTCTCCTAGAATTCAGATGTTAAGGATATCTCTAAATATAATGCTCTCTTATTTATCATTGTATAACCATATAAGTATCTATTTTGGGCTTGGTATGACTTCTCATGTACCATTTGAGATCATATATCATTATTCGTTACCAAACTCATTGGAGTTATATAATAGGAAAATCTATCATGTAATCATAATCAATTATTCATTATAATATATGATTATGATTTTTTCTCCTCTCATTATATGTCAATCCATATAAATAAAGATGGGTTTCATCCAATTTCATCATCATAAAAAAACCAGCCAATAAATTAATAAAGGTGGTTTCATTTGATTACATACATAGTGATGTTTAAGTAGAAATAATTGATTATTTCCTATATAAAATTACCATTACTATATCCCTTTTACATTTCATTCGAAAAATCTCCTTTTTTATTTTGAAATAACTTATTAATGGGAAAAAATATTCAATGGTGCTTGGAGAAATGTCACTAAAATGAACATTATGTAGTTGTAATTGGATATTCATATTTAATGTCATTAGTGATAGTGGGAAATATGAATTGGTAATTTATATTAAAATTGAAATTATGTTCCTATCATTAATAAAATTACATTGTTTGGAAAATGACATAAATATTTATCTTAATTATTATTATTGATTTCACATCAAGGTAAGAAATGAATTTAATTAGACATTAGATAATTTTATAAACCTTTTTTAAAGAATATTAAGGATTTATGGAAATGGAAGAATGATATTATCAATCATAAAGAGAAGTAAATATGATTTTCTTATGATAATCATTAATATTTTTGAGTACATAGAGAGAGGAAAAAAAGAAAAATAGAATTATATATTAATTAGGAAATAAGAACAAAATAGAAAATATTTTTATAATATATATCAGATAATTTCATCATAATAAAATTTAACACAAAAAATCATGTAAGCCTTGATATTGTGACATAAAATTACTTCTTAAATTCTTACTTTCATTGTAGTCGTACCAAATTCCCATTTATTGATAGTCCTAAATTTTCATACACATAAGAGTTTTTTCAGGTGGCCTTAGAGATATTAAATAACAGTGATAATAAAGGTATTTAATAATGATTCTATTTTTGGATAGGATTCTCTGATCTTGAGGGCTTAATATTTGTTAATAATAATGGAGGAGAGGCTAAATTTTATAAATCATGGAATTGACACAAATATAATTAAATAAAATATTTCAAAAATATTAAATTTTTGAGGAGAGGGGAAATTTTATACATATGGAGGTGGAATATCTACCATATTTCTTAGTATAACCCCATCTAAACCATTTTAACTCTTATAATGATAAAATTGTTAATTTGTTCTATGGTTAAATTTAATAAAAAATGAAAGTGGGATCATTAAAAAATATCACCATAATTCCAGATATTAAATATATTTTTACTATATTCAATTTATTTTTAGGGTATAAATTAATTTTCATATAAATGTTATAAATGAAAATAAAAAAATTTCTTGAAAAATGTTTTTAATGAAACATTGTGATAAAATTATTTCCATTCCATGTAAATACCATTTGTTTAATATTAATGTGTTCTCTAGAATATTTACAAAATAAAATTCATTATATTCACTACTCAATAGTGATTTAATTAATTTAAGATTAGAAAATCATCTTTCAAATATAAATTAATTTATCAAAAAAATAAATCATTTTACAATAAAATTGATTTTCAATAATTTTACACATTATATAACAAATTTATGAATTATTATATATAATTCTAGAATAAATTTAATTAAATTATTCTCTAAATAGTGATCAATATATAAAAATTCATGATATGTATGAAACATTTTTTCTGCAAAATGTATTATTATTTTCTCAGTAAATGGGTTTTTTGGAAAATTTGCTTATTATCTAATATTCACTAATAAATATAATGATAATTTAAAAATTCTACTTATATTTCATAATATAGATAATCCTACATGAACAACCTAATATAATAAAAATATTATAATTGTTTTAAGTATATCATGCTTCATTTATAGTCTAGGTTTCATGTATTAAAACTATTAAGTATGATAAATTCATTTCTACAATATACATATTAAATATCAAGGTGTTACATTACCAAACCATAAAAGATGTTTGACCATAATATTATGTTACAACAAAAAAATGAATTAGAATACATCTTCCTCTTTACATTATATGGTATCCATGTATCTTCCTCAAAAATATGGTTTCCCAAAAAAACATTAATTAGACGAGTGATCTTATTTCACTCCACATTCTCTATGTAATCATCAGTCTACAATTATTTTTCCTCAAAATAAATATCATTATTAAATGTTATTTTCATTGAGTTTAACACATGTGGAGGATCCAATATGTACTTCCTCATATGTTATATATTTAATATGACATGGACATTAGAGATATTTAGTGGAAGCACCAAAAAATAAGAAATAGTCTTTGTTTAATGAAGATAAAAAGGGACAACATATATTGGGGAAAACCCACTAATCTCAAAATCTAATTACCTTATCATTTGGAGATAACTATATAAACACATTATCACCATCTTTAAACTCTAAATCTAAATAATTAGTGTAAACATAAACATTATATTCACACTGGGATTCCTTATTGAGTTACGTAATGGTTCTAAACATCTCTATCATATCCTCATCTAGATCATGTCCTAACCACATTATTTCTATAACATAATCCATATATATCATAGTTTTTTTACATAATTTCATAGAGGAATTCCTAATGAAAATTGGAATACTTGAGTAGATTATATTATTTTAAGAAAATTTGTCATGAAAAATATGTTGTCAAAATATTTCTGAAATGCCTGGATCGGTTGTGATCACTGAGAGGGGAGGGGTGAATCAGTGATAACTTTTTCTTTTTATGAATTGTTCCCTTTGGATTATCAATTCAACCTCTGCAGCTGGTTAAAGCCTAGATCTACTCTTTTAGTGGTGCAGTAATAATGAGAGCACAGAACACAGAGATTTACAAGGTTCGGTACAAAGACCTACTCCTTGGCATGTTGGTTACACCCCCCAACCCGGATTCTTCACTATGCCAAAAGATGATTACACAGTAATTGGTTACCCCCCCAATTACAAGTTGGTTAAACCCCCCAACTCCAAAGCATCATCTTCATCATGGCTTCACTTCACTTCTTCAAAGGTGTTGTTCAAAACTTCAAGTAGCTTCAACAGTCTTCAAAAGATCTCGTTGGTCTTGCTCACAAAAACCCAATCACTTAGAATGATCAGTTCTTTTGTATTCACACACATAAGTGTGTACTCCTCAAAGTTTATCTTCTTCACATGTGCACACATACACTACTCATTCTTTTAGTGCACCCACTTGACTTGTCCTTCTTCTTCAATTTATAAACACACAAAGTGTGGTCTTCCTTTTGCACCCAAAGCACAAAGGTCCTCGGCCTTCTCCTCTTTGTGCACACACTCTACCCGTATACTCCTCTTCACTTGGCACACAAACACAAAGGCCTCGGCTTCTTGTTCACTTGTCTTGCACACACACTTGGTTGCGGCCTTCTCCAATTCTTAAACACACACAATGTGTAGTCTCGGCCTCCAATTGTACACACCCGAACACCAATCAAATGAGGGGATGCAAGGTGCGGCCTCCTCCTCAACACTGCCGTGCAAGGCTCAAGCCACAAGGGCCGCACAAGCCACAGGTGCAAGTAGTTCAAGGCGCGCAAGGCCTCGGGTGGCCACTGCTGCGCAAGTGCTTACCGCGCAGGGGGCCGCGGTGCACAGAGGGGGCTTGCAAGTTGGTGCAGCCCAACCTCTTCTTCTTGTCGCGCAAAAGAGCAGCGCGCAAGGAACACCTTCGGGCCAAGGATGGCACCGAGGACTTCAGCCGTGCAAAAAGATTGCACGGGGCTTCTTCGCACAAGTGATGCGCGGAACAAAACATGAAGCCTCCTGTCGCGCAAGTGATGCGCAGGATATTACTTCGCGAGGCAGAGAGCGTCGCGGGTCTTCACGAAATGAACAGCAACCTTCACTCGGCCTCGGACTCCTCTTTATATAGGCAGTGGAGGAGCATGGATGATCCGCGGGGAAATACGTTTTGAATGCCCGAAATCTGCGGGGTCTTTGAAAACTTCAAACGCGTTAAATATCTTCCGCGTATCTCGTTCTTCTTCTCTGTTTTAATGCGGGTTTTCCATTTTTCGGTTTACTTCACGTGCATGCGACTTAGAACGCATGCACGGCCTTCCTTCGATCCAACCCATGCAGAACACGAACACCCCGAGGCCTCGGCAGCTTTTCTTGCCTCGGCCGTTCTTCGAAGATCTCCATTTGTTGCATGCATGCATATTTTTATACATGAATGAGTTCGGTTTGGACAGACGAACTCATTGGTGCCTTCGGCTTCGAAAGAGACAGCCGGGAACTCGAAATCGTATGCTCGGAGGGCTCTGGTTCAGGCGGTGGCTCGCGGGAAGGCTCTGCATGGCCGAAGGTGGGAGACAATGCCGGGGCCGTCAGATCAGATCTTCAACAGCCTGGATTAGATCGCGGCGCCGCGGATGGATCGTGCGGCGCAGATCAAGCGCGCGATCAATCGAGCGGCTCAGATTCGCTCCCGGGAATTTTTCCGCGTCCCACATCGAAACGGGGCGCGGTTTTCTCACGGTTTATCTGTTGGATCGGATCCCTCGGCCCAGCAATATTGTCCGCTCTGGCCCAGTTGCTATCCCAGGCCTCACGGCTTTAAAACGCGTTGCTGAGGGGAAGGTAGGCACGGGAATTTCAAGCACCCACCAATCTCCCTCCACAACCGATGTGGGATTGGTTCCCGGGGCACAGGCGCCAACAATCCTGGCGGGGGCCCAACAATCCTGGGCCCAGGACACAACATCCCCCCCCCAAGCACACACCGGTCCCGAGACCAACCACCCTTTGATACCAATTGTTGGGCGGAAGAAAGCAAGGTGATGGCAAGAGGGGGGTGAATTGCCTTTTAAAAAATGATTAACAAATTAAAATCAAAGTTGAAAGTGCAGCGGAAAATAAAAGAGGCAATCACACAAGAAATTGATAACGGAGTTCGGCCAAAACCCGGCCTACGTCTCCACTCCCAACTCAACCGTTGAGAGATTCCTACCGCTTGCTTTTCAATGGTTTTAGCAAGAAACCCACTAGGCTTTGAGGTAGCACTAGAACCTATTACAGCTTGCTTTTATATGGTTATGCAAGAACCCACTTGCTTTTAATGTTTTAGCAAGAACCCACTATCCTTCTTACAGGTGAAGGATAGCTCACCTATGTCTCAAGCTATTTAAAGGAAAGCTTGGTAACCTCTTCACACCTTAGTGGTGATGTGAAACCAAAAAGAAAGAGGGATGAAGAAAGAGTTTGGGGTTTGTAGGCACAAACCCAATTTTAAGCTCAAAATAAATAAAACAATAAAAACCGTATTTGGAGAAGCCTTGGGCGCCAATGGATGATTGGAGTTGAAGACGTGCACTCCCAAGCTTCTTTGATGGAGCTCCTTGGATGTGGAAGTTGTTGGAGCTATTGGGGTTCCCTTGGAGGAATGCGCCGGAGGTACGCCAAATGATCAACAAGGTGTCCGTGGGCTTCCGAATAGTTCCGGCAATGTTCCTTAGGCTTCCGGGGGATCAAGGTCCTTTATTTATAGAGGGGGAACCCTCATATGGCCGTTGGAGGCCTTTGGAGCCGTTGGAGAGGCTTAAAGAGCCGTTGGGAGCCAAGTGGGCCAGCCTGGTCAAACTGCAACGGCTAGTTTGACTGGCTCCACCGGCTGGCCGGTACAGTCCCACCGGCTGGCCGGTGTCTTGAAAAAGGATGAGGATTTCTGGCCAGGGTCCACCGGCTGACCGGTGCCAGAGCCACCGGCTGGCCGGTGGCAAGACAGTAGCTTGCCACTCTGTGCAGGTGCCACCGGCTGACCGGTGGAGGAGCCACCGACTGGCCGGTGGAAAGACAGTAGCAAACACTATTTGGGCTGGATGCCACCGGTCGACCGGTGACAGAGCCACCGGTCGACCGGTGGAACCTGGCAGTGGGCAATGCCTCTCCCAATTCCACCGGCTGGCCGGTGCTATCACACCGGTTGGCCGGTGGACTGCAATTCAGTCCATTTTGCCAGCTTTCTTGGGCCAATCCTTTGGCAACCTTGTGCTTATTAACAAAAACACTTGAAACAAGGTTAGACAAATAATAAGGTGATTGTGATCATGAAAATCAAACAACGAGGGAAACGAGAGATACAACAATCTCCCCCTATTTTGATGATCACAATCACCAAAACAATTAAAGTAAAATACTGAAATTGATTGGAAATGCTAAGCATGATGAAACGGATTCTCCCCCAATCAATCAAGAAGTTTCTCCCCCTTTGTGATTATCAAAATAGCGTGGGGCATAAAAATTTGATTGAGGGAATAGGTTTGAAAAACAAGATATGAGAATTGAAAAATCAATTGAGATTTTTGAAATTGAAATGAAAATTTGAATAACAGTTTGAATTGAAAGTTTTGAATCAAAAACCAATTGAAATTTGAAATTAAATGAAATTTTTTGAAATTGAGAGTTTTGAATCAAAAATGAATTGAAAGTTTTGAATGAAAAATTCGAATTGAATATTTTGAAATGAAAATTTTGATAACAAGTGTTGAAATTGAAAGTTGGAATCGAAAATTTTTAAATTAAAATCAAAAGGGCTTAATTTGAAATTGAAAGTTGGAATTGAAAATTTTGAAATTGAAATCAAAAGGGCTTAATTTGAAATTGAAAGTTGGAATTGAAACAAAAAGCTTAAACAAACCTAACTCCCCCTAAATAAAAACAAAAAGTCACAGGGGAGAGGGATTTTGAAAATAGACAATTTTAGGCCCGGAGAGACTCGCTAAGAGGGATTTTTCAATCCACACTTGCCTTGTAGCGGGTCTTCTCCTATAGAATTCATCAGAATAAAAAATCGATTTGGGCCTACCATACCGGGCGTTTTTGCAATTACATTCATATATCATGTGCCCGGGTTTTTTACAATAATTTCAAAATTTATAACTAGAGCTCCCCCTTACAAAAACAGTGGGTGCATGGGAGGAGGAAGCTTGGTTGGTGTAGCCAAGTCCATTGGTGGTTCTAGATACTCGTTGAGAACCTAAGAGTTTGGACAAATTTTGTTCACCTTGGGTGAACTTGGCTAAAGATTCCCTTAGGTCTTTGATGGTTGATTCCAAAGAATCAACATTTGGGAAATTTTGGATTTTTAGGGAGAGTTCCTCCTTCTCTTTGAGAAGTTGGTCTTTTTCGGAGGAGAGTTTTTTGAAAGACTTTTTTAAAGCAACAAATTTTGACGATAAAGTATGAAAACCTCTTTCTAGTTGATCTCTAGCATATTGGAGATCTTCATAGGACAAATGATTGAAAGAATTAGAAGAACTAGAAGACGAGGAAGAAGAGTCGGAAGATGATACCTCATGATTTGCCATTAAGCATTTTTTACCTTGGTCGCTTGAGGAGAAGGAGGAGAAAGAGGATCTATCACTCCAAGATGCCTTTGAATCCTTCTTCTTTCCCTTCTTTTTCTTGGCCCTTTTCTTGTGAAGTGGGCAAGCGGGTACAGATTTTGCATCGGGTTCTTGCTTTTGAGCGGGTTCTAGCTTTTGAGCGGGTTCTTGCTTTTGAGCCTCGCTAGTACCTTCATAGGTTAGTTCTAAAAATTTCCAAAGATCGTAAGAAGTAGTGCAAGAGGAAATACAATTAAAAACATTACGGTCAAGACCACAATGAAGAGCGTTCATGGCTTTCCCATCAAGCTCAAAAAAAGCAATGTCATTGGGGGTCCATTTAGACTCATCGGGAGAGGAGAGGGAAAATCCTTGCATAATAATTTTAAAAATAGGATAGCCAATACTTTTAAGAAATGTGGTCATGCGGGTTTTCCAAAAACAATAATCGGTTCCATCAAAAAATGGAGCACGATCCAAAGAAAAGCCTTCGGAGGCGTAAGAGGTTGAAGCGGTAGAAGCCATCAAAAAGGATCATTAATTTGAAACCGGTAAGGGAATTATTCAAATATCCCTCTGATACCAATTGTTGGATCGGATCCCTCGGCCCAGCAATATTGTCCGCTCTGGCCCAGTTGCTATCCCAGGCCTCACGGCTTTAAAACGCGTTGCTGAGGGGAAGGTAGGCACGGGAATTTCAAGCACCCACCAATCTCCCTCCACAACCGATGTGGGATTGGTTACCGGGGCACAGGCGCCAACAATCTTGGCGGGGGCCCAACAATCCTGGGCCCAGGACACAACATTATCACCCTGGCACTCCCTTAGACGGCCAGTTGAATCTCCTCCCCTCTCGGTGCCGCCCCGCACCGAGTTCACCCTGCGGGCGCGCTCTGCGCCCACTCTGCTCCTGCGGGCGCGCTCCTAGAGCCCACTATGCTCTCCGGGTGCGCGGGTTTCACCACCGCGTGCCCTCGGGGCTTATACACGGCCCCTCTGCGCTCCTCCGAGCGTGCCCCAGGTGCCCATGCGGTGTCCTTGGGTGCGCCCTACCGCCCTGGCTCGCCCCACGGGTTCCCCCGGGCGTGGTGCCCTGGTGCCCATGCCTTGGGGTTGAACCCCCAAGGTGCCTTGGCTGGAAATTTTTTTGGCAAAGGCATGAATGAATCCTTTGTATAAAAACAATGTACTCCATATAAAAATTGCCAAACCAAGTTCCATTCAAGCCAACTTCTTCCCATCTCTATTCTTCTTCTTCTTAAGAATTCCTTCATTCTTTTCAACATTTATTCAACACATAGGAATGGAATTCCCGAAGGTTCTTCTTCTTCAACTGAACTCCTGAATCACTTAAATTCTTCAATGTGCTTCCTTGATCTAATCAGAGATCAATTGGATCAACTTCAAATTCACATGCACTAAGAAATAGTACATGGTCATCTTCAGCTCACTTCATCCACTTAGAAGTTGTGGATGGCTCTCTTCAACTCCTCATGCATTGTCAGTACAATGCATGGTCTTCAATCATTGTTGTGACTTTGTATCCAGTTGATACAAGTTCTTAGAACTTAATGATCAGCTCAACAATCGTCAGATTTAATGCTTCTGTAATCATCAATCTTCAAGATGTACTTCATCAGATGGCACACCATGACAAGTTATTGACAACAAATGCAATTACTTCACTTGGGCACAACAATCTCCCCCTTTGTATTTGGTTGTCAATACTCCGATGCACACTGATAGAATGTCGTGTGCCTTGTGCCTGATGATTTCTCCCCCTTATTGGCCAACAAATGCAAAGGGATGAATGAAAGCCATACTCATAGTATAGAGCTTCTGGAACCTGCACATCTTCAACTACCAATGCTCCCCCTCAGGGGATGCACTCATCTCCTTCAATTCCCTGCATGTAAGTAAAAGAATACAAAAAAAATTAGGGAATAAGGAGGGAC
The DNA here is from genome assembly GCA_963277665.1 of Viscum album. Taxonomy (NCBI): domain Eukaryota; kingdom Viridiplantae; phylum Streptophyta; class Magnoliopsida; order Santalales; family Viscaceae; genus Viscum; species Viscum album. The sequence continues at coordinate 1,497,486,459 of OY728145.1, forward strand.
CTTCTTCTTCCTCAAGTGAGAGTAGAAGGCTGAACATGAAGTTTCAGCCTCAATTCAACAAATCTTTCCGTAGGCATAACTTTGGTGAAAATGTCTGCCACCTGATCTTGAGTAGGAATGTAGTCTAGCTTGATGTCTCCACTGGCGACCCTTTCTTTGATGAAATGATATTTTATATCAATGTGCTTGGATCTGGAGTGTTGGATAGGATTCTTAGACAACCCAATTGCTCTTTGATTATCACATAAGATCCTCAATGGTTTTTCAGCTTTAATCCTCAAATCTGATAACTACACCTGCATCCAAATCATTTGAGTACATGCATGTGTAGCGGCCACATACTCTGCTTCAGCTGTGCTCAATGTTACAGAATTTTGTTTCTTGCTGTACCAGCTAACACATCCTTCTCCCAGAAAGAAGGTTCCACCAGATGTGGAACTTCTATCAGTGCAATCACCAGCCCAATCAGCATCTGTGAATCCCAACAACTGTATGTTTGCACTGTGTTTGTATAAGAGTCCATAGTTGAGGGTTCCTTTAACATATCTCAGGATTCTTTTGGCTGCAGTTAAATGAGATTCTTTTGGGTCACATTGGAATCTGGCACACAAAGTCACTGCATATGCTATATCTGGCCTTGAAGCCGTGAGATAAAGTAGACTGCCAATAATTCTTCTGAACTCTTTCTGATCAACATTGTTGCCTTCTTCATCCTTGCATAGCTTGGTTCCGACAGAAATGGGTGTGGAGACTTCCTTTGAACTTTCCATTCCAAAACTTTTCACTAAGTCCCTTGCGTACTTTTCTTGTGAAAGGAATATGGAGTTTTGTCTTTGTTCCACCTGAAATCCTAGAAAATATGTCATTTGACCAAGCATCGACATTTCAAAAGTTCTTTTCATCTGCTCAGCAAATTCTTCACATAGTCCTTCCTTGTTACCAGCAAAAATGATATCATCCACATAGATAATGACTATGAGGGTACCATTGGCCATTTCTCTGACATAGAGGTTACAGTCAACTGTTCCTTTGACAAATTTCATGTCTTTAAGACAACCATCCAATTTTGAGTACCAGGCTCTAGGGGCCTGCTTCAATCCATACAAGGCTTTTCTCAATCTGCACACCATACTACCATCTTTGTCTAGAAAAAATCCCTCTGGTTGTTCAATATACACCTCTTCTTCAAGATCTCCATTCAGAAATGCAGATTTCACATCCATCTGATAGACCTTGTACTGCTTGTGTGCTGCAACTGCTAAGAACATTCTGATAGTTTCCAGTCTTGCAACTGGTGCAAAGGTTTCCTCAAAGTCGATTCCTTCCATTTGTGAATATCCTTTGCATACAAGTCTGGCCTTGTTTCTGGAAACTTCTCCCTTTTCATTGAGTTTGTTTCTAAACACCCACTTTGTCCCAATAACATTTTTATTATTGGGCCTTGGCACAAGATCCCAGGTGGAGTTCTTTTCAATTTGATTGAGTTCCTCATGCATAGCTTGTATCCATTCCTCATGTACAACTGCTTCAGCCACTGTGTGAGGTTCAACTTGAGAAACCAGTGCAGTCTGATCTTCCAATCTCAATCTTCTTCTAGTTCTTACTGAGGACTGTAGGTCTCCAAGGACATTTTCTGTGTCAACATGCTTCTTCAATTTGTTGTATCTTCTTCTTCCATTTTTATTACCTTCATCTTCATCACTGGTATATTCAGAGTTGATCTCACCTGCAGTTGGTGTTGGCTCAGGTAATTCTGCATTCTTCTGTTCCAAGGCTGTGTCATTCTTTGAGTCATCATCATCCACAGTGTATGGTTTGGTGTTGTTTTCAATTATTATGACATCACTGCAGTCAATCATTTTATTCAACCTCTTATTCCAGCATCTGTAGCCTTTTCCATTAGGTAGGTAACCCATAAAGATTCCTTCTTCAGCTTTTTCGTCAAACTTTCCCAGATTGATTTTTTTAATCTTGATGATGCATGGACTGCCAAAGACTTTGAAATATTTAACAGTTGGTTTTCTGTTAAACCACATTTCATAGGCTATCGTTTGTGTTTCTAGTCTCAGGAGACATCTGTTCTGTATGTGTATAGCAGTGCATACTGCTTCTCTCCAGAAAAACATAGAGATATCATGCTCAGCTAACATAGTCCTCCCCATTTCAACTATGCTTCGATTCTTTCATTCAGCCACTCCATTCTGTTGTGGAGTATATGGTGTACTATATTGATGTTTGATTCCATGCTTGACCAGATAGCTTTCAAAGACATCACCGGTATATTCTTTTCCGTTGTCTGATCTTACTTTCTTGATGCAGAGCTCTAGTTCCTTCTCATCATGCCTTCTGAAAGTCTTGAACATTGTGATTGCCTCTGACTTGTGTTTCATGAACATGACATTGGTCATCCGAGTGTAATCATCAATGAAGGTTATAAAATAGAAATCTCCTCTTGTAGACTTCTGTCTCATCGGTCCACATATGTCTGTATGGATGAGTTCAAGAGGCCTAGTAGTCATGATATCAACTCCTTTGTGTGACCTATGGGTCAGTTTTCCCATCTGACATGTGTCGCAGACTTCATCTCTTTCTCTCTTTAATTTGGGTAGATCTCGTACAACATTGTACTTCAGAAGTTTACTCATACTCCTTTGGCCAAGATGGCCAAGTCTTCTATGCCAGAGGTTGTTTTCATCTTTAGAGCTAAGAAAACAAGAATTGATGGGATCACCAATTTGAAATAGATTTCCAGTGGTTCTTCTTCCTTGAGTGATGATTTTTCCATCCTTTGAGCTCTTGATGATGCATGATTCCTTCTGGAACAACACCTCATGTCCATCATCACATAATTGACTTACACTGAGTAGGTTGTGCTTTAATCCTTCAACAAACAACACATCATTGGATTTAAGATTTGTTGTTGCAATCATAGCCTTTCCAACTCCCTTGATTTTCAGAGAACGATCATTTCCAAACACCACGGTTCCTCCCTCATGACTTTCAATGTTGCTTAGAATTTTTGTATCACCAGTCATGTGGGATGAGCATCCACTATCAAGAATCCATGACTTGGTTTTACTGCTGGCTTTTAGAGCCACTTCAGCAAAGCATGTGATTTCATCATTGGTTTCTTGAATGCCTTTCCCTTTCATGTCTTTGACTTTTTGTTTAGGAAGAGTTGTCATACATTTATCAGCTCTATGACCTTGTTGGTCACATCTTCCACAAGCTTCACTCAGGCAGTCAAATGTGTTTTGAGTTGGTGGTTTTGATGCTTTCTGCAAAACACTCTGGGTTTCAGGATGTCTCCCCCTTGACTCATGCCTCATGTTGGGACGAGACATGTTATACCAGCATGCATAGGCCTTATGTCCAAACACACCACAACACCAGCAGTAGCCTCTGAACCTTGACCTTCTTTGTTGATAAGAGTCATGTTGTAATTTTCTGTCCAAGATTTGAGTAGTCCTTCCTGAGGATTTCCTTTCTTCCATTGATGATGATTTTACACAGGTTGGTTCATGCCATGTTTGTCTCAATTTTATCTTTGAACCTGCATTGTTAGGAATAACAGATGTATTTAGTGATTTACTTAGTGGTAAATTGACCTGCCTCTGAGCACCAGCATAAGATGATTCTGCCTTGACCTCAACAGCCTTGTTGAAGTCTTCTCTCATCTTTGTCAAGCTATTCTGTGCTTCAATCCACTTGGAATGTGTCACTGATTGCTCTTCTTCTTTGAGGTGAAGTTTCTCCTCAAGATCTTTTGCTATCTTGTCCAGCTCAGCTACCTTCAGTTTATGTCTCTTGATTTCTTCAATGTACATTGTCTCTTTCTTCATACATTCTTCCAACTCCTCAGTCATTCTTTTAGTTTCCTTTTGTAACAATTTCTTCTCTTTCTTGAGTTTAATGTTTTTCTCAAGGCAAGCCTCTAATTCATCTTTCAATATGTATTCAAGCTCTGTTCGTTCACTTTCATCATCTTCACTGCTGCAGGTATCAAACCCTTTTTCCACATGAGCCATAAAATTCGTTTCTTCTTCTGATTGACTGGCTAAAGTAGAGTCTGATTCTTCCTCTTTTCTTACATAGCTTCTTCTTTCACCTGGAACGAACCTTTTCTTTCTTACACCTGATTTGTTTCCTTCTCTTGGGTATCTACTCCATTTCTTCTTTTGTGACTTCTCATCTTCAACTTCTGGAGCAATATATCTCTTCTTGGGGCAGTTTACAGCAAAGTGTCCGATGTTATTGCAATTGAAACATCTTGATGGTGATTTCCCTTTTCCCCTGAATTTAGTTTTTCCAAACCTTTTAGAAAAAAAGAAATAATCGTGTTGAGATCTTCATCCTTTTCTTCATTGTCAGTATCACTTGATTCTAGGACTTTGTCATCTTTTATCATGAGTTGTCTCATGGCCTCAAAAGCCATCTCATCCTTGATATTCTTCTTGAATACTGGGATCTTCCTCATTTCATATGCAATGAGAATGTTGTGTAGTTATCAAGAGAGAGATCATCTCTGTCTTCTAATGCTGAGACTTTGGGGTCAAACCTGTCAGGAAAATTTCTCTTTAGCTTTTTAACAATAGTGGAGTCCTCCAACTTTTCTCCAAAGCCCCGAATGTTACTGACAATTTCATTGACTCTTGTGAAATAATCATCAATATTTTCTTCTTCTCCCATCTTGACATCTTCAAACTTGCTTCTCCAAATCTGTAATTTGGCTTCCTTGACTTTCATGTTTCCTCATAACTACTTTCCAATTTTTCCCAAATTTCTTTAGCATTCTTGAGTCCCATGACTTTTGTGTATACCTTTTCTGAGAGTGACATAAGAATGGCATTTTGAGCTTTACCATCAACTTCATATTTATTTTCTCATCGAGTGTCATAGCAGCTTCATTAGCAAGAGGAGGGAATCCAAATAAGCTGCATTTCTAACTTCAAGGCCGAGAGATAGAAGGTAGGGTAACATCCGATTCTTCCAGCTGTGGTAATTCTTTCCATCGAATGTAGGAACACCCCTACTATTAACAGAATTCAGATTGTCCATCTTCTCAGAAGTAGATCCTTACAGAGGTAACCTCCCTCTGATACCACTTGAAATTCCTGGATCGGTTGTGATCACTGAGAGGGGAGGGGTGAATCAGTGATAACTTTTTCTTTTTTTGAATTGTTCCCTTTGGATTATCAATTCAACCTCTGCAACTGGTTAAAGCCTAGATCTACTCTTTTAGTGGTGCAGTAATAATGAGAGCACAGAACACAGAGATTTACAAGGTTCGGTAAAAAGACCTAATCCTTGCCGTGTTGGTTACACCCCCCAACACGGATTCTTCACTATGCCAAAAGATGATTACACAGTAATTGGTTACCCCCCCCCAATTACAAGTTGGTTAAACCCCCCAACTCCACAGCATCATCTTCATCATGTTTTCACTTCACTTCTTCAAGGTGTTGTTCAAAACTTCAAGTAGCTTCAACAGTCTTCAAAAGATCTCGTTGGTCTTGCTCACAAAAACCCAATCACTTAGAATGATCAGTTCTTTGTATTCACACACATAAGTGTGTACTCCTCAAAGTTGATCTTCTTCACATGTGCACACATACACTACTCATTCTTTTAGTGCACCCACTTGACTTGTCCTTCTTCTTCAATTTATAAACACACAAGTGTGGTCTTCCTTTTGCACCCAAAGCACAAAGGTTCTCGGCCTTCTCCTCTTTGTGAACACACTCTACCCGTATACTCCTCTTCACATGGCACACAAACACAAAGGCCTCGGCTTCTTGTTCACTTGCCTTGCACACACACTTGGTTGCGGCCTTCTCCAATTCTTAAACACACACAATGTGTAGTCTCGGCCTCCAATTGCACACACCCGAACACCAATCAAATGAAGGGATGCAAGGTGCGGCCTCCTCCTCAACACTGCCGCGCAAGGCTCAAGCCACAAGGGCCGCGCAAGCCACGGGTGCAAGCAGTTCAAGGCGCGCAAGGCCTCGGGTGGCCACTGCTGCGCAAGTGCTTACCGCGCAGGGGGGCCGCGGTGCACAGAGGGGGCGTGCAAGTTGGTGTAGCCCAACCTCTTCTTCTTGTCGCGCAAAAGAGCAGCGCGCAAGGAACACCTTCGGGCCAAGGATGGCACCGAGGACTTCAGCCGTGCAAAAAGATTGCACGGGGCTTCTTCGCACAAGTGATGCGCGGAACAAAACTTGAAGCCTCCTGTCGCGCAAGGGATGCGCAGGATATTACTTCGCGAGGCAGAGAGCGTCGCGGGTCTTCACGAAATGAACAACAACCTTCACTCGGCCTCGGACTCCTCTTTATATAGGCAGTGGAGGAGCATGGATGATCCGCGGGGAAATACGTTTTGAATGCCCGAAATCTGCAGGGTCTTTGAAAACTTCAAACGCGTTAAATATCTTCCGCGTATCTCATTCTTCTTCTCTGTTTTAATGCGGGTTTTCCATTTTTCGGTTTACTTCACGTGCATGCGACTTAGAACGCATGCACGACCTTCCTTCGATCCAACCCATGCAGAACACGAACACCCCGAGGCCTCGGCAGCTTTGCTTGCCTCGGCCGTTCTTCGATGATCTCCATTTGTTGCATGCATGCATATTTTTATACATGAATGAGTTTGGTTTGGCCAGACAAACTCATTGGTGCCTTCGGCTTCGAAAGTGACAGCCGGGAACTCGAAATCGTATGCTCGGAGGGCTCTGGTTCAGGCGGCGGCTCGCGGGAAGGCTCTGCATGGCCGAAGGTGGGAGACAATGTCGGGGCCGTCGGATCAGATCTTCAACGGCCTGGATTAGATCACGGCGCCGCGGATGGATCGTGCGGCGCAGATCAAGCGCGCGATCAATCGAGCGGCTCAGATTCGCTCTCGGGAATTTTTCCGCGTCCCACATCGAAACGGGGCGCAGTTTTCTCGCGGTTTATCACCCTGGCACTCCCTTAGACGGCCAGTTGAATCTCATCCCCTCTCGGTGCCGCCCCGCACCGAGTTCACCCTGCGGGCGCGCTCTGCGCCCACTCTGCTCCTGCGGGCGCGCTCCTAGCGCCCACTATGCTCTCCGGGTGCGCGGGTTTCACCACCGCGTGCCCTCGGGGCTTATACACGGCCCCTCTGCGCTCCTCCGGGCGTGCCCCAGGCGCCCATGCGGTGTCCTTGGGTGCGCCCTGCCGCCCGGGGGAACCCCACGGGTTCCCCCGGGCGTGGTGCCCTGGTGCCCATGCCTTGGGGTTGAACCCCCAAGGTGCCTTGGCTGGCCAATTTTTTGGCAAAGGCATGAATGAATCCTTTGTATAAAAACAAAGTACTCCATATAAAAATTACCAAACCAAGTGCCATTCAAGCCAACTTCTTCCCATCTCTATTCTTCTTCTTCTTAAGAATTCCTTCATTCTTTTCAACATTTATTCAACACTTAGGAATGGAATTCCCGAAGGTTCTTCTTCTTCAACCGAACTCCTGAATCACTTAAATTTTTCAATGTGCTTCATTGATCTAATCAGAGATCAATTGGATCAACTTCAAATTCACATGCACTAAGAAATAGTACATGGTCATCTTCAGCTCACTTCATCCACTTAGAAGTTGTGGATGGCTCTCTTCAACTCCTCATGCATTGTCAGTACAATGCATGGTCTTCAATCATTGTTGTGACTTTGTATCCAGTTGATACAAGTTCTTAGAACTTAATGATCAGCTCAACAATCGTCAGATTTAATGCTTCTGTAATCATCAATCTTCAAGATGTACTTCATCAGATGGCACACCATGACAAGTTATTGACAACAAATGCAATTACTTCACTTGGGCACAACAATTTGTTAAAATCTTGATAACAATATCATAATGTATCCTACATGTATATAATGGGTATCTCATAGTGGTCATATGTTTAAGCATTATTATAACTAATATACACAACATTTTTTCTTTAGAATGCTGAATACTTATCTATATATTTTTTTACATTTTGTAATAAAATATAATGATGAGATATTATCATTATCCCATATTTCCTTCTTCAATTATACTCTAATAGGAATAGATAATGTTTTCGTGATACTTACCATTACATTACAACAATGGTCAAACTATGGAATATTTCTCACCATATTTCTTACTTATATATATTACTTTTGTGCATCATTAATATTTATATTTTTAGATGGGTTAACTCCAATTTATGAAATTCAATATGTATCCTTGTTTAAAATGATTCATTTTTCCATCATATCAAAATACATATATATTGTATATTATATTAATCTTGAAATAGATAAAATTACACAATCTTTTTGACTCAATGCATTAACAATATATTTATCCTTCCCATAATGGCAATGTATTATTGATTCACAACATTTAATAAACTCCAATAATCTTCTGTAGAAAAAATTCACCTCTTTATTAGTGAATATTCAATATAAAATTATATTATTTCACACACAAATATCTATAATGACATTATATTCATATCATTAATTTAATGATTAAATATTATAACTATTTGTAATTATTTAGGTTATTATCATTTTTAACAAATAATTGGATAGAGGAAAAATATGTAATTATGTCATAAAATATATGTTCATATACACCAATCTTCATAAATACTTAACTATGGGCCCAAAATTCTTAACTAATGAAGGGTAGAATTTGTATAGGTGAACTAAAAAACCAAATCTATATATTCTTGAAAATCAATTATTAGTATTCAAAAATACAAATTTTCCTAACTCCCTTCTAGGTTAATAAATATGGTGGATTAGATATGAATGATATATTCATTGAAAAATAGATATTATATCCATCAAATAAATGAAATCAATGGATATTGGTTATTTTTTTGGGATAGTGTTTATGGATTTATGTATTATAATAAACTATTTAAATACCATTACTTGTGATATTTTATCCCAATAATAATAATTTCATTAAATATGATTCAAAATTTCTTAATTTGGGATTTGATTTCTTTTACCCTAGAGAAATCAATAAAATTTTAATGGGATATTAATTATTTTACATAAACCTGGAGTGCATAAAATTATATTCTAAAATAAATACATAAATTAGATCAACATAAAATCTAATTAACCAATTAATTATAAAAATGATGACAACAATGTAATTTATAAGTCCTAAAGGAATCACAAAAAATACTATATTACTATAACTATAAGGCCCCGGACTTAAAACTTACTTAATATTGAATTAAATGAATAATTAACATTGAGGATCATTTCAGGTTTAGAGTTTTAGAGAATTAGAACATAACTATTACATCTCAAAATATTACAAAGTAGACACTTCTACTAAGTTTCCATAATACAAAAACGCTTAAAAAGATACATGTCTACTTCCATGTTTTATATAACATGACATTCCCTTGATCCAATCCTTGACTTTATTCCACATTAAGTCCTGTGAAAAACATTTCAAAAAAATATGGGGTGAGCATAAAAAGCTCAGTAAGGGATACACAAAGAATGAAAACTATTAGCTTTTCAAACATCAAGTAAACCGTGTATACTCTATCAAAGTAATACCTTCACCTTCATGAAGTAGTAAAAACTCTTCACTGAATAAAGTATCATTACTTACCTTTTTGTAACCAAAGGATTACCATAAAACCCATATAAAGAACACATAACATATATAAAGTTAACATGGGACATAAACATACTTATGTGGAATAACCATAAGGTTGACTTCCACACATACCACTTAATGGAATAGCCATACGGCAAATTTCCATACATACATAATGGAATAGCCATACGGCCGACTTCCATACCCAATGCATTGGAGGTTATAACGTAACCACCCGTCCTGGTATTCACGGTACCACCCGTTATATGGTTTATCATGTAACCACCCATCAAATGTCCAAGTACCAATATAAAATCATAAAACATAAAACCAATATAAAGGAATGATAACATTTCCACATTTCAATCACAATATATCATTTAAAAGTATTGACATAATATAATCCTTTATCAAAACCATTTTCAATACCAAAATACATAAATGAGTATATGGTATTTATTTTATTTAAAAAAAACATTACGGCTTGTTTAGGAAGCCAAAGACGAAATAATACTCGCGGTGGCGGAAATGGTCGTTGTCACCGCGTACGTTAAACGAAACATTCCTTTTTTGTCATTTTGTAAAATGCTTCGTAGAAAAAGATTACTTTGTATAAAAGTAAAAGTAAAAGGGGTTTATACACTGTATAAAAGAAAGTGGTGTATAAAATTAAATGTGCCTCAATGAAAGAAGATTGAGACGAAGTCCCTTACCTCGGGTCTGACTTGACTCGATCGTTCTTTAACGTCTTGAATAATAAACTTGAGTTAATTTCTACTTGATAAAGAACCTTTTTAAATTTAATTATTCCTTTTATATCACTTATTTCCATTTTATAAACATTATGTAACCATTTAAGTTAATAATGTTTGTTTTGTCGATATTTGGTTCTTAAGTCGAAAGTGGACTTCTTACAACTACATGTTGTTCGTCTGGTCAAAGGTTCTTTATATACAGAATGACATTCCTGATTTGGATATCATATATATCATATATATATCAAACATATACATGTATTTATAATATTACATAATCATTTAGAGGTATGAAATGAAATGCACCGTTCGTGGAGACGGTAAGCCGTACGTATGCATGAACGCTACTTTCATTTCTTTGTCATATTAATGAAATTAAAACTAAATGAGAGGTATGTATATTTTAATTCCAGAATTATATTCATCATTTAGATATGTAAATCATTATATATATCCATTATATACATGTACATTTAATAGTACATTACATTTGTGGATAAGAAATGAAATGCACCATTCATGGAGACGGTAAGCCGTACGTACGCATGAACGCTACTTTCATTTCTATCTTATACTTTAATGGAAAGAAATAATAATTATATAGAGGTATATTATAATTCCAGTATAACATCATATATAATAACTTTAAATCCATCCTTTACACGTCCCACATATGGCATTAAAGAATCACATCACTTCGAGGGGGCGGTAATCCGCATTTCCTTAAATGAAGATATCGTGATTACCCATAATGGAAACCATAAAGATATGCCCAAAATGAAAAATACAGAAGCTTAAGGAAATCATAAACATATTATATTTCATATATAAATATAGTTTCATCTTAATGGCCACCTTTTATGGTGTTAAAATAATGTTGAACAATCATCGTTTCGGGAGGCAGAAATTCGCAATCCACGGAAACAGTATGTTCATTAACCATTAGATGTAGTTGTGTGTAAGTGTAGCTTGAATACTTCTTATAACAACATCCTAGTATATGGAGGATACTGGATTTGTTACAAAATAAAATAATAAAAATATTTTAGGGGGTTGGAGAAGCAAAATAAAACAAAAGGACTCAAAAGAAGACATTACCTTAAAATCGGGTAACTCCCCTTAGTTTGAGCTCAAAAGCTTCCTTGGGAAGACTTATGCACAAAGTGAGGCTTTAAGGAGTAAGATAGGGATGTGGAGAGACATAATGGGCAGGGTTAGGCCGAGACAAAGGCTTTGGGAGTGTGGGTAAGGAGGTGGAGTTGGGGGCCTTTTATAAGAGGAGAGGAGGGGCACTCTTAGAAAGTATTTAAAAGTCACTTTATTTTAAAATGGTATTCGGATTTAAGAGGTCCCAAATTAATTTATATCGAGGATAAGGTGATAATGTTTCTAAATCCACTCATCCAATAGGTTTTGGACATGTTTAGGGCTTAGATATTACATTATCTTTCCATTTAATTTAAATCATTAAATAACGAGGTCATCGCTGCATCATCATAATGTCATAAATAATTTAATTTAGATAATGTCTAAAAATTATAAAAAAATACTATGATGTAGGAAATATTTTTATCTATCCAATTACTATTTATAGTCAAAATTCTGACCTGTATAACCCCATGTAAAAATTGTTTTAGTAAAACATCTCATGTGTGTGTCATTTTTACTTTAACATTGAATAAAAAGTTATTTATGTCATTTCCCAACCAAAGTGGATCCATGGGGTCCCCAAGTTGACCCATGGAGTTTCTTGGTCATCCATGACACATCCAATAAGGGTAGTACATGTTTCATGCTCATCTCATATTATTAAAACTTTATTTTTACCTTAAACTACACTAATTACCTCTAATTGCGATAAAAAACTTAATAAGTTACTATTCACCAAAAAAATATTTTAATCTCATTGAACCACATTTTACTTCTTAATTACAACCATGTATGTAGTATTTTTGAAATTCAAAACACAGAAGTGGAAAAATTTCATTTAAACGAAAAATCAGTTTTTATAAGTACCACTTAGTGGTTTCACTATTCATCAAAAATTGAAGTTTTTCAGAAAATTACCAAAAATTAACACTAAGATATATTTGATATTCCGAATTAAAAAATGAAGTCCATTTTACAAAATTCACAACGTATAAGTTGAATTAATTAATTTAATAATTTATTCTCGCTGTCAGAGCAAATAGCGTGTTTTTATGAAACAATAAGTATCAAAAGATTGACACTAGTTTAAGTTCGATTTCAAAGTGAAATTAATTCCAACGACCACTATTGGATTTAATGGTAAAAATATATTCGAATTTCACTTTAAAACCAATTCAAGATATAATCTAATCATCTTATTAAATTATATTAAAAAGAGGTTTTGAATTAAAATACAACATTTTACACTATTCATTAAAAAATGAACTTTATCGGAAAGATACCAAAAATTTACACAAAGTAAATTTGGTTGTCCCAATTCTAAAGAAGAGTTATATTTGGTCCAATAGAATTTATAAGATTGATAAAAACTATATTTAATGACGGTTCTCCGTCAAAAGGTGATAAGTGAACCCTTAGTGAAAATTAGGGTATAAATGCCTAAAATTGAATTCTTTCCGTATTTTAAGCCTTTATCTTTTATTGGATAAATGTAAAAACATTTAAAAACATATATAATCATATTTTAGTTATTTCTATCCATTCCTGCCAGTACAACGGCTATGTGTTAAGAAACATTTAAAATAATATTATTTTATTACTATTGTGCAACGTAAGTTTTCAAAGAAACTCATCGTTGCGTATCAAGTACGCTATCGAACGTAGAAACCCCTTTTAATTAAAATTAATATTTAATTCGTAAATATTAATAAATATGAAAATTTTTTATTCTTTATTTACCTGGGATGTTACATCCTTCCCCCTTTTGGGAATTGCGTCCTCACAATTTCAATCACTTATCAAAATAAGTGGGGGTATTTATCCCTCATAGCATTTTCAGATTCCCACATTTCCTCTTAAATCACATGGTTTTTCCACAAAACCTTTACCTGATGAATCACCTTATTCTGTAACACCTGCTCCCTGTGGTCAAGAATATGGACCGGTTGTTCTTCATATGATAGGTTCTCCTCCAGCTGAACTACCTCTGGACTCAAAATGTGTGATGGATCTGGTATATACTTCCTCAACATCTAAACATGAAAAACATTGTGTACCTGACATAAACTCGGAGGTAAAGCCACTCGGTAAGCAACTGATCCAACTTTCTCCAGAATTTCATATGGTCCAATGAACCTTGGACTCAACTTTCCTTTCTTACCAAATCTCATCACACTTTTCCAAGGCGAAACCTTGAGAAAAACATGATCACCTACCTCGAAAGATAGATCCTTCCTCTGGTTATCCGCATAACTCTTATGCCTGCTCTGAGTTGTTCTCATGTGCTTCTGAATCAATTGAACTCTTTCTGCCATCTCTTCTACCAATTATGGTCCCATCAGCTTCCTTTCACCCACTTCATCCCAAAATGATGGAGTTCGACACCGCTTCCCATATAATTCCTCAAATGGTGCCATATGTATACTGGAATGAAAACTGTTATTATATGAAAACTCAACAAAAGAAAGATGTTGGTCCCAACCTCCCAGATAATCCATCGAACAAGATCTTAGAATATCCTCCAAGGTCTGAATTATTCATTCTGACTTCCCATCTGATTGAGGATGAAATGATGTACTAAAATTTAATTCAGTACCCAACGACTTCTGAAGGCCTTTCAAAAAGTTAGAAGTAAACCTGGGATCACGGTCAGATACAATGGAGAGAGGAACTCCATGTAACATAACTATATCTTTAAGATACATATGGGAAAGTTTATCTAGGGAAAAAGTTTCTCTTAGAGAAAGGAAATGAGTAGATTTAGACAAGCGATCAACAATAACCCAGATTGCATTATTACCTCGAGATGTCCTCAGTAATCCCACAACAAAGTCCATGGATATGTTTTCCCATTTCCACTCTGGCACTGGTAAAGGCTGCAGCATCCCTTTAGGTAACTTCCACTCTACTTTAACCTACTGACAAGTCAAACACTTCACAGTAAAATATGCAATATCTCTTTTCATTTCATCTCACTAGTAATACTCCCGAAGATCTCTGTACATCTTAGTACTTCCAGGATGAACTGAAAACGAGGAACTACGAGCCTCACATAACAACTCATTCTTCAACTGTGAATCACAAGGCACACATAATCTCTTCCCAAACCTCAAAACACAATCATTATCAATGTTGAATTCAGGAAAAATACCTTTCTGAACCAGCTCTACCTTTTTCTGCAACTCGCTGTCTTGCTTCTGTGCTTGCTTGATTTTGTCTAATAGAGAATATTTCGCTGATACCTGAATCATAACAGAAGGACTTCCTGCACCAACAACTTCTATGCCAAAGTTCATCAAATAAAAAAACAAAGGATCTCATTCCAAACGTATCATGGTTAATGAAGCATTACGTTTTCGACTCAAAGCATCAGCCACTTTATTTGGTATTCCCGAATGGTAGTGAATTGTACGATCATAATCCTTGATTAATTCCAGCCATCTCCTCTATCTCATGTTCAATTCTTTCTGAGTGAATATATACTTTATACTTTTGTGATCAGTATATATTTCACACTTTACTCCATACAAATGATGCCTCCAAATTTTTAAAGTGAAAACAATAGCAGCTAATTCCAAATCATGTGTAGGGTAATTTACCTCATCGGTTTTCAACTGTCGTGAAGCATAAGCAATTACATGATCATTCTGCATTAGGACACAACCAAGTCCTTTCAATGAAGTATCACTGTATATAACAAATTCACCATTCCTGGAAGAAAGTTCCAAAACTGGAGCATTCACCAATCTTCTTTTCAACTCCTGAAAACAATCATCACATTCTTTTGTCTAGATGAACTTAACACCTTTATGAGTTAGCTTAGTCATTGGACTAGATAACCATGAAAATTTTTCAACAAACCTTCTGTAGTAACCTGCCAATCCAAGAAAACTACGGATCTCAGTTACATTTGTGGGTCTTGGCCATTCTTCAACAACTTTTGTTTTAGTAGGATCAACAGTTATGCCATCTTTTGAAACAATGTGACCCAGGAACGAAATTTTTTGTAACCAAAACTCACACATTCTGAATTTTCCATATAGTTTCTTTTATTTTAATGTTTGCAAGATAACCCTTAAATGACTTTCATGCTCCTCTTTACTTTTAGAAAACACCAAAATATCATCAATTAAAACAAACACAAACTTATACAAGAACTCATGGAAAATTCTATTCATAAGGTCCATGAATACAACAGGAGCATTGGTTAACCAAAAAGGAATAACTACAAATTCATAATGGCCATATCTAGTATGGAACGCAGTCTTCGGAACGTCGGCTTCTTTTACTTTAAACTAATGGTACCTCGACCTCAAGTCAATCATCGAAAAATACTGAGCTCCCTGAAGCTGGTCAAACAAATCATCAATATGAGGCAAAGGATACTTGTTCTTAACAGTAATATTATTCAAGGCTCTATAATCAATGCACAGTCTCATTGATCCATCTTTCTTTTTAACAAAAAAGACAGGGGAAGCCCATGGTGATGTGATAGGTCGAATGAAACCTTTATCTAATAACTCCTGCAATTGTTTCATTAACTCTAAAAGATCAATTTGAGCCCTTCGATAAGGGGGTTTTGAAACTGGCTTAGAATCAGGAACTATGTCAACAGTAAATTCAACTTCCCGATCAAGAATAATACCAGGAAACTCATCAGGAAAAACATCAAGATACTCATTTACCACTGGCACATCATTAATCTAAACAGTTCCTTTATTTTCAACAATTTGTGCAAGGTAACATTCATTTCCATATTTTACTAGTTTCTCAACATCCTGATATGTTATCAAAATCAAGGGTTCATTCTTGTACAAAAACTGAAAATCTTTTTGAAAAGAAACAATTTTAGCTCTGCAGTCAATCTTAGCATGATAAATAGAAAGCCAATCCATGCCCAAAATAACATCAAACTCTAATAGAGGAAAAACAATAATGTTTGCTGGTAGATTCTTTCCATACACAAGGATATGAAGGTTCATATAATTCCTTTTTGTCTCAACGTTCCCTCCGGGTGTTTTCACATAATTTCTGGGTTCATATCTTGAGATGAAATTTCCAATTTACTAGAAAATTTCTTAGAAATTAATGAGTGTGTAGACCCTAAATCAAACAACACATTGGAATAATCTGAACAAACAAACAGTGTACCTGATACCACTTCATTCGATGGCCCAACATCTGCTGAAGTTGTTGCAAAGGAATTCACCACCCCTTTCTGGTTGTAGTCTGGATGCATTCCCCCAATTGAGTTCTTTGTTGGACACTCGTTTGCATAATAACCCATTTCATTACACTTAAAACATCTTACTTTTGGCTTTTAATTGCCTGCTTTATCATCTTCCTTACAGTTATGAGCAATATGACAAGACTTACCACACCGAAAGCACTTACCAGACTTGGATAAACAATCTCCAGGATGCATTTTACCACACTACTCATAGGATGGATATTTGGTTTTCTTACCTCCTTGCTTCTTTGATGAATTCTACCCCTTTGCCTGCCAACTAGACCTCTTATTCTGTTGTTTGTCATAGAGCACCTGATCATCGGCAAAATCCATTTCCACCTTCTCCGCACATCGAACAAGTTTTTCATAACTTTTGAACTCACAAGAAGCTAAATCCCTTCGATTCTTTGGCTTTAACCCTGAGTAAAAACGGTTTATTTTACTATCAAGAACTCGTATGAAGTTTGGAGCATACCTTGCCAATCGAGTGAACTTCACTTCATAAGCTGCCACTGAATCAACCTCCTGCCTGAATTCTAGGAACTGTTTTTCCATCCTAAGATGAACCACCTTAGGAAAATATTTCTCAAGAATCATACCTTTGAATTCATCCCAGTGAATATCCTCAATCTCATCACTATCCCTGATATTTTCCACCATCGACCACCACTGATCAGCTTCACCTTCAAAACGATAAACAACAAGACTAACCTTTTGATGTTATGAACACCCCATGACATCAAAAATATTCTCCAGTGCTTTAATCCACCCTTCAGTTTTCACAGGGTCAGATGATCCTCTGAATGATGGGGGATGTTGCCTCATGAAATGTTCGACCACTGACATGTTCCTCTGCAGTTGATCTGGCTGATCTCGTGCATGGATACCACCACCATTTATAGCCTGAGTCAACTGTGCCATCACTGCAACAAACTGTTCAGTTCCGATTCCGACCATCCTAGGTTTCTGATTTGGAAGGTTGTCTTCCTCCTAATGTCGTCCCAACATAGCTGCTTTGTTTCCTCTGTGTAAAACCATTAGGAACACAGAAATATCTTAGGCTAAGCAACATGGTTATCTGTAAATGATATATAATTTCAATCATATTATAATTTAACACTTTTCTAACTCCTAAAGTTGTCTAAACCGACCTCTGATACCAACTATAATGCCCCGACCTTAAACCTCACTTAATATTGAATTAAATGAATAATTCACATTGAGGATCTTTTCAGGTTTATAGTTTTAGAGAATTAGAACATAACTATTACATCTCAAAAGATTACAAAGTAGACACTTCTAATAAGTTTCCATAATAAAAAAAACTCTTAAAAAGAAACATGTTTAGTTCCATGTTTTATATAGCATGACATTCCCTTAATCCCATCCTTGACCTTTTTCCACATTAAGTCCTATGAAAAACATTTCAAAAAAACTAGGGGTGGGCATAAAAAGCTCAGTAAGGGATACATAAAGAATGCAAACTGTTAGTTTTTCAAATATCAAGTAATCCACGTATACTCTATCAAAGTAATACCTTCACCTTCATGAAGTAGTAAAAAATCTTCACTGAATAAAGTATCATTACATACATTTTTGTAACCAAAGGATTACCATAAAACCCATATAAAGAACACATAACATATATAAAGGTAACTTGGTACACAAACATACTTAAGTGGAATAACTATACGGTCGACTTCCACACATATCACTTAATGGAATAGCCATACAACCAATTTCCATACATACTTAATGGAATAGCCATACAGCCGACTTCCATAACTAATGCATTTGAGGTTATAAAGTAACCACCTGTCTTGGTATTCACGGAACCACCTGACATATGGTTTATCACGTAACCACCCGTCAAATGTCCAAGTACCAATATAAAATCATAAAACATTAAACCAATATAAATGAATGATAACATTTCCACATTTCAATCACAATATATCATTTAAATATAATGACATAATAGAATCCTTTATCAAAACCATTTTCAATACCAAAATACGTAAAAGAGTATATGATATTTATTTTATTTTAAAAAAACATTACTGCTTGTTCAGAAAGCCAAAGACCAAAAAATACTTGCAGCGGTGAAAAAGGTCGTTGTCACCGCGTACGTTAAAAGAAACATTCCTTTTTGTCGTTTTGTAAAATGATTCGTAGAAAAAGATTCCTTTTTTATAAAATTAAAAGTCAAAGGGGTTTATACACCGTATAAAAGAAAGTTGTGTATAAAAAGGAATATTCCTCAATGAAAGGAGATTGAGACGAAGTCCCTTACCTCGGGTCCGACTTGACTCGATCGTTATTTAACGTCCTGAATAATAAACTTGAGTTAATTTCTACTTGATTAAGAACATTTTTAATGTTAACTATTCCTTTTATATAACTTATTTTCATGTTATAAACATTATGTAACCATTTAAGTTAATAATGTTTGTTTTGTCGATATTTGGTTCTTAAGTCGAAAGCGGACTTCTTACAATTACATGTTGTTTGTGTGGTCAAAGGTTCTTTATATCCAGAATGAAATTCCTGATTTGGATATCATATATATCATATATATCCAGAATATACATGTATTTATAATATTACATAATC
Source organism: Viscum album (assembly GCA_963277665.1). Classification (NCBI taxonomy): domain Eukaryota; kingdom Viridiplantae; phylum Streptophyta; class Magnoliopsida; order Santalales; family Viscaceae; genus Viscum; species Viscum album. The sequence goes on from OY728145.1 coordinate 1,497,505,825, forward strand.
ATTTAGAGGTATGAAATGAAATGCACCGTTCATGGAGACGGTAAGCCATACGTACGCATGAACACTACTTTCATTTCTTTGTCATATTAATGTAATTAAAACTAAATGAGAGGTATGTATATTTTAATTCAAGAAATATATTCATCATTTAGATATATCATTCATTATATATATCCATTATATAGATGTACTTTTAATAGTACATTACATTTGGAGATAAGAAATGAAATGCACCGTTCATGGAGACGGTAAGCCGTACGTACGCATGAACGCTACTTTCATTTCTATCTCATACTTTAATGGAAATAAATAATAATGATATAGAGGTATATTATAATTCCAGTATAACATAATATATTATAACTTTAAATCCATCCTTTACACGTCCCACATATGGCATTAACGAGTCACATCACTTTGAGGGGGTGGTAGTCCGCACTTCCTTAAATGAAGATATCGTGTTTACCCATAATGGAAACCATAAAGGTATGACCAAAATGAAAAATACAGAAGATTAAGGAAAAAATAAACATATTATATATCATATATAAATATAGTTTCATCTTAATTTCCACCTTTGAAGGTGTTAAAATAATGTTGAACAATCATCGTTTCGGGAGGCAGAAATTCGCCATCCACGGAAACAGTTGTTCATTAACCATTAGATGTAGGTGTGTGTATCTGTTTCTCTAATCCTTCTTATAACAACATCATAGTATATGGATGATATTGGAGTTGTTACAAAAGAAAAGAATAAAAAGATTTGAGCGGGTTGGAGAAGAAAAATAAAACAAAAGGACTCAAAAGAAGACATTACCTTAAAATCGGGTAACTCCCCTTAGTTTGAGCTCAAAGGCTTCCTTGGAAAGACTTCTGCACAAAGTGAGGCTTTAAAGAGTAAGATAGGGATGTGGAGAGCCAAAATGGGCAGGGTTTGGCCGAGACAAAGGCTTTGGGAGTGTGGGTAAGGAGGTAGAGATGGGGGCCTTTTATAAGAGGAGAGGAGGGGCACTCTTGGAAAGTATTGAAAAGTCGCTTTATTTTAAATTGGTATTCGGATTTAAGAGGTCCCACATTGATTTATTTCGAGGATAAGGTGATAAGAGTTCTAAATCCACTCATATAATAGGTTTTTTACATGTTTAGGTCTTAGATATTACATTATCATTCCATTTTATTTAAATCGTTAAATAATGAGGTCATCGCTGCATCATCATAATGTCATAAATAATTTAATTTATTTAATGTCTAAAAATTATAAAAAAAATACTATGATGTAGGAAATCTCATTATATTTCCAATTACTATTTATAGTCAAAAATATGACTTGTATAACTCCATGTAAAAATTGTTTTAGTAAAACATCTCATGTGTCTGTTTTTTTTACTTTAACATTAAATAAAAAGTTATTTATGTCATTTCCCAACCAAAGTGGCTCCATGGGGTCCCAAAGATGACCCATGGATTTTCTTGGTCGGCCATGACACATACAATAAGGGTAGGACATGTTTCACGCTCATCTCATATTATTAAAACATTATTTTTACCTTAAACTACACTAATTACCTCTAATCGCGATTAAAAACTTAATAAGTTACTATTCCCCAAATAATTATTTTAATCTCATTGAACCACATTTTACCTTTTAATGACAACCATGTATGTCGGATTTTTGAAATTCAAAACACAGAAGTGGATAAATTTCATTTAAACGAGAAATCAGTTTTTATAAGTACCACTTAGTGGTTTCACTATTCATCAAAAATTGATGTTTTTTAGAAAAATACCAAAAATTCACCCTAAGCTATATTTGATATTATGAATTAAAAAATGTAGTCCATTTTACAAAATTCACAACATATAAGTTGCATTAATTAAATTAATAATTAATTCCCACTGTTAGAGCAAATAGCGTGTTTTTATGAAACAATAAGTATCAAAAGATTGACACTAGTTTAGGTCCGATTTCAAAGTGAAATTAATTCCAACGACCACTATTTTATTTAGTGGTAAAAATATATTCTAATTTAACTTTAAAACCAATTCAAAAGATAGTCTAATCATCTTAATAAATTAAATTAAAAAGAGGTTTTGAATTAAAATACAACACTTTACACTATTCATTAAAAATGAACTTTATCAGAAAGATACCAAAAATTTACACAAAGTAAATTTTGATTTCCCGATTATAAAGAAGAGTTATATTTTGTCCAATAGAATTTATAAGATTTATCAAAACTATATTTAATGACGGTTCGCCGTCAAAAGGTGATAAGTTAACCCTTAGTGAAAATTAGGGTATAAATGCCTAAAATTGAATTCTTTCCGCATTTTAAGCCTTTATCTTTTATTGGATAAATGTAAAAACATTTAAAAACATATATAATCATATTTTAGTTATTTCTATCCATTCCCGCCATTACAACGGCTACGTGTTAAGTAACATTTAGAATAATATTATTTTATTACTATTGTGCAACGTAAGTTTTCAAAGAAACTCATCGTTGCGTATTGGGTACGCTATCGAACGTAGAAACCCCTTTTAATTAAAATTAATATTTAATTCGTAAATATTCATAAATATGAAAATTATTTATTCTTTATTTACCTAGGATGTTACAATAACTCATACAAAAGGTTTTTTAAGTATTTATTCACATTATGGTCCCATGACATTTTCCATATGATATTTAGATTCGGAATTTTTAAAGATCAATAATATTCATTAAACATATAACTTAAGAAAATTTTAGTATAATTACCATTTATAGTACATATGAAACACAATATTATGGTTAATGAATTCTATTGTTTATTCTTTTAATTCACATCACATGCTAACTTCATACAATCAATTCGATATTTTTTTCCTTATGACCATGAATTCTATATTTAATTAATTCATTATTCACCTTAATATAATTTTAAACTTGTCTCATAAAACAAATCTAGAACAATGGGAGAATTTCAATCATAACTATAGTGTTCTTATTTCTAGAATGTCATTCATTAATTTTTTCCCTTAAAAAATTGATTATTGGGAGACTCTAATATCTATTTGAACATTGAAACCAAATTTATGGATTTCACTAAAATTATTGAAGAACTCTAAATTTATAAATACCATTATAAACATTGTTTTATGAAACCAAATTATTGATCAAATATTAATTAAATTTTGATGAAAATAATAAAATCATACCTCCCATTTCCTCTAAAATTATCATTATTAGTAATAATGGAGACATAATACCTATACATTAGAAGAATTTTTTTCATATATATATTTTAAATAATAATATAAAGAATGTAATTGTTTATAATAATATACGAAAACTCATCTCATTAAATAGAGTTGATTTTTTCGTATTTCCTCATGTTCTTTATACAAGCCCTTCAATAATCTAAATCACCCTCTAAATGATAGATAATAAAAAATAATTTTCCATGTTTTGATCATTTGATAACTAATAATGTATTCTCAATAGTTCTAATCAATTTTTTATATATTAGTGGATTATCTGGGCCACTTAATGAATGTTGGGTTTCTCTCATTAAGGAATCAACCATACATTGTCCTCCACCTTTCCAAAAATATAAGACAAATATGTTTAATGGATTGATAATTTTGTGTATGTATAAAAATAATATATTTCATTCCATATCCCTTAAAATTTAGATTCTCATAAATAAAATAAAATAATTATCTATTAAATTTAGCATTAATTGGTTTCCATTTGGTTCTATTGAGAATATTTAACTAAAACAAACATTGTTGAAAAGAATAGTCATATTGATATATAATATACTAACAAAAATATATCACTGGTTTTTTGACTCATGAATTTTTTTTATTAAATGGAAATCAAGGATTAACCTAAGTGATCCCTAGAAATAAAATATTCAAGTACATCATAATCTTTCATAATGAAAATTTAAATTAACCCATGCTTATCCATTGAAATCAGTTATACACCTTATAATTATTACGCCCACTCATTGTTTTTAGGTGATCATGGAGTTAATTACTAATTGAACAATTTTGGATTTTTTTCCTATTATTTCATTTTTGAGACATCTTTACCGACATGACTGTATATAGTAATAGATATATTTTCAGGGAAAACCACAATATATATAGATTATTAATGTATCAGGATTTTATTTAGTATATATAGTTATTTATTGGGTTTTAAATAATCTTACATAATCCAAATCTCCAAAAAATAACATATCCTTATATGGATAAAAAATGAGGTGGCCCAAACATTACAAAATTATTTATTTACATTTAGATGATTATTCAATATAGTTTAATGTATTGCATACCTGAGGAATATAATGTATTTGTGTCATTAAATAAAATATATAAATATATATTATTTATATTTCATGAGTTATATTAAAACATATATCACAAGTTTCTTCTCACATAGTACACTTCTTAGATGTATCCTTCTTGGAAACATTCTTCATAACCTATGGAAATGAAACATAGGAAAAGGTGTAATCATGTCTGTTGAAAATATAATCATGGGATATATTATTCAATGATCATATAGAAACATGAACTATAAATAAGTACATGATTTTATGGAAAAAAATGGTAAAATCATATCCATCGATTCTACAAGGCCCCAGCCTTAAACCTTACATATTCATGAGTTATCACAAGATTAAACCTTGAGGATCTTTTCAGGTTTAGAGTTTTAGAGAATTAGGACATAGTTATTACATCTCAAAGATTACATAGTAGACACATCTACTCAGCTTCCATTTTTTCACAAAATAAAAACTCTTGAACAAAAGAGTCATGTCTAGTTCCTAGTTTTTGGAAAGCTTGACATTTCTTGATCCCATCCTTGGCCCTATTCAACTTTAGGTCCTGTGAAAAACATTTCAAAAACTTGGGATGAGCATAAAAAGCTCATTAAGGGTTATAGAAATATGGAAGGGAAACATGAGTTCATATACACATAATGATGAAATAATACTTTACCCATAAAACATAGGCACTTTAACATACCTCATAAAATCATGAATAATTCATAGAAATCATAAGACATAAAGGTAACTTGAGGCATTCATAACATTCTTACGTAGGGAGTAACCCTCTTGGTTACATTTGGAATACCCATCACAATATATTCCCTAAATCTCTTCGGAGAAACCTTAACGTTTCACTCCTTCGCGTTACCCAATGCATTGGAGAGCTATATCGGGCTCACCCGCCCTTAGTTTATCACGGAACCACCCATCTTCATAATAATGCCCAAGAACCTCAACATAATCATATCACATAAAACATGCATAAAGGAATCATAACATTCCCACCTTTCAATCACAATATATTAATACAACACATTGATATAAAAACATTATGAAAACCATTTTCAATACCAAAATAAAACATTTAATAAGGAGAATTTTGAATCAAAGTATCCTATACAACCTTGAAGCTTTTAACATTTTAAACCATTAATATCCATATAAATAAATCCTTAAAACCATTTTGAAAACATGGACATTAATAATAACAAGTCATTAAATCATTTAAAGCGATATTTTGGTCAAAGGGTTTTTACCAAAATTAGAGACACTTGAATACAATAATTGAGGTATAAAATTTAATCAGAACATTATAATACCATGAGAATAAATGGATTCATGATATAATATTCCAAAGGACAGTATATACACCATATAAGAGTGAATTGGTGCATAACAACAATGAAACCTCAATAGGGATGTAAAATGTGATGAAATCCCTTATAAAGAAGGTATCCTTAAATTAAGGATAAATCAATCTCAAAATTATGTGTGACAAATATAAATACACCCAAATATAATTGGATATTAAGTTTATAGAAATAAAAGTTCATTCACACATATTCAAAAGATGACATATTCAATAACTACATGTTGAACCCAAAGAAATCGAAATTGGGTTAAGAAGTTCCCTTGACAGCCTAACAGCGTCAAATCAAAATTAGTTGATGAGAGATAAAAAGCGTATCTCATCCCTTGGACATAATATTTACATCAATAAGGATATATGAGAACATATCCCAACATAACAATATGTAAATTAAAAGACCCAACAAAACAAAGTATTTTTAAAAAGAGGAGGGTGAAAGGTTCCCTTACTGACTTGGGTATCTTTCAAAACATACACCCCATCAATGAAGTACAATAAATCATTGATGTAAATACTCATAAACGAAATTATATTACACAAAGAGTAGAATAATGGGCAGTAAATACACCACTCAAAGGAAATTGTGGCAAATGTAGCATAAATCTCACAGGAATAAAAGTGAGATGAAAAATCCCTTACGAAAACTCGGCAGCCTAACGGCGCCACTCAAAACATCCAAAATGCATTGATGAGAGGGAATAGGTTATCTCATCACATGAACCTAAAAATTAAAGTAATATTTATATAAAATAACATCCCAATAACATGAAATATGATCTTTAAAAGGAATGACATAAAAGAGTGTACTTATAAAGAAAGAGAGGAGTAGGATCCCTTACCTCAGGTCCGACATGACTCGATCGTTCTTTAACGTCCTGAATAATAAACATGAGTTAATTTATAATTTCGTATGAATCTTCTTAATGTTCATTATTCCTTTTATATCACTTATTTCAATTTTATAAACATTATGTAATCATTTAAGTTAATAATGTTTGTTTTTTCAATATTTGGTTCTTTAATCGAAAATGGACTTCTTACAATTACATGTTGTTTGTGTGGTCAAAGGTTCATTATATCCAGAATTGTATTAATGATTTGGATATCATATATATAATATATATCTAGAAGATACATGTATTTATAATATTACATAATCATTTAGAGGTAAGAAATGAAATGCACCGTTCATGGAGACGGTAAGCCGTACGTACGCATGAACGCTACTTTAATTTATATCTCATACTTTAATGGAAAGAAACAATAATGATATAGAGGTATATTATAATTACAGTATAACATAATATATAATAACTTTATATCGATCCTTTATACGTCCCACATATGGCATTAACGAATCAAATCACTTTGAGGGGGCGGTAGTCCGCACTTCCAAAAATGAAATTATCGTGTTTACCCACAATGGAAACCATAAATGTATGAAACAAATGAAAATAAAGAAGCTTAAGTAAAACCTAAAGATATTATATATCATATATAAATATAGTGTCATCTAAATGGCCACCTTTGGAGGTGTTATATGAGTGTTGAACAATCATCGTTTCGGGAGGCAGAATTTCGCCATCCACGGAAACCGTATGTTCTTTAACCATTTGATGTAGTTGTGTGACAGTGTAGCTCGAATAAATCTTATAAAAACATCCTAGTATATTTAAGATACTATTTTTATTACAAAATAAGTAAATAAAAAGAGTTTATGTCTTTGGAAAAGCAAAATAAAACAAATGAACATGAGAGAATGAATTACCTTTAAAAGTGTAACTCCTTTTTATTTGAGCCTAAAGGCTTCCTTTGAAAGGATTATGCCCAAAGGGAATCCTCTAGGATGAGAAGAGGGATGTGTAGAGAGTAAATGGGCAGGGTATGGCCGAGCCAAAGGCTTGAGGAGTGTGTGAAATGAGGTAGAGGTGGGGGCCTTTTATAAAGGAGAGGAGGGGCACATTTGGAAATCATGAAACTATTATTTTATTTTCAGAAGTGGTTCGAATTTATAAGGTCCCAAATTGATATATTTATAAGATAAGATGATAAGGATTAGAAATATTCCCATACAATAGTTTTTGGACAAGTTTAGGGCTTAGATTATATATTATCATTTCATTTTATTTAGACTGTCCGTTAATGAGGTCATCGTTGCATCATCATTTAATATATAAAAATTATAAAAAAAATACTATGATGTAGGAAATATTTTTAGATTTCTAATGAATATTTATAGTCAAAATTTGGACTTCTTTGACCCCAATTAAAAACTATTTTAGTAACACAACTCATGTTTGTGTCAATTTAATTTTAATATTAAATAAATATATATTAATGCCATTTTCCAACCAAAGTGGCTCCATGGGGTCCCCAAGTTGACCCATGGGTTTTCGTGGAAGGACATGACTCATCCAATAGGGGTAGGACAAGTTTCATGGTGTTTTCATATTTTTATAATATCATTTTTACCTTAAATTACACTAATTACCTCTAATTACGATTAATGAAAAAAAGTTACTATTCACCAAAAAATTATTTTAATCCCATTGAACCACATTTTACATACTAATGACAACCATGTATGTCGGATTTTAAAAATTCAATACACATTAGTGGTAAACTTTCATTTAACTGAAAAATCAGTTTGCTTGATTTCCACTTAGTGGTTTCACTATTCATCAAAAATTGGAGTTTTTCAGAAAATTTCCAAAATTTAAACCTAAGCTATATTTGATATTCCGAATTCAAAAATGATGTCTATTTTATAAAACTCATAACATATAAGTTAGATTAATTAATTTAATTATTAATTCTTGCTGTCAGAACAAATAGCATGTTTTTATGAAACAATATATATCAAAAGATTGACACTAGTTTAAGTCAAATTTCAAAGTGAAATTAATTCCAATGACCACTATTTGATTAAATGGTAAAAATATATTCTTATTTTACATTAAAGAAAATTAATAATATAATCTAATCATATAAATAAATTAGATTAAAAAGTGGTTTTGAATTAAAATACAACATTTTTCACTATTCATTAAAATTTGATCATTTTCGGAAAGATACCAAAAATTTACACAAAGAAAATAATGATGTCCCAATTCTAAAGAAGAATATTATTTTGTCAAATATAACACATAAAATTTTCAAAAAGTGGATTTAAAAGAGGTTCGCCATCAAAAGGCGGTTAATCGACCTTTTAATGAATATTTGAATGTTTACGCTCTAAAAAATTGGATTCATTCCCATTTTTAATCCTCTAACATTTATTTTAAAAAGCAAAAATATTTGACAAACATATATAATCATTTTGTAGTTGTTTCTGTTCATTCCCGCCATTACAACGGCTAGGCGTTAACTACCAAAATAATATTATTTTATTATTAGAGTGCAACGAACGATTTCAAAGAAACTCGTTGTCGCGTATTGGGTACGACATCGAGCATAGCATTCCATTTACAGTAATATTAATATTTTTTTCACAAATATGGATAAATAAAAAAATTTAATATTCTTTATTTACCTGGGGTGTAACATCCTTCCCCCCTTTTAGGAATTACGTCCTCGCAATTTCAAAATTGGGCTCCGAAACATCATTGAAAATCCCACATCGAAACAAGAGTTAATAAAACAATCACTTTAAAAGAAAGAAATAGGAGTATAGAGGTCACCCGAGTTAACCCATACTAGGATTCCATGTAAGAAAACATGGACATGGAAGAAAAAAAATGGTCATGTTCTGAGGGAGAGTGATAGTAAACAAGTCTAGATGAAAGATAACAATAAAAAAAATCACAAACTTGTAAAGGGTTAAACAGTATTCGATTCCCCAGTAGGAAAAGTTAATAGATAACATTTTTGTTTTAAGTTACTTTTTATTGAGGAATTTATTCATAAGGAAACATAATTACTTATCATGTTGACTTTTAACTTTTATTAGATTTATTACACAAACTCATACTTTCCACAAAAGACGAGTATTTAGGAAGACTTGTTCACATTAAGAGTACTATAATCAACTTCTACAAAATCACCTAATCCAAAAAAGAGAACTATATACTTCCCATGTCTTTAGACATTATACAAAACCAAAACCAAAAGGTTAGTACAATATTAGATAATACAGAAAAGGATAACCCTTTATAAAAAGTAAATCTATTCGTAATCTCCAAAATTTGTCCAACCAAACCCAAAGTTCAACGAGGACCATCCGATAAACTATTTGTCCATAAAATTCTTCAAAGTAAACCAATCTAAGATGGAAACCCAAATATTTTGAAGGATTTGGTCACATAGTATTCCAAGTTAAATCGTAACATTTATCTCTAAACTACATCAGTTGATCTTAAAGTCTCATATTGAAAATTAATTAACCTAATCACATATCCTCCATGATAGGTTAATCATTTTCATAAATAACCCAAAATCAAATTACTCATAATTCATAAAATCATCTAACTAAAAAGAATCGGTCAAACTAACCAGGGAATTCACATAGTACAATGGTAGGCGATAAATACTAGTTGCACTTTTTTTGTGGGTTCGATTCCCGCGGCTTTGTCCGATGCGACAGGTTGTCACATGGTCAACATGTTGTCCTTTTTATAAAACTCCAAAAATAACCCTATCATGTTTTAACCTCAATAGTTTCCTTATACCATTAATTTTCATCCAAATTCATTATGATCTCAACACCTTAAATCTTGAAGTCTTATTTCACCACCATAAGATAAAATAAAACGATTCCCAAAATGAATATCATCATACCTTGATCATGGCGTCCACTTGGTTTCATCGTCATCTTGCTCACGTAGGTAGAAGACCCATGCATTACAACAATTATTTAGAGATCCTTCAAAATCATTTGCTTCCTCCATCCAAATACACCTCGTGCAACATGGGTCATATGGGTGTTCACAGAAAAACAGTTTTGGAAAATAATCATGTATGACATATAATTCCAAAACATCTGATAAAACATGATTTAAAAAAAATAGTCGGACCGAAATTGAGTTAAAACATTCTACCATTGGTCCTTTTAAAATACCCTAAGTATGTGATGTGAGACTATATTTTAAAATCAAATATAAATAGGTTGCGCAAGAGTCTCCTTCCTCACCACCATTTTTAAAATCATAATATGCTTCAAATTCTTGTGATAAGGTAAAATATTTGAAAATACCTTGATAATATTTACCTCTCTTGAAAACATGAGAATATTGTGAAAATAGTATTTTTCTAAAAACAACCCATGATCCACGATGATAACGAGGTATAGCGGAGGTGTTTGATATCTCAAATAAATTCTTGCAAGGGAGTTGTATGCTAGAAAAATTTTCACAATCATCCGAAGATGACTTTGCAATAATTATTGCAAGCATGTCATCAGGAAGAGATAGGTATGTCATTTGAGATCCTCCTCCTTCCATTCTTAACCGACTTTACATGACCTGAAAAAAAAGTTATAAAACAAGGTTTTAACTGAAATAATAGTTATAAGGACTAATCATGTGCCTCACAAAAACTCCAAATCCCTAAAGTTGTATAAACCGACCTTTGATACCAACTATAAGGCCCCAACCTTAAACCTTACAAAATCTTGAGTTATTACAATATTACATGTTGAGGATATTTTTTGGTTTAGAGTTTTAGAGAATTAGGACATAGTTATTACATATCAAAGATTACAAAGTAGACAAATATAATTAGCTTCCATTTTTTTCACACAATAAAAACTCTTGAACAAAAGAGTCGTGTCTAGTTCATTGTTTTTGGACAGCTTGACATTTCTTGATCCCATCCTTGACCCTATTCAACTTTAGGTCCAGTGAAAAAAATTTCAAAAACTTGGGATGAGCATAAAAATCTCAGTAAGGGTTATAGAAATATGGAAGGGAAACATGAGTTCAAATATACATAAGGATGAAATCATACTTTACCCATAAAACATAGGCACTTTAACGTACCTCATAAAATCATGAATAAATCATAGAAATCATAAGACATAAAGGTAACTTGAGGCATTCATAACATTCTTACGTAGGTAGTAACCCTCTTGGTTACATTTGGAATACCCATCACAGTATATTCCCTAAATCGCTTCGGAGGAACCTTAACTTTTCACTCCTTCGCGTTACCCAATGCATTGGAGATCTATATCGGGCTCACCCGCCCTTAGTTTATCACAGAACCAACCGTCTTCATAATAATGCCCAAGAACCTCAACATAATCGTATCACATAAAACATGCATAAAGGAAACATAACATTCTCACCTTTCAATCACAAGATATCATAACAACACATTGATATAAAAACATTATGAAAACCATTTTCAATACCAAAATAAAACATTTAATAAGGAGAATTTTGAATCAAAGTGTCCCATACCACCTTGAAGCTTTTAAAATTTTAAACCATTACTATCCATATAAATAAACCCTTAAAACCATTTTGAAAACATGGATATTAATAAGAACAAGTAATTAAATCATTTAAAGAGATATTTTGGCCAAAGGGTTTTCACCAAAATTATAGACACTTGAATACAATAATTGAGGAATAACATTTAATCAGAACTTTATAATATCATGAGAATAAATGGATTCGTGAAATAATATTCCAAAGGACAGTATATACACCATATAAGAGTGAATTGGTGCATAACAACAATAAAGTCTCAATAGCCATGTAAAATGTGATGAAATCCCTTATAAAGAAGGTATCCTTAAATTAAGGATAAATCAATCTCAAAATTATGTGTGGAAAATATAAATACACCCAATATTATTGGATATTATGTGTAAAACAATAAAAGGTCATTCACACATATTCAAAAGATGACATATTCAATAACTACATGTTGAACCCAAAGAAATCGAAATTGGGTTAAGAAGTTCCCTTGACAGCCTAACGGCGTCACATCAAAATGAGTTGCTGACAGATAAAAAGAATATCTCATCCCTTGGACATAAAATTTACATAAATAAGGATATATGAGAACATATCCCAACATAGCAATATGTAAATTAAAATACCCAACAAAACGAAGCCTTTTTAAAAAAAGGAGGGTGAAAGGTTCCCTTACCGACTTGGGTATCTTTCAAAACATACACCCCATGAAAGAAGGACAATAAATAATTGATGTAAATACTCATAATCGAAATTATATTACACAAAGAGTAGAATAATGGGCAGTACATACACCACTCAATGGAAATTGTGGCAAATGTATCATAAATCTCACGGGAATAAAAGTGATATGAAAAATCCCTTACGAAAACTCGGCAGCCTAACGACGCCACTCAAAACATCCAAAATGGATTGATGAGAGAAAATAGGGTCTCTCATCACATGAACCTAAAAATTAATGTAAGATTAATATAAAATAACATCCCAATAACAAGAAATATGATCTTTAAAAAGAATGACATAAAAAAGTGTACTTATAAAGAAAGAGAGGAGTAGGATCCCTTACCTCAGGTCCGACTTGACTCGATCATTCTTTAACGTCTTGAATAATAAACTTGAGTTAATTTATACATTCTTATGAACCTTGTTAAAGTTAGTTATTCATTTTATATCACTTATTTCAATGTTATAAACATTATGTAATCATTTAAGTTAATAATGTTTGTTTTTTCAATATTTGGTTCTTTAGTCAAAAATGGACTTCTTACAATTATATGTTGTTTGTGTGGTCAAAGGTTCATTATATCCAGAATGATATTCATGATTTGGATATCATATGTATCATATATATCTAGAATATACATGTATTTATAATATTACCTAATCATTTAGAGGTAAGAAATGAAATGCACCGTTCATGGAGACGGTAAGCCATACGTACGCATGAACGATACTTTCATTTCTATCTAATACTTTAATGGAAAGAAACAATAATGATATAGAGGTATATTATAATTCCAGTATAACATCATATATAATAACTTTAAATCCATCCTTTATACATCCCACATATGGCATTAACGAATCAAATCACTTTGATGGGGCAGTAGTCCGCACTTCCTAAAATGAAATTATCGTCTTTAACCACAATGGAAACCATAAAGGTATGAAACAAATGAAAATACAGAGGCTTAAGTAAAACATAAACATATTATATATCATATATAAATATAGTGTCATCGAAATGGCCACCTTGGGAGGTGTTATAAGAGTGTTGAACAATCATCGTTTCGGGAGGCAGAATTTCGCCATCCACGGAAACCGTATGTTCTTTAACCATTTTATGTATTTGTGTGAGAGTGTAGCTCGAATGAATCTTATAAAAACATCCTAGTATATTTAAGATACTTGTTTTGTTACAAAAGAAGTAAATAAAAAGAGTTTAGGGGGTTGGAGAAGCAAAATAAATCAAATGAACATGAGAGAATAAATTACCTTTAAAAGTGTAACTCCTTTTGATTTGAGCCTAAAGGCATCCTTTGAAAGGATTCTGCCCAAAGGGAATCCTCTAGGATGAGGAGAGGGATGTGGAGAGAGTAAATGGGCAGGGTATGGACGAGACAAAGGCTTGAGGAGTGTGTGAAATGAGGTAGAGTTGGGGGCCTTTTATAAGAGGAGAGGAGGGGCACTTTTGGAAATTATGAAACTATTATTTTATTTTCAAAAGTGTTTCGAATTTCTAAAGTCCCACATTGATATATTTCTAAGATAAGATGATAATACTTCTATCTATTCCCATCAAATAGTTTTTTGACAAGTGTAGGTCTTAGATTTTATATTATCGTTTCATTTTATTTAAAATATTCATTAATAAGGTCATCGTTTCATCATCCTAATGTCGTAATTAAATTAATTTATTTAATATCTAAAAATTATAAAAAAATACTATGATGTAGTAAATCCTTTTATCTTTCTAATTAATATTTATAGTCAAAACATGGGCTTGTGTAACCCCACTTAAAAACTGTTTTAGTAACACAACTCATGTTTGTGTCAATTTAATTTTAACATTAAATAAATATATATTAATGTCATTTTCCAACCACAGTGGCTCCATGGGGTCCCCAAGTTGACCCATGGGTTGTCTTGGTCGGCCATGACTCATCCAATAGGGGTAGGACAAGTGTCATTGTGTTTTCATATTTTTATAATATCCTTTTTACCTTAAATTACACTAATTACCTCTAATCGCGATTAATGAAAAAACGTTACTATTCACCAAAAAATTATTTTCATCCCATTGAATCACATTTTACATATTAATGAAAACCATGCATGTCAGATTTTAAAAATTCAATACACATTAGGGGAAAACTTTCATTTAACTGAAAAATCAGTTTGCTTGATTACCACTTAGTGGTTTCACTATTCATCAAAAATTGGAGTTTTTTCAGAAAATTACCAAAAATTCATCCTAATCTATATTTGATATTACGAATTCAAAAATTATGTCTATTTTATAAAATTCATAAAATATAAGTTAGATTAATTAATTTAATAATTAATTCCCGCTGTCAGAACAAATAGCGTGTTTTTATGAAACAATATATATCAAAAGATTGACACTAGTTTAAGTCAAATTTCAAAGTGAAATTAATTTCAATGACCACTATTTTATTAAATGGTAAAAATATATTTTAATTTTACATTAAAACCAATTAAAAATATAATCTAATCATATAAATAAATTATATTAAAAAGTGGTTTTGAATTAAAATACAACATTTTTCACTATTCATTAAAAATTGAACTTTTTCGGAAAGATACCAAAAATTTACACAAAGTAAATTATGATATCCCGATTATAAAGAAGAATATTATTTTTTAAAATATAACACATAAAATTTTCAAAAAGTGGATTTAAAATAGGTTCGCCATTAAAAGTTGGTTAATCGAATTTTTAAAGAATATTTGAATGTTTACGCTTAAAAAAATTGGATTCATTCGCATTTTTAATCCTCTAACATTTATTGTAAAACGAAAAAATATTTGACAAACTTATATAATCATTTTGCAGTTATTTTTGTTCATTCCCGCCATTACAATGGCGAGGCGTTAACTACCAAAATAATATTATTTTATTATTAGAGTGCAACGTACGATTTCAAAGAAACTCGTTGTCGCGTATTGGGTACGCCATCGAGCATAGCGTTCCCTTTAGAGTAATATTAATATTTTATTCACAAATATGGATAAATATATAAATTTCATATTCTTTATTTACCTGGGGTGTTACAGATTCATAGAACATAGTCATGATATAAGGATATTGATGTTCATAACCCATGAATCATAGATGAATCAATGATCATGACACATGACATCAGGTCATAAGTATAATAAATTCTAATATTGATATTCATAAAATATGTGGCATAATAATAATTATATAATGCATATATTAAGGAAACAATTAAGACATTCATCACATGATAGAATTGTGCAAACCATATTTTTACCTCCATTATCATTAGGAATACCAACCATTATCTCTGTGATCTCATAAATCATTAAATATAAACCAATGAATTATTAGTATATAATTGTCCAAAATTATATATTAAAATATTTCATTCTCATTTATGATTCATCATCAGGATGATATTTATCATTTATATACAACCTAACCAATAGAAATAAAATTATATTATATCAAGTGTCGAACATCACAATCAATAACCATATGGTGAATGAATAAATATGGAATAATTATATTATTTCCCCACTTAAGAATAAGATACATTAATGGGTGTTTTAATATATGATAATTACATTAAAATATCATTATAACATATCTATTTCTTAGTATACATTCTTTGGAAATACCTGATTTAAAATATAAAAATTTCCAAAAATTAGGAAAATTTGTTTCCTTGAGAAAAACAAGAAAATATTTTAAATAGTGATTCAGTGAAATGAGTATTCATGATAGTGAGAAATTTCATTTGTGTATTATATATTAAAAATGTTGTATTCACAATTATTATAATTAGTTTAACATTTAAAAAAGGGAATGACGATTCATTTTACATCAATTTTATAGAAAGAAAAAAATTAGCATTAATTAATTTTATCCCTCAATATAAAATAATAAAATCCTCAATGAAAACATTTCTAGGAAATTTTTATAATGGATGAAAATTATTTTGAAATGAAAAGATAAATAAATTTAGATTCTCTTTAATAACATTCCATTAATCTATTGTGTTCCTAAGGTGAAAAAAATATAAAGTGAACATTTTATCAACAAAAATAACTAGATATGAAGAAAATACATAATATTTTTGAGGGATATATCTTATAAATTAATCATTTCAGATTAAAAAAACTATAAAAATGTATATTGTAACATAAAAACATTTCCTCATGACTTACTTGTTGTGTATGTTCTACAACAACACCTTATTTAAGTGGCCTCATGTATCATAAAATATTTGATTTATTAATAAATTATTTGGGTAAGTTTGGAATAATAATAATGAACAAAATGATTTTATGAATGTGTTTGGGTAGGGTTTATCTTAAAACAGGGGATATATTTTCAGAATAATGGAGGAGAATAAGTTCATTTCAATATTAGTGGGTAAGAAACACATGGAATTACATAAAATACTTAAACAAAATGAAGTCATTAATTTTTTATGGTGATCCAAAAAGAAATGGATTGAAATTTAAGATATAATTAGATCAAAATATCTTATATAATTTTGATTTATATAATTTTTTGTTTCATTTTTAAATATTTCACATAGTTTATCCCCATTAATAATCTTATTTATAATTTATCGGTTAAAAACAATTTATAATTTTTAACTTTTCATTGTGAAAAAAAATTAATGTGGCCTCATTTAGAAATTTTGAAATGGTGATTCCAAATATTTAATATAATATAGGATATTAATGTTCTATAAGTTTTATTAGGTAACTATATGATAAATATGCAAAGGACAATGAACCAGTTGAATGGAAAATTCATTTTTTAAACATAATACTGAGTTTACATTTATTCATCAACTATAAAAATAATCTATAATAATGATAAAATATTTTATTGAGTAACTATAGTATAATTTTCATTAGAAAAATTAATCAATAGTAATGAATTATATTTATTACAATACATATACATTGTTCACATAAAAATATTATTCTAAAATACTAAATTTTACCGTAAATTTATTTCATCCTCAAACTTAGTTATTTGATAACAAATTTTAATAAATTATCATCAAATTTATTTAAAATTATTTTTTAAATTTTGATCATTATATAATAATAAATGTCATAAAGAAAAATAAATACATAAAAATAGTTCATTTAATGAAGAATTATTTTTATTACAAATTTAATGATTAATCTATATGCCATTGTAAGTAAATCTAAATTAAATACTGAAATTATAATTATATATACCATAAAATGGATAATCTTCTTCATAACCACTTTTCTAATGAATTGTTCACAATATAAAAAATATACATTCGATAAATTAGTCTAGAGGTGAAATTTTATGTAAGTTATTGAATAAGTTGAATTAATTTCAATGTAATATGTATAAAATATAATTCATTTTTTATTTTAGGTATCATGTGAAAAAGATGACGGATATTTACCACTCCCAGGAATGAATTATTTAAAAAGTGTATACTAATTTTGGTGGATGCTATAAAATCCAGCCAAATATTTTCTAAGGAATGGTATAGTAACATTCTATGAATTTCTAATAAAATAATGACAGTTTAGATTATGAAATATAATATGTTTTTATTTACATAAACTAATATTTGATAGAGAGTTTTTAATTAATTCCATTATATTGTAGGTATTACATGAAATGACCGTTTTCCTATACCATTAATTTATTTCATTCTGAAAATAGTAATCTACCAAGAATATTAACTTCACAATATAGTTATTTTAATAATAATGAAATTATTTTTATAGTTGAGGATTTGTATAAGAAAAAATTTACATGAATTTGTGGGACCTTAAAAAAATTGTGTATATTATTCATCTTGTGTAATGTGATGCCATATATTTATCAATTCATAGAAAATTTCACTAAAAATTATGGTTTTATTCAATGATTTTTTAGATTTTCTCAATGAATATATTTTGATAATACAAGTGATCAGAGATCCACATGAAATAGAAACATATACTGTGATTTAGAGAATTTTTTTCAATTTATTTTTTTAACTATGATTTTTCTATAATTTTAATTCTTCACTAGAACCCTCACATTGCTATTATAAATTTTATGGAGTTCATTTTTTATTGAAAATTCCTATTTTTTTATTTGTGGTAAAATAAGAATTTCCACTTCACCCATCATGATAGATAACAATAAGTAGAATTAATTAATTTTTATGTGTAGAAAAATAAATTATATGATATTGGAAGTTCTTTTAAAAATTAATTGGAAGTTTTTCATTCCCAATGCCAATTCTTATAGGATAATGACTCCGATAAAATTTATTTACTACACATTTGAGATGAAGTAACATGGATTATCCTCTACCGTTAAAATTATTATAACATACTTAACACTGTAAACATTAATTTTTCACATTCATCAAACATCATATATATACATTTTAATTAAGAAATATGTCAGACATTTAATGATTTTTTAGATTATCAACAATGTTGAGTTCTATGAATTGATAAATGAGAATAATGGATTTAAAAACATGATCACTACAAATATTTTTAGGATTGAACTACCACGCTTATACCGATAATAAGAGGTTGTCATTCCAAATGTATTTTTTAAAGAATTTTTATTTTTAGGGGAGAGTTCAAAAATTACATTCTTAATTTACTTAATAAAATAAATAGTATCCAAAACCATATACTATAACTTCATATACAATAAATGTAATATATTTCCTTCATGGGTTCCTCCTTTATTTTAAAATGAAACATTAATGATCAATAATTTTCATGTTGGAATTAAGTTATGATGCGTTACATAATATGATATTTAAATAATTTTATAGTTTTGATATATGTCACCAATGAGATGAAATCTTTGACCATAAAAAATTATTATTTCATTTTTGATATTTTGAAAGAATCATACAATTGGATGGAATACGATTTGTATAAGTCCACTGCCACATAAAAAACTAAGAACATTTCATTAATGAATGCTATATATGGGAATTACTTCATTGGTAATATATATGACTAATTATTCTACTTTTATAGTTTATTTTCTCTAAAAAAACGTTTCAAAATTTGTGGAAGAAAAAGACACCACTACCAATGTTACAAATATGTCCCATATATTTATGATCTAGATAATCACATCAAGGTATAAAATCCAGATTATATTGATATATATTTAAGGGAAGCATTTAAAAAAAAATTTGAGTGTGGTTCATATAAATAATATGTTTTATTACAACACTAGTGCCTCATATCAAACCAAAATTATTGGGAATTATATCATTAAAATACATAAATAATTAAATTTCTTGTGGTTACAATTAATTAAATTTATATGGATTATCCATTAGAACATGATGATGGTTCATGAGAAAAATTAATGGAGAAAATGAAACCATTAGGGATGTGTCCATTATATTTTTTATATGTTTATAAAAAAATACTCATTTGTAATAGTCTTAAAAATTATGTTTTTATGTAAAAACATTAATTAGAAATATTATTAAATGTGAATGATGCTAATTGTAGAATTAAATGATCTAGATGATATCCAGATATTGTATTTTTGAAACAGACTAATATATAAGGATAATATAATGAAATAGAACTCATGAAACATGATTGGGAAAGAGTAATTCACAAGTGAAATGTTAAATAAATTTAAATATATTTTTTAAATTTCTCTTTGGAAAATTAAAACATGATTTATAGATCATTTCATAATAACACAAATATTTTCACATGGAAAAATTATGATTTGAAATCATTGAGAATAAAATTTATATGTTATTATACATCATATTAATCCATAATGTTAAATTTATGTATTAGGTAGTGTCTTATAAAATAATTATAAATTAAGATCATAAGTTCTTGTAGATATTTGGAGATTTTATAATTGGATAACAGAGAGGTTAAATACTTATATATAGTATTCATGTTTCATTATGTATTTTCAGGGTTATATGTTAAATATTGGTAGGATTCCATTTTCAATCATTGAATCTCTAAGGTGTTCTCCAAAATATGTCAACATTTTTAACCTAAACTCTCCCCTGAATATGAGAACATTGTTTGGGAGGAAATATAATGTTGATTAATTTCTATATAAGGATTTATTAAATTAATCCCTTCAAAACTATATAATCTTATATTGTATCATTAATTTCACATCTCAGTAATGTTAGAGAATGACATGGAAAATTTTGGCTTTATATAAATATGAAATACCTAACAACACATGGAATATATCACATTGTAAACAGTTATAATATGACGATTACATGTTATTGTAAAGGAATATCATGATGCAATGAACTATTTCGAAACTCTAAAGGAATATGAGTTTGATTGAAAAGAATTTTCCATAAAAATTATTAGAACCCAATTTATTAATATAATTGACCTAAAGAATCATAAAGTCAGATACTATATAAAAGTGTATCTCACAATAGTGTAACATTGGATTTATCTGATGATGATAATGAATTAATGATAAATCCATAATTACTACAAACTTCTCTATTCATTTAATATTGGATTATTTTGTTGGTTAAAATAATTTACAATTGGGGTATCATACCTTTTTATTCACCTTAAATTCCTTGAAACACAATAACACAACATGTTTTAAGATTTATTCAAGAAAATATGGGAAAATGTGAAACCATTTATATTAAATTATGGTGGAATTTACTATAAAGAAACATTGTGATAATAAAATAATATAAATTTTAATGCCTCACAACAATAAATTTTGAGACATTGTTAAATTATTTTATTTTATAATAATATCATTAATTACCATAATTCTACACTTCTATGATTCAAATCCACTACATTAGTTTCATATAAAATACGAACATTTTTTTCTTAACATTATCTAACATCTTTATTTCCAACTTGTATGACCATTCAATACTGAAATAGTTAATTAATTTATATAACTTAACCATTTTATTTTCTCTACCCAATCATATACATAATAACCCCATGAGTAATTATAAGATCTAACAAAGCCTCACCGGTTTTTAAAAGTTCTTATGAACCCCCAAAATTCAATATATAATCACCATATTGGATAAATTTCTTTTTTCCTCTATATTCATGGTAAGGATAGGTATTTTCGACTAACTTTATTAAGACTAATTATTTTTAGATAATTTATGATTCTTCTAAATTTCAACCACCCCTAAAAACAAATATCGTGGTCACTAAGGGTGCCATATAAAAACTCACGAACCCACCTAGATAATGATCCAATTAACCCCATAAGAAAAACAATATCCAATCCGCAAAACCAATGCCCTGCGATTTTATAGAATAAATATATCCTAAACATCATCCAGTTTCCACTATAGTCTATCATAATATTGTTCATAAATTAGTGTACATTCTATTCAATCCAACATTCGTTAGTGTTCTAACATTACCACACCCTCCCATTTCTTAATTATGACAATGTTATATATTAAAAATAGTTTCTTTGATAATATGATTATTTATATGATATGTTGATGATTTATCTATATTCCCACATGATAAAGTCATTTCACGAAATTTATTTTGAGTATATAATTTACTATCAATGGATGGAATTCAATAAACTTACCCTATAGTTCTATATAAAATTACAACTTTTATTAGAATAAATTTAATATGAATTGGGATGAAAAGCATCAAATATTACATTGGATATATTGGGAGAAATAATTTTTGTTTAAACATGGTTGGTTATCACGACCAAGAAATATAAACTATTGGAGCTGGTGCTTAACTATATATATTTGTTGGAGATATGGATGAAATTGGCTATTAAAAAAGATTTTAGGCATGAGGTATAATATTATATGAGAACCCAATAAAATAAAATTCTAATTTGGTTTATTTATTGGTTTATCCACATTTCTACTTATCATATTAGGATTCAAAGTGATTATTTTGATATATATGATCATAATTTATTCTATATTAATTCTAATGAAACTGAACAAATCATTACACTATATGATTAATTTTATAAATCTATAGGGAAAATAAAAAGATAAAAATAATGGAGAGAATATTTTCCATTATACAAGACTATTATTTTTAAATTTTACAATATTCCCAGTTAAATTAATCTTTTAGTATTATTGACTTTATTATTCTCTAACTTTTTGGGAAGAAAATTAGTCTCTTGATGATGGGAAATGACTGATATCAATGAGAATAAAATAACGGTTATTTGATATTAATGTTATAGGGATAGGAAAAATAACCATTAGTTAATTATTAATAATGATTACCCTAGGAGTGATATTTTATAGAATAAGATACAAAAACTATCTTATCTATTATAATGTTTGATTTTAGTAAATTGTTTTGTGTCTTATTTTTAAATATAATTATGTTCCCACAAACTATTATAATATTATGAGAATAATGTTAAAGTAAACACTAGATAAAATATGGAAATTATGAAACATGTGCCCCCAGACTCTATTAGAAAATAATAGATAACCCAATTCAATACGCCATATGAGTTTCGGTACACACAACAATTAGCATATATAACTCAACTGAAACTACTTTGAGCTTACATTGAGCATATAATCTAAATGATTCCATAAAGTTGTTTCTTACAAGATATATAAAATTTTAAAGAATATCTCACCACATTTTATATAATATATTTGGATACCCATATAACGGAAAATAATAATAAGGTGGATACATGTTATGAGGTTCCCATGATATAAAATACAATGTTTCATTTATTTTTTAGTGAAGGATCCATGGACCACATATTTTATTTTTATTCATTTAACAATCTTAATAGAATGCATTGTATAAAATAAATATTTTGAAAATTATAAACCATATATATTATTGATTATAAATAATTAATACATAGGTGAAATTAATATGATTAATATACTAATTCTAATTTTATATTGTTTTTAAAGTTATTATGGAAATGCTCTTAATTTTTTATTATAATCATTGGAAATATTTATTTTGAAGAAAAATTATTATATTATTAATTTATATAATTGAATGCAATATTTCAAAATTTATGTTATAGATATACTCTAATTCCTTATTAAATTAATACTTCAGGTACCTTATTTTTTTAATATTCTTAGGATAACAGTTATTGCTGGGAAAGTTATTATTGATATTATTAGAGTATGATGGTTATAAAATATAGTAATTTAATTAAGGTAATACTTTTAGTGCATATATTTCCAGTTTTTTTGAGATCTACCTTACGTTTGATCCTCTAAAAACTCGTATATGTTATTTTTAGGGAAATTACATTTATTGTTTTATGTTTTTTATGAAAAATAGTTAAATTGATATCATATTTTAGTGGTATTTTTCTATAAGTAATTCATTGTGATAAAATAAATGTAAATTTTTATTCAATATTTTCAAAATATTTTTATTTAGTTTTTATGATATAAAGATAAGAAATCAATTCTGATGATAAGAAATAATCAATTTTTGCATGATTTTTTTATCTTTGAATAATCTTCTCTGAGTTGTATTATTATTATTATTTAAGTATATTTACAAAATAATATAGATTATATAATATTACATTCTAAATATTTAAAGTATGTTTTTATCCATCAATGAACTTTAGTTCATATATGAATATCTAATATTCTATGAACCCCATATACTTTATTAGTAATATTCTTTTCCTAAAAAAACAATTCCATCTATGGGAAATAATTAATTGGTATCTATTCATCTATCTATTCTTGTATAAATTACATCGGTGAAGTATTGATTCTATGATTACATATAATCCAAAATTAAATTCCATAACCTATCCTGACTTACCATCTAATTTAG
Organism: Viscum album; assembly: GCA_963277665.1. Lineage (NCBI taxonomy): Eukaryota > Viridiplantae > Streptophyta > Magnoliopsida > Santalales > Viscaceae > Viscum > Viscum album. The sequence continues at coordinate 1,497,530,521 of OY728145.1, forward strand.
GTATTATTTTAAAGATTTTCTCCACCTTATAAAATGGATAGATCTATTTTAGAAGTATCATAAATTGCATGAAAAAACATATAATGTTCTCTCAAATAACCACACCCTATAGTTTTTAATTCAATTATTTTCATTCATTATGATTTGAAACTATGATGATTTAGATGTGCCTGAAGACTCGATATTCACTAATGCTTCTCAAGACAGAGTGTTATGCTTATCACGCTGAAGATAACATTAATGTACTGTGGGAAAATGAATTATTTTATAATGAAAAAAACCACATGCATGATGCAATATATACTACAAGTAAAAAATTCAAATAAATTATGGCACATGGATGAATTACATGGAATAGAGTAATAATAGAAATAATTTAAATTTTTTTTGTATATAATATAACCTCTGGAAAATTATTTACAAATTTTCATTTAATATTAATATTTTATTATTCAATTTAAATTATAAAATTTAAAAAATTATAAATATATTAATTATGAAATGATATATATATATATACATTTTAATAATTTTATATTTGAAAATATTAATACTAATAAAATTTATATACGATATATAATACATAATTTCAAATAAATAAAAGGTATTACATTTTATAAATATGTGCATGAAATCGTAATTATTTAAAACCAAATTTTATTCAATTGAATTATGATTATAATTTTATGAATAGTAAACAAATTCAATTAAAAATTTTTATTAATAATAACCATTTAGGGAATATGAAGTGATGAATAAATAAATGACATGAAGACAAAATCATGAAATAAGGTTAAGACTTATATGTGTAAAATGAACACCAAGTATTAGGAGGGTTAAATAATTGATATAGGGGAGTATGATCAATTTCAATAGTAAAGGGAGATGGAAACAAGGCACTTGTGTGGGTTTCGAGCATTATAGGGTTGAAGACGAATGATATCATATATGGATGAGAGTTTAAATGGATGAATTATGAATACCGAGAGAAAATATAGTGTTATTGTTAGGATGAAACAAAGAAGAGATATAAGATCTATGTTCAAATACTAAAGGGGACAAATCATATAAGATTGTTTTATCACAGATGGGGAATATCAATTGTGAATACAATTTGTCTTCATTTTTTTTGATTTTTCGATGTTATGGTTTGTAATTTTTTAAGCATATGAATATATTTTATATACATGATTTCATATTTCTATCCACCTTTTCATATTCAATTTATCCTCATCCTAAGATTTCAATAAAATCTTAAATACTATTAGGCAATGAGAAAATTATTAGCACATATGTTATCCACTATTTCGTTAGGATTTAGCTCATTTAAATTTTTTATTCATTTTTTTCCAAATGAATCAGTGAAGTAGCCATATCCATTTATTATTATGGTTCATTTAGTTATATTCATAAATAAACCTATTAAATTTTTGTTGATGAAATTTGTATTTATTTCTCCATGATGCATTCATTACACTTTTTCATTTATTTTTCATCAACTTTTTTGAAATTTAAATTATCTAGTCGGTTGAATATTTTGGGACAACATCACCACATACATATATGGACATGTCTATTAATTTGAATCTACCTTCAAATTATATTGTCTATTTTTATTGTATAATTTTTTGTGTCATGAGAAAAAGAGGCCGAAAAAAGGTAGAGAGTGCGAAAAAATATGGGAATAGAGCATTTCGCTAATTTGTTTTCTATATTCGAAATTGTAGGATTATGAGAGATGGTGAGAATGAGTACTCTACCAAAAGAAAAAATATGTTTCTTTAAGAAACAATTTTTAAGGTGGTTTTACTATTATATTATTTGTATGTACTTTTATTATTCATATTTAAAATCGAAATTTATATTCACATATACTGGCTATATAAAATATCCAAGAATCCATTATAGAGGATTTCAGTTTTCCAATGTTATGATTATGAATTTATAAAAAATAATATGTTATTGGAATGAAATTATTTTCATAAATTATTCATTAAATTAAGAGGATTATTATTTTCAGAAAACTATTAAGAATTTACGTAAAGATTCTAATTTATAAATTTATAAATATGATTATCCATTGAATTTTATTTGTTCAATTAATAAAATTATATTCCTGGTCTGTAAAATAATTATAATGATTTTATTATTAATTTTTTTACCATTAATGTGTATTTTTTTATGAAAACCTAATTTATTCAATTTTATGCCATTAGAAAATATGAATGTTGTCATTTAATTTGTATTCTCTATCTATGGAAGGTTTTAAATTTTTAAAGGATATCAATTGATGAGGGAAGATCACTTGTATATTCATGAATGCCAGATATTATAAACGATATTGACATTATATATGACATCATGACACTTAATCAATTAAATAGTTTAATTTTTTGAGGTTCTATTTTATATTTATATAGTTTGATTATATATACTTGAAAGAGTTTCTTTTTAAAAATTTATTTAATGAATGTGTCATTATGGGAATTATTATAGGTTATGATTTAACCTAAAATATGTCTTTATCCAAAAATTGTATGGAATTTTATGAAATGTATATTTTTAGGGTATAATTATTTACATCTATTAAATTAAAATAGTTAGTTTTGAAAAGGGGTTTTTGGGTTTTGATTATGAATGTTGGTTCTTTAATTGGTTTTCTTATAAATTTGATCTGTTGCATGGAAATTATGATGGAAAATATGGAATGGGGAGTTAACCCATGAACTCATGGGAGGTTTTACTACTTGTGATGTTTCTTGTGGATACATAGTTTCCATAGGATATCCTAAGTATCAATTTAATCCAAAAACTTATTTTTATTTTAAAAATATGTTGTTAGTGAAATCCAATGTATTTATGAAGGGATAATTTTTGAAATGATTTCAAAATTATATGTATTTTGAAATTTTATAATTTTATATTATATATCAAATATACATATATATATTACATAGTTTTTTTAAAAGTAGTTTTAAAAAATTTATTTATTTGATTGTTTTATCACTCGATTTAAAAACCCATACTAGGCATTTTATTGCTCATCCCATGTTATTGAAATATTTTTCACTTGTTCCTTAAAAGTTATAAAATGGATTTATTTTTTGGAGTTAGGGAACACAAAAAGTAATTCATAAATTATTATATTATTTTGACAAATCTATTAAATTTGTAATATTTTTTATTTCTGTAGAACCTATAATGAAAATGTTATTTAAATGTAATATATATTATGTGATTAGAAGAAAAAAATTTACCCAATATATTTAGAACTGTATCTCGAAGAATAGGTATTGGGTCCTTAGAGTTTTCATCAGAGAAATGATGTTGAAAAAATTAGAGATTAGGTGTTTTCCTTTAGGAAAACTAAATATAACAATCAAATATTTATTTTAAAATATGTTCCATTAGATATTCTTGTTTTTATTAATTAGTGAGATGGAAATTAAAATATTTCATATGTTTGACAAATGAGTTGTTATATTGAAATTCATTTTGGTGGTTTATAATGTAACATTCCATAACTTGGAAATTTATTTTCTATTTATGAAAATATTGTACTAAATCAATACATTTATTACTGAAAAAACTATTAATATGATATGTTATATTTTTTTGAAAATAAATATTGAATTTAAATTATGTTAAATTAATAAAATTATGAATAATATTTTTCATTAAAATTAATATTCAAAATCATAAAAAATATTGTTTTTAATATTATCGTTGTATTATTTTGGTGAAAAAAATATTTTAATATATATATTTAATTATTTTTAGGTACCAAAATTTGTTATATATTATAATAGATTATATATATATGTAATAAAATGATATATAATAATGACAATTATAATTTTATATTTACATAATATTTTAAAATATTCCAAATTTTTAATCATAATATAATTGTAAAATATATGAAATTGTAAATTATATAAATCAATGTAGTTATAAAAATATATATGATTATTATTTTTATTTATAAAATTATTATATATTTGTAATTTTTAATTTTAGAATATAATCAATAAATATAATTTTTAAATGAAAACTATATTTATATACATTATTATGAAATTTTGATATTTTAATAGATGAGTATTAATAATACATTAAAAAAATTATTTATAATAAATTTATTTATATAAATAAATAAATGTAATACATTCTATAATAAAGTGTATTAAATTATAATTTATTTTATTAAAATTTTCTATAACTGAAATATGAATGTGATTTTTTGAAAAATAATGACATTAAATAAAATAAATCATAATAATAAAAACAAATCGAAAAAATATTGAATAAAAAATAGGATAATGACAAAATTTGTAAATAAAGTTCAATGTCATTTAGTGAAAATGAACATGAGGTATCATTCGGTTTCAAGCTTGGATGAGCAAGAGTCTGAGCATGATCAAGATCTGAGCAAGTTGGAAACTAAGTGATGGTGTGGGTTTCAAGCACTGAAAGGTCAAAACCAAAGGAGATTAGATCCAGGTGAGAGTCGAGTGAGATAAAGGTAGAACACTCAGCCTTGATATATGGTTAATTTTGGGGTAAAAGACTAGAGATAAATACAATTGGAGTTCTAATACTAGTGGGAATAAATCCTTGAAGAGATTTTGACAACGAATTGGGATGATGTAGAATGAATCATCTTATTCCTTCATTTTATTTCAATTTCTAGATGTCAATAGAATACATATTTTGAGGTATCCAAATACTATTTTCTTGGGATGTCTTCAGATATATATACACCTATTCCTTATTAATTTTTTCAACTCGAAATTTATGTGATACTTTAAATGTTGTTAGTGAATGAGAAAACAAATTGTTCAACTTTTTTAAAAAATTTGGTCCAAGGAATGATCATCAAAATATTTTCTTCACTATTTTCTCCATTGAATCAATGTTGAAACCACCTCTATTTGTGTTTGAGGTGAATTTATTTATCTAGTTAATAGAATCTATTAAATTTTCATTGATGAAATGTATTTTTATTTCTTAGTGATGCATCATTCAATCAGTTTTCATTTTTTATATCTCTGTTTTGGTCTTCTTAGTATTCTAATTGGTTGAGGATTTTGGGATAGTCTCATTACGTTATATAGAGACTGGTTTAATAAATTTTAATATTCTTGCACATAGTTTTTTTTGTTGAGTGTATAAATTTTTTAGTGCAATGAGTGAAGAGGCTGGATAAAAGTTAGGGACTGAGGCCATGTAACACCCCAAATTTATATGAGATATAATATTTTTAATTTCTTTCATATCTTCCATGGTACGCTACACGAAGATTATATTGTGCTATATGCAACACTGTATTAGCTTGCAGTATACACTACACGATTCTTAGATTGTGTTCCACACAATTTCATGTTCGTTTGATAGTAGTTATTCTACGCAACATTGTGTGTGTATATATATATATATTCAATGTATAAATGAAATATGTTTGGATTCTATTATACGCAACAACAAAAGAGTCTAACACTACACGCATCCCTGACTTGCCTTTCATTTCAAGCAATTGCAACCTTCCTCGATAGCGTGTGTTATACGCAATACTGGGTTTCACTAAAAAATGATATATGGTTATAATATTATTATGATTTATCCTTTATGAATATTATTAACTACAATTTTAATGTTATAACATTATTATTTCATCTTACATATTTTCTAGAACATCATGTGGGAATAGAATAATTTTTTCGAGTAAAATAAGTATTTTTAAAAAAATGCAATTTTGATGCCTTTTGATGGTGCTCCTTCTTTAAATCTAGTTTTGACATATTTATAATTTAAATATGAAAAAATAAAATTCTTATTTGGAATCAGGATATAAAAATTTACTTTGGATAAAATTTACATATTATTCTGATATCATTTATATTGTAATGAATAGTAAAAACACTGTATATTATAATTAGAAACAACTTTTTTCATCGCAATAATTTATATGGCTAGATTGTCTTTTTAATTTGTTTTAAAGTAAAATTAGAAAATATTTTTACCATTTAATCCAATTTTCGTTATTGGAATTAATTTCACTTTAAATTTGAACATAAACAAGTGTCAATGTATTGATAGTTATTGTTTCTTAAAAACACGCTATTTGTTTTGAAAACGGGAATTAAATTTAAAATTAATTAATTCCTCTTCTATTATTTGAATTTGTAAAAATATACATCATTTTTGAATTCGAAATATCAAATATAGCTTAGGCCGAATTTTTGGTATTTTTCTGAAAAACGTCAATTTTTGATAAATAGTGAACCACATTGTTGTAGTTAAAAAAACAAACTCTTTAATTTAAAGGAAATTTTAACACTTTTGTGAATTGAATTTAAAAAATGTGACATACATGGTTATTATCAAAAAGTAAAATGTGGTTCAACAAGATAAAAATAATTTTTGGTGAATAGTATCTTTTGACTTTTATTACTACGGTTAAAGGTAAATAGGGTAGTTCAAGGTTAAATGAATATAATAATAATTCAAAATTACCTTAACACTTGTCCTAATCTTATTGGATGAGTAGTGGCCGACCATGGGAATCCTTGGGTCGATTTGGGTACCCCATTAAGCCACCTGGGTGTGATAATGACAAATTGGATTAATTAATTTAATGTAAAGGCAAAATTTACATTAACGAAAATCTTTTAGTAATTAATTTTTTTAAGGGATTATATAAATTATCTTTTCAACTATAAATATTAATACGAAATATTTATCAATTTCTTACATGGTGGGGTTTTTTTATAATTTTTAGACATCAAATAAATGAAATTATTTAGGACACAATAATGATGTCGTATTTACCTCATTAATAAATTATTTAAATAAATAAGATTATAATGATTAAAATATTATCCGAAACATGTCCAATTCTGATTTGATGATTTTATTTTTACCATGAGTCATCATTTCTCCATCTCTAATGATTTTTGGACCTTTTGAAACCGAAGATAATTTTATAAAAAAATAATATTTTCACACTATCCAAAGGTGCCCCTCTCCTCCCTTTTAAAAGGGCACCTCCTCCCTCCCCTATTTACATAACTTCGAGCCTTCACGCTTTGCCAAAACATGCCCTTTTCTCTTCTCCACTTCCCTAGAAACATTATAGAGGTTCTGGTCTTCTAAAAAGACCAACCCTTATGCCTTAAGAGGAATCTTAAAAGAGGTACGTTGAAGAAGAGGTTATCTCTTCTACCGATTCATTCAAGTTTATTTCATCTTAAACTTATTCTTTTTTAGTTTTTTCATTATAATGTAATAAAATCAGTATCAATAATATACTGATATGTTGTTATAAATATGAAACAACCCCATTTCACCTTCTATCCTTCCCAGGGAAAAAGAAATCATCGCGCTTGCGTACGTTTGGAATACCGTCTCCATGCTGTAGTATAATCTATTTTCCCACCATCACCTTTGTTGGATGGGTATAATAGTGTAAATAATAACTATATATAGTTATTATAACATCATACTGATTATGAGATATTATATCATCAACTCTAATAAAAATCAATAATTATGGGAACGATATCATCGCTCGTGCGTACGTTCGGATTACCGTCTCCACGACATGATGAGATTCATTCTCCATGTTAACCATTCAAAAATTATTATAAAGTATATATAATTTATAATAATGAAATATATGACATGATAAATCTACTGGATTTATGTATATATGTATATTCCATCTACATACTTCCATTCATGTCAATAAGGAAAGGAAAACAGCATTCATGCGTACGTACGACCTACCGTCTCCATGAACAGTGTATTTCATTTCATTAATCTATCTATTATATATATATACTGACTATATATGTTTTATAAATAATTATTTACATTATGGAAGTAATTAAATCATGATATGTGTAATAATAATATCAATAACAACAAGTCCAAACATGTACAATAAATGAAACAATTTTACCCAAAATGCAGCTTTAACATGGAATTTACCAAAGAATGGGTAATATAATGTTATAAGAGAATCATATGAGATATCATAAATATTATAATGGTTCTGTTACAAGTAAACAATATGTTTAAACCCACTATACATGATTTTTGGACACATACGAAAGAAATTGGACCTAAGGTAAGGGATAACAATTCAAATCTCGTTCTTATCTGAGATTATTTATTCGTAAGTATTTAATAGGGTTATATATTTCATCCTTTTACATAAAAATGTTTTCATAAAGTGTATAATTTTATTCGTTGTATGTTTGAAGTAATTTTTACCCATCATGACTTTTACTTTGTGTTATGGAAGGAATCTTGCTTTTGTTTACCATACGTGGTAGTTTTTTACATTTCTTTTAAAAGTATGAGGGGAATGTTTTCTTTAACTTATATGGCATGAATGGATGTTTACTATTTTATAAGGCATTATTTTCAGGATGCATAATCTATAATATTTCATGACTATTTAAAAAAAATCATTTTCTTTTAAAATTGCATGGCATATTGTGAAAAGAAAATGATTTTGAATAAGAATGGATATTTTACTCAAGAATTAATTTTAAGTGTTTTATCAAAACCATTTTCCATCTAAGATGACTTATTTTATATGTGTATGTTTCAAGTATAATTTATCTATGATTTAAATTGTTTCACTTTTCTTACGATGATATTATATCCATTTATTTTGTATGCATTATGTTATGATGGGATGATGTTTATGAAATTCATTTAATTCATTAGGTAATGATGAATGATTTATGATTATTTTGTGGAACAAGTATGAATGATTTCATTATGATATGGGTAAGACCTATATCTCCCTCCAATGAATTGGGTAATGATTTATATCTCATGATATAGACATTTCTGGAACAGTAATTTAATCCAGATTCGTGATACAGGACTAGAACAAGGAGTGAACTCAATTCAGAAAGGGACTTTGTCCACTAAGATGGTCTTGGCAGAAATGCCTTGGCTACTATGGAAATCATATCATGTTCTTAATGGTTTCCACAATTAAATGTTTTATTCCCGTGTTATTTTATCATGATTGATGTTCCTTTATGATATATGCCTTACGTACTGCCAAGATTTATTTTACAACTCAAGATTTTGATTATAAACATTATGTTAATGTTTTAAAGATCAAATTTATATTTTTTGTTTATTTTCTCTATGATTACCCTTACTGAGCATTTGAGCTCACCCTTTATATGTTTTCTTTTCCCCAGGATATAAATAAAGGTTTTAGGTAAGAAAAAAATGGGGGAGATCTTTATGGGAGATGTTGAAGATCTTTCACCAAGAATAGGAGAGTATGTTCCATGTTTCCAAAGACACTAAAATATTGCAATCCATTGGTGCTGGTTCTTTGTTATGTATTAATTATTATGAAAAAGTAATGTAATGTCCATGTATGTCTAACTTTGTTCTCTACAGTTGGTATTAGTGGAAAGGTTTAGTTATCCTTTGGAAACTAGGATACAAAATCTTTATTGAGATGCCTAGAGATATTTCTAAGGTATGTCTAGGGATGTCCCTAAGGATAAGTATAAGTATAGGTTATAGTCCTAGAATTATGGTAACAATCATAGAATAAACCCTAAGTTGTTATATATTGAAGGTACTCCCCCTTTATAATGTTTTTTTCCCTAGTATGATTTTTGCCTCTCACACTATTCTTTTTGGGTGTTAGACCATGGCTGGAACTCGAAGGAACCATGTTGATCAATGTAATGGACACTACAATGATTGACCTCCTGAACAAACCAATGTTATGGGAGACATAGTGAAAAATATTATTTCTATACATACAGAAGCTATGAATCATTCTGGACATCCAAATGAGCAGAGAAGGGAACAATATTCTATTGAGTCCTTTATGAGGCAACATCCACATACATTTAGTGGGTCTTCTAATTCACTTGTTGTTGAATAATTGATTAGTACCATTGAAAAGATATTTTCCATACTTCGTTGTTCGGAACATGAAAAATTCCTTCTGGCTATTTACTGTTTAGAAGGATAAGTAGATCAATGGTGTACTCTAATTAAAAATACAAGGCCCCGAGTTGAAATTGAATTCATGGAATGGGATGAATTCAAGAACTTATTTTTCAATAAGTAGTTCCCTCATATTCTTCAAACAAAGATGGAAAAGGAGTCCTTGACCTTAGGAAAAAGGATGATGAATCTGTTGGTATATACGAAGTGAATTTTACAAGGCTTGCAAGGTATGCATCTGGCTTTATCATCCAACCTGAAAGTAAAGTAGATCGGTTATTTAGTGGCTTAAAACCAAGACTTTGGAGAGCATTAGCTATAAGTGAATTCATTAGCTATTAAAAAATTGTGTGTTGTGCTATCAAAGTTGAAATGGAAGTTGGTGTTACATATCCATCCCATTGTTTTGACCAGAAATGAAAGATGGAGATCAAGGAGAAATCATAGAATAATGGTGAAAAGAAGATGAATGTTTCTTTATGCTCATAGTGTGGAAAGAAGCATGGTGCACTACTACAGACACAGCCTTTATCAGCGCTAGAAAAGCGCTGATAAAGCTGGCGTAGATAAAGGGGGGGGGGGTCCCCTTTATCAGCGCTTCCTTTATCAGCACTTTTGTTTTAGCGCTGATAAAGGACCCTTTTATCAGCGCATTTAACAAAGCGCTTATAAAAGTAAAAAAAAATTAAAAACTTTTAAAAACAATTAAAAAAAATTAAAAAATACTGCCAATCGGGGGGGCTTTTATAGCGCTTGAACCCCCCCCCCCTTTACAACGCTTTTCAGCCCCTATACAACATCCTAAACACCCCACGCACCCCCCTCCACCCTTTAACAGCGCTTGCTCCAATATTCCCCATGCGCGTGCACCCCTGCCTCCACCAGGATTTGAACTCGAGACCTCCCCCCTGCACGCCTAAGCCCTTACCACTACTCTATTTTTATTTGCTTTCCAATTCATGATATCTCTATATATATATATTTATATATTTAGTTATATTTATTCTTATAGTAATATCTATTTATATTAATATATATATATATAGTTATATTATAATATCTATAGTAATATTAATATATATATAGTGGTATTAATATATATCTATATATATATATAGATATAGTTATATTTATTCGTATAGTAATATATATTTATATTAATATATATATATAGTTATATTAACATATATATAGTTATATTAACATATATATAGTTATTTTAACATATATATAGTTATATGAATATATATTTATATAGTTATATGAATATATATTTATATAGTTATATTAATATATATATAGTGATATTAATATATATATTTATGGTGATATTAATATATATATTTATAGTAATACTAATATATATATATATAGTTAATATAATATATATATGGTTATTAGATTAATATATATATATATAGTTAGATTAATATATATATAGTTAGATTAATATATATATATATATAGTTAGATTAATATATATATATATAGTTAGATTTGTATAAAGGTATATAAATATTCATTGTATTTTAAATAAAATGGATGTTAGTTATTATTTAGATAAAGCAAAAATATTTTATATGTAAATATATTTTATTATTTATATTTATAAATAAATTTTTAGGTGTGAATATTTAAAAAATATGAATATATTGTTATATATTTGATTATAAATAGTAGTGCATTATAAAAAATGATGAAATTTCAAAGCCATAATATCAATATGAATGTAATACCTTGGAATAAATTCATACCCCACCAAAAAAAATCAAATAATACCCCATTAAACGAGGGTGAAAATCCACAAAATGTTAAAAAATCGGGGTACCCTGACTAAAAACTAAGTTTTGGAGGCTTTCTGGGCCACTTTTAGCCTCGGAAATCGCTTGACCGGGGTCTCCCTATGTCACAGTGACGTAGATCTCGTCGCAAGCTTCGATATGATATGTGGTAGAGCTCAAACGGACACCCGGATCAAAAGTTATGGCCGTTTGAAGTTTGAGTTGCATTTTCAACATATTTTGGATCTTTTTTTAATTATTTTTAATTTTTTTAGTCTTCAAATTGTTATTAAATGACTATTACTCCATAATGATTAGAAAATTATTAATTAAAAATATTTTTTTAATTTTTTAAGAATCCATTTACACTAAATATCTTATATATTATGTATAATAAGTGTAAATGTACATTTTTAGTTATCTAAAATATATTTAAAAATTATATATTATATTTATATATCAATATAAATATATTTATATATTAATATATTAATATATTTTTTTAAAAAATTAATCCGACCCTTTATTAGTGCTTTTAAAAAAGCGCTGATAAATCCCCCCCCCTTTAACAGCACTACTAAACAAGCGTTGATAAAGGGGGGGGGGGGGGGGCGCTGCGAAAAACAGTTTTTGTGGTAGTGGGTGGAGATTGTTTTAAAGGGACTAGAGAATGTTTTATGTGTGGAAATGAAGGTCATCGAGTAGTTGAGTGTCTAAGTAATGTAAAAAGGGTAGTTAATGATGTGAATAAAGAAATGACTGCATAGAACGCACCACCAACAATTCAATTCTTCATGTTCATGGAAACATGGCATTATGCTAATCAATGCCTGAATCCAAGGGTTAATGATGATCAACGTGAGAATCCTCTTAAGGTAAAGGATAAAGGGAAGTCACATGCGATCAATATTTGTGATGTTGAGTATGAAAATGATGTTGTGTAATGATTAAGTGTTTATGTAATGAGATTTCAAAATAGTATCATAGAATCACATTTCTGGTATCGTGGAATTTTGGAATATCTATCTACTGGTTTTCAATAATTATATGGTACCAGTAACCATGAAAAGTGATTGAAATATTTTTGGAAGGAATATGATATGTGCATAATGAAGGGATAAGGAAAAAATGAAATGAGCTCATGACTTATATAAGGACAATGTTATATCATGGTTTGAGTATATTGAAATTTTGGGATTTTGGTATGTGTAAAGAGTTAACTTTTTACAGAATTCATTTTTTCACTAGGGTTCGATGGGTATTCATTTTTCAATAGAATACATGATTAAGGTATTGCAATTTTTGGAATGTGACAAATAAGATATATCATATGATATCTGGGTGATAAATGAAGGAATTCACATGCTCGGTAGATGACATTTTTAATACTTGTTTTCTTTATACTATGAGCATAGATAGAAGTATTTTAGATAAGCCTAAAGATTGGAATGGATTATGTTTGACATAAGTTAGTATTTTTTTAAGTATATAGATTTTATTGATATTATTTTAATGTAGTTTTAGAAAAAGGAGAACTTTCATGACGGGCGACAACCCATCACGTCAGACAAGGCTGTGGGAATCGAACCCACAACAGAAGTGTGACATGCCTTTATCGCCAAACACTAGCCTATAGGAAGTCCCTTATTAGTATAAATTAGTTTTAATTTATTATGTGGTATGATATATGAATTGAATGTACATTTTAGGCACCATATTCGATTTATATCACTATAGATTGACATAAGTATATTTAATAACTTTTAATAAACTTTTGTTTGAGACAAATGGAATGACCTAACATTCTATCTCATAATCCATTAACACTTCACGAAAGACAAATTCAACTTCATTTCTTTATGATATGAGGGGAAATTGTTCAAGGCACGAACAACAGTGAGATTGTACTAAAACCAAGTAAGTATTTCTTTAATTCAAAAAATTCTTTAACATTGGGGAAATGATCTTGAAAACCAATAATGTTGTCCTAGTGCTCTCATATCTGATGAATCAGATAGTATATTATATCATCACTAATTTATGGCTTTGTGATTATTGGATTTTTCATAGCCATGTCCTCTACCACTCATTATCAGAAGTTGATGTTTATATTTCTCTTCCATATCCATATTTTCAACTATTTTCTCCTATGTGGAAACCCAATGATGAGATAATTTGGGTAACTATTATGTTTCATACATTATTTTTATGATTTAGTATTCCTTTTTACGATGTGGGTTTCTATGAATGAAACTCTCATGTAATAAACCATTCATAACCCTGATGAATTTTCATGTCGAAATTCATTTTAAGGGGGGTAGAATGTAACACCCCGATATTTTATGAGATATAATCATTTTAATTTCTTTAATATCTTCTGTTTTATGATCACTAAGATTCTCTTGCGCTATATGAAACACCGTATTAGCTTGAAGTATACGCAACACTATTCTTGGATTGTGTTACACACAATTTCATGTTCATTTGATAGAAGTTATTCTACGCAACATTGCATGAATATATATATATATATATTCGATGTGTAAATGAAATATGGTTGGATTCTGTTATATGCAACAACAAATGAGTCTTTCACTACATGCAACCCACACTTGCCTTTCATTACACGCAATTGCGACCTTCCTCAATAGTGTGTGTTGTACGCAATACCGGGTTTCTCTAAACAATGATATATCATTATAATATTATTATAAAGCAGCCATTATGAATATAATTAACTATATTTTTAATGTTATAACATAATTACTTCATCTTTCACATTTTCTAGAACATCGTATGAGAACAAAATAAATTTTTCAAGTAAAATAAGTATTTATTAAAAATGCAGTTTTGTCACCTTTTGATGGCGCACCATCATTAAATCTGGTTTTTGACATGTTTATACATTCAATTTGAAAAAATAAAATTCTTATTTGTAATCATGATATAAAAATTTACTTTGGATAAAATTTTCATATTATTCTGATAACTTTCATATTTTAATGAATAGTAAAAACACGATATATTTTAATAAAAAACAAAATTTTTCAATGCAACAATTTATATTGTTATATTTTCTTTTAAATTGATTTTAAAGTGTAATTATAATATATTTTTACCATATAATCCAATGTTGGTCATTAGAATTAATATCACATTGAATTTGGACAAATACTAGTGTTGATCTTTTGATGGTTATTGTTTCTTAAAATCATGCTATTTGTTTTGATAAATGGAATGAATTTTAAAATTATTTAATGCCACTTATAAGTTTTGAATTTGGGAAAATAGACATAAATTTTGAATTCATAATAACAAATATAGCTTATGCTGAATTTTTGGTTTTTTTCTGAAAAACATTAATTTTTGTTGAATAGTGAAACCACTTAGTGGTAGTTAAAAAACTAACTCCTTCATTTAAATGATAGTTTACCACTTATGTGAGTAATATTTCAAAAATCTGACATACATGGTTATTATCAAGAAGGAAAATTTTGTTCAATAATATGAAAATAATTTTTGGTGAATAGTAACGTTTGACATTTATTTACTGCGGTTAAAGTTAAATTGGGAAATTCAAGGTTAAAATAATATTATAAAAATTCAATATTACATTAAAACTTTTACTAACCTTATAGGATGAGTAGTGGCCGACCGTGGGCATCCATGGGTCGATTTTGGGACCCCATTGTGCCACTTGGGTGTGATAATGACAATTTGGATTAATTAATTTAATGAAAAGAAAAAATTACCATTAACAAAAATATTTTAGTAATTAATTTTTATAAGGGGTTATATAAATTATAATTTTGACTATAAGTATTTATTGGAAAGATAAAAATATTTCCTAAATGGTTTTTTTTATAATTTTTAGACATCAAATAAATTAAATTATTTATGACAGAATAATGATGCAGTATTTACCTCATTAATAAATGATTTAAATAAATAAGATTATAATGATTAAAATATTATACAAAACATGACCAATAATGATTGGATTATTTTATTTCTACCATGAGTAATATTATCTTCATCTCTAATGATTTTTGGACCTTTTGAAACTGATAATAAGTTTATAATAAAATAATATTTTCACAGTTTCCAAGGTGCCCCTCTCCTCCTTTATAAAAGGGCACCCCCCCCCCTTCTCCTCTTTACACAACATTGAGCCTTCAAGATCTGCCAAATCATACCCTTTTCTCTTCTCTACTTCTTTAGAAGCATTATGGAAGTTCTGGTCTTCTCAAAGGACCAACTCTATTGCCTTAAGTGGAAGCTTAAAATAGGTGCGTTGAAGAAGAGGTAATCTCTTCTAACGATTATTTCATGTTTCTTTCTTCTTCATCTTCTTCTTTTTTAGTTGTCTCATTATAAAGTAATCACAACAGTATCAATAATATACTGGTATATTATTATAATTTAGAAACAACCCCATTTTACCTTCTATCCATCCTACGAAAAACGAAATCACTACACGTGCGTACGTACGGAATACCATCTCCATGCCATGGTGTAATCTGTTTTTCCACCACCACCTTACTTCGATGGGTATAATTGTGTAAAGAATAACTATATAAAGTTATTATAACATCTTACTGATTATGAGATATTATATCATCCACTCTAATTCAATTCAATAATTATTGGAATGATATCATCGCTCGTGCGTACGTATGGATTACCATCTCCACGACGTGATGAGATTCATTATCCATGATAAAAATTCAAAAATGATTATAAAGTATAAATAATGAATAATAATTAAATACATGACATTATAAATCTATTGTATTTATGTATATATATATGTCATCTACTTACTTCTATTCAAGTCAATAAGGAAAGGAAAACAGCGTTCATCCGTACGTACGGCCTACCGTCTCCATGAACAGTGTATTTCATTTCATTTATCTATATATTATATATATATACTGAATATATATGATATATAAATCATTATTTATATTCTAGATTTAATTAAATCATGATATAAGTAATAATAATATCAATAACAACAAGTCCAAAAATGTATAATAAATGAAACAATTTTACCCAAAACGTTGCATTAACATGGAATTGACAAAAGAATAGGTAATATAAAGTCATAAGTGAGTCATATATGATATCATAAATATTATTATGATACTGTTAAAAGTTAATAATATGTTTAAACCCACTATACAGGAGTTTCGGACAAGTACGGATGAAATTGGACCTAAGGTAAGGGATAAATATTCCATTCCCATTATTATCTGAGATTGTTTATTCGTAAGTGTTTAATGGGGTTATATTTTTCATCCATGTCCAGAAAAATGTTTTCATAAACTGTTTAATATTCTTCCATGTATTTTTAAATTAATTTTTACCCATATTTACTTTTACTTTATGTTATGGAAGGAATCTTTCTTTTGTTTAACATACGTGGTACTTTTTGACTTTTCTGTTAAAAGTACGAGGAGAATGTTTTCTTTGACTTATATGACATGAATGGATTTTTACTGTTTTATAATGCCTTATTTTCATGAATATTAATCTACATTATTTCTTGCCTATTTTCAAAAAAATCCTTTTCTTTTAAAATTTCATGGCATTTTGTGAAAAGAAAATGATTTGGAATAAGAAATGATATTTTCCTCAAGAATTAATTTCAAGTGTTTTATCAAAACCATTTTCCATCTATGATGAAATTATTTCAGATGTGTATGTTTCAAGTATAATGTCTATATGATTTACATGGTTTCAATTTTATTATGATGAAATTATATCCATTTGTTTTATATAGATTATGTTATGATGGGATGATGTTTACGAAACCCAATTTATTTGTTGGGTAAGGATGAATGATTTATGATTATTTTGTGGCACAAGTAAGAATGATTTCATTATGAGATTGGTGGGACCTATATCTCCCTCCAATGAATTGGGTAAATATGTATATCTCATGAGATAAAAATGGTTGGAACGCTATGTTAATCTGGTTCAGTGATACAGGACTGGAATGAGACTTAAACTCGATTCAGAAAGGGACTATGTCCACTAAGATGGTCTTGGAAGCAATGCATGAGATACTATGGAAGTAATATCAAGTTATTACTGGTTTTCACAATTAAATGTTTTATTCCCATGGTATTTTATCATGATTTATGTTCCTTTATGATCTATGCGTTACGTACAACCATGATTTATTTCACAACTCATGATTTTGATGTTTAAACATTGTGTTCATGTTTTGAAGTTCAAATGTATATGGTTTGTTTTATTTTCTCCATGCTTACCCTTACTGAGCATTTGAGCTCACCCTTTATATGTTTTCTTTTACCCAGGATATAAAGAAAGGTTTTAGGTAAGAAAAAAATGGGGAATATCTTTATGGGAGATTTTGAAGATCTTTCACCAAGATTAGAATATTATGTTCTATGTTTCCAAAGACACTAAACTATTACAGTACTTTGGTTTTATATCTTGTTATGTATTAATTATTCTGAAAAAGTAATGTAATCTCCATGTACGTAAAGCTTCGGTCTCTACATGCCGACTGTGAGAACTAGGTTAGATCTTTTCATTTTATTTTCCAAATTCCAGGATTATGAGAGATGGTGAGAATGTGTATACTTCAAATAATTATAACATTAATTTTATGACTTTAATATTTTTATGTCCTTTTATTCTATAGATTTAAAATAGAAATTTACATTTTCTTATATGTGATACCGATAATTTTAATGAAATATTTATGCGTGTTTTAGTTTTTGAATTTTTAAGATTATGAATTGATAAAAAATATTATATAATTTAATGATATTATTTTTGAAAATTATAGTTTAAATTAAATGGATAACATTTCTCATAAATAAATTATGATTTTATGTATGGATATTATTTTCTATATTTATAATTGTAATTATCCTACAAATTTTGTAATTTTACATCAGAATATAATATTTTTGATCTGTAAAAAACTAAAAATTATTGATTTTTAGTTCTTTTACCTTTTTACATAGTATTTTATTTTATGAAACCCTCTATGATACTATTTTATGATTTTTTACTATTTTAAAGTTATTATTTTATGTGTATTTTTTATCTACATATTTTTTTTATTTAAATGAATGATCCTATTTGGTGTGTTAAAATCTATTATAAATTAATAGACGCCACAAATTATATAATATATATCCATTATATATATCATCATTACATTTCATGAATGAACTATTTTTGATTTTTTATATTCTATTTTATGTTTATATTCTTTCAGTATCTATTATTAATGTATTTTCTTTTTAGAAAATTATTTATATAATGTGTTATTATGGTAATTATCAGAGTTATGATTTCACCTAAACATTGAGTTTAACATAAACCCATGCGGGTTTTTTTGAAAATTATATTTTTTGAAAGTATAGATATTTTCTTCTATGAAAATATATCAAGTAGTTCTTAAAATAGGTTCGAATATTTATGATTGAAAAATGAGTATCTTAAAAAGCTCATCTTAGAAATTTTATTCGAAATGTGGGTATCATGTGTGGTAATGCGGAATGGGGAGTGAACCCATAAACCAATAGGATGTTCTCAAACCGGTGATATATCATGTCCCTAAATAGTTTTCTTAATATCCACCCACTATAAGTTAAATTTATAATGGTGTTACTATTCAAAAAATAATAATGAAAAATTAAAATTACTTTTTAATAGATAATTTTTGAAATGATTAAAAATGTATATATGTATTAAAATCATATTAAAGTTATTAGAATAAATATATATATATGAATCTGTTATATAAAAGTGCTTTAAATAGTTTTAAAAATATATTTTTATAAATCATTTTATAATAGTTTTAAAAATCCTTTTTGGGAAATTTTATTCTCATAAAACGATTTCCAAATGTTTTTAATAGGTTCTTGAGAGTTTATAAAATATCATATTTTTCTTTTGGAGTTAGTTCAAATTAAGAAAAATAATTAATTTATTTCATTTTTTTATATGTATAAGAAAATTTAATGTTCTGTATAATTTTCCAAAACCCATATCAAAAAAATTCCTCGAATGTATGATGTACTATATAAATTCCAATTATATTTTATAAGAAAATAATTTACAAAAAAAATTATCACTAAATCCAAAAGTGCATGTATGGGGTATCTAAAAATAATATTATAGAATTAGTAATAAAAGGTTACTATATGTATTACTTTTGTCTTAATAGTAATTTATATAATATATATAAAGCTATGAAGATAAAAAAAGAAAAATTGGTAGATGCACTATGAATTATTCTTCTAAAACATTGATGAAATGAATTAGGTGATAAAATTTATCCATACACCATTGTATTTATAATTATATATATTTATAATATTTTTTATTTGATGGAAATGTAAGTAGTTCCTATGTATAGATATTGTTATGAAGCTTTGTTTTACAATAAAATTCATATTTTTAATTACTAAATTTTATTATGGTTCGTTATTTGTTTCTGTCACATTGAAAAATTAAAATAAATGATATTGTTATAAGTACATTAAAAAATATTCATAAAATATAAAAATAGTGATAATTATTTGAGAATTAATATTATTTTTAAATATCACTTAATAGGTAATATTTATATTTTGATGCTTATTATTTTGTAAACGTGGAATTATATGATTTAATAATCAGAATATCCTAGGTTCTTGAAGAGATTTTATAATTATTGAAAAGATTTTATCCATTAGAGTGTAATCTATTTTAATTGATTAAAATGTTCAACAATTTTTTATGCAATGAAAATTATATAGGAATATTTAATGTTATGAAACACTATGAGGAAATGTGTTTCATCAATGTGATCATGAATGTAAATTGAAACATGATCATCTACTAAAGAAGTCGTTAAAGTTCGTGAGTTATGTTTCATTCATCATCATTAAATCCTCATTCATTATTCATATTAATCATGGTTTATTTTTAATATATTTTTTACATTATTTTTTTGACATAATAGTTCAATAATTATTTTACCATGAAAATTATTACATTCTAGGTTATTTAAACTAGTCAAAATGAAGGTTAGGTTGTGATTCCCAATCAATTTTTTTAGTTAGTGTGAGTTTTAATCCTTTTAAATTCAGGATGGGTTTTCATATAGAGAAGATGATAGTTTTTATATAATTGGGTTAAATATCACAATAAAATGTGATGTTAATTTGTTTTACAAATCTATAATCTGATTATTGTAGATTGGAGAGTTGATATTGGTTAGTGATTTGAACCACTATAAAATATCTTTTAATTTATATTTTTTTTATTTTATAATATTTTATCATAGAATTAACTATAATTTATCTAATTCACTAAAAAACAATTATAATTGTTTATAAGAAACAGAAGACATTTCACGTATTTTATTAGCACGATTGAATGTTTCATTTATATTTGAATATTATCATGATATTATATGAAAAAATTTTATTTTTTTAAAATTATTAAAATGCACTATTAACCCATTCTAGTTATTATTTCCATCACAAAATAACATTAGAATTGGAATCATATCATGTGGTTCTATTTTTGAGGTCTTTTGGTTAAATTACATTTTTTATATTTTTTGGTACACTAAACAATTTCCCCAACCTAATAGTCTATATAAATCTCCAATTTTTTTTATTGAATGAATGGAAGGAGATTTATTGAATCACAACACACCACATCATTTCTACCGAATTTACTATTAATATTGGATGGATGAAATTAAAGGATTTCTTAATATTAGTGATGGAAACATCCCAAGTGTTATATGCATTTTATATAATGTTCAATGGATTTTTGAAAACATGTGTTTATTATGAATTAGATAGTCCATAATCCATACCCTAAATTTTTTAAAGAATAATTAATATTTTATATTGTTACAAAACTAATTTATCTATTTTGTATGGGATCATACGATATTATTCACTAATATAGTTTGTCCCAAAATAGATTTAGTGCATCAAAATGTATACAATTAACCAATTTTATATGAAGCATACCATTTGATTTATAAATATACATGTTATATGTATACCTAGTGATTCAATCAAATTACTAGGGATATTTATAATTATTAACTTTTTATTTATGTTATAGAGGATTTGTTAGTTTTGGTGAAAAATGGAAAGTAAATAATAGTGGTTTTGGTTATCTTAGTATATTCAAATCTATTATAAATTCAAATTCAAATTATGAAAATTATTTAAAAAAATATAATTAGTAACTTGTGGATTTTTAATAATTGAATGAATAATAAGTTACTAGATAATAAATGTCGCGTTTTATGGCTATTTTATTTTATTTATTTTGAACATAAAAACAATACATATTATATATATATTTTAGAAACAACCCAAGAAAATGAAATATGTTAAAATTTTATTGAAATTGAATATATTCACATATTTAAATGTTTAATATATAAAACATTTCATCAATTTCACAGGTTAACCCATCATGTACATGTTCTTGAACTACTAGAGTATTAAGAGTTTAATAATTTTATGTGTAATTATAATAAAAATTCAATAATCATAATTATTATTTTAGATCTATAATTTTTTTAATACAACATACTATTTATAAAAACATCCTAATAATTTATTTTTATCCGTAGAAATTTCTATTTTTTGAGGTAAATTTTTTATTTCTGAAATAATTATGATTTATTTAGATATACATGGACACATTTTCTATCATTAAATATAACAAAATTAAGTAACTTTATTTTAGATAAACATATTCAAAATGAAATGTTTAGTTATAAAATAATAATTAGAATTGGCAGAGGAGGAAAATTTCTAACATTGTATTTGATAATTTTTTTAGAGATAGCATCTAGTTTCAAAAAATTTCATACCCTATTATAATGAAAAAAATTGTTTTTTTCATTAAAATATTTCACTATTCATGAGATAAAAAGAACATTTCCCAATGAATTTAATTTATTATAAAAATATGGGTGGAAAAATTAAATAGTTCTTCTTATATACTAAATAGTGATTAAATTAGAATCATTATTAATAAAACAATTTATGAACTATTTAATTAAATGAAAATCTGTTATTGTAATATTAATTTATTTGGTTTCTATTTTATATCATAAATACCAGTGATGATTTAGAAAACAATTATGCTGATTATGATGGATATTCCAGTATATAATATTCAAATAATATTAAGGATTATAATGTAAAAGATATATAACCATGTGAATGGATTAATCTTTTCTTCTAATGTATTAACCCAACCACAGAATCATGTAGGTGATGCATTACTTCTTTACATTATCCTGATTACAAGAAATTAAATCCAAAAGTAACAAACTATATAGTAGTTTTGGAAAACTATATTATTAACATGAAACCTATATTACATTTGAAAATAGAAAATAAAACATGATACATAATAAAATAAAATGATCCACATCATGTAGATATCAAGGAACTATTTCTTTTTCATATCTTGTGGAATGGAAAAAAATGATGGTAATCTCAAATTCCCAATAATGGTATGTATATAGAGGAATTAATATTGAATCCAAAAGAATAAATAATATGTAAATCTAAATAACTTAAAACAGTTTCTATTTAAATTGATGGATAATTAATAACAAATATAGTGATGCATTTAACTAAAACACATGGAATCTAATCAATATGTTATAATGAATTATATCCATAGATAATTTAAAATTGAAAATGTCATGGATAAATAAGAATAATAACTTAATTATAAATAATGGAAATTCATAATTATTGGACTGCATGTTTCCAAGCCATATCATACCTTTAGGTTTAAGAACTTTCATAAGATGATTTAACTTATCAGGTAGAAACCCATCTATTTTGGATAAATAATTCATATCATGAGACAGGTGATACATAATTTCATTGCATTTAATTGTCACCAACACATTTCATGCTAGTAAAAAGTATTAATGTAACATCCCAAGTATGTAATGAATAATAGATATTTTTATCTATGTCTATTAATGAATTAGATAGTGTTTTAGAGGCTTAAAATGAAAATAAATCCAATCTGAAGCATGGAATACACTAATATTCTTAAAAGATTTTTTTACTACCTTTTGATGGAAAACCCTTTTTGAATCTATATTTTGACAATTTTATAAGCTATGTTTGTCAAAATAAACTAATTCTTTATGATTGGGACATAAAAATTTACTTTGTGTGAAGTTTTGGTATTTTTCTGACAATGTTCATTTTTTAATGAATAGTCAAAAATACTGCATTTTACATCAAAACTACTTTTTCATTTAATTTAATTATATGGTTAGATTATATTTTTAATTGGTATTAAAGTGTAATATGAATATATTTTTACCATTTAATCCAATGGCAGTCATTAGGATTAATTTCACTTTGGAATTGAGCATAAACTAATGCTAAACTTTTCATAGATATTGTTTCATAAAAACATGCTATTTGTCATGATAGAGGGAATTAATTATTAAATTAATTAATGTGACTTATATGTTTTGAATTTTTTAAAATATACTTCATTTTTTAATTCGGAATGTCAAATATAGCTTAGGGTGAATTTTTGGTATTTTTCTGAAAAACATCAATTTTTGATGAATAGTGAAACCACTAAGTGGTACTTATAAAAACTGATTTTTTGTTTAAATGAAATTTTACCACTTCTGTGTTTTGAATTTCAAAAATCCGACATACATGGTTGTCATTATGAATTAAAATGTGGTTCAATGAGATTAAAATAATTTTTTGGTGAATAGTAACTTTTAAGTTCTTAATCGCGATTAGAGGTAATTAGTGTAGTTTAAGGTAAAAATAATGTTTTAATAGTATTAGATGAGCTTGACACATGTCCTAACCTCATTGGATGTGTCATGGCCGACCAAGAAAATCCATGGGTCAACTTGGGGACCCCATGGAGCCACTTTGGTTGGAAAATGACATAAATAACTTTTTATTTAATGAAAAAGTAAAAATGACACAAACATAATATGTATTACGAAAACAATTTTTAAATGGGGTTATTCAAGTCAGAATTTTGACTATAAATATTCATTGGAAAGATAAACATATTTTCTACATCATAGTATTTTTTTATAATTTTTATACATTAAATAAATTAAATTATTTATGACATCATAACGATGCAGCAATGACCTCGTTATTTGACAATTTAAATAAAATAAAAATATAATGTAATCTCTATGACCTACACATTTCCAAAACCTATTGGGCGCATATATTTTCAACCCTTATCACCTTATCCTCGAATTATATCAATGTGGGACCTTTTAAATCCGAAACGCATTTTCAAATAAAGTAATATTTCTTTACTTTCTAAGAGTGCCCCTCCTCTCCTCTTATAAAAGGCCCCCACCTCTACCTCCTTACCCACACTTCAAAAGCCTTTGGCTTAGACAACCCCTACCCATTTTGTCTCTCCACTTCCCTATATTACTCCTTGATGCCTCACTTTGGGCATAAGTCTTCTCAAGGAAGCATTTGAGCTCAAACCAAAGGAAGTTACCCGATTTTAAGGTAATGTCTTCACTTGAGTCCTTTTTTTTATTTGGCTTCTCCATCCCCCTAAATTTTTTTTATTTATTTATTTTTTAACAAATCCAGTATCTTCAATATACTAGGATATTGTTATAAGAAGGATTCATGCTACACTTACACACACCTACATCTAATGGTTAAAGAACATACTGTTTCCGTGGATGGTGAATTTATGCCTCCCGAAACGATGATTGTTCAACATTCCTTTAACACCTTCAAATGTGGCCATTACGATGTCAATATATTTATATATGATATATAATATGTTTATGATTTCATTAAGCTTATGTATGTTTCATTTTGGGCATACCTTTATGGTTTCCATTATGGGTAAACACGATATCTTCATTTAAGGAAGTGCGGACTACCGCCCCCTCAAAGTGATTTGATTGGTTAAATACCATATGTGGGACGTATAAAGGATGTAACTATGATATTATATACGATATTATACTGGAATTATAATATACCTTTATATCATTATGATTCCATTCTATAAAATACGAAATAGAAATGAAAGTAGCGTTCATGCATACGTACGGCTTACCGTCTTCATGAACGGTGCATTTCATTTCTTACCTCTAAATGATTATGTAATATTATAAATGCATGTATATACTGGATATATATGATATATACGTCATGATTATAATTCTGGATATAATGGATACATGAACAACTTGTAATTATAAATGGTTTATTTTTTACTCAAGTACCAATGATCGTTAAAATGACCGTTATTAACTTTAATAATTACATAGTGTTCATGACATGGAAGTAAGTGATATCAAAGGAATAATGAACTTGAAAAAGGTTCTTAAGATATTAGAAATTAACTCATGTTTATTATTTAGGACATTAAAGAACGATGGAGTCAAGTCGGACCCGAGGTATGGGACTTCGTCTCGATCTCCTTTCATTGAAGCATATTTTGTTTAATACACAACCTTCTTTTATACGGTTTATAAACCCCTTTTAATTTTACATTTATTCAAAAGGAATCTTTTTTTATATGAAGCATTTACTAAATGACAAAAGGGAATGTTTTTGTCGTACGTATGAGGCGACAACGACTTCTCTGCCGCCGTAACCATTATTTGAGTTTCGGCTTCCTCTACAAGCCTTACAATCTTTTTAAAAGAAAAATAAATACCATGTTTTACTTTTCTTTCATTTTAGTATTGAAAATGGTTTTCATAATGTTTTTATATCAATGTGTTGTAATTATATCTTGTGATTGAAAGGTGGAAATCTTATGTTTCCTTTATGCATGTTTTATGTGATACGATTATGTTGAGGTTCTTGGGCATTATTATGAAGACGGGTGGTTCTGTGATAATCTAAGGGCAGGTGAGCCCGATATAGCTCTCCAATACATTGGGTAATGCGAAGGAGTGAAACGTTAAGGTTTCTCCGAAGAGATTTAGGGAATATACTATGATGGGTATTCCTAACGTAACCAAGAGGGTTACTCCCTACGTAAGAATGTTTTGAATGCCTCAAGTTACCTTTATTTATTATGATTTCTATGATTTATTCATTATTTGATGAGGTATGTTACATTGCTTATGTTTATGGGTAAAATATGATTTCATTCTTATGTATATATGTACCCATGTTTCCTTTCCATATTTTTTTATCCCTTACTGAGTTTTTTATGCTCATCCCTAGTTTTTTGAAATTTTTTCACAGGTCAAGGGAAAGGTACATGATATGATGATAGTGTCAAGGAAGTGTCAAGAAAGAATCCATGTTTTATTTTAAATATGTTTCCATTCATGGGAATTAAGAATACTATCTTTATGTAACCACTTTGTTTATATGTGGAATATAATGCACGTTTTATGATCTAATTCTCTAAAACTCTAAACCTGAAAATGTAGAGACCCGAAGCTTATCGTACATGGACATTACATTACTTTTGCGGAATACTTAGTACATAACAAAAACACACACACAAGGATCGTAATAGTTTAGTGTATTTGGAAACTCGGAACGTAATCTTCTAATCGTGGTGAAAGATCTTCAATATCTCCCATAAAGATCTTCCCTTTTTTTACCTAAAAACCATTCTTTATATCTTGGGGAAATGAAAACATAAAAGGGTGAGATCAAATGCTCAGTAAGGGTAAACAAAAGAAATATCAATCACATCATATACATAAAAACATAGCCATTGGAAATCTTAACCTGCAAAAGAGCTCATAATATCATAACATGGGATAAATCATAGAAGTGAAAATGAGATCCCCATAATCATAACATAAAACTTGAAACTTTGTGGCATGCACACATAATCATGGAAAATCATTTCTTGTTAGTCAAGACTCATTGCCAAGACTATCTTAGTGGACAAAGTCCCTTTCTGAATCGAGTAACCCTTGTTTCAGTCCTGTTTCACTGAACTGGTATAACCTACCGTTCCAGCCCTGTCTATCTCATGAGATATAAAATCTTTAACCAATGCATTGGAGGGAGATATAGGTCCCACCCATCTTATAATGAATCCTTTCTTATGTGTGCCACATAATCATAAAACATACATCATCGCATAACACATGTAACAAAAATGGGATTCTTGAAACATCATGACATCATAAATCAATTCATATAAGATAAATGAATTCATAAAAATAATCCCATAATAACATGATAAAATCAATGTAATAATAGGGATAAAAACAGAACCCTTTATTATCTTTGATGGAAAATAATTTTGATAAAACACTTGAACTCCATTCTTGAGGAAAATATCCTTTCTTCTTCAAAAACATTTTTTTTCTTTCATAACATGTCATAAAACTTTAAAATAAAAGAAGTTGATTAAAAATAAACTTGAAAACTTGTAAAGGAATCTTCTTGGAAATAATGTTTTAAAAATCCATTCATGCCGTATAAGTTAAAAAAAACAATCTTCGTACTTTTGTCGGAAAAGTCAAAAAGTACCTCGTACGAAAAAACGATAAAAGATTCCTTTAATATTCTTTACTAAAAACTCACCGAAGGGTAAAATTGGATTTAAACTGTTGTAAGTGGCTGGAAACAATATTACATATTGAGGGAACATGGATGTGGATGATAAAATACAACCCAGTAATTACTTACGAATAAACAATCTCGGATAAAAAAATGAGATTGTGATATTTCCCTTACCTTAGGTCCGATTTTCTTTTTTCGTGTCTGAAGCTCCTGTATAATGGTTTAAATAAAGTTATTGACTTATTCCAGAATCATAAATATTGATATTATATCATATATGGTCATATTATTAGCTTCTTGTTAGTAATATTTCATTGTTACTTGTTACTCGGGTCTTTATAACTTTTTGTTCTTATGCGTGTTTTGTCGAATAAATTCTTATTCTTATCTTTAGGTTATAGATAATTCATTTCCAGAATGGTATTAGTGTAGTATATACCATATTCATTCATTAAATTCATTTATATAATCATTATGAAATGAAGATCATGTAGAACGAGTCGCATCACATCGTGGAGACGGTATTCCGTACGTACGCACGAGTGATGATATCATTCCTATGATCGTGTAATTGTATTGGAGTATATATATATATATTATTTCAGTATCAATATTACTTCAAAACAATCATATATAGTTACTCATTACACCATTATACCCATCCTTGTAAGGTGATGGTGGAAAATAGATTACACCACGGCGTGGAGACTGTATTCCGTACGTACGCATGCGCGGTGATTTCATTTTTCCATAGGATGGATAGAAGGTGAATTAGGGTTGTTTCATATTTATAATAACATATCAGTATGTAAGTAATACTGATGTTATTACTTTATCATGAAACAACTAAAGAAGAAGAAGTTGAAGAAGAAAGAAATCGAAAAGATCGGTAATTGATATTACCTCTTCTTTGGAACGCCTCTTTGAATCCTCCACTTAGGGAACTAATATTGGTCTTTGAAGAAGACCATGACCTCTAGGATTATTCTAGGGAAGTGGAGAGGAGAAAATGGCAGGGGTTGGACGAGCTTGAGTGCTCAATTTGGTGTGAGGAGGAGGGGGAGGAGGTGTCCTTTTATAAGGGAGGAGAGGGGCACCTTAGGAATATCTCAAAATATTATTTTATATTAAAGTCAAAATCGGTTTATAATGGTTCCAAAGGGACTTATTTCGAAGGTAAAGTGGGGAAGGGTCGAAATACTATCAACCAATAGGATTTAGACAAGTTTAGGGTATTATTTTAACCTTATCAATTAGATTTAACTCTAAGTTAAATAATTTAACTTTTACCATGTCTTTTTGTTTTCTTTTACTATATGGTTAATACACATACTATAACATGCCAAACGAACCCCAAATTGTTTATTATTAATATATATATCCTTATCTAAGTCATTTGGCCGAACCTTAGATTTTTAGGAATAAAATAACAATTAATAATATAATATTTGATTTAAAAACTATTTTGTGTCAATTTTGACACTATTTGATATATGATTTTTGTAAAAGTCATAACAGAATTATATGATCGAACCAAGTTGATTAAATCAACACTAATATATCATAGTAACCTAGAAAATTATTGGAATTCATAAAAAGTCTCAAATTATATTTATTTGGGTGTTTATAACATCAATTATGTCAATATTTCATTAATAAGATAATTACTGCATCATCATTGTGTCATAAATAAATTAAATTATTTGATGTTTAAAAATTACAAATAAAATACCATCATGTAGTAAATCTGTTTATCTTTCTAATGAATATTTACAATCGAATTTATCTTATGTATAACCCCATATAAAAAATGATTTACTTATTAAACTTTGATTTTAACTATTTTAACCATTCTTTAAATAAATTAATAATAAATGTCCTAATCTAATCCAAGTGGGCCTAAATTGTCATATTGTATTCCTAAGTTTGTTTTTGGTCGAATTACACTTGTCCAATAGAATTAGGACATGTGTTAGGGTAATATTAATATCATATTTACCCTTAGTTACCCTATTTACTATTAACCGCGGTAAAAAAATAAAAAGTTACTATTCACCAAAAAAATTATTTTTATCTCATTGAACCACATTTTACTTACTGATATCAACCGTGTCTCTCGGATTTTTGAAATTCCATTCACAGAAGCGGTAAAATTAAGATTTATGAAGAAATTAATTTTTTTAACTTCCACTTAGTAATTTCACTATTCATCAAAAATTGATGTTTTTCAGAACAATGCCAAAATTTCATCCTAAGCTATATTTCTAATTCCGAATTCAAAAATGAAGTCTATTTTACAAAATTCATATCATAGAAGTTGCATTAATTAATTTTATAATTAAATCCCGCTGTTAAAACAAAGAGCGTGTTTTTAAGAAACAATATCTATCAAAAGATTGACACTTGTTTATGTCTAGTTTAAATGTGAAATTACATCAAATGACCAACATTGTATTAAATTGTAAAAATATATTCTAAATATATTTTAAATCCACTCAAATTAATGATTTATCACTATTAATTATTTCG
This sequence comes from Viscum album, assembly GCA_963277665.1. Classification (NCBI taxonomy): domain Eukaryota; kingdom Viridiplantae; phylum Streptophyta; class Magnoliopsida; order Santalales; family Viscaceae; genus Viscum; species Viscum album. The sequence goes on from OY728145.1 coordinate 1,497,561,392, forward strand.
ATTAAAAAAGTTGTTTTTAATTCTAATTTAGTAATTTTCACTATTCATCAGAATATGAAAGTTATCCGAAAAGTACCAAAATTTCACCTTAGGCTAAATTCGATACTCCGAATCCAAAAATGAAGTCCATTTTGAGAGCTAAAATTTCTAAAATTTAAAAAGTGGTTATTACTATTCATAACGGCTAGTTTTAATAATATTTTAATAGCATATCATTGTTTCGTGAAACTCAGTATTACGTACCACACACGCTATCGAGGAAGGTTGTGATTGCGTGTAATACAAGGCAATTCAAGGATGCGTGTTGTGCAAGCTCCTTTTGGTGTAGCGTACAATAGAAGACATTAGTGAAATAAAAAAGAATATTTTTCATAAAATCTCGGGCTGCTACATTCTACCCCCCTTAAAATGAATTTTGCCCTCGAAATTCATCGGGGTTATAAATGGTTTACTATTCGAAAGTTTCTTTAATAGAAACCCACATCGTAAAAAGGAATACCAAAACATGGCTTTAAAAACTAAAGTATGAAATGTAACGATTACCCAAATAAACTAATCACTAGGTTTCCACATAGGTGAAAATATGGATATGGAAGAGAAATCTAACCATCATGTTCTGATGGAGAGTGGTAGAGAACATGGCTATGGAAAAGCCAGTAATCACAAATCCATAAATTTGTGACGATCTAAGGTACCATCTGATTCATCAGGTATAAGAGAACTAGGACAACATTTTTGGTTTTCAAGATCATTTCCCTAAAGTTAAAGAATTTGAATTAGAATAAATACTTACTTTATTTTGGTACAATCTCACTGTTGTTCCTGCCTTTAACAATTTCCACTTCATCTCTTAAATAAATGAAGTTGAATTTGTTATTCGTGATGTGTTAGCAGATCATGTGATAGAATGACGGGTCATTCCATCTGTCTCAAAAGGTTAGCAAAATTTATATACATAAGTCGATCTATAGTGGGATTAATCATATATGGTTCCTAAAATGGGCTTATACTTCATATATCATACTGCTTAATATAATAAAACTAGTTTCTAATAAACAGGGACTTCCTGTAGGCCAGTGGTAGGCGATAAAGGCCAGTCGCATTTCGGTTGTGGGTTCGATTCCTACAGCCTTGTCCGAAGCGATGGGTTGTCGCCCGTCCTGCAGGTTGTCCTTTTTCTAAAACTACGTTACTATATCATCCCATCAATAATATCGAAAATCTTCTATCCTTAAACAATACTAACTTATGTCCAACATAATCCAGTCTAATCTTTAGGCTTATACATAATACTGCAGTCCACTCTCATAATATAGTGACAACGATTACCAGAGATTTAATACTGTCGTTGATCCCCACATATCATAAGATATGTCTTGTTGGTCACATTCCAAACATTCAAAGTTATTAATCGCGTATTCTCTTGAATACCTTAGTGAAAACATGAGTGCAGTTAAAAGTTAACACTTTCCACATACCAAAATCCTCAAAATTCTATATACTCAAACCATGATATCACTTAGTCCTTATATCAATCATGAGCTCATGAATACTATTAAACATTTCATTTTCTCGTCTTCATTATGCGCATATCATCTTATTTCCAAAAAAAAAATATCAATCACTTTGAATACCACATCAATAAATATTGTAATACTCAATGATACAACATTATTTTGGAATCCCATTACATAAACACTTAATAATTCCACCACATCGTTGTCATATTCAACATTGAAAATAGTGATCGCATGTGATTTCCCTTTGTCCTTTGCCTTCAGTGGTTGCTCATTTTGATCATCACTAACCCTTGGATTAGGGCAATTATTAGCATAATGCCCCATTTCCTTGCACTTGAAGCATTGAAGTGTTGGTGGTGCGTTCTCTGCAGTGTTTGCTTTATTCACATCATTAGAAACCCTTTTTCCATTAATTCGACACTCAGCTACTCGATGACCTTCTTTTCCACACTTAAAACATTTTCTAGTCCCTTTAAGACAATCTCCACCATGCTTCTTTCCACACTTTGTGCATAAGGAAACATTCATCTTCTTTTCACCATTATTCTGAGATTTCTCCTTGAACTCCATCTTTCGTTTCTTGTCAAAACCATGAGATGGATATGTAACACCAACTTCCATTTCTACCTTCATAGCACAACGCACACTTTCTTCATAGCTACTGAAGTCTCTTATAGCTAATGCCCTTCGAAGACTTGGTTTTAAGCCACTAAAAAATCGATCAACTTTACTTTCAGGTTGGATGATAATACCAGAAGCATACCATGCAAGTCTTGTAAAATTTGCTTCATAGGTACCAACAGATTCATCGTCCCTTTGCTTCAGTTCAAGAAACTCTTTCTCCATCTTTGTTCGAAGAATACGAGGGAAGTACTTACTGAAAAATAAGTTCTTGAACTCGTCCCATTCCATGGACTCAATTTCATCTCTTTGCCTTGTATTCTTGATAAGATTCCACCATTGATCAGCTTCACCTTCCAAACGATATACTGCTAAGATGACTTTATCATGTTCAGAACATTGAAGAACTTAAATATCTTTTCAGTGGTACTGATCCATTGTTCAGCAAAAAGTGGATCAGAAGACCCACTGAAAGAAGGTGGACGTTGCCTCATGAAGGACTCTATAGAATATTGTTCCCTTCTCTGCTCATATGGATGTCCAGAATGATTCATATCTTGTGTAAGTATAGCAATAAGATTTTTCACTCCATCTCCCATAACATTTGTTTGTTCAGGAGGACAATCATTGCATTGTCCATTGCATTGATCAACACGGTTCCTTCGAGTTCCAGCCATCGTCTAAAACCCAAAAAGAATAGTGTGAGAGGCAAAAATCATGCTAGGGAAAACAACATAATAAAGGGGGAGTACCTTCAATATCCAACATCTTAGGTTTAATTCTATGATCGTTAGCGTAATTCTATTACTATAACCTATACGTATACTTATCCCTAGGGACATCCCTAGACATACCTTAGAAATATCTCTAGGGATCTCACTAACGTTTTCGCATCCTAGTTTCCAAAGGTTGACTAAACCTCTCCTCTGATACCAACTGTAGAGACCCGAAGATTATCGTACATGGACATTACATTACTTTTGCGGAATACTTAGTACATAACAAAAACACACACACAAGGATCGTAATAGTTTAGTGTCTTTGGAAACTCGGAACGTAATCTTCTAATCGTGGTGAAAGATCTTCAATATCTCCCATAAAGATCTTCCCTTTTTTTACCTAAAAACCTTTCTTTATATCGTGGGGAAAAGAAAACATAAAAGGGTGAGCTCAAATGCTCAGTAAGGGTAAACAAAAGAAATATCAATCACATCATATACATAAGTACATAGCCTTTGGAAATCTTAACCTGCAAAAGAGATCATAATATCATAACATGGGATAAATCATAGAAGTGAAAATGAGATCCCCATAATAATAACATAAAACTTGAAACTTTGTGGCATGCACACATAATCATGGAAAATCATTTCTTGTTAGTCAAGACTCATTGCCAAGACTATCTTATTGGACAAAGTCCCTTTCTGAATCGAGTAACCCTCGTTTCAGTCCCGTTTCACTGAACCGGTATAACCTACCGTTCCAGCCCTGTCTATCTCATGAGATATAAAATCATTACCCAATGCATTGGAGGGAGATATAGGTCCCACCCATCTTATAATGAATCCTTTCTTATGTGTGCCACATAATCATAAAACATACATCATCGCATAACACATGTAACAAAAATGGGATTCTTGAAACATCATGACATCATAAATCAATTCATATAAGATAAAGGAATTCATAAAAATAATCCCATCATAACATGATAAAATCAATGTAATAATACGGATAAAAACAGAACCCTTTATTATCTTATATGGAAAATAATTTTGATAAAACACTTGAACTCCATTCTTGAGGAAAATATCCTTTCTTCTTCAAAAACATTTTTTTCTTTCATAACATGTCATACAACTTTAAAATAAAAGAAGTTGATTAAAAATAAACTTGAAAACCTGTAAAGGAAGCTTCTTGGAAATAATGTTTTAAAAATCCATTCATGCCGTATAAGTTAAAAAAAACATTCTTCGTACTTTTGTCGGAAAAGTCAAAAAGTACCACGTACGAAAAAACGATAAAAGATTCCTTTCATATTCTTTACTAAAAACTCACCGAAGGGTAAAATCGGATTTAAAATATTGTAAGTGGCTGGAAACAATATTACATATTGAGGGAACATGGATGTGGATGATAAAATACACCCCAGTAATTACTTACGAATAAACAATCTCGGATAAAAAAATGAGATTGTGATATTTCCCTTACCTTAGGTCCGATTTGCTTTTTTCGTGTCCGAAGCTCCTGTATAATGGTTTAAATAATGTTATTGACTTATTCCAGAATCATACATATTGATATGATATCATATATGGTCATATTATTAGCTTCTTGTTCGTAATATTTCATTGTTACTTGTTACTCGGGTCTTTATAACTTTTTGTTCTTATGCGTGTTTTGTCGAATAAATTCTTATTCTTATCTTTAGGTTATAGAAAATTCATTTCCGGAATGGTATTATTGTAGTATATAACATATTCATTCATTCAATTCATTTATATAATCATTATGAAATGAAGATCATGTAGAACGAGTCGCATCACATCGTGGAGACGGTATTCCGTACGTACGCACGAGTGATGATATCATTCCTATGATCGTGTAATTGTATTGGAGTATATATATATATTATTTCAGTATCAATATTACTTCAAAATAATCATATATAGTTACTCATTACACCATTATACCCATCCTTGTAAGGTGATGGTGGAAAATTGATTACACCACGGCGTGGAGACGGTATTCCGTACGTACGCACGCGCGGTGATTTCATTTTTCCGTAGGATGGATAGAAGGTGAATTAGGGTTGTCTCATATTTATAATAACATATCAGTATGTAAGTAATACTGATGTTATTACTTTATCATGAAACAACTAAAGAAGAAGAAGTTGAAGAAGAAAGAAATTGAAAAGATCGGTAATTGATATTACCTCTTCTTTGGAACGCCTCTTTGAATCCTCCACTTAGGGAACTAAGATTGGTCTTTGAAGAAGACCAAGACCTCTAGGATTATTCTAGGAAAGTGGAGAGGAGAAAATGGCAGGGGTTGGACAAGCTTGAGTGCTCAATTTGGTGTGAGGAGAAGGGGGAGGAGGTGTCCTTTTATAAGGGAGGAGAGGGGCACCTTAGGAATATCTCAAAATATTATTTTATATTAAAGTAAAAATCGGTTTATAATGGTTCCAAAGGGTCTTATTTCGAAGATAAAGTGGGGAAGGGTCGAAATCCTATCAACCAATAGGATTTATACAATTTTAGGGTATTATTTTAACCTTATCAATTAGATTTAACTCTAAGTTAAATAATTTAACTTTTACCATGTCTTTTTGTTTTCTTTTACTATATGGTTAATACACATACTATAACATGCCAAACTAACCCCAAATTGTTTATTATTAATATATATATCCTTATCTAAGTCATTTGGCCGATCCTTAGATTTTTAGGAATAAAATAACAATTAATAATATAATATTTGATTTAAAAACTATTTTGTGTCAATTTTGACACTATTTGATATATGATATTTGTAAAAGTCATAACAGAATTATATGTTCGAACCAAGTTGATTAAATCGACACTAATATATCATAGTAACCTAGAAAATTAGTGGAATTCATAAAAAGTCTGAAATTATATTTATTTTGGTGTTTATAACATCAATTATGTCAATATTTCATTAATAAGATAATTACTGCATCATCATTGTGTCATAAATAAATTAAATTATTTGATGTCTAAAAATTACAAATAAAATACCATAATGTAGTAAATCGTTTTAGATTTCTAATGAATATTTAAAATGGAATTTATCTTATGTATAACCCCATATTAAAAATTATTTACTTATTAAACTTTGATTTTAACTATTTTAACCCTTCTTTAAATAAATTAATAATAAATGTCCTAATCTAATCCACGTGGGCCTAAATGGTCATATTTTATTCCTAAGTTTGTTTTTGGTCGAATTACACTTGTCCAATAGAATTAGGACATGTGTTAGGGTAATATTAATATCATATTTACCCTTAGTTACCCTATTTACTATTAACCGCGGTAAAAAAATAAAAAGTTACTATTCACCAAAAAAAATATTTTTATCTCATTGAACCACATTTTACTTACTGATATCAACCGTGTCTCTCGAATTTTTGAAATTCCATTCACAGAAGCGGTAAAATTAAGATTTATGAAGAAATTAATTTTTTTAACTACCACTTAGTAATTTCACGATTCATCAAAAATTGATGTTTTTCAGAACAATGCCAAAATTTCATACTAAGCTATATTTTATATTCCGAATTCAAAAATGAAGTATATTTTACCAAATTCATATCATAGAAGTTGCATTAATTAATTTTATAATTAAATCCCGCTGTTAAAACAAAGAGCGTGTTTTTAAGAAACAATATCTATCAAAAGATTGACACTTGTTTATGTCTAGTTTAAATGTGAAATTACATCCAATGACCAACATTGTATTAAATTGTAAAAATATATTCTAAATATACTTTAAAACCACTCAAATTATTGATTTATCACTATTAATTATTTCGATTAAAAAAGTTGTTTTTAATTCTAATTTAGTAATTTTCACTATTCATCCGAATATGAAAGTTATCCGAAAAGTACCAAAATTTCACCTTAGGCTAAATTCGATACTCCGAATCCAAAAATGAAGTCCATTTTGAGATCTAAAATTTCTTAAATTTAAAAAGTGGTTATTACTATTCATAACGGCTAGTTTTAATAATATTTTAATAGCATATCATTGTTTCGTGAAACTCAGTATTACGTACCACACACGCTATCGAGGAAGGTTGCGATTGCGTGTAATTCAAGGCAAGTCAAGGATGAGCATTGTTCAAGCTCCTTTTGGTGTAGCGTACAACACAATACATTAGTGAAATAAAAAAGAATATTTTTCATAAAATCTCGGGCTGTTACAGAAAAGATCCTCAATGTGCAATCTTGTAATAACTCAAGATTAAGTAAGGTTTAAGGATGGGGCCTTATATTTGGTATTTGAGGTTGGTTTAGATAACTTTAGGAGTTATAATTTTATTAAATGATTATCCAAAAATATTTTTTTGAAATGATATAGCGTTTGAAGATTACCATGTTGCTTCATCTAAGCCATGTTTGTTCAGAATGGTTTTTCGCAGAGGAAACAGGGAAGCAGTGCTAGGAAGGCATGCAGAAGGAAATAACCTTCCGAATTAGCATCCTGGGATGGGCGGAATTGGAACTGAACAGTTTGTTGCAGTAATGGCGCAGTTGACTCAAGCGATAAATGGTGGTGGTATCCATGCAAGAGATCAGCCAGATTAACCACAGAGGAACATGTCAGTGGTGGAACATTTAATGAGGCAACATCCCCCATCATTCAGAGGATCATCTAACCATGTGCTAGCTAAAGGCTGGATTAAAGCACTGTAGAAGATTTTTGATGTCATGGGGTGTTCAGAAAATCAAAAGGATAGTATTGCTATTTACCGTTTGGAGGGTGAAGCAGATCAGTGGTGGTCGATGGTTAAGAATATCCGGGACGCTGATGACATTGATGCTCTCAACTGGGAAGAATTAAAAGGTATGTTTCTTGAGAAGTATTTTCCTAAGGCTGTTCGACTTAGGATGGAAAAGAAATTCTAGGAATTGAGGAAATAGGAAGACTCAGTGGCTACCTAAGAAGAAAGGTTCACTCGATTGGCAAGGTATGCTCCAAATTTTATCCGAGACCTTGATAGTAAAATCAATCATTTTTACTCAGGATTAAAGCCAAAATATCGAAGGGAATTAGCTTCTCGTGATTTTAAAAGTTATGAAAAGCTTGTTCGATGTGCTAAGAAGGTGGAAATGGAGTTTCCTATGATCAAGTGTTCTATGAAAACCAACAGAAGAAGAGACCGAGGTGGCAGGAGAAAGGTAAGAATTCTTCAATAAAGTCTGACGGTACGAAAACTATGTTTCTAGTTTGTGATAAATGTGGCAAAAGTAATACTGGGGAATGTATTCTGAATTCTGAAAAGTGCTACCGATGTGGTAAGATGGGACATAAGGCTCGTGATTGCACTAAAAAAGATCAGGGTGATGGTAAGACCAAATTTGATTTACAGTTAGTGAAATGATATAAGTGCAATGAGATGGGTCATTATGAAAATGAGTGTCCGACAAAGAGCTTGAGTCATGGGAAGCAGTTAGACTACATGAAGAAAGGGGTGGTGAAATCCTTTGCAACTACTTCAACAGATGTCGGTCCATCAAATGAATTTGTATCAGGTACTTTGTTTATTTTTTCATATTATTCCAGTGTGTTGTTTGATTCAGGGTCCACACATTCTTTCAACTCTGAAAACGTTTCTAGTAAAATGGGAATACCATCTCAAGAAATGACTCCTGAACTTGTGGTAAAAATACCTGGGGGAAATGTTGAGGCAAAAAGAATTTATAAGAATCTTCCAATCCTTATCTGTGGAAAGAACCTACTTGCAAACCTTATTGTTCTACCTCTAGTAGAGTTTGATTTTATCCTGGGTATGGATTGGATCTCTATTTACCATGCTAAGATTGACTGTAGAGCTAAAGAAGTTTCTTTTCAAAAAGTCTTTCAGTTTGTGTACAAGAATGAACCCTTACTGTTGATAACATATCAAGAGGCCATGAAACTTGTAAAATATGGAAATGAATGTTACCTTGCACACATCGTTGAAAATAAAGGAACTGTTCAGATTAATGTTGTGCCAGTGGTAAATGAGTATCCTGATGTTTTTCCTGATGAGTTTCCTGGAATAATACCAGATCGGGAAGTTGAGTTTACTGTTGACTTAGTTCCTGATGCTAAGCCAATTACAAAACCCCCTTATCGAATGGCTCAAATTGAACTTTTAGAGTTGAAGGAGCAATTGAAGGATTTATTAGAGAAAGGTTTCATTCAACCTAGCATGTCACCATGGGGTTCTCCTGTTTTATTTGTTAAAAAGAAATATGGTTCTATGAGACTTTGCATTGATTATAGAGCCTTGAATAACATCACTATTAAGAGCAAATATCCTTTTCCTCATATCGATGATTTCTTTCATCAGCTCCAGGGAGCTCAGTATTTTTCAAAGATTGACTTGAGATCGGGGTACCATCAGCTGAAGGTAAAAGAAGCAGATGTTCTGAAGACTGCATTTCATACAAGATATGGCCATTATGAATTTGTAGTAATGCCTTTTGGGCTAACCAATGCACCTGCTGTATTCATGGACTTAATGAATAAAATTTTCCATGAGTTCTCGGATAAGTTTGTGGTGGTTTTCATTAATTATATTTTGGTGTTTTCTAAAAGTAAAGAGGAGCATGAAAGACATTTAAGGGTTATTTTGAAAAACTTAAAAGAAAAGAAATTGTATGGAAAATTCATCAAGTGCGAGTTTTGGTTGTAAAAAATTTCTTTCCTTTGTCACATTGTTTCTAATGATGGGATAACTGTTGATCCTGCAAAAACAAAGGTTGTCGAAGAATGGACAAGACCCACAAATGTAACAGAGATTCGTAGTTTCCATGGTTTGGAAGGCTATTACCGAAGGATTGTTAGAAATTTTTCACGGTAATCTAGTCCAATGACTAAGCTAACTCGGAAGGGTGTTAAGTTTATCTGGACAAAAAAATGTGATGATTGTTTTCAGGAATTGAAAAGAGGATTGGTGAATGCTCTAGTTTTGGCCCTACCTTCCAGGAATGGTTAGTTTGTTATATAAAGTGATGCTTCATTGAAAGGACTTGGTTGTGTCCTAATGCAGAATGATCAGGTAATTGCTTATGCTTCACGTCAGTTAAAAACTCATGAGGTAAATTACCCTAAACATGATTTGGAATTAGTTGATGTTGTTTTTTCATTAAAAATTTGGAGGCATCATTTGTATGGAGTAAAGTGTGAAATATATACTGATCACAAAAGTTTAAAGTATATATTCACTCAGAAAGAGTTAAAACTGAGACAGAGGAGATGGCTGGAATTAATCAAGGATTATGATTGTATAATTAATTACCATCCAAGAAAAGAGAATAAAGTGGCCCATGCTTTGAGTCGAAAAAGTAATGATTCATTAGCAATGTTGTGTTTGGAACATGATCCTTCGGATAAGGATTTGATAAAATTTGGCATATAAGTTGTTGGTGCAGGAAGTTCTTCTGTTTTGTTTCAGGTATCAGTGAGATCATCTGTATCAGACAGAATTAAGTAAGCATAGAGGTAAGACAGTGAGTTGTCGAAAAAGGTAGAGCTGGTTCAGAAAGGTAAGTTGCCTAAATTCAACATTGATAATGATTGTGTTTTGAGATTTGGGAAGAGATTGTGTGTGCCTTGTGATTCACAGTTTAAGAGAGAGTTGTTATGTGAAGCTCATAGTTCTCCATTTTCAGTTCATCCTGGTAGTACTAAGATGTATAGAGATCTGCAGGAGTATTACTGGTGGGATGGAATGAAAATAGATATTGCTGATTTTGCTGTGAAGTTTTTGACTTGTCAAAAGGTTAAAGCAGAGCGGCAGTTACCGAAAGGGATGCTTCAGCCTTTACCAGTGCTATAGTGGAAATGGGAGAATATATCCATGGACTTTGTTGTGGGATTATTGAAGACATCTCAAGGTAATAATGCAATCTGGGTTATTGTTGATCGCTTGACCAAATCTACTCATTTCCATGCTATACGAGATACTTTTTCCCTGGATCAACTTTACCATTTGTATCTTAAAGAGGTAGTCAGGTTACATGGAGTTCCTCTCTCCATTGTATCTGACTGTGATCCCAGGTTCACTTCTAACTTTTGGAAAGTCCTTTAGAAGTCATTGGGTACTGAATTAAATTTTAGTATATCTTTTCATCCTCAATAAGATAGGCAGTCAGAACGAACAATTAAGACATTGGAGGATATGCTACGTGCTTGTTCGATGGATAATCAGGGATGTTGGGACCATCATCTTTCTTTGGTTGAGTTTTCTTATAATAACAGTTTTCATTCTAGTATACAGATGGCACCATTTGAGGCGTTATATGGGAAGCGGTGTTAAACTCCAGCTTTCTGGGATGAAGTGGGTGAAAGGAAGTTGATGGGACCAGAATTGGTAGAAGAGATGGAAGAAAAAGTTCAGCTGATTCAGAAACACATGATAACAACTCAGAGTAGGCAGAAGAGTTATGCAGACAACAGGAGGACGGATCTAACTTTTGAGGTAGGTGATCATGTTTTTCTCAAAGTATCACCATGGAAAAGTGTGATGCGATTTGGTAAGAAAGGAAAGCTGAGTCCAAGGTTCATTGGACCATATGAAATTTTGGAGAGAGTTGGATCAGTTGCATACAGAGTGGCATTAACTCCGAGTTTATCTCAGGTACACAATGTTTTTCATATTTCGATGTTGAGAAAGTATATGCCAGATTCATCTCATGTTTTGAGTCTAGAGGTAGTTCAGCTGGAAGAGAACCTATCATATGAGGAACAACTGGTCCAAATTCTTGACCACAGGGAGCAAGTGTTACAGAATAATGTGATTAATCAGGTAACGGTTTTTTTTGGAAAAACCACATGATGGAAGATGCAACATGGGAATCTGAAAATTCAATGAGGGATGAATACCCCGATTTATTCGATAAGTAAATAAATTGCGAGGATGCAATTTTCTAAAGGGAGGAAGGATGTAACATCCCAAGTAACTAATGAATAATAGATATTTTTATCTATGCCTATTAATGAATTAGATAGTTTTTTAGAGGCTTAAAATGAAAATAAACCCAATCTTAAGCATGGAATACACTAATATTCTTAAAAGATTGTTTTACTTCCTTTTGATGGAAACCCCTTTTTAAATCTATATTTTGACAATTTTATAAGCTATGTTTGTCAAAATAAACTTATTCATTATGATTGGGACATCAAAATTTACTTTTTGTGAATTTTTGGTATTTTTCTGACAATGTTCATTTTTTAATGAATACTGAAAAATACTGCATTTTACATCAAAACTAATTTTTCATTTAATGTAATTATATGGTTAGATTATATTTTTAATTGGTCTTAAAGTGTAATATGAATATATTTTTACCATTTAATCCAATTGAAGTCATTAGGATTAATTTCACTTTGGAATTGGGCATAAACTAATGCCAGACTTTTCATAGATATTATTTCATAAAAACACGCTATTTGTCATGAAAACGGGAATTAATTATTAAATTATTTAATGTGACTTATATGTTTTGAATTTTGTAAAATATACTTCATTTTTGAATTTGGAATATCAAATATAGCTTAAGGTAAATTTTTGGTATTTTTCTGAAGAACTTCAATTTTTGAGGAATAGTGAAACCACTAAGTGGTACTTATAAAAACCGATTTTTCGTTTAAATGAAATTTTACCACTTCTGTGTTTTGAATTTCAAAAATCCAACATACATGGTTGTCATTAATGTAACACCCCAAGCTTCTACGGTACGTTTCCCTTCGAATAATGCGATAGCGTGTGTTGTACGCAACCTCGAGTTCTAACACACACCACAACTAATTAAACTAGCTGTTGTGAATAGTAATACCTACTTTTTGAAATCATATATATTATATATTTCAAAATGGACTTCATTTTTGGATTCAGAATATCAAAATTAGCCTAGGGTGAAATTTTGGTACATTTCGGATAACTTTCATATTTTGATGAATAGTGAAAATTACTAAATTTTAATTAAAAACAACTTTTTTAATCAAAATAATTAATAGTGATAAATTGTGAATTTGAGTGGTTTTAAAGTATATTTAGAATATATTTTTACCATTTAATATAATCTTGGTCATTGGACATAATTTTACAATTAAACCGAACATAGACAAGTGTCAATCTTTTGATAGTTATTATCTCTTAAAAACACGCTTTTTGTTTTGACAGCGGGAATTAATTTTAAATTAATTTCTGCCACTTCTGTGTTTTGAATTTAGAAAAATGGATTCCATATTTGGAATCAGGATGTTCAAATTGTGTAAATAGGTAACTTTTATTTTTAGACATTTTGAATAATTACTGCGGTAAATATTTTATTTACCATGGTTAAGGGTAAATCCGGTAAATAAGGGTTAAAAAAATAATATTATAATAATACTAAATTACCTTAAAACGTGTCTCAACCCTATTGGTTGATACATGGTCGACCATGGGCATCTTTGGGTCTATTTTGGGACCCCATGGATCCACTTGTAAGTGATAATGACACATTATATTAATAAAGTTAAAATAAAAATAAAAATGGCATAAGCTTACATCTTTTAGAAGAACAATTTTTACATAGGGTTATACATGTTGGATTTTCGATTATAAATATTAATTAGAAATCTAAAAAGATTTCCTACATAATTATATTTTATTTATAATTTTTAGACATTATATAATTTATTTTATTTATGACACAATGATGATGCAGTAATTACTAAAATAGTGAAAACTAAAAATAATTGATCTTATAAATACCCAAATAATTATAATATGAAACTTTTAATGAATTAAACTAATTTTCTATGTTAATATGATATATTAGTATTGATTTAATTGACTTTGTTCGAAGTAATCAATCTTTTAGGAGTTTCACAAAAATCAACTATTGAATAGTGTCAAAATTGACATAAAAGAGTTCTTAAAACAAATATTATATTATTAATTGATATTAAATTCCTAAAAATCTAAGGTTCGGCCAAGAGACTTATATTATGATAGGTTCCTCATTAAAGGACCACTTGGGGGTCGCTTGGATGTATATAGTATGTTTATTAACAATATTATATAAAAATACAAAGAGACATTGTAAAAGTGAAACTAATTAACTTAGAGTTAGTACTTAAAGATAAGGTTAATATAAGTACCCAAACCTGTCTAAATTCTATTGGATGAGTTGTTTTCGACCTATCCCCACCTCATCCTTTGAATAGTCAACTTTGGAGCCTTTGTAAACCGAATATGAATTTATTATAAATTAATATTTCTAACTTTTCCAAAGGTTCCCCTCACCCCTCTTATAAAAGGGCACTCCTCCTTCTCATTTCTTCACACCTTCAAAGCCTTTTGGTTCGGCCAAACTCTGCCCAAATACTCTCCCAACATCCCTCACTAAAACCTAGAGGCCTTAGTTTGTTCAGAAAGCCAACCTAAGGAGCCCTTTTGATCAAATCAAAAGGAAGAACCCGAAGAAGAGGTAATGATTTCACCACCCTTTTCTAAGTTCATTTCTTCTTCCACTTCTTCTTCCTTTGTTATTACCATTCTGAAATAATAACTACAGTATCTCACATATACTGTGATGTTATTATAAATATGGTACAATCATATTCAGTATTCTATCCACCATTTGAATAACATGTCACCATACGTGCGTACGTACGGCTTACCGTCTCCACGTCGTGGTGTAATTGTTATTCAATATAATATTATTTGGATGGGTATAATAATGATGTGTAACTCATGTAAATAATAAATATAACATGTTAATGATTCTTTATATATGATATACCATCCATTTATATATTATTTTAATATCAAAAGAATGATATTGTCGCTCGTGCGTACGTACGGACTACCGTCTCCACGAACGCGATGAGATTCATTCTCCATCGTATCCATTCAAGTATAATTATCATTTGATGATTTAAAAATGATGTTTAAGGACTGTATATCATTCTGGATATGAATAAGATACAACAACCATGGCTTATGTAACAAAACATATAAAAGAAAATGAGTAAGTTAACTCCCGAAACGACGATAATTCTAAGATATTATTAACAAATCAATGTTAAAAGATCATATATGATATCATATTAATATATATGATTCTTGTATAATTTAATAACAACTATTTCACCATTATACAGGAGGTTAACCTACCCCAACCAAGGAAAAGTACAAGGTAAGGGTTATTTCACAATCTCTTCATTATCCGAGGTTGTATATACGTAATAATCTACTGGGATCTCTTTATCATCCACATCCATGTTTTCTTAAAAATGTATTTCAAAACATTTTTACTATTTACAAGAATATGGGTTAAAGTCATTTATACCCTTGTTTGACTTTTTATAAGAGGTTTATAAAGGAATCTTTCCGTCGTTTTCAAAACAATGTCCTTTTTAACCTTTTCGACAGAATTGAGGTAAGAATGTTTTTTTAACTTATACGGCGGGTGCGGTTATTTTCCGCCGTTATAAAATTGTCGAAGCTTTCCATACAAGCTTATAAGAATACTTTCAAAGAAAATGTTTTATTTTATATGGATCTTAAATGATTTCAAAATAAAAGGAGATACTTCTTTAAAAAGAATTTTGATTTCATCTATGTCAACATCCTTTGATGGATTTTAAGATTATTTGAAGTTGATTTATTATGATACAAAACTTCTATATTGTATTGAAGGTTTTGTGATATGTTTGACTGTGGATGTGCTATTTTTATACCATTCATAGTTTATGGTGAAATTATTGACATTTCGTATGCTAGTTTTAATACGAATGTTTATGTTATGTTTAAACCTTTTCATATGGGAATGCATTGGACTTAATAAGTGACGGGTGGAGCCCGCTATAGCTCCTCGATGCATCGGTAGGTCTCATGAGACAAACTAGTGTCTTGGCACAAGGCCTTGACAAAATCTTATTTGTAGTCTTGGCACGAGGCCTTGGCTATGTGGTTATGATAGTCTGGCATTATGCATTCCAACATTATGAAAGTGGTTATTGATTTTTGCATGTGATTATTCGATTAGTAGAATATCCATGTGAATAAGTAAATGGCATTATTTCATTTTATTTATGCCATACCATGTTGAAATTCAAGTTTAAAAGGCTTTTGTTTTAGTTATACATTGCCTTAAATGCTTATTCTTATTTATGAAAGTTTCCGCTATATTGTTATCCTTACTGGGCATTTGAGCTCACCCCTTTTCTATGTTTTATTTTTCCCAGGATGTGAAGAAGTAAGTTATGAATGACCTGCAGGGATTTTATGAGGGGTTAATAGTGTGTATTGTGGAAACATTATGTTGTTGTAGTAGTTTTTCATTTTATGATGTAATGTAAAACTTATGAATATATCTAGTGTTTCCAAGGCTACTAAACCAATCGGTCTTTCGAGATTTGATCTTTCTTGTGATCATGCCAATGTTACGAAGTAATGCACCGACTCTGGGTAGCTGGGGTCGGGGCGTTACAGTTGGTATCAGAGGAAGTTTAGTACAAACCTTGGAAACTAGATTTAGATAAACTCTGATTAGAGCACGTAGACCTAAGATGATCTTTGAGGATTAGTATAGAAGAACTTCCTAGAATTTTGGTATTGTAGAGATTTTGTGAGTTTTCCGAGCAATACATCCCTGTCTGGATACGAGCAGGTAGAGGCGGCTCTGGCACAGATGTACCTAGGGGTAAAACCCGAAAACACCGCTTTGAGCTAGACTCGAACGGGAACTGGTGCACGACAACAGGCCTTGCTGCACTCTTGGTTACGACACTCCCGGGGGATATGCTTAGGATAACTCTCACTATCTTTACAAATCATTATGAAGGGTTTATGAGTATATACTTCCTCAAAGAAAACATTTTTATGATTATGGATTATATCCATAAATAGTTCAATTTATGTTAAGTGTTTTATAAGTATGGGATTATGTATTTTGATTCATAAACTGATCTAGTTTATGCCATTGTTTAGAAATGGCGCCTAGTGGAAGAAATGGAAACCGTATCAATGCACGCACTCCATGTAGGGATTGCCCTCCTGCTCAAGATAATTATAGTGGGGCTGGTGATGCAACTGGTGCTGATCAACTAATCACCATACTGGGACAACTTACTCAGGTTATGAATAATAACCTTACCCGTATGGAGCACCCTGATCCGCAGCGTGGAGGATCAATGTTAGATCGATTCATGAGACAGCAACCACCAACGTTCAATGGGAATACAAATCCCTTAGTAGCTGAGCAATGGATATTTTCCCTAGAGAAAATATTTCAGGCTTTGGGGAGCAGTGAAAGGGAAAAAGTTATCATGGCAGTTTACCGCCTCACTGGAGATGCTGATCAATGGTGGTCATTGATTCAAAATACGAAGGAAGATGATGAAGTATCAAATATGGAATGGAGGGAGTTCAAAGATCTGTTTTTAGAAAAATACTTTCCTCGCGACCATCGAGCAGATATGGAAAGACAATTTCTAAGTCTGAGACAAAAGGAGGATGAGAATGTCACAAAGTATGAGGCTAACTTTACAAGATTAGCGAGGTACGCTGGTGATTATATTCGCAACCCAAGAAGTAAGATTGATCGTTTCTTTGATGGGTTAAAACCATTTCTCCGTCGAGCATTAGTCTCACAATCCTTTTCATCGTACGAAGACATTGTCTCATGTGCTATCAAGACCGAAAAGGAATTCTCTAAGTCTTATGACTTTAAAGCAAAGCAAGAGAAGAAGAGACCTGCTGATCAATCTGGGAATGGAAATAAGGGGAAGAAGGGAAAGGTTGAATATCCATCTTGTGGTAAGTGCGGGAAGAAACACCCCGGTGCTTGCCTGAAGGGAATGGGAGTCTGTTACAAGTGTGGTGAAAAAGGCCACCAAGCTCATGATTGCAAGGGGAAGAAGGAAGCTACCAACGTTCAGTGCTACAATTGCAGGGAGATGGGGCATTATGCAAATGCATGTCCTAAGCGTCAGGAGAACTTACCTCAGAAAAGGCCAAGGGATCAAGGCCAGGCTTATGCTATCACTACTGCTGAGGTAGAAGCTCCGAAAGACGTGGTGGCAGGTAATTTAATGGTTTCCTCAAGTTTAGCAAATGCATTATTTCATTCTGGATCATCGCATTGTTTCATATCTTCCCAGTTTGCTAAGAAAATTAGATATTTCCAATTTGAATTAATAAGGGAGTTGTCAGTTAAAACTCCTAAGGGAAGTATCGTTGCAACAAAGTTTTGTGAATCAGTCCCCATTAGAGCACATAAATTTTCTTTATCTGCTGATCTCATCGTCATACCTATGATTGAGTTTGATATAATCCTTGGTATGGACTGGCTTTCGGACTATGATGCGAAGATTTATTGTAAGAAGAAAGAGGTTACGATTCTTGATGATAATGATAAGGAACACCTTATTTTTAGAGCAGAATCGTCACCACCTAATTCTTATTTAGATCCACCCCCAGTAGCTCAACATAATTCAATTATTGGGGAGGAAGAGAATGAAATAACTGTCGGTGAGGAAAGGAATGTTCAAATAGAGGATGTACCTGTTGTGAAAGAGTTTGTAGATGTATTTCCGGAAGATTTACCTGGACATCCTCCAGAACGAGAAGTAGAGTTTTCCATTGATTTGATTCCTGGATCAAGGCCTATATCGAAGACCCCTTATAGAATGGCTACTGTAGAGTTAGTCGAACTAAAGAAACAACTAGAGGAATTGAGTAATAAGGGATTTATTCGCCCTAGTGTTTCTCCATGGGGAGCCCCTGTTCTTTTTGTTAAAAAGAAAGATGGATCTATGAGGTTATGTATCGACTACAGAGAGATCAATGCTATAACGATAAAGAACAAGTATCCCCTACCTCGTATTGATGATTTATTTGACCAACTGCATGGAGCTCAATACTTTTCAAAGATTGACCTTTGATCTGGATACCATCAGTTGTGTGTAAAGAAGGAAGACATTCCGAAGACAGAATTTCGAACCAGGTACGGGCATTACGAGTTTACTGTAATGCCGTTTGGATTGACTAATGCACCCTCTGTATTCATGGATCTGATGAATAGAGTTTTCAAGGAGTATCTCGATGAATTTGTGGTGGTATTTATTGATGATATCTTGGTATACTCCAAAACCTACGAAGATCATGAAAATCACTTGCGCATTATCTTGAAGACTCTGAGGAGGCATGAATTATATGGAAAGTTTAGCAAGTGTGAATTCTGGCTTCAGGAGATTTCTTTTCTTGGCCATATTGTCTCTAAAGATGGAATCTATGTTGATCCTTCTAAGACCAAAGCAATCCAAGAATGGCCAGCACCTACGAGTATAACTGAGGTACGTAGTTTTATTGGCTTGGCAGGTTATTATCGACGTTTCGTCCAGAATTTTGCCCGATTGGCTAACCCATTAACGAAGCTCACACGTAAAGGGGTTAAATTTGTTTGGACAAAAGAGTGTGAAGAATGTTTTGAAGAATTGAAGAAATGATTAGTCAATGCTCCTATATTGACTCTACCATCGGGGAATGATGGGTTCGTTATTTATAGTGATGCATCAAAGAAAGGACTTGGTTGTGTCCTTATGCAGAATGATAGAGTTATTGCCTATGCATCACGACAGTTGAAAATTCATGAACAAAACTATCCTACTCATGATCTTGAGTTAGCAGCTGTGATCTTTGCTTTGAAGATATGGAGACACTACCTCTATGGTGAAAAATGTGAGATTTATACTGATCACAAGAGTTTGAAGTATATTTTCTCACAAAAAGAACTCAACATGAGGCAAAGGAGATGGCTTGAATTACTCAAGGATTATGATTTCACGATACACTACCACCCGGGGAAAGCAAACAAAGTAGCAGATGCTTTGAGCAGAAAAGACCATGGAGTTCTGAACATGATGAGAATTGAAAGGGATCCAATTTTCATGGATCTAGAGAAGATGGACATGGGAATAACCAGGGAAGGTGAAACATCAATGCTTTTTCAAATGGTTGCCAAACCATCTTTACTAGAAAGGATTAAGAGTTCCCAGACCGATGATGAAGAATTTCAGAAGAAGATTAAAGCTGTGAATGATGGGAGATTGAGAGACTTTGTGTATGAAGATGGAATTTTGAAATTCGGGAAGAGACTTTGTGTTCCCAATATACCTGATCTAAAAAGGGAATTGCTGGATGACGCTCATAGTTCAAATTTCTCTATACACCCTGGGAGCACCAAAATGTATAGAGATTTGAAGGAACATTTTTGGTGGGACAACATGAAGAGGGAGATTGCTGATTTTGTGTCAAGATGTATGGTTTGTCAACAAGTCAAAGCTGGAAGGCAACAGCCTGGAGGAGTCATGCAACCTCTTCCCATACCGGAGTGGAAATGGGACAATATTACGATGGACTTTATCATGGGGCTACCAAAGACTCCTAGAAGGAACGATGAAATATGGGTTATTGTTGATCGTCTTACCAAGTCAGCACATTTTCTTGCTATAAGAGAAGATCTACCCCTGGAACGTCTAGCAAGACTATATATTAATGAAGTTGTGAGACTTCATGGAGTACCCTTATCAATTGTTTCTGATCGTGATCCCCGTTTTACTTCAAGATTTTGGAAAAGTCTTCAGAAATCCCTGGATACTGAACTTCATTTGAGCACTTCTTACCACCCTCAGACAGATGGACAATCAGAACGGACTATTCAGACCTTAGAAGACATGTTGAGATCTTGCTCACTTGATTTTCAGGGTATGTGGGATCAATATTTACCACTGGTAGAATTTTCCTATAACAATAGCTTCCATACGAGTATTCAGATGGCACCATATGAAGCGTTATACGGAAAGAGATGTCGTACACCAACCTGTTGGGATGACGTTGGTGGAAGAAAACTTGTAGGCCCAGAACTGGTGGAGGAAACAGTGGAAAAGGTGAAGGTAATCCAAAATCACATTAAAGCAGCTCAAAGTAGGCAGAAGAGCTATGCCGATAATCGAAGGAAGGATTTGGAATTTCAAGTCGGTGATCATGTTTTCCTGAAGGTATCTCCGTGGAAGGGAGTCATACGTTTTGGTAAGAAAGGTAAATTGAGTCCCAGGTACATCGGACCTTTCGAAATTCTAGAACGAATTGGGGCTGTAGCTTACCGATTGGCAATGCCGCCAAGTCTCTCCAAAGTTCATGATGTGTTCCACGTATCTCTGTTGAGGAAATACATGCCTGACCCAACGCATGTACTCACCTATGAAGATTTAGATCTGGAACCCGATCTGTCTTATTGCGAAGAGCCCATCAAGATTCTTGATACGAGAGAACAAGTACTGAGAAACCGGACGACGCGTCTGGTAAAAGTTTTGTGGAGAAATCATAAGATGGAAGAGGCAACGTGGGAACCCGAGGAACTTATGATGAAGAACCACCCGAGTCTTTTTATGCAGTAATACCCTAGAAATTGCGAGGACGCAATTATTTGAAGGAGGGGAGAATGTAACACCCCAAGCTTCTACGGTATGTTTCCCTTCGAATAATGCGATAGCGTGTGTTGTACGCAACCTCGAGTTCTAACACACACCACAACTAATTAAACTAGCTGTTGTGAATAGTAATACCTACTTTTTGAAATCATATATATTCTATATTTCAAAATGGACTTCATTTTTGGATTCAGAATATCAAAATTAGCCTAGGGTGAAATTTTGGTACATTTCGGATAACTTTCATATTTTGATGAATAGTGAAAATTACTAAATTTTAATTAAAAACAACTTTTTTAATCAAAATAATTAATAGTGATAAATTGTGAATTTGAGTGGTTTTAAAGTATATTTAGAATATATTTTTACCATTTAATATAATCTTGGTCATTGGACATAATTTTACAATTAAACCGAACATAAACAAGTGTCAATCTTTTGATAGTTATTATCTCTTAAAAACACGCTTTTTGTTTTGACAGCGGGAATTAATTTTAAATTAATTTCTGCCACTTCTGTGTTTTGAATTTAGAAAAATGGATTCCATATTTGGAATCAGGATGTTCAAATTGTGTAAATAGGTAACTTTTATTTTTAGACATTTTGAATAATTACTGCGGTAAATATTTTATTTACCATGGTTAAGGGTAAATCCGGTAAATAAGGGTTAAAAAAATAATATTATAATAATACTAAATTACCTTAAAACGTGTCTCAAACCTATTGGTTGATACATGGTCGACCATGGGCATCTTTGGGTCTATTTTGGGACCCCATGGATCCACTTGTAAGTGATAATGACACATTATATTAATAAAGTTAAAATAAAAATAAAAATGGCATAAGCTTACATCTTTTAGAAGAACAATTTTTACATAGGGTTATACATGTTGGATTTTCGATTATAAATATTAATTAGAAAGCTAAAAAGATTTCCTACATAATGATATTTTATTTATAATTTTTAGACATTATATAATTTATTTTATTTATGACACAATGATGATGCAGTAATTACTAAAATAGTGAAAAATAAAAATAATTGATCTTATAAATACCCAAATAATTATAATATGAAACTTTTAATGAATTAAACTAATTTTCTATGTTAATATGATATATTAGGATTGATTTAATTGACTTTTTTCGAAGTAATCAATCTGTTAGGAGTTTCACAAAAATCAACTATTGAATAGTGTCAAAATTGACATAAAAGAGTTCTTAAAACAAATATTATATTATTAATTGATATTAAATTCCTAAAAATCTAAGGTTCGGCCAAGAGACTTATATTATGATAGGTTCCTCATTAATGGACCACTTGGGGGTCTCTTGTATGTATATAGTAAGTTTATTAACCATATTATATAAAAATACAAAGAGACATTGTAAAAGTGAAACTAATTAACTTAGAGTTAGTACTTAAAGATAAGGTTAATATAAGTACCCAAACCTGTCTAAATTCTATTGGATGAGTTGTTTTCGACCTATCCCCACCTCATCCTTTGAATAGTAAACTTTGGAGCCTTTGTAAACCGAATATGAATTTATTATAAATTAATATTTCTAACTTTTCCAAAGGTGCCCCTCACCCCTCTTATAAAAGGGCACTCCTCCTTCTCATTTCTTCACACCTTCAAAGCCTTTTGGTTCGGCCAAACTCTGCCCAAATACTCTCCCAACATCCCTCAATACATCCTAGAGGCCTTAGTTTGATCAGAAAGCCAACCTAAGGAGCCCTTTTGATCAAATCAAAAGGAAGAACCCGAAGAAGAGGTAATGATTTCACCACCCTTTTCTAAGTTCATTTCTTCTTCCACTTCTTCTTCCTTTGTTCTTACCATTCTGAAATAATAACTCCAGTATCTCACAAATACTGTGATGTTATTATAAATATGGTACAATCATATTCAGTATTCTATCCACCATTTGAATAACATGTCACCATACGTGCGTACGTACGGCTTACCGTCTCCACGTCGTGGTGTAATTGTTATTCAATATAATATTATTTGGATGGGTATAATAATGATGTGTAACTCATGTAAATAATAAATATAATATGTTAATGATTCTTTATATATGATATACCATCCATTTATATATTATTTTAATATCAAAAGAATGATATTGTCGCTCGTGCGTACGTACGGACTACCATCTCCACGAACGCGATGAGATTCATTCTCCATCGTATCCATTCAAGTATAATTATCATTTGATGATTTAAAAATGATGTTTAAGGACTGTATATCATTCTGGATATGAATAAGATACAACAACCATGGCTTATGTAACAAAACATATAAAAGAAAATGAGTAAGTTAACTCCCGAAACGACGATAATTCTAAGATATTATTAACAAATCAATGTTAAAAGATCATATATGATATCATATTAATATATATGTTTCTTGTATAATTTAATAACAACTATTTCACCATTATACAGGAGGTTAACCTACCCCAACCAAGGAAAAGTACAAGGTAAGGGTTATTTCACAATCTCTTCATTATCCGAGGTTGTATATACGTAATAATCTACTGGGATCTCTTTATCATCCACATCCATGTTTTCTTAAAAATGTATTTCAAAACATTTTTACTATTTACAAGAATATGGGTTAAAGTCATTTATACCCTTGTTTGACTTTTTATAAGAGGTTTATAAAGGAATCTTTCCGTCGTTTTCAAAACAATGTCCTTTTTAACCTTTTCGACAGAATTGAGGTAAGAATGTTTTTTTAACTTATACGGCGGGTGCGGTTATTTTCCGCCGTTATAAAATTGTCGAAGCTTTCCATACAAGCTTATAAGAATACTTTCAAAGAAAATGTTTTATTTTATATGGATCTTAAATGATTTAAAAATAAAAGGAGATACTTCTTTAAAAAGAATTTTGATTTCATCTATGTCAACATCCTTTGATGGATTTTAAGATTATTTGAAGTTGATTTATTATGATACAAAACTTCTATATTGTATTGAAGGTTTTGTGATATGTTTGACTGTGGATGTGCTATTTTTATACCATTCATAGTTTATGGTGAAATTATTGACATTTCGTATGCTAGTTTTAATACGAATGTTTATGTTATGTTTAAACCTTTTCATATGGGAATGCATTGGACTTAATAAGTGACGGGTGGAGCCCGCTATAGCTCCTCGATGCATCGGTAGGTCTCATGAGACAAACTAGTGTCTTGGCACAAGGCCTTGACAAAATCTTATTTGTAGTCTTGGCACGAGGCCTTGGCTATGTGGTTATGATAGTCTGGCATTATGCATTCCAACATTATAAAAGTGGTTATTGATTTTTGCATGTGATTATTCGATTAGTAGAATATCCATGTGAATAAGTAAATGGCATTATTTCATTTTATTTATGCCATACCATGTTGAAATTCAAGTTTAAAAGGCTTTTGTTTTAGTTATACATTGCCTTAAATGCTTATTCTTATTTATGAAAGTTTCCGCTATATTGTTATCCTTACTGGGCATTTGAGCTCACCCCTTTTCTATGTTTTATTTTTCCCAGGATGTGAAGAAGTAAGTTATGAATGACCTGCAGGGATTTTATGAGGGGTTAATAGTGTGTATTGTGGAAACATTATGTTGTTGTAGTAGTTTTTCATTTTATGATGTAATGTAAAACTTATGAATATATCTAGTGTTTCCAAGGCTACTAAACCAATCGGTCTTTCGAGATTTGATCTTTCTTGTGATCATGCCAATGTTACGAAGTAATGCACCGACTCTGGGTAGCTGGGGTCGGGGCGTTACAATTAAGAAGTAAAATGTGGTTCAATGAGATTAAAATAATTTATTGGTGAATAGTAACTTTTAAGTTCTTAATCGCGATTTGAGGTAATTAGTGTAGTTTAAGATAAAAATAATGTTTTAATAGTATGAGATGAGCTTGACACATGTCTTACCCTCCTTGGATGTGTCATGTCAGGCAAAGACAATCCATGGGTCAACTTGGGGACCCCATGGATCCACTTGGGTTGGGAAATGACATAAATAACTTTTTATTTAATGAAAAAGTAAAAATGACACTAACATAATATGTTTTACAAATACAATTTTTAAATGGGGTTATACAAGTCATACTTTTAACTATAAATATTCATTGGAAAGATAAATATAGTTTCTACATCATAGTATTTTTTTATAATTTTTAGACATTAAATAAATTAAATTATTTATGACATCATAATGATGCAGCGATGACCTCATTATTTGACGATTTAAATAAAATAAACAGATAATGTAAAATCTATGACCTACACATGTCAAAAACCTATTGGGAGGGTATATTTAGAACCCTTATCATCTTATACTCTAATTATTTCAATGTGGGACCTTTTAAATCCGGAACTCATTTTCAAATAAAGTAATATTTCTTTACATTCCAAGAGTGCCCTCCTCTCCTCTTATAAAAGGCCCCCAACTCTACCTCCTTACCCACACTTCCAAAGCCTTTGTCTCGGCCAAACCCTGCCCATTTTGTCTCTCCAATTCCCTATCTTACTCTTTGAAGCCTCACTTTGGGCAGAAGTCTTCCCAAGGAAGCCTTTGAGCTCAAACCAAAGGGAGTTACCCGATTTTAAGGTAATGTCTTCACTTGAGTCCTTTTGTTTTATTTTGCTTCTCCAACCCCCTAAACTCTTTTTATTTATTTCTTTTGTAACAAATCCAGTATCTTCAATATACTAGGATGTTGTTATAAGAATTATTCAAGATAAACTTACACACACCTACATCTAATGGTTAAAAAACATACTGTTTCTGTGGATGGTGAATTTATGCCTCCCGAAATGATGATTGTTCAACATTCCTTTAACACCTTAAAATGTTGCAATTAAGATGTCACTATATTTATATATGATATATAATATGTTTATGTTTTCCTTAAGCTTCTGTATTTTTCATTTTTGGCATACCTTTATGGTTTCCATTATGGGTAAACGCGATATCTTCATTTAAGGAAGTGCGGACTACCGCCCCCTCAAAGTGATTTGATTCGTTAAATACCATATGTGGGACGTATAAAGGATGGAACTATGATATTATATATGATAATATACTGGAATTATAATATAACTTTATATCATTATGATTTCAATCTATAAAATATGAAATAGAAATGAAAGTAGCTTTCATGTGTACGTACGGCTTACCGTCTCCATGAACGGTGCATTTCATTTCTTACTTCTAAATGATTATTTAATATTATAAATTCATGTATATACTGGATATATATTATATATACATCATTATTATAATTCTGGATATAATGGATACATGAAAAACTTGTAATTATAAAGGGTTTATTTTTGACTCAAGTACCAATGATCGTTAAAATGACCATTATTAACTTAAACAATTACATAGTGTTCATGACAAGGAAGTAAGTGATATAAAAGGAATAATGAACTTGAAAAAGGTTCTTAAGAAATTAGAAATTAACTCAAGTTTATTATTCAGGACATTAAAGAATGATCGAGTCAAGTGGGACCCGAGGTATGGGACTTCGTCTCGATCTCCTTTCATTAAGGCATATTTTGTTTTATACAAAACCTTCATTTATACGGTGTATAAACCCCTTTGACTTTTACGTTTATTAAAAAGGAAGCTTTTTTATACGAAGCGTTTACTAAAAGACAAAAGGCAATGTTTTTGTCATACGTATGCGGCGACAACGACTTCTCCGCCGCCGTGACCATTATTTGAGTTTCGGCTTCCTCTACAAGCCATACCTTCTTTTTAAAATAAAAAAAATACCATGTTTTACTTTTCTTTTATTTTGGTATTGAGAATGGTTTTCATAATGTTTTTATATCAATGTGTTGTATCGATATCTTGTGATTGAACGATGGAAATGTTATGTTTCCTTTATGCATGTTTTATGTGATACGATTATGTTGAGGTTCTTGGGAATTATTATGAAGACGGGTGGTTCCGTGATAAACTAAGGGCGGGTGAGCCAGATATAGCTCTCCAATGCATTGGGTAATGCAAAGGAGTGAAACGTTAAGTTTTCTCCGAAGAGATTTAGGGAATATACTTTGATGGGTATTCCAAACGCAACAAAGAGGGTTACTCCCTACGTAAGAATGTTATGAATGCCTCAAGTTACCTTTATGTATTATGATTTCTATGATTTATTAATGATTTGATGAGGTATATTAAAGTGCTTATGTTTTATGGGTAAAGTATGATTTCATTCTTATGTATATATGTACCCATGTTTCCTTTCCATATTTTTATATCCCTTACTGAGCTTTTTATGCTCATCCCAAGTTTTTTGAAATGTTCTTCACATGTCAAGGGAAAGGTACATGATATGATGATAGTGTCAAGGAAGTGTCAAGAAAGAATCCATGTTTTATTTTAAATATGTTTCAATTGATGGGAATGAAGAATACTATCTTTATTTAACCACTTTGATTATATGTGGAATGTAATGCACGTTTTATGATCTAATTCTCTAAAACTCTAAACCCGAAAAGATCCTCAATGTGTAATCCTGTAATAACTCAAGATTAAGTAAGGTTTAAGGATGGGGCCTTATAAATAATTATTTATCAGATAATCTATTTAGTTAATAAAAATGTTTCTTTATCATCAAAAATATATTGAAAAAATGATACATATTTCTTAAAATGTCAAAAGTTAATCAAATAACATTCAAATTAAACAGAATATGTAAAAACATAATATGGTTTTGGAAATAATAATATCACTCTACAACATATATATTTAATTAAAATTAATTTTTATTAATAAAAATGACCATAAGGAATTTATTTTTTTAAATAGAAAGATAAAAATCACAATAAAAGCTGAGATATAAAATATAACTTTTACCAATTGGTATTTTTTGTCAAATCACCATGAATAATATAACTAAATGTGATACCTAAAATAATATGATTTATGGGTAAATAATGATACTGATTCAGAAATGATTAATATATGTACCATAAAAATAATATTTGGTAAATATAGCATTTATCTCACATATTTAAAAAAAGTGACCCACAAATATATTACATTGTGTTTATTTTTGGGTGAACAACATCTATTATCATGTATAATGGTTTTGAGAATGTAATTAACTTATTATATAACAATAATAATATTTATAATATCATATATTAACTTTATAAAATATCTTATTAAATGTTTTTTAACTATTATTCATTATTTTCAATAATTTGGGTGTCAATGTCCTAGTTTTCGAGTATGTTTTGACTTGTTACTCGGTTTTTATATTAACTAGATCATGATTAAGTCATATAAATAATTTATAACATGATTTAAATATACTATATATACATTATATATGTAATTATAGTACTCCATAATATTCAGAGACAAGAATTAAATTGCATCATTCATGGAGATGGTAGGCCATGTATACGCATGAACACTAATTCAATTTATTTTTTATTTTTAAAATAACTAAAATTAAATGATATATATGTATATTTTAATTATATTATTATATTTTTTTCATATATTCCACATATTTTTATAATAATCATTCTTAATACATTTAATGTAAATCATGAATTAATCACATCTCTTTGAGGAGGCGGTAGTGTGCATTTTCACAAACAACATTATTTTATTAACACAAAATGGAAAGCATGATTGTATGAGATATATAATAATTAAATAAGAATAAATAAATTATAAAAATATTATATATATTATATAAAAAATAAATCCATAATTATTCTAACAAAAAAAGGTGGTAATGGAAGAATGAACAACAGCAGTTCGTGAGGTGGTTGTCCACCATACCCACAAACGGGGATTCTATATCCCATTTGATTGATGTCAATGGATGTTTAGGTAAAAATTTTATTCAAATGATATTATTCTATATGGATCAAACTTATGTTATTATATAATAATTATGTATGATTAAATATTATTGGATAACATTACTTCTTATGTGGGTAACATCATTAAGTTTATACAAAAAACATACTTGGTTGGATTAAGAACAAAATTTAGTATTTTAGGACTATTGTAGAGTTTTTTATAGATTATTTTGTCATGATTTTGATTATCCAAGTTGCTTGAGAGGTTTTAAAAATTTAGATGGTGGGTTCTTTTTTGTAGTGTAGGTAGAGTGGTATTCTTGTAATTATAAAAAGGTAAACACTATTTATGTATACCCCTTAAATAATTCCCCTCAAATAATGACCAAAAATATATTCAATGGATTATATAGTTTATATATATCTATCCAATTTTTTTTAACTATTTCTTATGTCATTTGGCTCTTAAGATTAAGGATTACTCTCTTATTATGCTAAATTTTCACATAAATGCAATAATTAATTTTATTTTCATTCACAACTGATTTTTCTGAAAAATTAACTTTTCTTTAGTAGAAATTATAAATTATTCTGATTCCAAATATGTAATCTACTTTTCCAATTTACAATTGTGTATGTGTTAGAAATTAACATAAATTTATACTTGATGATTGGACAAAAAAGAGGGTTTTTAAATTACAAATGTTTATATGTTTTTTGTGTATTTATATTCAATTAAAAATTAAAATTTATTATAACGACAATTATTTGATTAATATATGTTAAATTGATCTAATTTTATATATTTATAATTATTAAATATAGTTTATCTATACCAATAAATTAGATAAAAAGTTGATTTCAATTAAAATTTTGTATCTCTCATTATTCATAAAAAATTGACACTTCCTTGAAGAAAAAAATACATTACTGTAAGATAATATTTTAATTCCAAATTAAAAATAATGAAGCTTATTTTGATATATATTATTTATAAAAGTTACAAAAATTATATTTTAAATATGGTTTCTATTAAAATGCGACAAAACACTCATTATAAAATATTCTTTTATGTGTAAAAATGTGTCTATTAATATTTTATCCATTTTAAATATATTTAATGAATATAAAAATAATTTATTGGACATATAAAATATATATTTAACATATAAATTCTCTAATATAGTTATAAATTAATAATATTTGAAAAATGTGATTAAATATTGTTTTATTTAAACAATGTGTGTGTGTGCATTACACGATATTAACTAAAAATATTTATTCTAAAAGAAAAATATGGAATGGAATTGGAGTGATACATTATTACCTAGTACAAATATTTCTACATCAATATTTAGGGGTATTTCCTTCTTAAATAATGTCAGTATTTTTACTTCATAGAGTCTTTTGGTTACCTTGTTTCTTCTACCAATATGATCATTCTCAGATTATATTTAGAAGACAAGGTAACTGATTCCTCATTACTTACTATCTAGTATCATGAATATAGATGGTTTCTTCATAGTATGAAAGTTCAGTTTCCAACTCTATTTCATCAAAGCTGAGAACGTTTTTTTGTTAATGCTTGTACTTCCTTATTATATATACTTGGAAGAAATTGTGTACAATTTAGAGATTTTCTGGTATTACCAAGTTATAAGAAACCAATACAACTATTTAGAGAATCTCAATGGGTATGATGTACTTTTATATTAGTTTACCTTTATTATTGAACCATATAAAACCATTCAATGGAGATACTTTAAATAAAACATGATCTCCCACTTCGAACTCTAAATCGTTTCACTAATTATATTCATAAGTCTTTTTTTCTACCTTTAGATGCTTTAATATGATCCAAAATAGACAATACATTTATTTTTCATGTTCAAAAAGTTCTAGTCCAATGAGTTTCCATTCAACAAATTTATCCCAATAGGTTTGAGTATGAATCATAATCCCATTTTATGCTTCATATTGTGCCATTTGTGCACTTGAATGGAAACTATTATTATATGAAAACACTACCAAAGAGATGTACTATTCCTACAAACATTGAAATTAAATTTAGAATAACCTCAAAATTTCATAAATTGTTAGAATTATTCTTATATACACTCTATCTATTTGAGGATAGTAGGTTGTGCTCAATTAAAGCTATGTTTCAAGAGACTTATGAATACTTTTCCTAAATTTGATGTAATTAGGGGTTCTCAATTAGAAACAATTGATAGAGTTACTCTCTAAATTATCTTGACTTCATTAATATTTAAATTTGTGAGGTTCTCAAGGGTCAAGTATTCTCTGATAGCAATGATATGTGCATATTTAGTTTAGTGATATATGATCACCATTATTTCATTATTCATTATATGATTGTTTGGTAGTCTTATCACAATGTACATAGTAATTTCATACCAAATCCACACATGAATATGAAGAGGCTGCATTAATAATTTAGGATACCTACTCTATGCTTTCACTTGATGATGAACAAAATATTTTGAGATATAATTAATAATTTCACACTTCATGTTATACCCCAAAAATAGTCCTTCGGGTCACTATACATTATTATGCTACCAGTATGTATACATAAATTTGGGTTATGAGAATCATCCAAAAATTACATTTTTAGCTCCAGTATAGGTGTAAATCATATCCTCTTTTCTAAGAATAGAACATCATCTTCACAAATAATATCTCCAAATTTTTCATCATTCACACCTTTAGGTTTTGTTTGAATATTCTCAACATTAGATTGATAATTATTTATCTTCTCTAATAAATAGGGGTTTTTAGTCATTTAAAAAATGATTGATGTCTCCCATTCCATATAAATTATCATATCCATATTTTCTACATCCATGAATATATTATAATTCTAAATAATAATTTGGGATACAACTCCATGATATTTCCTAATAAATACATCATATTACAATTTTCATTCCCTAAGTGGAAGTGTAATGAGAAATCCAAACCATTAAGTATCTCAAGACATCTCCATTATTTCATGATGTGATATTTTTTTTTCAGAAGTAGTATTTTTGTATTTTATGATTTACGAATATCTCACATATTTCCCCATAGGGATAAATCCTCCATAATATAAATGTAATTATTTATTCTCTAACTCAGGATCATGTGTTGGATATTTTTGTTAATGATTCATCAATTTTCTTGATGAATATGTAACAACATTATAATTTTGAATTTTGACACCACTAATTCCCTTATTAGTTAAATATATATATATATATATATGAAAACCCTATCACATCACCATGGATGATTCACAATTAATGGATTAAATAATCTTTTATTTAGTTAATCAAATCATTCATTGAATTAATTTTTCTAAACAAACATAACCCCTTTACATATAGGCTGTGTAAACAGGTTATCCAATCATGAAAATTATGAACGTATCTCTTACAATTACAATTAAAAGGAATGATTATACATACCACAATTATGATTTTATGTGTAGGACATTCTTTTGAATCTAATTATTTTTAATGGATCAACTGATATTCCACACATGGATAAAATGTTGATAGGAATAGAATCATATTGAATCAACAAATCACACTTAATAAATTTCCCATATAATGCATAATTTCTAAAAGTGGTAGGAATGATCTAAAATTGATTCTCATAGACCACATATATTTTTAGAATAAACTAGTATATCATAAATTAACACAAACAAATAGTCAATATATTCCATGAATACACTCTTAATTATGCCTATAAAAATAAAGGGTGAATTAGTCAATCCATATATAATTATGGTCAACTCATAATTTTCATATCTAATTAGAAAAGATATCCTCAGAATTTATTCATAATTAACTCAATATTAGTGACACTAAGAATTAAGATAATGTCTTTTAAAAAATGGGTTTTGTGAATTTGATGAAAAAATTCATAAAAATGAAGAATATCATAATTTTTATTTACTTTAATAGCATTGATGTCCTTATAATCATTTCATAACCTCATGTATCCATAATTCTTCTTTAAAAGAGGATTGAGTCTTCCCATATTGAAGCATTGGGGTGGGGAATTCACTTATTAAAAAATTTCTTTTTGTGGTTTGATAAATTCCACTAATTTAATAGAGGACATTATATAAGGAGTCTTTAATATTGTCCTCAAATAGAGTATCAAATCAATTTAAATTCAACTTTACACTCTGGGGTATTTCCATGTAATTTCTCAGGAAATACATTAATATATTTCATCATAACAGGTACATCCTAAATATAAAAATTCTATTCTTCATCGCTAGGTATTTTATCATATTATTATTCAATAATTTCATTCATTTGAGATAATGTGTGTGGATCTATTTAATAGTAAAATGATGAATATTATGATATAAAGATAAAGAATTCAATATCTTCTTCAAAAATCATAATTTATATCCACTTGAAATATTTTTAGGAGTCATATTTTGAGATCTAGTATATACTGAGAATTATATCAAATCCAATAACATGTATTATATTAAGAACAACATGTAGATCTGATTTAGGATTCATATTTGGGACTTCTTAAGACATATTTTTTTAAATATTACTTACATTTTCAATTTCATAATACATCTCACTTATTAAATAAAATGGAAATGTCTAATTTTTTTGAAAAACTAGGTAAATATAAATGACTGTGATGATCCATAATATAATACGGAATTTGATAATTTCAATATATAATTAATGTTACTTCCACCACAGAATTGGGTTCTTATACCCAAGCTTTCATGCTTGCGTACGCTTGGTAATCTCCCATAAACCTCTTTTGGGTTATGTTCCCTTGACGTATGGAGAATTAGTTTATATAGTTAACCATATACTTGTAGTTTTAACACAAAATAGTAAGATTTTAATTCATTTTAATGAATTGTTTAGCATGGTGACCCCTTTCTACACACATAAAAAAACTCTCATTCCCTTCATTCATTTCCTAGGTTGATGTATTCAACTGTTATCACATAATTGAATTTTTTTAATACATCTCCTTATTTTATTCATTAATTTTTCTTATTTCCCCTTAGACCTTTTATTCCATGCATTTTCACTCGTACATGTGAAATCAACCAAACCCCTTCTCTGTTTTGATGGAAAATTAGACTTTCACTTCGTATGATGAAAAAGTATGAAAACTAGTCCCTTTAAGTGATTTTTTATATGATGATCAATTAAGTGTAAATTCATGCATTCCATGTTTCATATTCAATCATATCATACATATATAATCATGTAATAGTATATTATATATATATAACAATCAGTATATGGTTTTCCTTTAATCTAAGGAACATTATCTCCATATATATTTATTAATCATGAGGGATGTATTTATCTATGAATGTCTGCATAAAATTTCATTATTTCCTGAGATAAATTTATTCTTTATCCCTATAATTCATGAAAATTGATTTCCATTGATCAGTTTCACATTTCAAATAATATATTTCAAATGTAATCTTTTCCATTTCACTATATCCCAAGGCCATAAATATCGTATCTAGATACTTAAAACATTTTTGAGTAAGAAAATGATTATTAGTCCCACTAAAATGTGGGGGATTATGTCACAAAAATCGATTCATTATACTAGATTGTCCTCGTTGAATAAGTTTCCCAATTTGGGAAAGGATATTTTCGATTTCTTGGTTATGATAACTTGATATTAAATTTGTAAAGACCCATAAATTTCAAGGAAATTTTTTTCTTAATTTCTTTGTGATTTTACAAGAACACAGTTTTCGACGGCACCTAATTTTGATTCCCAGTGTTCTTGGAATCAATTTCTGATGGTTAGCTCAGGTACGTTCAGTGAATGAATGAGCATGTTTTTCTAACTTTTGAACCGGTGCTCAGAATCGAAATCCGAGAGCACCGATGAAACCATAGCACCTGTATTTGTTACATTGAACCTTTACCGTAGGTGTGTTTGTTCAGAGAAAAAAGTTAAATTTTGGGGTTTAAGGAAGAAATAAATAAAATTGTGAACAATTTTAATTATTTGATATTCAAGGAAGTTAAAATCTACCATGGGAAGCTGTTGGTGGGGTCCACAACCATCCAACTTCCCATGATTGAATATGTTGGTGGTGGGGTCCACACCAACCTAACCTCCCATGGGAGAGTTTAGTGTGGTGGGGCCCACATGAGACCATAACCCCTTGAAATTCTTATAAACCCCTTAGACTCCCTTTCAATTAATGTGCCAATGCCCCTTAGTTCTCATTAACACCCCTTGTGCTTAATTTTATAACTCCTCACCTTCTTCTCTCCCTCTTTGTTTCATGCCAACTCATGTGAAATTAATTGACTAAACCTATTCAATTAATTTAACTAAAGAGTTTGAATTTTATGTTTGAAATGCTTGGCATGTTGTAATAAAATAAGAGTAAGTCTTATTTTATTTGGGGTTGGGATTGTTGGGTGGGAGACCCTTTGTGAGAAGAAGAAGAAGAAGGAGGAGGAGGAAGAGGAGAGGATTCTTCCTCATCGAAGATCGACGCTTCCTTATCAAAGAACGACACCCTTCCTCGATGATGAACAAGACATCGACTGTGGAGACCGACACCAACAACAACGTTCTTCTTCTTCTTCTAATGTCGATAGAATCGATACTGTTATACCGCGACGTTCGCCTTCTGCGACTCGATGATGTGCAACGTCAATTTTGAGGTAGGGGTTTAATCTTCATTCAAGTTTTATTTAACGAACATCGTTGATAATTGTTGGTCGCTTTCTATCATTATAACGGGAGGAGGTCGGCCCAAAAAAACATGGCCGACCCTCCTCCCCCTTGTTGTAATACACGTTGTGGCTCGTACGATGGTGACGTGGTGCCGTCACACCGCGTGGAAACAAGATGGAACACGGCAAAGAAGCGCGGTGCCATCGCGCCACGCCGTTGAGGCAGAACGAAACCGTGGTCAGAGTCGGGGCCGCAGAGGAAATTCAAAGACTCTTCAGTATGTTTATTGACATGAGGGTCGACAGGAAATGACGAATTGGTCTGAAATTGTGTTTGAATCCCTTCGCAAGGAAGATAGGGTCCTGAGAGGACCGCTGGTGAAGACGGCGAGCGAAACGGACCACCGGAGCGCGTCTGGTGGACCGTGGAAAATGGCAGTGGTGCACCGTTAAATTAGAACCACCGCGAATGAGCCACGACGACGGACCAAACCAGAATGGCTTATCCGATCCAAAGGCAAGGCATCGTGGCTTAATGTCGTGTCGGTTTCTTTACCAGTGGGTTGTGACCCCCCGCTCCATGCTGGCCACGCAGACCGGCCGCAATGGGCCGAGCCGTGACGGTTGTGCTGGGCCGCGTCCCAGTGGGTTGGGCCATGCCCTAATGGGCCCGACCCGGACCTGGGTTGGGTTGACCCGGTTCGGGTAGATCTAGGGGGTATTGGGCCGGGTTGGATCGGCCCGAACCCTATATTTTCGGACAGATCCATTCAAATGCCCAAAACATGGGCTATGGACATCCGATTGATGCACCGTCAATTGCAATGTGATCCTTGGATCCGGATGGTCATTTCGGTTTATTACACTCAAGGTTTTGGAGAACTTCATGTACATCCGGGTTGGTTCGAACCCGAAACCAACCGGGCCCTCGGAGCGAAAACGCTTATAACTTGAGCTCCTGACGTCCGATTGATGTGTCATCAACATTAATGGATTACTCTAGATGAGACAAAACTTTTGGAATACTTTGCCTAAGGTTTGGACGCAGTTTCATAGTGGACGGGGTGGATTGAACCCGAAATCCAACAGGGCCCCTGGAATGGAAAAGCTGATAACTTTCAGACCGGATGTCCGTTTGACGAACCGTCAGCAGCATTGGTGATCTCATTGAGAAACGATCCTTATGAGTAAACCCTATGAGAGTTCTGGGTACATTTGAGATATGTCTGGGTTGGTTCGCACACAAAACTAACCAGGCCCCTGGGATGAAAAGGCTAAATAACTCACAGACCAGGCATCCGATTGATGCGCCGTCAGTTTATTTGAGACCCCTATGACGAGGTGCTCCATTGAGATAATTCTTCATTGGACTTTATGATACTTGGTGTATCAACTTGAAGCTCATGGAGCGGACCCTCCCGGAGACGAGCGTACGGATTACGGAGACCGTGTAGCTGGCTGAGACCTGATGACTGCTTGTTCGATTCGATTCAAAGTGACTTTCATAGCTTAGTGGGGAGCTCTACTTTGTGAGGTGGCAGACCCATGGTGGAGGAGCACTACATTGGGAGGTGGCAGACCCATTGTAGTCGACAGGAGGAGTACCTCTGTAGGCTATGAGGGGAAGCACTACTGTGTGAGGTGGCAGACCCATGGAGGAGGACCACTACTTTGTGAGGTGGCAGACCCGCGGTACTCGACAGGAGGAGTACCTCAGCAGTCTTAGGTTAGGGAGCAGTACCTCGGGGTTGTGACAGGATCACTGTACTCGTCAGAGATGGATCTCTTCAGCAGTTATGGTTTCGATTATGAAAATACTGGTTTGAGTTGAGTCTATGACCTTTGTGTTTACATCATGATTGAGATGGGTGACTAGATAACTTAGGTATATGTATGGGCATATTGCCACATAATGCTTATCCATTGATTTCATAACCTTGGTGTTTCCTCATTATTGAGATGGGTTACTTGATAACATAGGTATAAGTATGGGCTTATACCTAAGTATGGGTTATCTGTTGAGATCCTTCTTTGTGGTTATCCTTATTGGATTTAGTGAGACATTAAGGGTCTCGGGGTCCCTAATGAGTATCATATACTCACCCCTGCACGGGCTATTCCCACACCTTGTTGTGTTGGTTTCAGATGACGGGCAGAGCTGACAGAGGTCGAGTGTTCAAGGACTGGATGGTACCTGGTGGTGGACTTCATGATGAGACGATACATGGAGGAGGTTGACAGGTGAGAGCGTTGTGGTGGATATCTATACCCACCCTTCAGGTAGAATCCATGGTGGACGATCCAAGAGCTGCGCTATTTGTACCTACCCTTCAGGTAGGATCCGAGGTGGATGACCCAGGAGCTGCTTCTATTCATCCAGATGTTTGTCTTTTTTGTTGTACTTCCTTTCTGTTGTAGCTGTACATTTCAGTTGGGTTTGTATTATGGCTCTTTTTTACTTTTTAGCACTTCCTTTTGTACTTAGTGTATTACTTCCGCTTGTACTCTGTGGTGTTTTGTTTACTTTTATAAAGGCAATGTCTTCCCAGTTATCGGGATTTACGCCTTTGGTGCTAGTCACTAGCCCATGGCCTATGGAAGGCTGGCTTGGGGTAGTCACAGCATGGGCCCCGAGGATGGGTCATGAAAAATTGGTATCAGAGGAGTTGGTTCTACCACATAACTTATAACTCTAATATTTTATTTCTACGAAGCAATAGTGTTAAGGGTACCAAGAGTGGTTTTTAGTTCAGGGAGTCCAGTGTTGGTGCGGGTGGATGACATATCCATACATCAGGACCCTGAAAACTGATTTTCGACTTTGTGCACAAAAACACTGATTGCGTGTGTGTTTTCATAGGTTTTCCCTTAAAACAGCTCAAACCAGGTCATCTCACCAGGTATAAATTGTTTGAACATGTCACATTTGTTTCTTTTAGGATGCCTCCCCGCGAATATCCAACTAGTGCCCCGAGAGTTGTACGTACTGAAAGCCTGCCGAGTGATGCGGCCTCAGTACATGGCCCCATCCCAGTGGAGGCACCAACGATACTACCATACGTTGGGCCACCGATGCCACCAGACCCAACAGTAGGAGATACACGCCACTTGAGCGCGCTGCACGAGTTCCAGTGCCAGAGGCCACCCTGGTTCCAGGGAGAGTCAGACCCACAGACAGCTGAGGATTGACTGGAGGCTATGGTGAGAGTTTTCAAGCTAGTGGGTATGCCAGCAGACATCATGGTGGTCTTTTCTACTAGCCTCTTTTAGGTAGTAGCTGAGAGATGGTGGAGCAACTTGTTCCAGTTTGGCGGCGGAATGACCTTAACCTGGGGAGACTTCGAGACCTTATTTACGGTGGAGTTTATACTCGTGACTTTACACAACGAGTGTGTTCATGAGTCGCTGCCTTTGTCATAGGATTTTTGATCAGTAGATAAGTCGTCTGTAGGCAGTAGACAGATGATGTAGGGGACCAACAGGACCAGATCAGAATATAAACGAAGGACCTCCCAGGCAGGGGCAGAGGTTTGATCGAGGCAGACCGCCAGGAGCAGAAGGTCGTGTAAGGGGAGCTGGTCGTGCAACTGGAGGTGGACGACGCTTCGAGGTGTTTCCACCACCACCACCAGGAGGTCCACCCCGACTATAGGGAATATGTGGACAAGGGAGATCTCATCTTCAATATGCAGAAGAATATGACTAAGGAGCTCCGAAAGCTGGTGGAAAAGAGAGAGACTAGTTCCAGGAATGGTACCTTTGATCTTGGTGCTTCTAGTTTCCTTGTTGTCATTATTGTCTATCTTTGTACTTTGAGATACAGTAATAAAAGACACTTGTCCTTGTGAAATTTTCTTCCTTCCTTTTTGTGTACTGAGAGGTCCCGGTTAAAACTGTTGACATGACCCTCACATTCCAGATTCCTATTGGAGGAGACCGAGTTTCCTCATGCTGATGCTGACAGTGAGACTTAACCCTTAGAGGAGAGAGTGATGGTTGGATATCTTGGTAGTAATGTTGAGGCCTTACAATGTCTTCCATGGCATGAATTCATCATTCAGGTCTAGATTGACAGTATTAGGTAAAGAACGTGTTTCATCCAGGGGATGAGATTGGATTTCTCTTATCGGCAAAGAAGAAATATTAGCAGCTCTTGTGGGACAAGAGATGGTCCAGGCTATGATGGAGAAGGTTCAGATCATCCATGAGCGGATAAAGACCGCATAGTTAGACAAAATTTATATGTTGATAGGAGACAGGACCACTAGAATTTGGGGATGGAGACCACCTTTTCTTACGGGTCTCACCTCGATGAGGTCTATGGAGATGTGGCCGAGGCAGCAAGTAATCTCCAAGGTTCAGCGGACCTTTTCAGGTCCTCAGTAGGGTAGGTGAGGTGGCTTACCGTTTGACCCATCCACCTCAGTTGCACCAGGTGCACAACGACTTCCATGTATCTTAGCTGAGGAGATACGAGCACGACCCTTCGCAAGTCATCGACCCTGGGGAGTTGGAATTTGGCGATGGGGTGACATTTGTTGGGTTCTAGTAGAGATTGAGGATCGATAGGAGCGGGTCCTACGAGGACGGTTGATTCCTCTTGTGCGCTTTCATTGGCAGCATGAGAACCTCCAGGAGAGCACATGGGAGCGGAAGGCTCAGATGCGTGCTCAGTACCACTTTTGTATCCCTAGTTTGTGTTAAAGCTTTATGGGGACGTAAAGCCCTTATGTGGGAGTAATGTAAAGTCCCGGAAATTTCAAGGAAAATGTTTTCATAATTTCTTTGGGATTTTACAATAACTCAGTTTCTGACAGCTCCTGATTCCGAGGCCCGGTGTGCCCGAAATCAATTTCGGATGTTTAGCTCGGGTACATTCAATGAATGAATCAGCGGGTTTTTCTAACATTTTAACTGTTGCTCTGAATTGAAATCAAAGGGCACAGATGAAACCGTAGTGCCAGTATTTGCATAAGTGTACTTTTACTGTAGGTGCGTTTGATCATGGAATGAAGTTAAATTTTTGAGTTTAAGGAATAAATAAATAAAATTGTGAACAATTTTATTTTAGATATTCAAGGAAGTTAAAATCTACCATGGGAACTTGTTGGTGGGGTCCAAAATCACCCAACTTCCCATGTGTGAATATGTGGGAGGTGGGGCCCACACCCACCTAACCTCCCATGGGAGTGTTTAGTGTGGTGGGGCCCATAGGAGACCATAACACCTTGAACTTCTTGTAACCCCCTAAAACTCCCTTTCACTTAATGTGCCAACTCCCCTTAATTCTCATTAACACCCCTTTTATTTAATTGTATAACTCCTCACCTTCTTCTCTCTCTCTTTATTTCATGCCAACTCACGTTAAATTTATCGACTAAACCTATTCAATTAATTTAACTAAAGAGTTTGAATTTTAAGATTGAATTGCTTGGAATGTTTTAATAAAATAAGATTAAGTAATATTTTATTTGGGGTTGGGATTGTTGGGTGGGAGAGCCTTTGTGAGAAGAAGAAGAAGAAGAAGGAAGAGAAGAGGATTCCTCCTCATCGAAGAGTGACGCTTCCTTATCAATGAACGACACACTTCCTCGATGAAGATCAAGAGGCCGACTGTGGAGACCGACGCCAACAACATCGTTCTTCTTCTTCTTCTGACATCGATGGAATTGATACCATTCTACCACGACGTTCAACTTCCGCGACTCGACGACATGTGACTTTAAATTCGATTTAGGGGTTTAATCTTTGTTCAAGTTTTATTTAACAAACTTCGTTGATAATTGTTGGACGCTTGTTATCATTATAACGGGAGGAGGTCAGCCCGCACAAACACGGCTGACCCTCCTCTCCCTTGCAGTCATACTCGTTGTGGCTCGAACGAACGTGACACGGTGCCGTCGCACCGCACAAAAACAAGAAGGAACATTGCGAAGAAGCACGACACAGTCGCACCACGCCATTGAGGCTGAAGGAAACCGTGGTCAGAGTCAGGGCCGTAGAGGTTATACAATGACTCCGCAGTTTGTTTATTAATGCGTGGGTTGACAGGCGATGATGAAGTGGGCCTCAATGGCATTTAAATCCATTCGTAGTGAAGATCGGGTCCCAGGAGTACCACTGGTGAAGACAGCAGCGGCGCGCCCCACCGATGTGGTGGCGCCAGCGACCGGCGGCCGTAGAGCGCCGTCGGAGCAGAACCGCCACGGCTGAGCTGCGGTGGTGGACCCAACTAGAACGGCATAGCCATTCCGAAGGCAGGGCGGCACGGCTTATTGT
Source organism: Viscum album (assembly GCA_963277665.1). Classification (NCBI taxonomy): domain Eukaryota; kingdom Viridiplantae; phylum Streptophyta; class Magnoliopsida; order Santalales; family Viscaceae; genus Viscum; species Viscum album. The sequence goes on from OY728145.1 coordinate 1,497,603,602, forward strand.
CACGCCTGTTTCTTCAGCCGGGGGGTTGTAACCCCCCGCTCCACACTGGCCATGCGGACCAACCGCACTGGGCCGGGCTGCCCAGGATGGGTCGGGCCGCGCCCTAATGGTCTGGACCTGGACCTGGGTCGGGTCGACCCGGATTGGGCTGACCCATGGGGGGTATAGGGCCGGGTCAGATCGGGCCCAAAACCCCCTATTTTCGGACAGATCCGTTCATACACCCATAACATGGGCTACAAATCTCTGATCGATGTACCGTTAGTTGCGATGTGATCCTTGGATCAAGACGATAATTTCAGTTTATTACACTCAAGGTTTTGGAGAAGTTTGGGTATGGCCGGGTAGGTTCGAACCTAAAACCAACCGGGCCCTCGGAGCGGAAACGCTTATAACTTGAGCTCCAGACGTCTGATTGACGTACCGTTGACTTTGTTAGATTTTTCTTGATGAGACGGATCTTTTGGCATACTTAACCTGAGGTTTGGATGAAGTTGGATAGTGTCCAGGATGGATTGAACCCTAAATCCAACCGGGCCCCTGGAACGAAAAAGATGATAACTTTCAGACCAAACGTCTCTTTGATGAACCGTCAGCAGCGTTGGTGATATCATTGAAAAAATGGTCCATATGAGTATACCCTATGATATTTCGGGGTACAATTCAGATATGGCCAGGTTGGTTCGCACACGAAACCAACCGGGCCCCTGGGACGAAAAGGCTAAATAACTCACAGATCGGGCGTCCGAATGACGCGCTGTTTGTTGCATTGAGACCCCTATGACGAGGCGGTCCTTTGATATACTTCTTCAGGGAAAATTGTGATACGTTGATTATTGACCTGTAGCTCGTGGAGCTGACCCTCCTGGAGATGATCGTATGGAGTACGGAGACCGTGTAGCTGGCAGAGACCTGATGACTACTTGTCCGATTCGATTCGGAGTGACTTGCATAGCCCTGTGGGGATCACTACTTTGTTAGGTGGCAGACCCATGGCGGAGGAGCACTACATTGGGAGGTGGAAGACCTGCCATACTCGACAAGAGGAGTACCTCTGTAGGCTATTAGAGGAGCACTACTGTGTGAGGTGTCAGACCCATGACAGAGGAGCACGACTTTGTGAGGTGGAAAACCCGCGGTAAATGCCAGGAAGAGTACCTCCGCAGTCTTAGGTTAGTAAGCAGTATCTCGGAGTTGTGACAGGATCACTGTACTCGTCAGATATGGAGCTCTTCAGCAGTTATGGAATTGATAATGAAAATCTTGGTTTGAGCTGAGTCTTTGACCTTTGTGTTTACCTCATGATTGGGATGTGTCACTAGATAACTTAGGTATATGTATGGGCATATACCTAGGTAGTGGTTATCTATTGACTTCATAACCTTTGTGTTTCCTCATGATTGAGATGGGTTACTTGATAACTTAGGTATAAGTATGGGCTTATACCTAATTAAGGGTTATCTGTTGAGATCCATCATTGTGATTATCCTTGTTGGATTTAGTGAGACCTTGAGGGTATCGGGTTCCCTACTAAGTATCATATTCTCACCCCTACACAGGCTATCCCTGCACCTTATTGTGTTGGTTGCAGACGGCGGGTAGCAGTGACGGAGGTCGAGTGTTCGAGGACAGGACGGTACCTGGTGGTGGACTTCACAACGAGATGATACTCGGAGGAGGTTTCCGGGAGAGAGAATTGTGGAGGCTATCTATACCTACCCTTCAGGTAGGATCTGTGGTGGACGATCCAGGAGCTGCGCTATCTGTACCTACCCTTCTGGTAGGATCTAGGGGGGATGACCCAAGAGCTACTTCTATTCCTCCAGTTGTTTGTATTTTATGTTGTACTTGCTTCAGTTGTAGATGTACTTTTCAGTTGGGTTTGTATTCTGGATCTTTTTACTTTTTAGCACATTATTTTGTACATAGTGTATTACTTCTACTTGTACTCTGTGTTGTTTTGATTACTTTTATAAAGGCAATGCCTTCCCAGTTATCGGGATTTACGCCTTTGGTGCTAGTCTCCAGCCCCTGGCCAATAGATGTCGGGCTTTGGGTACTCACGGCACGGGCCCCGAGGACGGGTCGTGACAAAATTAATTTTCTTACTTCTAATACAAGATATATATGTTCTCTTCGGAGGGAAATTATTACATTTTTCATGAGTATTGATACCATTCATACTTCTATGGACCATTTTTTATAATGCTAGATACATGAATAGCTCATAATATCATAATGTATAATTCCAAATATTATACATCACATAACATAATGTTATGAAATATGAATCATAGAATCATAATCAATGGTTCTTTGGAGAAATATTTTCTTTTAAATCCCTTATAATAGATTATAACATGAATGAAATTTATTTTAATCCTGTATACCCTGAGTTTCAAACAAGGTGCACATTGAGGCCAATGTTCATGTATAGGTTACCCTCATGTGAGGCCTTGTACACCTTTTTGGAATTGTTACCCCTAGGTACATATGTGAAATTATCAGGAGCACTTGTTGTATCCCAAACAATATGACATTCTATGAAGAACCCCGTATTCAACACCTTACCAAATGTATTTAATTTTTTTATAATTAAAATTAATATATATCATAGGGTTTTCCCCCTAATCTGTGTTCTAAAAAACTAGTTTCCAATGTTTCTACTAAGCATAATTTTATACCAATTTTAATACACCAACCATAGATTACCAAAGATAGTGATTTACATTATTACATTTAAATGATTACAAGGAATCAAATCATGAAATACTGAACAATTTAGTCTTTTTTAAATACCAGGTTATGTATATGATATCAATTATATATTGGGAAACAGAAAACAAAACAAGATACATAATATAATGAAATTAACTACATATTTTAAATCTATATTAATGATTTCTTCTTCATATCTTAGGAATTGAAATAAAATAAGGGTGATATAAAATGATATGTTTGGCTAAGAATATAGTGGAAGTAATCATAAATCAATAATAATAAACAATATAGATTGGTAAATTACTCAAAAAATCATTTAACAAACTGTATGATGAATAATCAATATGAGAATGTATTTAACTAAAATACATACCATTTAATCGATAAATGAGAATGATCTATATCAAATAAATTCAAAGATAAAATCAAAATGATAAATAATAATAATAATAATAACGGAATTCTCAATAATTAAAATTACAAATAATTGGATACCATGTTTCCTAGTTACATGGAACCTTTACCATCAAGACCATTCATAAGAAAATTTAGTATATTAGGTAGAAATATGTCTTATTTTAACAACTAATTCATATTATAGGACCACCGATGAATCGATAGTGTTCCATTATACATTTCCCAACTAATTTCATTCCTATAAAATAATTTCTTATATATTGAATAATTTATTTAGTTAATAAAAAAATTTCATTATCATCAAAAATCATGGTTGAATCAATGATACAGATTTATTATAATGTCCCTAATTAATCAAAAAGAATTCAAATTAAAACCCAAATAAAAAAACTGAATAAGGTTTATAAAATTTTTATATAAATCAAGAATAAGTTTATATGATAAAAATGTAATTTATTATAAGTAAAATTATTATAATGGATCTATTGTTCTGATATAATGTTTACAATCACAAAAGAAAATGATATTATATTTAAAATTTTAACTAGTTTGTAATTTTTTTGTAAAAACACCTTGGAAGATATTATTCAAAGTGAAAAAATTAACGTAATTTATGAGTCAATAATTAAATAATATGAGAAAGGGGGTGTATATAAACCTCCCCAAATAATTGAGTCATCAATATGGAATTTAAGTCACATATGTAAAAAAATTAGAAGAAAATTCCATACCTGACATTTCTTTTTGGGTGATTTTCCTTTATCATCATGTATAATGGGGTTAAATATGTTATTAACTTATTAAATAACCACAATCATATTCATAATATAATATATTAACTTTTTATAATAACTTATTACACATTTTTCAACAATATTTCATTACATTAACCATTTTGGGTGTTAAATACCTAGTTTTCCAAGTATGTTTTGAATTTTTACATATTGTTATTTTTAATTAGGTGATGAATACATTATTTAAAAAATGGAAACAATGATTTAAAAATAATATATTTCCTATATTTATGTATTTATAATAATCCATAATATTTGGGGATAACAAATGAAATGCACCATTAATGGAGATGGTGGGTCGTACATACGCATGAACTCTAATTTCATTACATTAACATATTTATAATAATTAAAATTAAATGACATATATATTTATATTCATGTTATAATTATTGTTTCAGTTTTTTAAATATGTCAAAAATGATTATTAAACACTTTTTATATGAATTCCTCATTAGATGTGAAGAAATCACACAACTTTAAGGAGGTGGTACTCCGAACATCCACAATTGATGTTATCGTATTACCAAAAAATAAAAATCATTAAAGAATGATGTTTATAAGAAATAAATAAGAGTATATAAATAATAAATTTCATATATATTATATAAAAACATTGTTATTATATACATTGTTTGTGGAAAATGGAATAATGGCTGACATCTGTTCAAAAGGCGGTATTCCACTATAGACACGAATGATTATTGTGTATCTCATTTGATCAATGCATGTGAAGAGCTAAGTCAAAATAATAGATAAATAAAATCCATTGTACTTATGATAATTATATTATTAGAAATTAGTGAACTAAGAATAATTTAATTGGTGGATAAGGAAATGTAACTAATGTGATCATTGAAAAATGTTACCTCTTATTTTGGCAACTCCTTTTGGTTTATACAAACAATGTTCCTTGGTTAGATTTTTTTCAAAAAATATGACTTCTGTTAGCATATAAGGGATGTTGAGATATTATTGTATAATGTTTTTTATGTGATAAAAGGATTCAATTGTGAAAATATGTAGGAGGGTTGAGACCCTTTTTATAAGGGATAAGGAGTTTCATTCTTGTAAATATATACAGAAAACACTATTGAGATGACTTCCTTACATAAGGTGCCACTAATAATGAATCAAAATATATAAAAGGTACTATATAGTGTATAAATGTCCAAAAATTATTTTGGACAAGTTTCTATTGCATTTTTTCCATTAATATAAAGGCTTAGTCCCTTGTAAATCTAATTTTTCTCTAAATCACTACCATTAATTTTAATTACATTCACTAATATTATTGTTCAAAAAGTAATTATAAATATTAGAAATTATATATTATTATTATATAAAATTTGGAATATTTTTTTAAAAAAATTAAATCAAATAAGTGGAAAAAATAAATTTAAATTTAATCTCATGGACAATACGACAAATCAACTTTTAAAGTAAAAGTGATGAAATTTTTGTTCTATTTTTATTTTAAATTTCAAAGTGAAATTCATTATTATGTTGTAAATGGGATTTATTAATGTATAATTTATCTAACATGAATTTAAAATCAATTTTAAATACAATTTATCCATATAAATAAAGTAGATAAAAACGAAATTTTCAAATAAAATATGATATTTATTACCACTCATCAAAAAATGAAACATCACATTAAAATATCAAAAAATTAACATAGAGTAATTTTTACCATTACTTTAAAAAATAATATTATATTGAAATAAAAAATTTATAAATGTTCTAAAATATATATCTAATATTAGTAATACAATAAATGTTGACAAAACAATATTTATAATAATATAGTTTTAGCCATTAAAATTAGTTTGTTTTTATCTTATGCCTATCAAAATTGTTGAATGAATTTCAAAATTTTTGACTTGATATATAACATATTAATTAAATATATTAATTCTGTTAGAATGTTATAATGTAGTCAATATTGAAAAAAATGACAAAATAGTTTTTTTAGTCCTGTCGTGGTGTGTATTGCAGTATATATAAAAATATATATCTATTCATAAAGGAAAATATTGTGAATTTCTACGGTGATACATGTAATGTTCATTGAAAATAATGAAAACCGTAATGCAGTTCATGATAATCCAAATAATGGATTTGAATAGTTTAATTTTTTAGGATAAACTTGAAAATGGTTATGTATGAGTTTTATGGGAGTATATAACAACTCAACATGACGTGTAAATGATAAAATAGATGGTATAATGGATAAAACAAGTATTGATAATTATTGAATATAGAATAATAACTATAAAATATGTTTTTAATTATAGCATTAGTTATAACAAATTTTATATTTTGGGCATATAAATGTTAGTAAAGAAATGAAGGAATCGATATTGAATAATGATATGATTCATAAATATAATCCATTTGAATAAATCAAAGTTAATAATTTTCTTGAGTTTCATAATGATAAATATATTTTTTATGACCAATTGTATTACTGGAAATAAAATTGATGAATTCAGAAATATTGTAAAAAAATCCTAGAATAGTATTCTAGGGATACATAAAAGAATATATTTTTTTATTTTCGGAATTTTTTTCACTAATTTCATTAATAGATTCAATTTTGAATCTACTAACTTTTAAGTATTATCACAATTTTAAATTTTTTCAATTTTGTATAATAACTTCATTTTTTAATTGTAATAATTTCTAAAGATTTGTATGTTTATAAACCACTTGTTTTTGTAAATGTATAATTTCGTAATCATTGATTGTTCAAATCAATAAATGATCTGATGAATGTTCGATGATCATTGTATGATATAATAATTATATTTACTTATAAAAATAGTTTATAAATGTATAAGTGATAGAATGATTTTTATAAATATTGTTTATATTGATATTTTAATTTTATAAATAGAAATTGAAGATGCATTATTTTCTTCTACAATTGATATGTTTTGAAACCATTTTAAAAAATTAATGAAAAATGATTTATATATGATCTTAGTGAGTTAAATAATGAATTCCCATTTTATTATTATATCATAACAAAAAGATGGTATATTTAAAATTCATAATAAATATTCTAATGAATTTCGTAATAAATTTAATTTTCATTCATAGAAAATCATGATAACTCCAATAAGAACCAGTTTTAATCTATTTGAGCATTTTTTCCAAAAATATATGATGAATTAGTATATTGTTGAAAAATAGGAAGCTAAATTTATTTGTCTATAATTATGTTGGATATTATGTTTTCAATTTACATATGTGAAATTCATCATTCGGATCTAACCTAAAGTCATGTAAAGGATATAAAAATATTAATCATATATATTAAAGTAACTACAAGCATTTGTTTCTTTTTATCCAATCAGAACGCATTTTTATTTTTTATCATATTTACACCATGAATTTGGAGGATACAAACTTTATAAGAAAATAACATTAGTTATTTATCACTTACTTGTAAAATAATTAATATCCTATTTTTATAGAAGGAAATCACCAGTTTTATTGTTTGTAATTTAGGATGTATATATTGATGTGGAAAATTTATCTTCTCATAGTTATTGGATAAAACATAAACTATCTGATTTAATTTTTTTTTGATAAAATATCTAAATATTTCCTTAAAATTATTTTTTCTATGCCTAAATATTTAAAAAATATAGGATAAAACATATTAATGTTTTCTTTCATTTTTATGAGATCATGATTATAAATATGATATTGATTTTCAATTTTACCTATATAAATAAAACTTGAAGGAATCATTACTAAACCCTTTAATTTTGGGGAATTTGAGAAATTATCATTCAAATATGTAGAATGTGATTTAGGATAAATACTCAAATTATTAAAAACACAATTTATAAATAAATTTTAACATAATTGTTTTATAAATAATTATTTATTTCATTAATCTTTATAAATGAAGGAACTAGTATTATATATTTTTGGTATCTAATATTCTAATTAACGAGTATTAAATTCCATATATGAGTTAATTTATGTTGAATGTTAATGATTTATAAAATAATGAAATTAGGGGTAGTTATCAATTTTTTAATAATTTTTATAAACATTCCTTAATTATTCTTTAAAATTTTCCTTTGAAGAAATATGGTTTCTAAATAAATTAAGTATTAAAATCATGTATTTTTTTTGTAATCAATTTTTTAATTAAAATAAATATTTCAACTATTTATTTATATTAATTTTAATTATTATAGAATTCATTTAATTCATGTTACTTATTGCTTAGTTTATTTGTATATCATATTAATTTAATTTTTGATAATTTTTAAAAAATAGTCTAAATTATATAATTTATATTTTATGGGATGTATCTCTATGATATTTTTTTGTTTTTATAATTTTATAATTTTATTAGCTAGAGTTTGATAAATTAAATCAAATATAGGATATGTTTTATAATTAAATAATTGGTTTTGGACTCAAATGTATAATATTGAAATTTATTAAAATAGAAATATTGTTATTTTTTGTATTTTATTTTATTAATATGATATTTAAAATATCATGAATGCTATTTTATAATTATTTTAGACTCTATTTATTATAATTTTTTTATATAAAAATGATTTAATCATGTTGTTAATATATTAATTTAATATTTTTTATAGAATTTTGGTATTTTATGTTAATTACTTTCTATTCTTATTGGAAATATATTTTTTGTGAATATAACAACCTTAAAAGTAATATATTCCCAAATATTATTTTGAAGTCATCAAATAAATTATAATTTATATACGTTACATCATTATATAATTTTTTTGGGTTATTATGGTTTTGATTATTTTTATCCTTCCCAAAATATTCACTCATCCACTAATATCTCAAATTTCCAGATCCTATTATCCGTTCTTATGAATATTATTCTTACATAAGAAATTTCATCTTCTTTGACCAAAATTTACTCCAAATGTATTAATTTTCATATACATATATAATATAAATCCTTGATATAATGAATATGTATACGTACTTCATAATACATTACATTACTCATTCTACAATGAATTATCACAAACCCCACAAGTTATTTTGATGATAAATTTAATTATTCCATGGACATCGACCATTTTCCACAGAACCACCCATTTCTTGGAAGAGAACATCTGATTATCTATCAGAAAAATTAATTCCATATATCTTTATAACTATATATTTATAATTTATAGTTAATCAATATTAAGAAAATATTTTAATTATTACATGATAATCACATAATCATCACCATGTCTCATTGTTCATGAATATTATATTAGAGTAGACTTCAAAGTTTGGTAGGAGCATGATGTTACCAAATATGAAAATAATTACATGCAAGGAATAAAATAAACCTTATGTATCATTTTCATAATAATTTAATCTAAAGGATGAAGTACATGAATTATTTTAAAAAATGAATTCATTTCAATTATTTTTATGCATCTTTTTTTTTGAACTTGCATAAAAATAATACAACATCATCAAATATAATCTTAAATAGACAATGATATGTTTAATCGAATGGCATATGGTCTATAAATGACGAACTGATATATATTTCATGGATTATTGTTCTACATTATCGATGATAATAACTAGGTTATGAAATTTATTATTATTCATTGTAATTACTTACATATTTTTTATTTTTTATTTTGTGAAAAAATAGTGGTATAAATATATATTTTTCATTATGGTACCATATTTTAATGAGAACTTCATATTTGTTATTACTTCATGACATTATGATTTATTATAATTGTTTTGTCTTCGTTTTTTTGGAAAATATGTAATTTTCATGTTTATAGTAGTTTACATAAGTCTCATAATAAATTAAAAGACTTCATGAATTCCTTTTAGAATTTGGATCATTTTTTGAATAATAGTTAAATGGAATATTTTTTATGTTTGTTATTTTTGTAATATGGATTTATATAATTTGTTTAGATAAATAAACAACATTATTCAGAAGAGTATATAAATAATTATATGAGATTAGATATTGTTGTGTAATCATGTAAACATGATTAAAATTATCTATAGATATTACGTTTTTTATAAGATTAATGACTGAATTATAAGGTGATAAAATTCTATGGTGACTATTCTATGATTTGAATAATGACAAACGCACTTCAATTTTTTAAGAATATTCAATTTATGTTATTTATTTTTTTGAGTTTTATGGGCGTTCATCATCATTTTCTCCACAAATGTTCTTAATTATTATTATTTTGTTTCCTTGTTTTATGCTTTCATTATTCTTATCTATTCCATATGAGTCAATTTAAGCTTTTCCAAAAAAATCTATCTATCTAGGTTATTTATCTTATTTAAAAGGTTTTTAAATCGTGAAAAAAGTTATTTTGTCTATATGTTGTGGCCCTATAAAAGATATATGGGTTATTACTCTATTTGATAAAAAAGGAAATCTATAATTAGGTTGTCACTCCCTATTCGAGGTTAGATTATTAGAGGGTACAGGTTTTTCTATCTGAGTTAAATTGATTGAATAATAGTTATTAGGTAATAATGATATTAATTACTAATTAATATAATAGATTAATTGTTTTATTTTCAATTTAATTATCTTTAAATAATATATATCATGTTCTGAATAAGATTTAAGTATAAATTATAATTTATTAGTTTAGTTTCATCAAAACACAGTTCATATATTTCACGATAAATTTTATAGTTTAATTTTTTATTCAATGATATATTAGTTATTAATATGATAATATTAATTAATTTAATTTTTATATTCAACTCAAATTTTATATCATTCCATGAAACTCAAAATTAACAACAAAGAGTGTGAATTTCCTTATAGTAATACACATTATAGAAATAGATAATCATGCATATCAAATAAATTTTAGTATTAATTTGTTATTTTATTTGATAATAAAATGATATATTGGTATATTTCGTATTTCTTATTGAAATATAGCACAAAAATAAATAAATTGGGATTTAATTATAAATTATTTTGAAATAATATTTTAAACACATTTTTTTTATTGTATTCAATCCTCTATCATATTGAAAAATAAATAAATTAAAATTAATATTAGATAAAATTGGATATCTTGGAATAATAGTGTCCTATATTTGGTCACCATTATTATTAAGATAATTATAGATGGTTTTTGAGAGATATTAATTGTTTGGATCAAGGTGGTAGTTTGGTCTGACTTCTAAGGGGTTATACATGTTCATTTATAAATTCTATTGAGAAAATTTTACAATTATTAAATTTCAACAACAATTTATCAGTTCATAAGTGATTTAATGAGATATAAGAAAACTAAAGTGGTAGTTTATATCCTTATAAGGAGAAAATAGAGAAAATACAGTTTTTTATTATCATAATTTAATACTATTATTTATAGTTTGTAAATCCTAACTCTTTTTAGTATTTAATTAAATAATTACATAAATAACCACTAACTTATAAACTTTAGTCATTTTAACCCTAAAAATTGTCTGTGTGATTTTGGTGATTTAATTTGTGAGTTTTCATTTATAATAATTTTAAACATTTCGATAGAATGTATATAATTGATATTAGGAATCATTGAGATCTCAATATATCTGGGGATGAATGAAATGAATTCACAATGAGTCATAATATAATTAGCATCTGTGTAAATGAAATATTGAATAATTATAATGATTGATAGAGGATCCTAAAAAATGAGTTATATATTAGGAATAACTAAAACAAATTAAATTGGATGCATTGTGTGCTTTTGTAATTTTCAGTTATGATTTTATGTTCATAATTATGTTAACTTAAACATTTACGATCATTTAGAATATATTATTTTTTAGATGTTGAAATATTTCATCAGGATAAAAAAAATATTGTGTGTGTGGAAATTTGATAACTCTTATTTGTATCTATATTATAAAAATAAAATCCAATGATTATTAGAAATTATATAATTAATAAATCATTTTTTAATAATATATGAGATATTTTTTATTATTTATAAATAGATAGGTTTTGAGATTATTTTTAATTAAAAATTTAAATATATCATGATGTAAAACATTGGAATATAGTGGGGTTTATTTTATATTAATTTAAATCTAGTGACCATTTGTAGACCAAGGTGTAATCCTTGAAATCGTGAAATAGTTCACATCAATATAAAATATATGGAAGAGTTGTTAAGGAGTAGTTACACATGATGTAGATTACATTGTGAAAATATCCATAGTGATTAAAAAATAGAGTCTATATATGAATTTATTTTTTTGATATAATGAAAATAATAAATATGATAGAAACATTAGTGATAACATTGTTAAAATGAATGAATAAATGACAATGAAGAAATAATTTGAATTAAAATGAGAATAAATACTGCAATATGAGATTAAAATAGATATTGTTCAGGTAATATAAGGGTAAAGAAAACAAATGTACATGTTCACATTATATATATATATATATATATATTTATTTATTTATTTTTAATTTTTGTGGAGTAATTATTGTGAACGTTAATATATTTAGAAAGATATACATAATTATAGAACTTATGAGGATATCTACATCTTATCTTAAATAATCATGACATAATGGGTTGTTTATAAGTAACACTTTAATACACATATGTGTTACACAAATAAATCAAGATTAATGTAACATCATTGAGCCATAATTATGATATCACGATCCATAAAGTGGTAATATATTTTATTTTCTTTAAATTTTCAATGTCACACTAACCATGTAGCATTCAAAAAATGCTAGAGTATGAATTTAATATATTTATATCCTAGAAAATTAGTTTGTGTTCAATGTTATGATATATTTTATATATTATATTTTGATCGAAAATATTTCAAATTAATGTATAAAAATATCCATATAGTTTTGATGATTATATGAATTGAAGAGAAATATTGTATTTTTAATTAACCACTCTTAAAAAACCTTGTTACATCATGGTGAATTTCTAACAATTAAATATTTCAAGATGTTAATTAAAAAAAATATGAGAGATTGGGAGACACAAAAGAGTGAGTGCTTTGAGAATAATGAGATGAACACAACCATATGATGATTTCAAATGGGTGATATAGATTACATTGTTATGACCATGATATGTGGAATTATTTTATTGGATAGAATATTTTTATTATAATGGAAATTTGGTTTTCATATTCTTCCTTCATACTTTTTTTAATCTCTATTATTATGTTTGAATTATGTTTATCCTTGAGATTTACTACTCTAATAGGATAGATGGCCATTCCATCATGAATGAGTATATTCATAGGGGATAAGGGATACAAATCCAGATGATGGTCACATAAGATACTTGATTTATTTGTATTATGGTTTGAATACTATGAGTATAAAAATTTTATGAAAAATTGAAAAATTATTACATGATCCCCAACAAGAGTATATGAAATTAATAGATTATAAGCAATGTTATAAGGAAGGATGGGCTTTTGATTTCTATAATTAATCATATTTTTCAAATAAGATATCTCATACGATTCCATTATATTTTTAGCTTACTATGTCTATAAGTTAACTGATCATCCTCACCCAACCATACTAGTCACCCATGTAAAACCATTACAGGGTGAGTTATAAAAAAGATAAATAATGAATCCTCATATGAAAGGAAAACAAGATATAAAACCACAGTAAAAATAAGAACCAAAGTTAGATGCAAATTATACAAAAAGTAAAAATAAGAATGTAAGAATAATCATGAAATTCAAGTCTCTATGTGACTAAAGACCACCTACAAACCATCCCAAACTAAAACAAACAAGTAAAAAGAAAATTAAATGCGAAAAAATTATCTTCAATTTACCTGTATAATTAAAAAACTTATTTACATACAAAAATATGAAGAAGTATGGTTTGAGAAATGGAGCCTAGTACGACACCAATAAGGGATATAAAGAATCCCTAATCACAAAATTGAACAATTTCAAGATTTGAAACAATATAGTTATATAATAATCCTTATAAATAAAATAATTTACTTGATTATTCAAATAATACACGGTTTTAAAAAAGCACTATTTCATATTATCAAAAGATATAAATAATCCGGTAACAATAGTGAATATAAATATACATGTGAACCAACATCCATGAAATAATATATCATGAAATAAAAAACAAAAAACCAAACAAGAACCATCCGGCCCAGCTCTAGCCTGTGAGAAAATACGTACTAGATTCATTCAATCATAAAAAGTGGATCCAAAAAATATTTAGTCTTTCCAATGTCCACTAATATACATGATGTTACCTTCTACTGGTGTAACACATACTAAGGATACATATGTCCCTTTATCGATTCAACTAATGTTAGTATTGTGAAATTTCATAATTTAGGTTTTAAAAACCATGATCACATTATTATAAAATCATTTAATTTCCAATACAATCTTCTTCAGTGGTCAAAATTTTATTTTTTTTCTTTTCAAATCATGAAAATACCATTTTCATAACCTCCCCCCCCCCAACATAACGATGACCCTTATCCCTTTTAAATTTCAACACATGAAATATCATTTCAAATTATAGGTAGGTAAAAACAACTATATGAAATTCAATAAATTATAACAATTGATTAGATCCACCTAGATCAAAGAACAATAAAACCTAATTTCAATTTATAGTAGGTATTATAAAAAATATGATCTGTCTCTAGAATATAAAGAATTATAATATGTTGAAAATGATTGATACTAAACATAATCAGATCCTAAAACCCCACCAAAAACATACTTTCAACCAATACCATAGATGAACCAAGATAAACACTTACCCAATGAAGAGAAACCCTATCCTAATGAAAATTAATGGCTAATCCAATCGATATGGATGGAATAATGTCACCCCAAAATGTTAATAGTAAGAGCTCTGGTCTAGAGGATAAAGGTAAAAAAGAGAATGAAGCCTCAAAACTCATCTATCACTATAAAAGATATAAATTAGTGAATTATACAATATGTAATGCATTTACACGACATGTAAATCTTTTATTTTTAGTTACAACAAAAAATATGTCTCCTTTATAATTAACAAAACATGATTTTTACATATCATGATGTATAACCCTTTTGTGACATATAAAATTCCCACAATATAAAATCTATTCATATAATATATCTAGAATATATTACACCTCTTGTAATACCATTACACATTTTCTAACTTCCCAATGAGTAGAACAATTTATAGGGATTATAATAAAAATTACAAAATATTTATGACTTGACCATATAGCTTTCCCAATAATTAAATGTCAGAAATTCCCACATAATAAAAAATGGGAAAAGATGATATTAGAACATATATGGATGAATGGAAATGTGGTGTCACAATATCCCAAAAAAAAATTCATCATGTCCCCAAAATGATCTCAGGATTGGGGATTTTCAAAATGGTAAGTCCACTACTACCTCGTCAATGAATCTCACTCCCATATCTCAAGGATATATCATTTATACTACAACATCACCTGTTAAAGGGGGTACATTTTGGAAAGTTATACCTTATACTGGATATAAAAAATATAAACTATCTATTAAACCTAATTTGTTTTAGGGGAAATATCAAAATCCTCACATATAATCACAAGTGATGGATTGGGTGTATACATCTTTAACTGAGAAAGATAAGACACATTGTGTATAGAAGTCATGAAAGACGATAAAATAAAATGATAAGACACAGTCCCCAATAAATCAATGATTTCAAAGGGGACCAAAATCCATGGATCGAAATTACCGTACATACCCAACCAATGATGTCCCATGTTTGGTAAAAAATTGAGAAACACTGGATCACCAACATCATACTTCAGCAACCACCGACAACCGTCTACCTAAGATTTCAACTGACTCTATTCCTTATTAAAATTTCTTTAGAACAACTGACCCATATCTTTTATATCATAAACAACACTGGATGTCCCCAAGGTCATCTTACCAATATCTGTATAGCATGTGTAAGATCGACATGGTTCTAATACAAAGGCTCAAAGAGATCAATCATGATCAAATCGTTAAAATTATTGATATAGATTGAATCAAATAAAGGCATATTTTTAACCTGTTATCCAAAAAAATAATTCACACAAGCCCAAAGAATATCTGTTAAATCCAAGGTAGCACTCTCTATCTTTCCATTGGTATATAGATGATATTTCATGAAAAATATCAAATTATAAACCATTTTTTATGGAATAACATTCCAGGATCTAAATGTGAACATTAATTCTCAGTCAGAAACAAATTTATACTTAACTGCATAAAATATCATGATATATCATACATAAAATTCACCAATATCTTCATTGTATATAAGTTACATTAATGGTATTTAATGCACTAATTTTGAGAGTCTATCAATATTCACACAAATCAAATAATTTCCAATAAGAGTTAGTGGTAAAATAATGAAAAACCACATTTAAATACAATTCCACTTCTATACAAGAAAAGGTAAAGGAATAAAAACAAACCTACAGGTCTATGGTGTTTTCCTATAACCCTTTGATAAGTGAGACACCATGATGTAAAATCCTCAACTAACCACCTTATCCCGAGCCACCAATACCAATGTGTCAAATGATTGTATATATTCTTATCCCATGGGTGTATGGACCAACATGCCCATTGTCCACAATACATCAACACTTATCAAAATGAAAAATAAAACAACCAACAAGCTATGGAAAATAAATGATCTAATTGTATACAACTTGCATGAGGTCTCCCCAAACATTATAATTTCTCCATAGTACCGAATATATGTGTTTTTTCATCTTCTCACATTGACCTCTATAGTAAAAAAGTTGTGGAATCCTTAATCGAATACAAGAACACATGTTCAAAAATTTATTTCACACCCAATCGCATTTTAGAATACAAACTCATCAAAGTCAGAAACAAAATTTATTCATTAATGTTTTATGTTGGTAATTTTCTACTTTGTTAATTAGAATAATGTATCCTTTCTCAAGGGAATATACAATATCAAAATATATTGAGTAAATATACTCAATGCAATATCTCTATCACATTATTAGATCCATTTGACTATAAATATATTTCAACTTTATGTTAATAAATTATACCAAAAAATTCTCTCTAAAGAGAGAGTGGTACCACGTTATGAGTGATTACATAATAACTATCAACTCAAGAACATGGGTAGGGTATTTTTTCTCATGAGGGTATAATTAGTTAGAAGCATAATGTATTATCCTTGGTTTTCGTAAAAGTTATCATTATTTTAATATTTATTTTAAATGAATTTGGTAATCCTAATGTAAATATCGATTTAGGTGATAGGGACATTTGGGTTGTCTGGGGAATGTTTATATCGTAAATATTGGATTTATTTGTAAATATAGGGAAAGGTGAATGGCTAGTGGAAACTTTATGGTTAAGGATACATAATTACTACTAATCATGTGAGGTTATACATTGGAGAGATACATAATACATAGTTTAAGAAACCTATACTGATAGAGGTGCACGCCCATCCCATAGTCTTCACAGTTTTTTATAGTGGGATAAGAAGAAATTTGGACATAGTTCAGAAAACTATTTTCACTAACTATGTGTGGTTCCCCTCCATACAATGAACGACACACCCATAGTGCATAGTTTGTCCCACTACGAGTCCAAAAAATGAGAACATGTATTTGGAAAAAATGGAAATATTTGATATGTAAAACATATTAAACTCAAACCAAATTTTATTTTCTTCCCCTAGATAGAAACTCAAATGTGGGATCTCTTCATCGAAGACAAAAGTTGCGATTTTCCACCGATTCTCCATCTAATCAAGAAATTGAGTATTTTATATCATGTTTGATTCCTGAAGGTGAGTACTCAATTCTATTCATTCCATTCATTATCATTCAGTGTAATAGATCATAAATTTATGTTCATGATAATATTTCCTATTTATATTTACTAATTATGTTATTTTACCCCCAAATTCAAGTCAAATCAGAATTTAATACTAGATGATCACACTACAACAGACCTATTTTATGTGGTGTAGTATTTTAGTCAGTGATTTGTTGATTTAGAGAATTAATTTACATTTTACAACCCATTAGACATTCTAGATTAACTCTAAAATGCATCTAATAATTAAATTGAATGTATTGGAATGTGTTAGAGATTCCCTTTAATACATTTGATATTTGTTTGATATTGTTTCCCCAACCAAGACCACCCATGGGGTGTTCATTGTCAATGTTATTTTTCTATTCCTTTGTTAAAAAAATCCATGGGGTGATTTGTGATTTATTGGTTAGTGGAAGAATGGTTATAAATGAATTTCATTGGATTATTTAACTAGGAGATGTTTTTCCTTATTTTACTGGAGAATCGTTCATTAAATAGATTATATAGAATTTTTCTAGACACACATTTGACATGCTATATTGACATGATTCTTGTAATCCACAAATATCGTAACTGAGTTTCCATCGTAATGCTCTTGGGACCCAATGAGCATCCCATAGTCTTCAATACCTTGGATTTGGCCATGTAAGTATTAGAACGTGTAATTATATAGAATATATATTGTAAGAATAAATTTTTTTTGGAAAGACGATGTCATGTTTGATATGACACACTTATTTATATTCCAAGGGTGTGATTTTTTGACCCACAAGTTAGATGACATGGTTGTGGATGATTTGATATGATTTGAAGGACATGGTGGTTGTGATATTTATTTTCGTGGTTTGTATAGACTACTTTTTATAGGTACTTGACAAATGTTTTATAGGGTGCCTTATATGGATATTCATTATCACATGAATACTATACATTCTCCTTGGGTTATTCACTTTTAGTACTTCCAAACCTATTATATTTTTAACTGTACATTAGGATATATTTTACAGCCATGATTCTTTTTAGAGACATAGGTGGTGACGTACTATGTTTGTATCTCACACCCAATTTGGGAATCCATTAAGTAACTAGAAATATTTTATTTGTATGAAGGTACGGATCGAGGAAGCACCCATAATTCAATCACTAACTTTGTTACATGATTATGTGCAGGGTAGCATGAGACTGAGTTGAGGCTTGTAATGTTATCGAGGAGATAGTGAATTTTGGTAGTTTTTGTATTTTAATACATTTATTGTATTGGTTACATGAATATATTTTTTGGATATTATTTATTCATATTACATGTTCATCCTTGTATATGTGATTACTTTTGGAAATATTTGTATACATATTTGTTATCTTGATGTTTATTAATTATCGGATCGATTTACTCTTTCATCTATCAATTTGTACGATTTCTATGGCTTTGTTACAATCTATTAAGAGGGAATAATCTCTCCACAGACACACCCATTTCCCCTCATTCTAGTTGGCAGCCACAAGAATTTATTTATATGTTCTTGGGGCTATGTAATGAACCTATCTGGGTGCTCCATTTAGTATAATCAGTGTCCTGGAAACCAAAAAGTGATAGAATATTAAATAACTTTATGTTTTTCATTACAATTTTGATACAATAAGTAGGGATAGGAGGAAATAAGAATTTTTTAATGAGTTTACCTAGATTTAGTTAACCCACATTTGAAAAAAAATTCAAATTTCTTCAAATAAATTTTTTATTTCAGAATTTTAGATATTGTAGTTGATTTGATTCCACTATTGGGTGATTAACATGAATTTTGAAGATATTATTGATATAATTGAGGGATATTATTTGTTGAAACTAAATGATATGTGTCCATTCCATCTTATTCATCATTTTAGGAACATTATTGTATTAACATATCATGCACTTTCCAATTCCATATAGGGTGCAATGTTTGAATACATGACGCTATGATACATACCTTTTGTAATATACCTACTGATTGATAGATATTTTATGTACGGAATTGGAAACCATGACCGGTACATAGAGTACCTAACATAAAATATTTATTTTATTCCTGATTAGTCTATATAATAATCCTTCTGAATATAATCATATCATTTTTAGTCATGGACAATGAGTTTCATGGACTAAATTGTGATATGGTGTGGATTAGGTAAACAATATATTTTGGTTCATGAGGCATATGGTCCCTTAATTTTTTTAAGTGGGGAACCATTTGGTTCATCCATTTAAGATTAATATGATATAGATATAATGTAATATGAAAAGGAAATCTAAATAGATATTGTGAAAGAGAGACTAAACCTTGAACAGGATTTTAAGTGGTCTTTATGCAGTCCCTCTAGTGACATTTTTTACTATTTATTTTAACCAGTCTACGATTTTCTAGTAAGATATGTGTTGTGACCTGTTTCTTGGTTACGTTTCACCTATCCTAATATTTATATATATGATATTTGTTAATGATATTTTATTTATGTGTAAATTTTTCATTATAGAGTCATGCCACAAAAATAACCACCAGTCACACAACAATAGGGTGGAAATGACTACACTTGATAGGTAGAGTTCCATGGGATACGATTATATACTCTAATAAATATAGTTGTTGCAACTGTATTTTTTATAGATATAGGTTCTGAGGAAAACCATTTCAAGGGTTTTTCTAATTTTTGCTAACTTTTCAAGGAGAACTGCAAACTACCTCATGTATGGATTAGATGACTGTTGTGTTATAGAAGAAGCATCATCCCCTGTCACTGAGAGATAGTTGTCCTCAATATTTTGATCTATTTTTTGAGAATACTTTTTTGATATTTGTTCATCTAGAGACACATATTATGAGAAGTGTGATGTTCATGACATAAAATTCTCTAGGATAAGGAAATCCCAAACAAGATTTTCTGAATTAGGATGATGCACCGGGTGATACGTTTTGGTGGTACATTAAAACAATATTCCAGGAAAAATGTTTCATTCAGAGTCCAAGTGTGGAGTGGTCTAGTGATTTTTAGTGTCTAGGTGGGGATAAATGATAGTTATAGTGTATATAACTTGATTTATATATATATAATTTTTCACTAATAAACATTTCTATGGAGTATTTGAAAAAAATAAACCTCCTAGAAGTTATTTGAAATGAAATTTGATCTCATGTGAACATTTTTAGGTTAATGACAGTAACTGAAATAGTGAATCACGTGCTAATTACCGATCAGATCTTGAGTGAAGATGGGGGTATAGAGAAATGAAGATTATTTTTTGACCATGTGGCTAATTATCTTTAGGCATGAATCACTATTTGGGGGCTTCCTTTGATATGGGTACTAAAATGACCATTGGGGTTAGAAGTGTAGTTTTTGATCATCAATTTGTTATATGGGAGGAAAAGTCGATTCAGTTATGTTGTGTCCCATTTGAGTTCTGATCTTATGCCAAGATGGACAACATGATACATTATTTATGGAACATCCATCTAGTAGTGAGTGGTAGGATGGTAGATCTTACATTATGCTTAGGAGTAGGTTTTACAGCTCCATGACAATCATGGAGTTATATTAGTATTGGTTGGTTGGATAGAGGTGGTGGTGGTCATGGTGGAGACAATTGTGCACAAGATTCACTGAGAAAATTGACAGGTTCTACTTCATGTTATGAGGTTATATAATTGAGTTGTGGATCAATCCATATATATTTTCTATAGGATACCCCTAAAGATAATGGATATAGACTATCTATGGTGGGTATAACTATTTTAGTTTCCTTTACTCTTGAACTGAATCTTTTTGAAAGAAGTGTATTTCATAGTTTAATATATATAATTATTGTAGAGATACTTGGAATAGTGATTTTTTATAAGGGTTTTATGGAACATGAAAATCAATGGGGTATCATAAAAGATTATAAAAATTAGTGCAGGGTGTTCCCCTTGAGGTTGGTCGGTGTCAATAAATTTGGAATCATTATTTCATCGAGCTGACTGGGTTTGGTTTCATAATTAAGATGTATAATATATTAGCTTATCATGTATAAATTGATTGATATTACTAAAGGGTGACCTTCACATAATAATATGTAACATTTTTTTCTCAAAAAGTTGAGCAGAATGTTTAGGTGACCGAGGATGGACTTCAATATAATGGGCTAGGTGAAATAACAACCTAGATTTTTAGTTTGTATCATAATGATCAGGGAGTGTATCAGGATGAATTTCCTGCAATTGTTAATCTTTTTTGGTACATTTTCCATGATGATTTTTTTTTGTTTAAGAACCATGATATAAGTGAAATTATCCATCAATTTAGTTCCACTAGTTGAACTGGTATCCATTCTTCCAAACAATGTGTATATATAGAGTTGCAGGAGTTCATGAGGCCGCCATAGGATATATATGCAAGGTGGTTTATATGAACTAGTTATTCTCCATGGGGTTGAATGATCCTTTGGTTAAAAATGTATGTGGTACCATTATATTATACATGTATTAACAAAAAAATAACCAGCTGATGATTAAGAACTGATATCCCTTATCACAGATACCTGAGTTGTTTGATCTTCTTTCAGAAGTGCATGTGTTCTAAAAAATTAATTTTCAATCTAGATATCAGAAAATGCATATTAAACCTATTGAATTAACTAATAAATAATTTCATAGAATTTATGGTCCATATACATTTCTATTTATTTCTTTTTGTCTCATGAAAATGCAAATAGATTTCATGTGGCTAATGAATTTAGTTTTTCATCCTTATCTGGATTTGTTTTTTTAGTTTTTGTGAATGATATATTATTTTATTCTCAAAATTTGTATGACCATACCAATTGTTTGATTGGTTTTTGGATACACTAATAGAGGATGTATTATATACTAATCTTACTATGTTTCACTTATGTATGTATATGATTAACTTCCTTCATCATATGTCTTAGATAAAGGAGTATTAGTTGATCCAGATCGTGATAGTGTTATAGTTTCTTGGGTGCATCCTAAAAATATATTGGAAATACAATGTTTTTTATAGATAGATAGATATTAAACGTGTTTCATATTATAATACTCATGCCCATATGTGACACATATTGTATTGACTATGATGGGTGTGAATTATTTATGGCCAGATACATAGGAGACGAGATTTCATGAGATGAAATGGATATTAAATTTGGGACCAATCATGATTTTTGAGGATCATGTAAGGATATAAATTTTTTATTCTAAAGAATCATGTATCAGGATAGGGGCAGTTATGAGGTATGGGTTAGAGTCATGGCATACTGGTCTTAGAAGCTTTGTCCACATGAGAGAAACTACATGATTTATGACAATGAGTTAGCTGTAGTTGTTCAAGCTTTGTGTGGTGGCATACACTTTATTGGGAGAGAATTTTTGGGAGTACACTGACCAAAAAATCCTTAGGTACATATATGCATAACATGATCAGATTCTGGGGTAGTGTGGGTGGTTTGAGTACCCATAGACTTTTGGATTCATGTTTTCCTACTTGTTTGTGAAGAAAAATTATTTGGCTATTGCATTGACCATGAGAACATAGAAACATAATCTTTTAGAGGCTACTGGTGAGTTATAACTTATGATGTTGTTTTTTATTAGGCACTTGGAGGTATAGAATACTAGTGGAAATAATTTTATTTCTTCATTATATTAAACCACAACACATTTAGATAATGTATAAATGATACAAATTTCAGATTCTGAGGCCCGAGTCCTTTGGGAAACCATTTGAATTTTGGACCAACCTCTTAGTTCGAAATAGGTGTGGATGGGATCTTCTGTATCCATTGTTGTGTTTGGGTTCCAATTTACATACATGAAAAGATAAAGCAAGGGTCACATGTGTATGGTTAGGTGGTGCATCCTGAATTTACAAAAACGTATTGTTACTTATGCTTTCAGTAATAGTCGATGAGTATGGAACAATATGGATCTTGTTTTGTTATGAGTATTCTAATCATTCATCAAGTGAATGTGGAAAATTAGTTGCTGACCATCGTTTTACATTATATACCTCTTCTATAGTTGAAATGTGTTGATTTAACAAAAGACCTCTAGACCCGTTTTTTGAGGTCTCCATGAGGTAGAAATGTTGTTTTGGTTTTTGTAGACAATATCCTATAGGTTTCTCATTTCTTACAAATCATGGAGACCTTCAGTGTTGATGTTCATTATATGTTGTATATCAATGAGTTATCCTGAATCCAAATGGTCCCTCACAATCTTATTTTTGATATGGATTCACAATTTATATATTGTCTCAAGAATAGTTTTCAAATGGAATGTGGTACACAAGTGAAACTATGAAAAACATACTAACCACATACCGAGTGCCAATCAAAGCACATGATTAAGGTGATTGAAGACATGTTGTGATTATACGTCCTTTATATTTGTGGCTCTTTGAATTAGAATATTATCATAGTGGAGTTCTCCTACCAAAATGGTAATCATGTGATGATACATATGGAATCTTTTGAGTATTTTTATGGTAGTACATGTTGATAACCCCAATGATAGTTAGAGTAGGTGAGGTAGCATTATTGGGACCACATCCTATGTATGAGTCTTATGAGGAAGTAAATTTGATCAGGATATGGATTGATATAGCACAATATTAAATGAAATATTACACCATTCACCATGCATGACCTCTAGAGTTTTAGGTCAAAACTAGGGTCTTTTTATGTGTTTCACCGAGGCTTGGACAAAGACAAATCAAGAGATAGGGTAAACATTCACAGTGATATGTTGGGCTATTTGAGATTCATTAAAGAGTCAAGAAGTTAGCCTATAAATCTTATTTACCTCAGAGGTACCAAAACATGAATTATTTCTTCCACATATCTTATATTTTCATTTACCATCTAGATACATTTCTTTTTTCATCTTGATTGGGTTGAGTTATATGAAGACTCATCCTTTAAAGGCCACATGATTCATATCATTGATAGGAGCAGAATGGTATGATATGATTGGTCATTTCCTCTAGGCTGGGTGATATGGTATTATGAACATTTATAGTTCAATACATGGGAGTGGGTAGTTGAATAAAATCATCAGTAGAAAAAGATTTTCTTTGGTGAATCTTGACCAAACTTGAAAGGTAAATTCAAAAAAATTGATTTAAGGTGGAAGATTTCAAGAACTAGTTTTTAATATAAGGTATAAATAATTTTATTTTCTTTATAAATGCTTCATTAATGACTACTATTATTACCCTTTTAGCTAAAGGAAGAACTGGTGTTATTCAAAAATTATTTGGAGCCAGGAGCCCATCATTTTTGGAAAATCAAGGAAGGCCACATGGTAAATAAAAACAATGCACGGTATGTCATTTGGTTAAGAATTACTATCAGAGGATATATAGTTTAGATATACAAGATATATGGCTTGAGAAAATAGTGTGGACACTACAAAGTGATAGCCTCTTTAGTTTTTAATAGTGGTATGAGACATGATTTTTGCATGTTTGGTACACTATCTGGTTGACCATGCATCGAAATTTTATGGCCTAGTATATTTTATATAAATGTAAAAATTCCCCTTAAATATTTATTATAATAAATCCTAATATCATTTTATTACATCTAGGAAGAATCTCAAACATGGGGAACTTCTTCATGAGGCCAAAAGTTATGTTTTTCCACTGATTCTCAATCTGATCTTAGAATAGAGCATTTTCTGTCTAATTGGATCCACATTGCTGAGTATTATCTTACTTTTATGACATTCGTCATTTGTGTTGGTATCAATTTCAATTTTTTAGTTTAAGATAAAGTTACATCATTCTAGTTTATTCATCTATTCT
This sequence comes from Viscum album, assembly GCA_963277665.1. NCBI lineage: Eukaryota > Viridiplantae > Streptophyta > Magnoliopsida > Santalales > Viscaceae > Viscum > Viscum album. The sequence continues at coordinate 1,497,629,299 of OY728145.1, forward strand.
TTATTGTTCACTTGACATGAGTCAAATCAAAACTTGAAAATTATTGAGATCTCTACTACAGACCAACAATAGGTGGTCAATACATTTCCTAACTAGTTTGATGTTTTATAATGCCAATATCTATTTATCCACCCCCTATACATTCTATAATGGCTCTTAAAATGAATTTAATATTTGAATTGAACTTAATGGAACATGTTAGTGTTTTCCTTTAGTATAGTTGAGATGTGTTTGGGGATTTTTAACAAACTATGGGCACCCCTGTGGTGTTCCATGTAAATTGTCTCTGTCTATTCCACTGTTACACCAAAAATTGTATGATTTAGTGCATTTCATGAGATAGTAATCATGAATATAAATTAACTGAAGTAGATTGGTTTGTTAGGATATGGTTGTCCTCCATTTTTTGTTTCTTCTATCAGTAAATAGTTTATATAGAATTATTATATTTTTGTTTCAAATCATTGAATGAATTTGAATTTCAATTTTGAATATGAGTGGGAATACATATGGGACCTGAATGATCATGAATTGATTAATGGAATGACATGATCTTTGAAATGGAGGTGGAAGTATTGGTTGTAATACCATATTTTTTGAATCTATTTAGATGCCATGGAAATTTCACACTTGGGTCTTGATATATGGTAGAATATTCCTTGGACATGTATGCTCATTGGATACTGATTCCAGAGGATTCCAAGGGAATTTATAACCCTTGGATCTGACATAATGGAATAAAATTGAACATTTTCTATTAACATGATCTTTGGACTCCACCAGTTTCATTACTTTGTTTTCATCGACATTAACCTAGGATCCAAGGAGGATTCCTTGGTCTTCTATACCTTGGATCTATTCTTGTGGGGTTCAAAAATTACAACAATTCATAATAGCCTTAGTAATGTAGATATTATTGTTTTTACGAAGTATTCCTGGTTTATATGATTATCATGGTTACAATGGAAGTCCATTATTGTTTAATACATAGGTTATCTGACAAGGTAGTGGCCGGTATGATATGAATGGATTCATGATTAGTCCATGATAATAATTTTAGTGTTTTTTAGATATTCCTTTTCATAGGATCTTGACCCATGTTTTTTTATTGGAGGCTTGTGTGGATATAATCTATCATTTTTATGCTTTACTTCCACATTGGATACTTTAAATTCAATACATTTATACCTAATATATTGTTCACACTTCTTAAATAAATAAAAAAACCATGATTTTTCATATAAACATGTGTGGTAACCTAATAAGACTATATATCACACCATGTTTGGGTCGTTGTTGGATACATAGATGGACTATATTGATATATATATATGGACTAGGGAATCGACCCATATTTTTTATTCAAGACTATATGACATTCTTAGGAGAAGGGGAGCATGAGACCAAGTTGATTCTTTTGATCCTATCGGGATGTAGTGATTTTTCTGGTGTTTATTGTATTTTTATAGATATATTATACTTATATAATTAATACCGTTTTGGAAGATTTATTGACAGGGGAAATTAACATCATTGGTTATGATATTTTTTTATTGAATTTTTTGAATATATATAACTATTATCTGGATGTTTATATGTTGTCTGATTGATTTAATATTACCACTATTATTTTCTATTATTTTTTGCATTGTGTTAAAATCATTAATAGGGAATATTATCATCATAGAAACACCCTAGACTGTTAATTCTAGTTGGTAAACCCTACCATATTAGGACATGTGCCTGACAACATGGGAACAATCAAGCTAAGGGCATCGTTCAATAGCATCTGGTTCGTAGACATTACAGATAGGCCACAACCTATTTCCCCTATGCGAACAAAGATCCCAATCCCATACTAGATGTATTGAAGAAAAAATTATAACATAACTATTATACTAGAATAATCAAAACAAGTGATGAATTAATTATCATATTCTTCTCCTCTAAAGTCCATTGGCCCTTTTTATTCCATCCACACATTTCACCCGTAAGGGTATAAGATGGCATCAAAATTAATATTCTAAAATTACCAAACAAACTATATATATTTATATGATAACCCTAGAATCTCTATACCTCAAACATGTTTTTATTATTCCTATAAGACATAACTTCTTATACCATTTCATGATCCCCTGGGATTAACATATAAGATATCACATTCCCCCAAAACATTAACTTTTATATACAATACTCAAACATGTAATGAATACCATATAGCGAAAGTTCACTCAAGTTTTTAAAAATGATATCCAAATGTAAAAATTTATCCTCATATATCATGGATTAAAACAATATATATTCTATGAACACTACATATATAAAGCATAATAACTGATTATATACTCATTTCATCAAAGTCATAGTACCTCATGGGCATTAGTGAGACTGAATGTCATATCTAACAATTCAAATTTACCATATTGACTCTAAAATTTTGACATGGATATATCCACATCTCATAATCTCAATTAGTGGTACACTAAATATAATTCAATCATAGAAAACCCAAAACCCCTCTAAATTACATAAAGAGATATTCAATTATTTTTAAAGGACAGTTGTTCTTAATAGTCACATGATATCACATCTGATACTCTATAAAAAGTGTAAGGGACATGTATTACTTATTATCATAGATTATATAAGATTCCAACTATGACACACTAGGATGAATATATACTTTCACATTCAGGTCCACAAGGTAGACGTTAAAATCCACCCACTCAGAAGGTAACATTCTTTATGACTACATATAAATATCCATCATTCTCGAGATTAGGTCAATAGTTAAACAAACCACACTCAATGGGGTAAATTGGAAAAATCAACCATGAAAAAATCATTGTTTTCACACAAAATAGTATGTATATATCTTCCCATGCATGGTTCAAATGTATCAAGAATCATTTTTGACAACATGAAATATATTGTACCAGAAAATTGAAAAATAGTATCAACCCTTCCCAATCTGGAGTCCCAATCAACCTAGAAAACATGTGTGACCCCATATATCTATAAGAACTATAATCAATGGTGATAACCATCTATTTGGGAACTCATAAGGATCATACCATTTGTGCCAATAATCAAGTAAAATATGTTATAATGAACCAATTATAATTTTAAAACAACGTCAATTTATCCTATCACCACCTGACATACGAGACACATGAATATTTGTTCAGATGTGTTTTATTAATGCATTGAAAAGTATAAAAATATAATAACATGAGATATTGAAAAAACAAAATTTCAACCAATATTGGAGATATAAAATAATTATTATAACAAGTGTCGAACAAATCTAGGACCATAGAATAATAAATAAAAGTCATACCTCTGATAGTAGAAAAACATATTTTAGATTCTTTTGGAACACATGCTTCCACATAAAGCCTTAAAAAATAGTCACTATGATTTCCCCTTTAGTATGAGAATGAGACACAACATCATTGTAATCATAAAACTAAACTAGTGATCCATTAGTGGAAGTGGATCCTAACTTACAACCATGGAATATCTTATCAATGATATGTTTTTAATGTCCATATGTACTAAAAGAGGACACTCCCAAGGATCATCCCTACAATGACACATCATATGACCATTCCTCCCACATTAGTGGAAAACATAATTTTACTCTATAGTAGATTCCCCCCAAACTATTTCTGTAGAAAACATACCACTCTTATAATTTCTTTTTATTACTTGGTTAATATCCTTAGAATAATATTCTACCAACTAGAGCTACTCCCAAGACTATATTTCCATATCTTTATGCCTCAACAAAATATACTTTATAAACTACTTCCTCAATATTGGAAAGGAAAAAAATAACAATATTTTACCAAACATATGCCCCATAACCATCACGAAATTTTATGATTTTAGGTAATCATTGGTGAAAACCATTGATTCCAGATGTACTATATCAACAAAATGGGTGGAGTAGTAAAAATGTTTTGCTCCTCTTGATCCATGTTTAAAAACTCAAAATTATTTTCTGCACATAATTTCTAGGGATAATGATGTAGAGTAATGATTTAATGATAAAAACATATGTATGAAAATAATACAACATAGATTTCACTGTTGAGTCCCACTATATTATTTTCGGTACCCTAATAATATAATGAAAAATACCACATGATAATCTTTAGGAGCCTACATGAAGTTAAGGATCCATTTAACATGTTCAATCCACATCTGTTTCTCTTTTGGTCATTTTCCCCATTGAATATGTGTGGATGTCACATGGTACATTATAAGATATAATCAACTACTAATATCATATTCAATTCACATTATAAGACTATATAATGAGTGGTAAGGATCAATAAATATAATAAATAAAGGTCCACTAGAGGATCTATATTTATAGCCTTCCTCATAATAACCCCAATTCTATGTCAAATAACTCTTCTATGATGAATTCTATTTTAAATAGAAGAAAATAACCAATCAGTAATGAGAAACTCCAAAACCAATCAACCAAATATAGAATCCATAACAATTAAGCAATATAATAGTAATTTAATAAAGATATTAATTCTAACATAAAAGGAAATCAACTCTAGAGAGGACCATTTCTATCTGAATTAACTACCCAATTTGTTTCTTCAACCAACCATACACACACCATGTCCCTATCAATGCAGGTTGGTCAATGTAAACTAATTTATCATATCATTTATTCAAATAAAACTAAATATCATGTGTAAGACTTAATAAATACATTGTGTCAAACTATGGAAACTTAGATTCAGTCATGGGAGTGAGTTGGCCATGAACATTTTTCACACCTACTATTTAAAATACAAATATCTTACTTATGTCCCCAAAAGACATAGAAACAACTCATATAGTGTTGACATACATCAAGATGAGTAACTGCTTTGATACCATATTGTAATATAACATCTTGCTACAAAAAAAATCAACAATACCATTACAAGGAGAGCTATAGTAAAGATAAAATCAAGACTAATAAAAAGGTGAAAAAAGACATAAAACCAATGTAAAAAAGTTCATAAAAGGGAAATATAGCAATTCCAAACTAGAAAAATAATAAAATTACAACAAATCAAGGAAAATTAGTCACCATGTGACAAAATGTCCCATCCTAACCATTCCAAATAAAAACAGAAATGTAATTAGAATCATACATGATGTAGAATTCCCTTTACTTCTATCCTAAAAAACAAGATCTATAACCACACACATTTTAAAATAGAGTTTTATAGATAGATATTTATAGGATACCACCAAGAAATATATATAATTTATAATAACATTAATGAATAATATCATGATTAAAAAATTTTTACAATAATTCCTATAAATTAAACTATTTAAAAGGTTAAAAAACACATGAGTATGGAAGAAAAGTTCATTTCATTTATTTCCAAATCTAGAAACATGGGAGGTAATAATAAAAAATATAAATTTACATATGAGACAAAATCTATTAAATAATCTATCTAAAATAAAAATTAGAAACATAAATTCACCTTCTAGTTGGACTCTATCCTATGGGTCAATACACACAAGACATTCATGATCGTAAAATGAAATAATATTAGGTAAAAAAATATAAAATACTTTCATTTTCTATTGACATACAAGAGGATATCTCCTAGGGATATCACACACACTAAGGCTATGCATGTGTAATTATTAATAGAACAATGGTTCCCATTATAAAATGTTTTCTAGTTACCACTTTTACAACAATATCAAATTTTTTTAAATTGATTTCAATGACAATAAAATATTCTTATTGTTTGAAGATTCATTTTTTTTTCAAATAAATGAAATTTCATTTTCAAGGGTAACACCCCATTTTAAACATTAACCAATTCCCTTTTCAATTTCAACACCTGAAATCACATTTCAAATCATAATAATGAAATAAAAATATAAGCAATTAAAGAAATTATAATAATTGAACATATCAAAAAACCTCAAGGATTTAGAATACCTTTCCGCCTTTTAAAATTGGGTTTGGAAACCACAAGTTATAATTCTTTAATAAATTTCCTGAAATGACAGTGAAAAGTATTGATAAGAAACACAACCTGTTAACAATACCACATCCAAAACATATCTGCAACCAAAAAAATAAGAACTAATTTAAATCCATAATTTGAGAATATTACCCCAATACCAATGGTGATTAATCGATGAAAGAAACAACCAGGATAGAAATAATACATACAAAAACACATAGTGTCATATATCCAACTACTAAGTGGAGCCTGTAAAATAAAATGATGCCTCATAACCAATATAATTCACTAAAATCTATATGCCGAAAAAATAAATGGTATATAATACCTATAAACATAATGAAAATATTTCAATTTATGTTTCCATGAAAAAACATGTATTTCTAATTTTAAAAAATAATTTCACAATACAAAAAATGTAGCCCTTACACACCATGTGTAATTATCCCTCTATGAAATCCATTCACAATATCTTTTGGGAATCCATTACACATCATATAATCCCATTACACATCATGTAACTACCATGAGAATATAAATATATCAATGATTTATGTTGAGAATTCCAAAAAAAACATAATGACCTAACAATTATACCTATCTTCCCAATTCAATTTCAGAAATACCTTTTGAAAAAAAAAATGGAAACCAAATTTATAGATAAGAACATACTTGACATAATTGAAATAGGGTATTATAAATAATAGATTTATTGACATAGATAGTATTAATCCACACTAACAATGTTTTATTAATCAAGACAAGGAATCACATAACTAGTAAAAATTGATTATTTTTTGGTCAATGGAATTACTATTTTTATGAAAACACATCCTATTTTAAAATGAGGTCTCAATGTATGTACCCTAAGAGTGGATATAAATTATGTTTTCTTAAAACGTCATAGTTTTAATAGAATAATTAGATAATTACATTTTTACAAATTAAAATAATTTAATATGGAAGAATAATCACATGCAAGAAGAAATCAAATTTAGAAATAAGGAATCATCAATATGAATATTTTTTCATGGTTCAACTGCACATGGAAAAAACTAAAGAGAATATATAAATTTTTTTAGATATTTTAATTTACATATATTCCATTGTTTTGTGATTATGACTTTAGGGAAATAAAATAACTCATCTAGGCTCCACGACTATTTCCTATCATCTAAACACACAAAATAAGAGGGTTACCAGTATATAATTAACAAAAAAAATGGGAACCCGAAACAATTTCATTTTAAATTATAATACAATACATTTATTGGGGTTATCTTTGGTAAATTATCTATAAATTTGGTATTTCATTGTTATACATGACAATTTTATCTTCTAATACTGATCATTAATTTATTTAAACCAAGTCACAAATCTCATCATAATTAATTTTATTAAATATTATTTCACAATCAAAACACCCTACCTAAAAATTATATTCACAATTTATCTTTTTTTATTATATCTATCAACGACGATCATAAAAATTATCATATATATTGAAACAATTATGAATGTAAAATTTAAATTAGAAACATTAAACAACAATAATCTTCATACATTTAAAATTTATCAACTAATGAGTTCCTAGGTGAATCTCCCCCAACAACATTCAATGGAGATTCAAACAATTGCATCAAATTTACCAAGTCATTATATTGATATCCATTCAATATAACTTTTTTAAATTCTCTATATTTTCATAAATAAAAGTGTAGTGTCCTTCCAATTCTTTTGAGAGTATGGTTTATCCATTTATAATCTTTTACTGTTATATTTTCCAAAATTATATTCATATATGCATGGATAAAACAAAATGTATGTCACCAATTAGAAAATATTTTTAATTAGTTCCCAATTTTATTTTATAATGATAAATGTTGTGAAACTATCCAATAATAATACATTAATATAAAAATGTATTTCAATGTAAAAATTATATAAATGAATGAATATATTTTCACATGATTTCCTCATGTAATGGAACATAAATCACACCATAAATGACCTTTATGATTCATTAAAAATTACTAAATTTTATTAATTCAATTTTCTCATATTTATCCATATGGAATATGATATTATTAAAAACCAAAATGCATAAAACTATATATTTCACCGAGGTGATCTACATGAAAAAAATTCTATTTATCATTTATAATGTGTAATGTAAATTTATATTCTCTCAATTTTAATGTTATTTTAATATGTGGACATATTTATCAATATGTGATATTTCCATAAAACTATAATTGTAACACCCTGAGATTTTATAAAAAATATTCTCGTTAATTTTATTAATGTCTTGTGTTCTACGCTACACCAAAAGAGTCTTGCATAACACACAATCGTAACTTGGCTGCATTACACGCAATCACGACCATCCTTGATAGCGTGTGTTGTACGCAAAACCGAGTTTCACTAAACAACGATATGCTATTAAAAAATTAATAAACTAGCTGTTATGAATAGTAATAACCACTTTTTGAAATTTTATAAATTTAATCTTTCAAAATGGACTTCATTTTTTGATTCAGAATATCAAAATTAGCCTAGGGTGAAATTTTGGTATTTTTCTGAAAACATTCAATATTTGATGAATAGTGAAAATTCTGGGTTTCTATATAAAAACCAACCTTTTATTTAAATAATTATTTATTATATTAAAATTTATTTTAGGTCAAAATTGACACATAAAACCTATATATGTTCAATGTAATTCATTAGATTTATTTTATAATAATTTTAGATATATAAAAATTTTATTGAACTTTTGACCGTTGTTTACCCACCTCCTAGGAGAATTTGCAAATTTACATAAAATTTTTTTTTGCCTCTTCTGAGAATGAATTTCAAAAATCCAAGAGACACGGTTGATGTTAGTAAGTAAAATTTGTTTCAATGAGATGAAAATAATTTTCGGTGAATAGTAACTCTTAACTTTTTTTTACCACGGTTAAAAGTAAATAGGGTAATTAAGGGTAAAATGATATTATTATTACCCTAACACATGTTCTAATTCTATTAGATAAGTTTAATTAGACAAAAAACAACCTTAGGATTAAAATATGAGCATTTATTCCCACTTGGATTAGATTAAGAGATTTAATATTAATTTATTTAAAGAAGGGTTAAAATAGTTAAAATCAAAGTTTAATAAGTAATTCATTTTTAATATATGGTTATACATAAGATAAATTAGAATATAAATTTTAATTAGAAATATAAAAATATTTCCTACATAATGGTATTTTATTTATAATTTTTAGACATTAAATAATTTAATTATGACAGAATGATGATGTGGTAATTATCTTATTAATGAAATATTGACCTAATTAATGTTATAAATACCCAAATAAATGTAATTTGAAACTTTTTATTAATTAAAATAATTTTATATTTTAATATGAAATTTTAGTATTGATTTAATTACCTTTTTTAGAACTAATAATTCTGTTATGATTTTCACAAAAAACAATTACCAAATAGTGTCAAAATTGACATAAAATAGTTTTTAAAACAAATATTATATTATTAATTTTTATTTTATTCCTAAAAATATGAGGTTTGAAAAAAATGACTTATATAAGGGTATATATATTAATAATAAACATATTGGGGTTAGTTTGGCTTCTTATAGTAATTTTATTAACCTTATAGTGTAAGAAAACAAGAAGACACGGTAAAAGAAAAATTATTTAACATAAAGATAAATCTAAATGATAATGTTAAAATAGAAATCTAAACTTGTCTAAATTCTATTGTATGAGAATATTTCGACCCATCCCCACATTAGCTTCGAAATAACTCAATTTGTAGCTATTAAAAACCGAATATGACTTTATAATAAAATAATATTTTTAGTTATTCCAAAGGTTCCCCTCTCCTCCCTTATAAAAGGGCACCTCCTCCCTCTCTTCCTCACACCACATTGAGCCTTCATGTTCGCCCAAACCCTACCAAATTCTCTTCTACACTTCCCAAGAAACATCCTAGAGGTCCTGGTCTTCTTCAAAGTCCAATTTTAGTGCCCTAAGAGGAGGTCTCAAAGAGGCGTTTCAAAGAAGAGGTAATGTCCGTTACCAATTCTTCCAATTTTATTTCTTCTTCCACTTCTTCTTCTTTAGTTGTTTCATTATGAAGTAATAACATCAGTATCACTCATATACTGATATGTTATTATAATTATGAAACAACAACATTTCACCTTCTATCCATCCTTTGGAAAACTAAATTATTGCGCGTGCGTACGTACAGAATACCGTCTCCACGCCGTGGTGTGATCTATTTTCCACCACCACCTTACTTAGATGGGTATAATGGTGTAAATAAAAACTATATATGATTATTGTAAATTGATATTGATTCTTAAATAGTATACATACACTCCAATACAATTCCACGATCATGGGAACAATTTCAACGCTCGTGCGTACGTACGGAATACTGTCTCCACGATGTGATGTGACTCGTTCTACATGATTTTCATTGCATAATGATTACATAAATGAATTGAGTAAATAAATATGATATATATTACACTAATACTATTCTGTAAATGAGATATATATAAACTAAAAAGAAGAATAAGAATTTATTCAATAAAACATGCATATGAACAAAAAGTAATAAACACACGAATAACAAGTAGGAATGAAATATTACTAATAATAAGCTAATAATATGACCATATATGATATCATAACAGTGAGTATGATTCTGGAATAAGTAAATGTCATTATTTATATCATTATACAGGTGTTTCGGACACTTACGATGCAAATCGGACCTAATGTAGGGGAAATATTACAATCTCATTTTTATCCGAGATAGTTTATACTTTGGAATTTACTTGGGTGTATTTTATCATCCACATCCATGTTTCCTCAATATGTAATATTATTTCCATCCACCTATAATTTTTTAAATCCAATTTTACCCTTCAGTGAGTTTTTATTAAAATATATGAAAAGAATCTTTTGTCATTTTTCATAGGAGGTACTTTTTGACTTTTCCGACAAAAGTACGAGAAGAATGTTATTTTAACTTATACTAAATGAACGGATTTTTAAAACATTATTTCCAAGAAACATCCTTTACAAATTTTAATGTTTATTTTTAATCATATTATTTTAGTTTAGGATTGTATGACATATTAAGAAAGGAAAAGTGTTTTTGAAGTAGAAAGGATATTTTCCTCAAGAATGGAGTTCAAGTGTTTTATCAAAATTATTAACCATCTAAGATAATAAAGGGTTCTGTTTCTATTCCGATTATTACATTGATTTGATTATGTTGTGATGTAATTATTTATATGAATTCCTTTATCTTATATCTATTGTTGTATGATGTCACGATGTTTAAGACTCCCATTTTTATTACATGGGTTATGCTATGATGTATGGTTTATGATTTTGTGGAACACATAAGAATGGTATCATTTTGAGATGGGAGGGACCTATATATCCCTCCAATGCATTGGGTAAAGATTTTATATCTCATGAGATAGACATGGCTGGAACGGCAGGTTAATCCAGTTCAGTGAAACAGGACTAAAACGAGGAATGAACTCGGTTCAAAAATGTACTTTGTCCACTAAGATAGTCTTGGAAATGAGTCTTGACTAATAAGGAATGATTATATATTTTTATGTGCGTATTCCACAAAGATTCATGTTTTATATAATGATTATTGGGATTACATTTCACTACTATGATTTATCCCATGTTATGATATTATGATCTCTTTTGCAGGTTAAGATTTCCAAAATGTTAGGTTCTTATGAATATGATGTGATTGATATTTCTTTTGTTTACCCTTACTGAGCATTTGAGCTCACCCTTTTATGTTTTCTTTTCCCCAGGATATAAAGAAAGGTTTTAGGTAAGAAAAAAAAGGGAAGATCTTTATGGGAGATGTTGAAGATCATTCACCACGATTAGATGATTATATTCTGAGTTTCAAAGACACTAAACTATTATGGTCCTTGTGTGTGTGTTTTTGTTATGTACTAAGTATTCTGAAAGAGTAATGTAATGTCCATGTACATCAATCTTCGGGTCTCTACAGCTAGTATCAGACGAAAGGTTTAATCAACCATTGAAAACTAAGATGCGAAAATGTTAGTGATATCCCTAATGATATTTCTAAGGTATGTTTAGGGATGTCTCTAAAGATAAGTATACGTGTAGGTTATAGTCCAAGAATTGTGCTAACGGTCTTAGAATTAAACCTAAGATGTTCGATATTGAAGGTACTCCCCCTTTATTATGTTGTTTTCCCTAGCGTGATTTTTTCCTCTCACACTATTTTTTTTGGGTTTTAGACGATGGCTTGAACCTGAAGGAACCATGTTGATCAATGAAATGATTGTCCTCCTGAACAAACAAATGTTATGGGAGATGGAGTGAAAAATCTTATTGTTATACTTACACAAGCTATGAATCATTCTGGACTTCCAAATGAGCAGATAAAGGAACAATAGTCTATTGAGTCCTTCATGAGGAAACGTCCATCTTCTTTAAGTGGGTCTTCTGATCCACTTGTTGCTGAACAATTGATCAGTACCACTGAAAAGATATTTTCAGTTTTTCAATGTTCTGAACATTATAAAGTCATCTTAGTAGTATATCGTTTGGAAGATGAATCTGATCAATGGTGGAATCTTATCAAAAATACGAGGCCAAGAGATGAAATTGAGTCCATGGAATGGGTTGATTTCCAGAACTTATTTTTCAATAAGTACTTCCCTTGTATTCTTCGAACAAAGATAGAGAAGGAGTTTCCTGAACAAAAGAAAAAGGATGATGAATCTGTTGGTATATACAAAGTGAATTTTACAAGGCTTGCAAGGTATGCATCTGGATTTATCATCCAACCTAAAAGTAATGTTGATCGATTCTTCAGTGCCATAAAACAAAATCTTTGAAGGGCATTAGTTATAATAGACTTTAGTAGCTATGAAGAAATTCTGCGCTGTTCTATTAAGATCGAAATGGAAGTTGGTGTCACATATCCATATCATGGTTTTGAAAAGAAACGAAAGATGGAGTTCAAGGAGAAATCTCAGAATAATGGTGAAAAGAATATGAATGTTTCCTTATGCTCAAAGAGTGGAAAGAAGCGTGGTGGAGATTGTATTAAAGGGACTATAAATGTTTTAAGTGTGGAAAAGAAGGTCATCGAGCAGCTGAGAGTTAAAGTAATGGAAAAAGGGTTGCTAATGGTGTGAATAAAGAAAAGATTGCAGAGAACGCACCAACAACACTTCAATGCTTCAAGTGCAAGAAAATGGGGCATTATGCTAATCAATGCCCTAGTACAAGGGTTAATGATGATCGACAAGAGAAAACACTTAAGGAAAAGGAAAATGGGAAGCCACATGCGATCACTATTGATGATGTTGAATATGACAACGATGTGGTGGAATGTTTAAGTGTTTTTGTAATGGGATTCCAAAATAATGTTGTATATAATATCGTGGAATATTGGAATATTTATATATTGGTCTATTGTGGTTTTCAATAATTTTTTGGTACCATTAACCATAGAATGTGATTGAGATATTTTTGGTAAACAGATGATATGCGCATAAGGAAGTGATAAGATGATAATGAGATGTTTGATTGTATTCATGAGAACATGATTTATATATGGACTAAGTGATATCATGGTTTGAGTATAAAGAATTTTAAGGATTTTGGTTTGTGGGATGTGTTAACTTTTAACTGCATTCATGTTTTAACTATGGTTCAATGGGTATTCATTATTCAAGAGAATACATGATTAAGGTATTCACATGTTTTTAATTTGACCAAAAAGATATATCATATGATATATTGGGGATAAATGATGGCATTCACGTGATTGTTATGTGAAATTTCAAATAATCATTTTCTTTATACTATGAGCTTGGACTGAAGTATTTTAGATAATCCTAAAGATTGGAATGAATTATGTTGGACATAAGTTAGAATTGTTTAAGGATAGAATTTTTTTTCGATGTTATTGATGGGATGTTATTGTAATATAGTTTCAGAAAAAGGACAACCTGCAGGATGGGCGAAAACCCATCACGTTGGACAAGGCTGTGGGAATCGAACCCACAACCGAAGTGCGACTGGCCTTTATCACATTCCACTAGCCTACAATAAGTCCCTGGTTAGTAGAAACTAGTTTTATTTTATTAATCGGTATGATATATGAAGTATAAGATCATTTTTGAAATCATATACGATTAACCACACCATAGATGGACTTATGTATATTTGTTAACTTTTGCTAAACATTTGTTTGAAATAGATAGAATGACCCATCATTCTATCAAATGATCTGTTAACACTTCACGAATAACAAATTCAACATTATTTCTTTAAGAGATGAAGTGGTAATTGTTAAATGCACAAACAACAGTGAGATTGTACCAAAATAAACTAAGTATTTATTCTAATTCAAATTCTTCAACTTTAGGGAAATGATCTTGAAAACCAAAAATGTTGTCCCAGTGCCCTTATATCTGATGAATCAGATGGCACCCTAGATCATCAAAAATTTATGGCTTTGTGATTTTTGGATTCTTCATAGACAGGTTCTCTACCACTCCGCATCAGAACATGATGGTTAGATTTCTCTTCCTTATCCATATTTTCACCTATGTTCTCCTATGTGGAAACCCAGTGACTAGTTAATTTGGGTAACCTTTATGTTTCATACTTTAGTTTTTAAAGTTTGGTTTTGGTATTACTTTTTACGTTGTGGGTTTCTATTAAAGAAACATTCAAGTAGTAAACCATTTATAACCCCGATGAATTTCGAGGGAGAAATTAATTTTAAGGGGGTAGAATGTAACACCCTGAGATTTTATAAAAAAAATTATTTTTAATTTTATTTTTGTAATGTTTTGTATCCTACAACAAAAGTACCTTGCACAACACAAAACCCTAACTTTGCTGCATTACATGCAATCGCGACCTTCCTCGATAGCGTGTGTTGTACGCAATACCGAGTTTCACTAAACAACGATATGCTATTAAAATATTCTTAAAACTAATCGTTATGAATTGTAATAACCACTTTTTGAAATTTTGTAAATTTTATCACTCAAAGTGGAATTCATTTTTGGATTCAGAATATCGAAATTAGCCTAGGGTGAAATTTTAGTATTTTTCTGAAAACATTCAATTTTTGATGAATAGTGAAAACACTAGGTTACTATTTAAAAACCTACTTTTTATTTAAATAATTATTTTTTCTATTTAAATTCATTTTAGGTCAAAATTGACACATAATAACTATATATGTTCAATGTAATTCATTAGAGTCATTTCATAATAATTTTAGATATATAAAAATTTTAATGAATTTTTGTCCATCTTTTACCCACCACCTAGGAGAATTTGAAAATTTAGATAAAATTAAATTTTACCGCTTGTGTGAATTGAATTTCAAAAATCCAAGAGACATGGTTGATGTTATTAAGTAAAATTTGGTTCAATGAGATGAAAATAATTTTTAGTGAATAGTAACTTTTTACTTTTTTTACCACAGTTAAAAGTAAATA
The DNA here is from genome assembly GCA_963277665.1 of Viscum album. Classification (NCBI taxonomy): domain Eukaryota; kingdom Viridiplantae; phylum Streptophyta; class Magnoliopsida; order Santalales; family Viscaceae; genus Viscum; species Viscum album. The sequence goes on from OY728145.1 coordinate 1,497,644,878, forward strand.
GTGTAATTAAGGGTAAAAATGATATTATTATTACCCTAACACATGTCCTAATTCTATTGGATAAGTGTAATTCGACAATAAACAACATTAGGAATAAAATATGACCATTTAGGCCCATTTGGATAATATTAGGACATTTAATATTAATTTATTCAAAGAAGGGTTAAAATAGTTAAAATCAAAGTTTAATAAGTAAATCATTTTTAATATAGGGTAAAACATAAGATAAATTCACTATAAATATTAATTAGAAAGATAAAAATATTTCCTACATAATGGTATTTTATTTATAATTTGTAGTAATTAAATAATTTAATTATGATAGAATGATTATGCAGTAATTATCTTATTAATGAAATATTGACATAATTGATGTTATAAATACACAAATAAATGTATTTTGAGACTTTTTATGAATTAAAATAATTTTAATTGTTAATATGACATATTATTATTGATTTAATTAACTTTTTTCAAACTAATCTTTCTGTTATGATTTTCAAAAAAATCAATTACCAAATAGTGTCAAAATTGACATAAATTTGTTTTTACACACATATTATATTATTAATTTTTATTTTATTCCTAAAAATCTCAAGTTCCGCCAAATGACTTAGATAAGGTTTTATATATTAATAATAAACAAATTGGTTTTTTTTCTTCTTATTGTAAGTTTATTAACCTTATAGTGTATGAAAACATGAAGACACGGTAAAAGAAAAATTATTTAACATAATGTTAAATCTAAATGATAAGGTTATAATAGAAACCTAAAATTATATAAATTCTATTGTATTAGATTATTTCAACCCATCCCCACCTAAGCTTCTAAATAACTCAATTTGGAGCTATTAAAAACTGAATATGACTTTATAATAAAATATTATTTTTAGTTATTCCAAAGGCGCCCCTATCCTCCGTTATAAAAGGGAACTTACTCCCTCTCTTCCTCACACCACTTTGAGCCTTCAAGCTCGGCCAACCCCTACCAAATTATCTTCTCAACTTCCCTAGAAACCTCCTAGAGGTCATGTTCATCTTCAAAGACCAATTTTAGTGCCCTAAGAGGAGTTCTCAAAGAGGCGCTTCAAAGAAGAGGTAATGTCCGTTACCAATTCTTTAAACTTTATTTCTTCTTCCACTTCTTCTTCTTTAGTTGTTTAATTATTAAGTAATAACATCAGTATCACTGATATACAAATATGTTATTATAAGTATGAAACAACACCATTTCACCTTCTATCCATCCTACAGAAAACGAAATCACCGCGTGTGCGTATGTACGGAATACTGTCTCCACGCCGTGGTGTAATCTATTTTCCACCACCATCATACTTGAATGGGTATAATGGTGTAAATAATAACTATATATGATTATAGTAAAGTGATATTGATTCTGAAATAATATACATACACTCTAATACAATTACACGATCATGGGAACGATATAATCACTCGTGCTTACGTACGGAATACCATCTCCATTATGTGATGTGACTCGTTCTACATGATTTTCATTACATAATGATTACATAAATGAATTGAGTGAATAAATATGATATATATTACAATAATACCATTCTTGAAATGAGGTATCTATAACCTAAAAAGAATAATAAGAATTTATTCGATAAAACACGCATAAGAAAAAAAAGTAATAAACCCCCGAATAACAAGTAGCAATGATATATTACTAATAATAAGCTAAGAATATAACCATATATGATATCATAACAATGAGTAATATTTTGGAATAAGTCAATGACTTTACTTAAATCATTATACAGGAGGATCAGACACTTTCAAAGCAAATTGGACCTAAGGTAAGTGAAATATCACAATCTTATTTTTATCCGAGATTGTTTATAATTTGGAATTTACTAGGGTATATTTTATCATCCACATCCATGTTTCCTCAATATGTAATATTATTTCCATCCACCTACAATTGTTTAAATCCAATTCTACCCTTCGGTGAGTTTTTAGTAAAAGATATGAAAGGAATATTTTGTCATTTTTCGTATAAGGTACTTTTTGACTTTTCTGACCAAAGTACAAGAAGTGTGTTTTTTTATCTTATACGGAAAGAATGGATTTTTAAAACATTATTTCCAAGAATCTTAATTTACAAGTTTTCAATTTTATTTTTAATCAAGTTCTTTTATTTTAGGATTGTATGACATTTTAAGAATGGAAAAGTGTTTTTGAAGTAGAAAGGATATTTTCCTCAAGAATGGGGTTCAAGTGTTTTATAAAAATTATTTTCCATCTAAGATAATAAAGGGTTCTGTTTCTATTCCTATTATTACATCGATTTGATTATGTTTTGATGGAATTATTTTTATGAATTCCTTTATCTTTTATGAATTGTTTTATGATGTCACGATGTTTAAGAATCCCATTTTTATTACATGGGTTATGCTATGATGTATGGTTTATGATTTTGTGGTACACATAAGAATGGAATAATTATGATATGGGTGGGACCTATATCTCCCTCCAATGCATTGGGTAAATATTTTATATCTCATGAGATAGACATGGCTGGAACGACAGGTTAAACCGGCTCAGTGAAACAGGACTGAAACAAGGAATGAACTCGGTTCAGAAATGGACTTTGTCCACTAAGATAGTCTTGGCAATGAGTCTTTACTAATAAGAAATTATTCTCTCTGATTATTTGTGTATGCCACAATGATTCATGCTTTTTGTTTTTGAATATTGGGATTACATATCACTACTATGATTTATCCCATGTTATGATATTATGATCTCTTTTGCAGGTTATGATTTCCAAATTGGTATGTTCTTATGAATATGATGTGATTTATATTTCTTTTTCTTACCCTTACTGAGCAATTGAGCTCACCCTTTTATGTTTTCTTTTCCCCAGGATATAATGAAAGGTTTTAGGTAAGAAAAAAATGGAAGATCTTTATGGGAGATGTTGAAGATCTTTCACCACGATTAGAAGATTATATTCCGATTTTCCAAATACACTAAACTATTATGGTCCTTGTGTGTGTGTTTTTGTTATGTACAAAGTATTCTGCAAAAGTAATGTAATGTCCATGTACGTAAAGCTTTGGTTATCTACAATATTATCTTCTGATAACTTGTTATTTCCCAAAAAATCATCTCAAACCTGTTCACCCATCTCTAACATCATAAAATTAATTATAAAACTGTCTCCAAACAACTCATTATCATTGAAGGAGTACCGCATATCATGATGTAGTGGAAATAATATCTCCCTTAAAAATATCATTTCAAACCACCATGTTTTTTTTGAAACATCTATACATATTTAATGTCCCACCTCTAAATATTATCATTCTATGCCTAATGGAATTCTCAGTTGTTCAAATTCTCTTTAATTCTATTTTCGTTTCATTCAAACCATTTGAAAATTAAATTTAAATGGTTCTAAATACGATATTTTTAAATTTTAAACATAATTAAATAGTTATTTATAAATTATATGGGCCCAAATTATTTAAATATATTTGTTTATAATGACGTATGTTTTTATGGAATATTCTTTCTGAGGATACATCTGTGTAATATTTATGAATATAGTATTTTATAAAACATATTTTTTACAAAATAATAAAATGTTACATTTTATATCAATGTAAACTATTAAAATGAAATAAAAAATATATCCAATAAAACTAATAATAACACAGTGTATCATCAAATATAAAAATATAATTACTAGAATGGGATATTATGGTCCACATTGTCCATTTGAAATAAGAACAATAAAAAACTATAAAATAAATAATTAATATATTAGTATAATAATATTAGTTTTAAAATATAATAATATAACATGAAAAGAAATTAAATAAAAATATGAGTGAATGAAGAATGAGTAATTTTTATAAATTAAAAAATCTATTTTAATATTAAAAAAATTTCTTTTGGAATTGAAAATGATCCATTAAGAATAGTAAACCAAAGGACATGAATATTTTTATTGGCATTGGAGTTTTAAAAAATATTTTGGTTTCATATGTAATAATATAATAAACAAATTATTCAATAATATGTTTAAATAATATTTTTAAATAGGATTAAGTAAATATTGAACAAACTGAAACCATCATTTTATTTAGTTAAAAGAAGTATGTTTTCTTATAGAAATATACCTTTATTATAAAATTATAATTATAAAATAGTTTTTTATTTTAATAAAATTGTATTTCATTGAAATATTTATTTTTAAATAAATAATAATATTGTTTTTAATATCATGTATAAATATTTAAGGGATTCAAAATTTTAAATATTCAAAAATATTTTTATTTTTATATAAATAAAAGAGATATTTTATATAAAAATTTAACAAATATTGGATTTTTTAATAAAATTGATTTCATAATTTAATATTACAATTAGATGTTAATAAATGGGTGAAATTTAATATATTTTGGAAAAAAATATTGAAATGATAAAAAGTTTAAAATATGGTAAATAAGAATATATATATATATATATGAATTACTCAACTCAACAAATGTATTTATATTTGACAAATTTTGGATTAAACCATCTTATTATATAACAATTACATATAATGGGACATTATTAGTGGTGATGGTTTGGGATAGTGGACCATTTAAGATAGATAAGAATTAAATATTTCTATGATATTCTAATTATCATGAACCTTACAACAATGTTTAATCCTACTAGTCCATCAATTTGAGAAGATAGATAATGACCCCCATAGTCCTACACCCTGACGACCTCGGGTTAAGGACTAGCACAAAGGGAACAACAAACACAAAGATGGGATCTGTTACCCTCTATGAGAAAATATTCTAAAGAGAAAGACAAGATAGACCCCAACCACATTCTTCTTAGAGTAAAATATTATACCAATACAAAGTACCCAAATGTAATTTCATGCAAAACTAATGCAACTAAAAAGGAAAACGACAAGTACCAAATAAAATTAAAATGATAGCGACCCTGAAGCCCAAAAGTATTTTATAAAATTACCATGATAGTAGTATCTGAACTGATCTTCAACCTACATAATGTAATCCAAAAAAAAGTTTGTATAATATAGGGTGAGTACAATAGTATACTCATTAGTATTTTCTCTAGATCCTCTTATTAAAAAGTAAAGAAGGCATTATAAAGCAAAGAGAACAAAAGGTGATAATAAATCTTCCCCAATACAAGTATGCTCTATTTATATCCTCACCATGGAATATATCACTATGTAACACATAATGTAGTATATAATATTATATATAATATTGATGGAACACCTCTAACAGTTATCCATTGGTTTACCTCTTTTCCCCGATGTTGTAGGTCCTGAGAATCTCTCTCTAAAGAGGTTATCTTGCAGATTCCTTGGCAATGCACCACCACATGTACCTTTTGGAAATAACCACCAAAACCATATAACAAAGTGTAGCCAGTTATTTTACAAGATCTATTATTCCTCACATTGACTGTATCAAACATCAAGTATTATACCTCAAGCCATTACATCACACACACCGAGTAAGGATCCCCAAGCCATCATATCCTATACATGTTACACCAACACCAGTCCATATGAAACTATATCCAGAATATATGTGCATAAAATATCCACAATCCATTAAATCCCTCAACAAACATATATGAATAAAAATCATCATCATGCATTTTAGAAGAAGTAAATTCCAAAGGAAGAGAGAGGGGATAAAGGGGGTAGCCAGTCATCCATCCTCCCATCAGGATTTTGGGGAAAATACCCCCAAAGGCTCAGAATCCCAATGGTTTCAGTTTCGCTAACCAACATGGTGAATGAGCATAAATAAATAAATAAGGTACTAAATATAATATACCACACAACCATACTATGTACATAACCTATTATTATATTCAACTATAACTGACATCTCTTGGGCTCCCAGCTGACATTTCTAACACAATATATCCTACAAGAAGACAAAAATATAAAGAGAAATATTAAGTTACATTATCAATTATCAAAAATTAAACCTGAAAAAACATTATTCAATAAAAATTAATTAACTGTCATAAATTCCACATTTCATACAATTATCAATTTAACAAAGATTCATGACATATAGTCATAACCAACCTGAGCCCATGGATCCTCATAATCAGAACCTCAACATTGCATCCTAGTAACCTCCAATCTCCATGGTTTAAACTTATTTTAATTTATTTATTAACAAAATTAAAAATTTATATATGCCCAAATTTCTAGGTATTCTAAGAAACATCCAATGCTACCAAATAGAAGGGTCTTTACCTGGGGAGTAGGTGAACAACCCATCAATTAATTACACCTATTATTGAATCATATACCCATCCATGATTGATAATATTTACACGGAAATAACATGTCATTCCCAATGCATATCTTTCTCTATTGGATGGAGGGTACGCCCGGCCAGCTGCCTCAATATGTGGGATAGTAATTAGGGTAAAAAACAATAGATTCATCCACCACCCACTTTCATCTCAATAGATAAGACCATATTCATCCTATTTCATCTTATTTGGTTTCCTCTTGGTCTCTAACATGAATAAACCAATGCATCTCGACAATGTGGTCATTAACTACTACCAAAAAAACATGACCTCACTGCCCCACATACCACAACAACCCCCCAATCCTAGATATACCAGGATCACATCACATCCGGGCCTCCCTACCCCCAAAAACATAATGTATATTATCCAAAGAAAATCCTAAAAACTAGGAAACACATATAAATAGGAACTCACACCTAAAAAAATATTTCCATAAATCACACAAAAAAACACTCATAACACCAAAGCGCAACGGACCTGACCTTTTCAAGAAAGCAGGAAACTTTAGCCATAAACATCATTATATTTTACATACAAGAGGATATTATTGGAATATTATTAAATGATTCATTATTCAAATGTTAAAATGATGGGAAACCAAAAGAACAACAAATCACAATCTATCACCTAATAAAATACAAATTTAGTTTAACATGTCTTTAATCCTTTATCAAAAACAATAAAAAAACTACATGATCATCATCCAAATTAATTAATCATTCACAGTCACATTAATTTGGTTAAAATCAAATTATAATAATAAAAACCAAATTATTAAAAAAGCAACTTTATATTTTATCCATTTTATATATCAATTAATTATAGGTTTATGTTAATTACCTATTTTAATCAAGAACATGATAATAAAATCAATTATAGATATGGCACTATTTAAAGAATTAGGAGGAAAACTATTATCAGGGTACAAAGCAAAAAAATCACTACAAGATTGATACCAAATATTTAATCAGGTTCATATATTTAATTTGTTTATTTTCATTGTAATCCATGGGGATAAATCATGACAACTCCACCACTAAATGAAAAATATTTAGAAGCATCAAATCCCCTATCTGAAAGGGTCATTGATATTATTCATATTATAATGGATCAAAGCATCAAATTATGATCACCTCTATAGCAATAAATGCATCCACCTATGTATTATATCACAAAACCTCACCAACCTAAAACTAATAAAAATCCATTCAAAACATGGAAATTACAGACTATCACATGGAAAAGTGAAATGTGAAGAAATTAATCGACAAAAAAATTAAGAATAATGGTATATAATACCATATATTGAAGACTAATGTCTATAGATCGATGAATGGAGATAGGGATCTATCTGAGATGATGGAATCCATAAAATACTGAAGTGTGTGTCATCGGGTCACCTGGGGTTATGGGAGAGTGGTTTCAACCGTATTTTTTGACAACAAATGATTGGGTGGGAAACACAAAAAACATATAGTTTTGGGTTAGTATTTGATATGTTACATCTATACACTTCGTGTAATACCGCAAGGTCATGTTAGGCCAAAAAATGCCTCTCCTTAATTATTTATTTTATTTTTCAAACCATGAAACATTTCATGCTATGAATACCACTTTCAATCTATTAAGTAACTCATGAAATATGTTATCATGTTGTGTAATGTGGTTAAATGAAATGTAATACCCCCTTTCAAGCTATTATATAACTGATCTTCTCTCAACTTCTTCTCTACCACCTATGAGCACATTGATCTTGAAAAAAAGGGTTGATCCCCATAGATTTAGACCCTTACATCGGATACCATTCAAAACATTCACATCCTTGTGTATCCAAAACCAACCAAGAGAGGAAAATGAATAGAGTCATCCGAATAGACCCCTCATGAGATACCTCTCGAGGCTCTCGATGCAATAGGAAATCAACTGATTCACTAGTGAAACAAGAAAAAAAATGAAAAAACCATATTTATCACCTAAAAAATATGTAGGGGAGATACCTTTAAAAAGAGAGTAATATAAAACCAGAAATAATATAAATACATCTCATAAACTCAATGGTTCTATAACCCTAAAATGAAAAACGTTACAAGAGAAAAGGTAAACATACAATAGATCAGGTTATTGAGGAATTATTTTTGACTCACATTCCCAAGTACTCCCCTACATGCCAGAGTGGCACCAAGAGACACAACCCAAGGAGATATCATGCTTATTCACTAGCCTAAACATGGGACTCGAGATCTATACAATATTTTCCTTGATGTTCACATCATCGCCAACATCGATCTCATCCCAATTCATGATGTGAGAGTCATAATGAAGATATCAACAGAGCTGAAACACATGAAAAACAAAACGGATATGTATTATCTTTAGGTGGAGCACTATCCAGTACACCTTGTCTCCAATGCAAGCTGACACCTTGAATGGCCCAAAAAACTAGGGGGAAGACATACTCCCATGACCAAAAAGTTTCTTTCCAAGATGGGGATCCACTTTCAGAAATAAGTTATTACCAATGTAAAATTATAGAGGTGTCATCATAAAATATAGATAGTAATTCTGATGATATTGCACTGCCTTCATCCTCTTATGAATCACCTAATCCATATCTTTTGTATTCTATATTAGTTCTAGTCTGAGAATTGCTGACCCTCTGAAAATAGTCCTGCACAATAGAGAATAGAAAATTTTTCCATACAAGGAATCAAGCGACGCCATACCGATGGTGGAGTGAATATTATTTATGTAACTAAACAATACAAAGGGTAAATACCTCATCTAGAAACCTCCAAAATTCAAGACACCACAACTTAACATTCATTCAAGTTTCATGATTTTGCGCTTTGCCTGACCATCTTTATATTGATGAAAAGTAGTGCTAAGAAATAGTTGAGTACCAAAAGCTTGGTGGATACCCTTTACACACTAGATTTAAAAATAGGATCTCTAATGGAAATGATCCTCTTCAGTAATCCATGGATTCCTGCCACCACCTCCAGATATGTCCTCAAAAAACCTCCAATGAGCTCGACTCCTTGATCGCTATAAAGTGGGTAGAATTTTTCAAGCTATTCATCACTACCCGTATAGTGTCATAGCTTCCCCTAGATCAAGGTAAACCCGTAAAAATTTCCATAGATATTTCATCCCATTTATAGTAAGGAAAATATAATTGTTGAATAAAACTATCAATAACACTATCCTCGAACATGCCCTTATGGATGACCAAACATCGCAAAAACAACTCTGTATGTTTATGCTTCAACCCAAGAACCTATAAGTGACTCCTCAAAGATCAATATAACTTATTCAAGGTAGGATGTACCACTAAGGTAAATCTATAAACACTCTATAAACCATCTCATGTAATTCCAAATGAATTAAACTTCTTCCCGGAAACTACACATGGTTTTTTTCATCCATAGTCCAAACATTGGGTGCCTCACCATAAAAAACATGGTCTCTCAAAAACATTACCTCAAGATCCCTCATCATGGACCCTTCCACCTGCTACCCCGATGATGAATTCAACACCATCTGAAAAAGAAAACATCTTCCCTAATCTTCTCCCATGTCCATATTTTATATTAGGAGTTCTTTTGTCACCCTGAAAAAATTTCCAAATTCACATACTACATCACTATGCGACTGAATACTCAATGCATTTTCCACAACATTCACTATTCTAGGGGTATATGGAATTTCAATTTCCTAATCCTGTATGTTCTATATCCATTAACATTGTCAAAAGATTATTTAATGATGGAAGAAAATGTACCTCTGGATCTTATGATCGATGAAGACCAAAAACACAATGTCCAATATGGAAATGTATCCATAACATCAGGGAAACCACTACTCCCACCAACATGAGATCGTGGGTGGAATAATTATTCTCATGGGGGTGAAACTAAAGATACACAAAAGAAAAAATTGATCTCTACTACATCAGAACACAACCTAACCCCAGACATAAAGAATAATATAAAACCAAAAATTGAACTCCTTTTGATGGAAGACAAAAAAATCAGATCACACTCTAACTTACCCTTTAAATACATGAATATTTCCTGAAAATAGTATATCCACTTTTATTCTTGATCCATTATGGTGAACATTTTTAGAGAAAGTAAAACATGAGATATATCAGCTACAAACCTCATATAATAGCCTTAAAGAATGAGGAAACTTCACATATCTACCATTTTCATAGGGGATGCCCATGAAACCACTGATTCTATCTTTAACAGATCTATATCTACTCCCTAATGGTATACAACATGCTGGAAGGAACATACTTCTGGATCCCACAACACACTATACTAAATATTTCTTAATAGGTACTACTAATAAATAATTCCTAAATTAAAACTCAAATGCTCTACATTATCCTCATCAGACATGGAGTACATTAGGATATCATCTATGAAAACCACAAATAACATATCCAGGAAAACATGAAACACAGTGTTCATTAACACTATGAATACAACTGGAGGATTCTTCACAATTAATGGTATCACAATGAACTTGTAATACCCATGGGGATAATAGAATGTTGTCTTTGAGATATCCTCATCCCAAACTTGCATCTAATGATATAATGACCACATATCGATCTTTAAGAACAAATATTCACCATTAAATTAATCAAATTATTCATCAAATATGTGTAAAATAATAGTGTTTTTTCACTATCACACAATTTAAGTGTTGATAATTGATATGAAATTGCAAACTACCATCAACTATCTTCACAAAAGAAACATGTCCAACCCATGGTGACACACATGGTCAAACAGAAGATCACAAAAATGGACCTTTAAGAGGTATATGAATATCTCACAACTTATATCAAACCACCAAATAAAAAATACATTGATATAGGAGACACACCTAGTTGTAGCTAGATACCGAACTCGATCTCCAGTCAAGGGGCTAACACTACAAGATATTCTAGAAAGACATCAATGAACTCTTCTACGACACTATGACATGAAAAATATTGATCCCCTAATGAACCCATCATTAGCTCATATATCATGAATTACAAGGATGGAACATGATTTTATCTCTAATAAGGGTCTCGTTCACCAACAAACACCACTAACTCTCTATCAACATCGATGAACAGTAACTAAATTCATAAGCAATCCTTGATAGCCTACACCAAATAAAACCAATTCATGATAAGGATGAAATCATATGATTTTATTCATAATCATAATAAATATCCCATAAATAAGTGCTTCCCAAAAACTATATCAGAATCTCAATTGGCTTTAAACAATTCATCTTGACCTCTATCATCCGTAGTCAATGCCAAGGGAATTGGAAGTATATCTACCTCGTGACCCATGGAATGGAAAAGGGAGGGTGATATGAAGGAGTATATCACTACTAAATCAAACAAGGAATGATATTTATTCTTCTTATCTTTGATAATGGGGATAATTCAAGGGATATTTTTTCCATTTCTCATCTACACTCTACTGATCTATAACTGGTTCAACCTGCTACTTCTGCCTCTCAGCTGGAATTTCCTCAATGGAAAAACCTTGAGCATAACACCTTGCACACACTGATTTATTAGGATGTTCTAGAACTGTAAATACTGATGAATTTTTCATACATAATAAAAGCGGAACATTATCCCCTTGCATAATTCTGATAACCACCGCCCCAAATAAATGAGATGTACATGGATGGGATGTACCCCGATAGGAACAAGAAGCCTTCTTCCCAAAAAACCATGAATCCCATAGCATATATATGCATCGCGAGGAATCATTGTGATTCCCTTACCATGATGATCCAGTTCTATTTCACATCTTATCAGTAACCTATTCTCTTTCAAACACCTCGAGATATGTAGTCAGCAAAAACTTGGTGACCTAACATTGGATCTCCAGATACAAAGCCTCCTGGAAATTCCATGCCTTGTCCACTTCATCTGAAAACTTTTCGGACGCATTTCATTGATGTTTCTTGAAATGGATCTCAAACTCTCAAACATTGGATATCAATTGTTGTTGGGTAAGTATCTCATGGTTACTGACCACCATCGTAGTTGATGAAAGAAACTTTTCTCTAAACTACTATCATAAATTCTCCCACAAGACTACCAAATCATCGAGATCCCCAAGGAACAAGAACCACCACATCCTCAATTCCCCACAAAAATAACCATAACCAACAATATGTAGTGCTCTTTCCAAGGAAAAATTGAAATGAGGTTATCTCAAGATTCTCTAACCATTCTTCCAAGAATTCATCTAAAATCAAGCCCTCATATTCTAGTAGAATCTGGCACTGAAACTCTTGATGTATCATCCTCCATGTTACATGGTCATCAAACTCTACTCTGTGGTGAGCTACTAGTGTAGAATTCTATATATCTTCCATGTGAACCTGATGATGATGTTGACCTAGAGCCATACCTATAAAAGGAAAAATAGGTAGAGATTAGAAAAAAAGAATATGGAAGATGTCAACATTAATAAATTATTTTCATTTATTCTTTTTAGGATAACTAATCCCACAGTCAACCCCTTCAAAAATAGGTGAAATGAATTATTATGTATGATCCTTTCCAACATTATACTCTATAACAAGTTTCACTTAATTTAGAAGCCACTATAAACATAAATTTGCATTCATCAGATCACAAGTGTCCCTAAATCCCCATGTCTCAGCCAGTCTCCAGTGTTTACATCACTTGTTGAACATGTATAACAATATTTACCTAACAAACCATGAATCCTTCCTTGTGAATAAACTCTAAACTACATCATATCCCTCAACTATACCTTTGATACCACTCTTTCTTGAAAAACCCCCTCAATGTGTACCCCTTCTCGCCTGGAAATTTGTGAAGATAAAAAATGACACACAAGTCCCACCAACAGTTGGTCCCAGGTTGGAGACTATCACAAATGGTACATCAAACACACTAATAAGAGGCATTAACCTATAAAATAAAACATCTGGAAGTGGGAGATAATATGGACACCAACCTACTCCTTATTAGAATACAATATAAAATAAATACCAAGTACACATATGTAATGTCATAAAAAATTAAAGAAAATAAAATGGGAAACAACAAGTACAAAAATAATTTAAAACTTCTACAACCCCAAAGCCCAAATAGCTCATATAAGACCCCCAATCTAGTAGTAACCAACCTATTCTATAAATTTTCCATCTGACATGGAAAAAAATTTATATAATGTTTGGTGAGTATAATAATATACTCTATAGGATCCTCCCCAGAGACTCTCTTCCAAAAGAAAAAAAATCATACTAAATCATAGTGAACAAAAGGTGAATCTAACTCATCAACTAAACATGTATACTATGTTCCTAGCCACACTATGTCAACTCAAATCATGTATCAAATAGAAAATATATAATATAATATAGAATATCAATGGTACCCTACTACAACTACCCTTCTGGTTTTCCACTTTTTCCGTACATATAACCTCCTGGGAATCTCCCTCAAAATAGACTTTCTTGGAGACACATATGAGAAGCACCCCCACATGCAACTCATTATTTTCACCACCATAGTCATAAAAAGAGAAGTATCCAAGTATTTTATTGGATCCACCATAGCTCGACTATCTTGTATTATACATCGGGTATTATACCTCAAGCCATTATAGCCCATATACTTAGTAATGATCCTCAAGCCATCACATCCTATACACATTACACCAATAGTAGTCTATAGGAAGCAATATACACAATTTATGTATGTAAAATTACTACAAGACATTACATGACTCTATACACATTTATTGGGAATATTAAACATCGTTCATACTATTAAAAATAAATACTAAGAAAATAGCATGAGACCAAAGGTGGTAGTCATCCATCCATCCTACCATTAGGATGTTGGGGAAAACACCCCCATGACAAAAAATCCAAGGGGTTTCAGTTCCCCAAACCAAAAAAGTGGAGTAGAGTATAGAAACACAAAATGTACAGAATAAAATATAGCATAATACAACATTATTAGTATAACCTAGTAATATATTAAACTTAAGTTGACATCTCTCGAACACCCAACTACCCTTGCTAAGAAAATATATCCTATATGTACACAAAAATTTAAATAGAAATATTCTATTACTTTATTCATTTTCATCATTCTAAATTTTTTCAATTAGATATTTAAACCATAACCAACTATCATCAATTCCAAATTTCATTCCATTAACATTTCAATAATGATTCATTCCATATTCACATAACCAAACTAATTCCATGACTCCTTAGAAATAAAACATTAGTAGTTCATTCGAGCAAACTCCGACCCCCATGGTTTAAAAAGTTATTATTTTTATAAATAATATTAAAACATTTCATATTTCTATATTTACATGTATTCTAGGAAACATACTATGCTACCAAACACAAGGGGCTCAGCATAGTGAGTATATGAACTACCCATTAAGTCTTTTACACATAAATAAAGAGAATAAACCCATCCATCCTTGAGATGATAAACATGGAATGAATGTGGAATAACCCACGTGCCGTCATCTCATTTGGAAGGAGGGTAAGAAAGAATAGCTACCTCATGAGGTGGAGAATGTAAAGAAAATAATTCATCAATTGATTTAACAAGCATATACATTCATCTCTATAGGTAAACCCAGTCCCGACGAATTCCATCATCTATGGTGCCCTCCCAAACATAGATATTCATAAACCAATGAATTTCACCACTCTTTGAATCAACTAATTCCACAAAAACCAAGGATCCAAAACCATTTAACCCAATGTTGTACATTCTCATCCTTTATACACTAAAATCCCATTCAGGCCTCCCTATCCCCATAACCTAGAAGTCTCTTATCCAGAGAACCTCAAATGCATCAGGAACTTACATAGTAATGGGATCTCAGCCATAAACATTAAATATATCCTTCACAAAAAATATCAAACAAATATGAAAACAACAATGCAATATAACCTTATAAGAATTTTGGAAACTCTTGCCCTACAAGTCATTATTCAAACTGTTTGTTCTTAATCTATCTTGAATTAACTGATTCATTTTTCATAGGTTCCAAATATGGGCAATATAATCAACATGATATCACAATCTATCACTAAGTTAAATTAAAAATTAATTTAGCATTCCTTTAATCATATATCAACAAGAATAAACATGCTTCATGTTATTCAAATGACTATATTAAACATGCATGTCGACATAAATTTTATTATCATCAAATTTTAAAAAATATTAGATTATTAGACATTCCTCATTATCTTTTTTCCAATTAATTATCAATTAATTCTAGATTTATGTTCTTTACCAATTTTAATAAAGAAACGTATAAACAAAGAAAGCATAGAAATCACACTACCTAGAAAATAAAGAGGAAAACTATTATCTCAGAAAAATGAAATCACACTGCTACATGAGGGATTTTAATTCTTTAATGTTGTTCATATGTTTAATTAGGTCAATATTTGTATGATAAATGGGGATAAAAAATTCTACTTCTAAAATTTCACATAAATAAATAGAGTAGAAAAGAATCCACAACCCTGCTCTTTGATATTTTTTTCATGATAATAAATCAATGCAATAGATCATGATCACCTCTCCTTCAAAAAATGCATCCACCTAAGTATTTCAGGAGACAAAGAGAAAACAAAACCAACCAACAACAATGAAATCTCTCTTACAAACATAGAAATCATGCTTCATCACATGGAAAAGATAAATGGGAGGAAACTGATCGAATAATCCTTAATAACTAAGGTAGATCATACCTTATATCAAATCTGTATCACTAAAAACTGAATATGAGAGTTAGGAATCATTCCATGGTGAAGTAGTCCCCAAAACACTAAAGAGTGGGTCACCAGGTTTCCTCAGGTTGAGGTAGAGCCATTACATCCTTAGGTTTTGAAAAAAAGGTCATTTGGATGGCACATAAAACATACAACATTGGTGCATTAGATGACTTGTCATCCCCTTTCATGTCATCAAATTCATCAAGGATGAGTTCCATCAAATTTTTTTTTTCCCCACTACATTATTTAATTTCTCAAACAACGTAATGTTACACACTATGATACCTCCTTCATGCTATGAAAAAACTCATAAAATAGGATGTCACATCATATAATGTAGTTACACGATGTGTAATACCCCCTTCTCAAATTATACTTAAGGAAAATTCTATAAATTTTCACATGACACATCTGAGTACTTGGGTCTTCAAAAACATGAAAACTATTGATCAACAATGATCTGGACCCCTAAAACAATGACAAAACATATAAATACAACCATACTCTACCCATTTCACATCAAATTAAAAACAAGTTTACTCCATATAAATTTACCTAAAAATATCCTCAACTATATTATTGGCATTAAATAATTTATGTTCTAACAAATTTCATATATATTAATGATTAAATATTAGTTTAAAATATTCTCATTATGATTACAATAAATGATTTATACTATTTAAAAATTTTTCTTACTAGTATTTATATTATCCTCATTATCATTAAATTTATAAAACAATTGACTTTAATATTATTTTTTATAAAATAATTCTACTCTAATAGGAATAATATCATCATATAACAAGAAAATCAATTTATCATAGTTTATAATAGTCATCCCATCATGGATGATTTTTAATGCTTCTAAGGATAAAGTTATAAAACAAATATTAATTCCTTAAATGAATGGTTTTATAAAATATATAAAGAAAAAATATATTATTTATCATATTAAATTTATTCTAAAGTGATAATTTAGTTATTAAATCACATAAATTTACATCAAATTATCATATTAATTTTACCATTCTAAAAAGACTATTGTATAATACTTCTAATAAATTATTATTTCATTCAAATGTTTAATGAACAAAATAAATTATTCCTACACAAAATTAATTCATCTATAAAAATAAAATTTTATAGATCAATGATATCCTTTAAAAAATATGTTGACATTTTCAATATATAGATTAATTTTTAGTTGATTTGATCAAACAACCTTATGTGACAAATGTGTGCTAAAATTATATTACCAATAAATGTAATATTAAAATAAATAGACATTAAAAAATAATTAAAATTACATTAAATAATTAATTTATTAAAATTAATTTTTTTATTTTTTATGTTCAGAAGATGTATGGAGTGAGTCTGAAATCATGGTAATGGATCTCCCATAAAACCCTATTTTTTGATTTTTTCCTTATCTTTATTTTCCACTCATTTTATTATTAATTATTTATATTTAAAAATTATATTTTAATTATACATGATCCTCGATTATATACCTAGTTTATCATCCCATAAATTTACAGGGATACACATGTTCTTCAGGTTCTATATTGACTCTCTTCATTAATGAATACAGAGTATGAGGGATCATTTATATTCATTACAACTTTCTATGTTGGAATATTTTAAAATATCTAATCATAAAATAATTCAAAAAGTCATATTCATTTATAAAAATTTATTCAATTATATTTATTATTTTATTGGAATCTATATACACTTATTTCTTATAATAGTTCTCACCTCATTTCTTAATGCACATTCCTAGAGGGTAATTTCAAAAAAAAAATTACCAAAACATTTCAATTGATATTTTTTAAACATGAACCCTATATTAATTTAAAATTATACTTTAATAAACTATAATGGTCTAAATAAATTAATCAAATAATTTAATGGGAGTTTTTATGATCTATCTTTTATTTTTTTCATTGAGAATAGACCGCATAACCTATTAAATATTCCTGGGCCTTCTCATGCTTATGAATCATAAATGATTTTTTTTCAACATATGTGAAACAATTACGTACAATATATGATATTATATGATGGCATGATATTATAAAACCTTTAAATATATTTTGTAATTATTCTATCTAGTCCAATATCATATATGGGTAATAAGAAATTATACTATCACATATTGTTATGTTACCATTAAAAGTTTCTATATCATATTCATATTGCTTCATTTATTATATTGTTTCAATATTCATGTGGTTACATGATAATATTATATCATACTTTTATTTAATATTTCGATGTTATTATATAAAATCATATTCTTTTATGATAACTTTTTATGTCCCTTGAATCATATTTATTACATCATGAACATGTTTATTCCCTTTTGAAGATTTAATACTCACCCATTTTGTTTTTTAAATTTGTGAACTGTGGAGAAGTATATGTTCAATGGGATTTCTAGGAATATTATAGAGATTAAAATAAGTATAATTTTATTTAAAATTATATCATTGATGTAAAATGTATCTATTTCCCTAAATATAGTAGTCATCCAAATTCATGGGTTAATAATTATTTATTTTTGTGGTAAAAATCATATAAAAATTTTTGTTTGAAACATTAGGTTCTTTTAACACGTATCAGGGATGATTCCAACAATTTCTTTATAAAATTAGATAAACTATTAGAATATAGACCATGATTTTCAATTATTTGATTCAAAAATTTCATAATTTAGAATTTACATGTCATTTAATTTTTATTACTTTTATATTCATAGTAAAACATTTTATTAATGTTTTTTTGGTAAAATATTAATCTATTATTCAATCTTTTTTAGTAAATTATATGATATATGATAAATCATATAAATAAATAATTTGATATTTTGAGTATTTACTTTCCAAATGAGATAACTATTATAATGGTTATGAGAATTGCGAACTTAATGATTGAAATTTCACACAAGAACCATGTTTAAAAAATAACATGTATATTATGGAATACCATACTTCTTACAAGTGAAAATTTTTTGTGGCTGATACATTTGGGTGTCTAAGTCCAAATATTTTTAGCGGAACAAATGTTCCCCTAATTATAGAACAAGAAAATAATTATATTAAAAATGAATTTCTTCTACACTAATTATTAGACAATGAGAATGTTATATAGGCTGTCTATCCCCTAATGGGGAATTCCATTAGTGGTGAATATGGATCAAGAATAAAAATCCACATATTCAATCTAATCAATGGAAACATTTATATTATGGAATACATCTTCCAAAAACAATCTTTATACTACAAATCATATAACAGAGAATTTGATCCATGAACTAGTGAAAAGAAAGGATTAATCACTTGGGTTATATGTATAATACATTATAATGCCAATAAATTCATACTTGATCAGTGTTACTAACCCCAAATGTAATGTTGACAACTTCATTATTATACAAATACCTAATATATAAATATCAGAATAATTTCAATTTTTTAAAAATAAAAAAAAAATATTTTTATGTTCCCATATAGCTGAGATGGATAATAGTGATTGTCAATTCTCCCACTAGGATAGAGATAGAATGTGGATAATGTTTCTTATTTATTTTCGGAGAACTAATAATGAAATATCACAGAGAGATTGTAATCCAACTGTAGAAATGTCATATGTTTTGGGATAAATATATGAGAATCCCCATGATGGTAATAAATATATTTCTAAAGCATGTAAAGACAAGGTATAGACAGAATTAATATCGATGTGATATGTGGAATATAAACAATATTATGGTCGAACAAAATTTTATGAAAAAACTCTACCAATGGCATAATGTTTCTAACAAAAGTGATATTGTAACAGTACCTGCTAGTGTAATATTCAAAGTTATGTTGATGATAAATAAAGAATACAACATCAATGTCCAATAGATGATGGACATGTTTTTTCTATGAATACTATTGATATAGATCGTATAGATGATACAATTACATTTAATTATTTTATTGATTCAATAATTATAAATTAATAATTTTTCTATTGTATAATGCACTTTTTCAAATCATTAATATTGAGTATAAATATTCAAATAAAACATCATGAAATAGAAGTAGTTATTTAATAAAAAATGATATGTTTTAAATTTGATTCATATCAACTATATAAATTTTCTTCAATTAATGTTATGGGAATACTCAAAATACTTTTTACTTTATTTAGTAGAATTAAATGATATAATACGAACATACTAGTTTTCATTATACTGAAAATTCATTTATTATCAACATATGGAAACTCACATTCCATATACAAAATCATATCATAATTATTTAAAAATTCAAAATCATTTATGGACCACTTTTAAAATGTCCATATCAGGATATATGGTTTTTTATGAGAAATCATGTATCACTAAAATTATTCCAATAATGGAGAGGAACAGTTGTGAATGAATTGAAATTTTATGAGAATATATTGATATTGTCCCGATAAATTTTATTGTACTTCTTTATTATTTAGATATTTGGTTACTAATAGAAAATATACATGAATCTCGTCCTTTATCATAGAGTCCATATAGAATGAAAACCATTAAAATAGAAGTATTAATTAAGAATCTAAAATATATTTTATATATGGCAGTCATTATCCAATGTGATTCCCCATGGGTTGTTTCATTCCACCTTTTCAATAAAAATTAATTGATCAATGTGTATCTTCATTGCTTCTAAAAACTCAATGAGAAAATAATAAATAAAATCTATCCCCTATCACGGATTGAATGATTTCTTGATCAAATACCAAAGGATATCTATGTCTCATATTTGGATCATTGGTTCAGATATCATAAATTAATTGAATCAAAGGATGATATTTTCAGGAAAAACTTTTTTAAAAAGTATTAACAACATGAGTTCACATTGATTCCATTGGAATGACTAAATTATCCACCAATATTCTGTTAACTGATTGATATATTTATTATATATTAAGTCGAAACATTTTTCATTATCATTATATATGAAATTATTAGATAAATCAAACTCAATATGTAATATGAGGACTATTTTTTTTACTATAATTGTTTTTGATAAAATAAAAATTATATATGGGTAAATTAAATGCGAGTTTAAGATTAATCATCTCATATTGAAGGGTAAAATTACCATAAGTACAAGGATATCAATGTATATTTTGACGATAAATGATATTTAATAATTGAATTGAAAATTATATATAAAATATAGATTTATTTTCAATGGATTAACTGGGAGTTATATACAATTTTTGTGGAACATATCATTAATTTTAAACTCACAAACCAATTTAATATATATAGTTGTATTTTTTTTATAATTTGAATATGAATCAAAATTCATGATGTTAAATAGGTAGAGAATACCTATTCATATACACACACGACCCGAATTATGGCAAGGAATTATGATTTCTAATGATGCATCAAATAACAGAATATGAATCATAGACATGAAAAATTGATAATGGAAGCTAAATCAATCTTGTTGGGGGTGAGGTAATGTGAAAAAGTACCAAAAGAATATTATTAATTGACTATAATAATTTTTAGATTAATGATTTGGATTAATTATTTATTAATTGTATTTTATGATATATGTATTGATTATAGGAGCCTCATTTATATATACATATATTAGAAGATCCACCTAAAATAAAGAACATGGTTAAAATTGATTGTTGTCAATAACTACTCAATACATTACCATCCCAATATGGAGAGTAAAGTGGCATATAATCTATATAGAAAATATCCTACATTATTATCCATGGTAAAGAAATATAAGTATCAAATCAATATATATTTTAAAAGGATTTACATGGATTCCATAATGGAATAAACAAAAACCAACCATCCCTGACTAGTTTTTCAAATAACAGATCTATATATGATCATAAACAATTTTGCAAGGGATACTGATATAAGGTTTTAGAATGAAATAATTCCTAAAATTAATTAATTAAAAATTATATATTTTTATTTAATTCCATGAGATCATTTAGATTTTGAGTTATAGATAATTAGATCATTAACCATAAATAAATAAATCTTATATCACAAAGTTGTCACTTCCAATCAGTTTATGTTATTTATAACTCAAAACTTTTATGATATAATAAGTTTTATTTTCATGAAATATCATCCTAGTTATCATAAATATCTCATCTTGGTACCTACTTATCCATTTATCACTATGAAAAACATTTCAAAATTGTTGTTGAAAAAAAATTTAGCAAGGGGTATATAAAATAGAATAATGAATCAAGATTGTACATGAATACTAAATAAAACATTCCCTATTAAAAATATCCAATAAACTGTACATAATCATGTTTATACCCAAAATATCTTCTTATCATACCAAGCATTTCCATAATATTTAATTTAATAAATATTAATTGTAAAATAAAATTCATAATGGTTTATTTAAAATATTGAAAAACTCAATAAAGCTTTTCAAAAATTCTGTTAGTTAGACCATTATTAAATAGAATAAAAATTCAATTAAACACAATTACATTATCTTTAATTTTCATGTAATATGATTTATATGAAATCCTAAGGATGTCAAATAAATGAAGCATGTTACATGTGAAACCATCATCATATAACACTAATAGTTGCTCATGAAAATATAATAACATAACAGGGAAATTATAATAATCTATTTAGGGAAAAAAACTAGTTAACTCCATATCTATACCCAATCCAATAGAGATATATATTGGGCTAAAATAGCATCATTATATAAATTCATATCAGTATTCAACATGCAATATAATGGACTCACTAGTGTTGGTAATAATTAAAACATGAAAATAATAAATAAATGTTGTAATTTCCATCATCACAATCGTATAAATATTCGTTTCACTTGTATGAAGAAAAATTAAATATATTGATCTATCCATTAAATTTAAAATTCATTTTGAATATACCTAAAAAATGGAATTACAATTTTTCATTCACGAAAAAGTAAATTCCTATAATGGATTAGAAGAATTAAATAAAAGTTATAGTTGAAGAAAAAACCATTGAAATAATATATGTTAAAAAAATATTCCATTTAAATTTTTTTGTAACAATTTCCTATATAAATTAGTACAAAAGAATAATTTAGAATTTATTTAATGAAATTTTATCATGGAAGAATATTTGGTTTATAAATAATTTTTTTCAAAATCAATATATTCATAAAATAATTATAATAATATGGTAATGGAATAATGTATTTATAAAATAAATAATTAAAAAAAATCTAAATAGGGGGTTTAAGGTGATGCGCCTCTTACCTCCAGTCAGACATATTTGTAATGTTCTTTATAAAATAGAATAATAATTTATAGTTTATTGTTTATATTAATAATAATATTTTTAATTTTTTTCATATATTTTATTTATTAATATGTTATATATAATTCCATAATCAATAATTTCACACTAAAAGTTTTATGATATCGGAAAAAAGTTCAAAAATAACATAGATATGTTGACTATTGTTATATAGTTTATTTTAACATGATCTTTAGAAAAATAACTATAAAATAATTTTTTTTAAAAAAAATTCATTATAATCATTAAATAATGATTAAAATGAATATATCTAAAATTCATTACATTAAAGTCCAAATAATAGTAGTATGATCATATGTAAGAGATGCATTTTCATTTTTCGAAGAGCATGCTTGAAAAATATTGTTTAACATGTATTATATTGAATTATTATTATATCATAAATGTAATATTATTTATTAAAATAATCTTATATATACCATTCATGCAATGTGGTAATGAAAAGTTAATCACATCGCTTCTTAAAGGTGGAAATCAATATGTACTAACAATGAGAAGTTTTTTTATATGGGTGGGAAGGTCTGATAAAAAAATAAAACAATAACCTAAAATCATGAAAATATGTGATGAATTTCATATATATATATATATATATAATCTATAATTATATCCTGGTTAGAGAGGTGTTATATAAAATTAATTATATCATTCCATGAGGTGGCCATCTATAATAGAATTGATTGATGTATTTCAGAATTGATAGAACTGGAAGACAAATATAGGTTGATAAATTTAAAAAAACATATAATTATATTGATTTTATGGGTTTTATATCTTAATCACGATTGAATAATATTTGTATGAGGTAAAATAAAAAGATAATGACAATTCATGATTAAAACATTATATATTCTTCAAAAACCCACTTTTGGGTAAAAAATAAATCATTCCAAGGTTGGTTTTCTGAATAAACTATAGACACTCTAAACAAGAGTTGGATTTAATAAATTTATTTGGAATGATAAAGGTTGATCAAAAAGTGTTTTCACATTCTTTTTGGAGATAAGTGGGGGTTCCATTTTATAAGTGGCGGAGAGAGCCCAAAAATAATTTTAAAAATATTATAATATATCATTTCCTTACTCAAACAAATTGGTTTAAAAGTATACCATATTTAATATGATGTGTAATATGTTCTAAATTGGACCATAAAATAGGCTTTATATATTATATTATGAAATTTTAAACATTATCACTATAGTTTACCCCTCCTAATAAATATATTTTAACATTAACCATAGTACCTGATTCATATAATTTTTTATATTAACAATGAAATCAATGATGTTGTAATTATTGAAAACCTATTTTTTTAAATGACTTTTTAATTATTGAAATGTTTTTATACCAACATCATGTATAATTTTGATTTAAATAACACTTAATTGATTATTTTTAATACCAATATACTAATCTATATTTTAAACTAATCTATAATATATTATGAATTTTTCAAATACATGTAATGAAATATTATTTTTAAATAAATATATGTGTTTTATCACTATTCATTAAAATTAAACTTTAATAAAAATTGACACATTACCCCAACGATAATTTTTACATGCTAAATTTAAATTTTTCATTAATTTTATTAATGTATATTTATATAATTTTATAATATATTTTATAAATACACACATATATATAATTAAAAAAACATGGTGAGAAATATAGATTTTATCATCTTACTAGAAAATAAATTTATATTCATATAATGAATAAATCACTAAAAATATAATTATATAATTTTAAGAAGACCCAAAAATAGTATATAATATCAATATATGGGTTTTTACAGAATTCCAAAATTTGATAAATTTTATCCTCCCAATTTTATTCTGTATTTGATAAAGAGGGTATATTTTTCCTTCATAATGTTTTCAAATTCCTATGTTTCTAAATTAATCATATTTTTATTCAAAAAATATTTACATGGAAAATGAAATTATTTTTAATATAATTCAATTATTTGACACGAATCTATTCTAATTTTTCACAATAATATTATTTTCTATAATAATAAACTTTTTAATTGATCAATACTTGTGACACATCTGACATATATTTCTTTACCAACAAAACATGAAATAAATCATGTTCAAGAGATAAAAATAAAGGAAATTCAACTCGTTAAGGAATGCAACAAATGTTTTCCAAAACAAAAATGGTTTTGATAATCCACATACATAACATTCTATTTTACTAAAACTCATAACATCTTTCCATGTAGATAATTTAAGAAAACATGACCCCTACCAAATATGAATGACACACCATCAATATATCAACATAACTTTTATTCATGTTATATGTCCACCTCATGTGATACTAAATAATTTTCACCTTTTGAAACATTTAATTTCACAACATTACCCCCATCGACTTTTATTCCCCTCAACAGCCCAACAAGATGGAGTCTAATATCGCATTCCTTATAATATTTCAATTGGAATCAATTATATACTAGAGAAAATATTCTAATCAAAAGAAAACTCGACTGAAGTTGGATGTTGATAAAAAATGCTCTGATTATACATTTATCAAGCATAAATAATATCCTCTAATGACTGAATAATTATCTCATTCATTCCTTCACATTGTTGATAAATGATTTAAAATAAATTTAATTCAGTAGCCATACAATTATAATGTAATTTAGTAGAATTATTTGTCAATCCATAATAAATAATAAATAAAATATAATTAGAGAATACATCAAATTTGATTATCTATTTAACATAAATATGGGAATGATTATAAAAATACATATTATATCAAATACTAAGGAAATGTAAAATTTTAGTTAAACAATAAATAATTTCCGTATTTCATTATACATCATGGTTCCATTACTAGTCAAACCTCAAAATACCATGATTTATTTTCTCATTACAATCATAGCACTAGAAAATTATGATGTATCTCATTCCATAATGTCAATATAGCAATAAAATGCATACAAATATAACAATTCATAGAAAAATTTCAATCTATTTCATCATTCATTGGGAACAAAAATGTTATAGAATATCATTATGCATTTTTTGCTACTAGGATAAACTAAAAATAGAGATCTATCATCCACAATAAATATTAATTTATTTTCTTGGGGGATATATTATCCAAATAACCATTTTATAATTCTCGAAATACATATTATTTTTCAATATTATATTCAGGACACCCAACTATCCCAACCAATTATATCATTTATGAAAAATCACATTGTTTTTCCTCTATATTATCATTTATATCTAAAAAATAATATTATTCTAAAACATTTAAAAAGTTTTTTATTGATAATTTATGTCCTCTAATTAATTTAATTATTAAATAATGTTTCATTATCATGATGAATCATAGTTAGTATAACAATATATTTTTCCCTGAATTTATAAAATACCCTTTATTATTTTATGTGGATAATAATTAATTGTGCAGTTATAATATTTTATAAATTTTTTCCATATAATATATCTCATATTCAACATTATACAAGTGAATAAATACTTCAAAAATTTATGATAATGGTATTTATCACACTTTACACCACATAAATTATGTATTTAAATTTTAAATAAAAAAATCATAACCACTTCAGTAGCATGTGTATGGTATATTTTCCCATGAGGTTTTTATTGATGTATTGTATGAGAAATATAAAAACAAATAAGTTCCTTTAATAAAAAATCATTTTAGATAAAATTATATGATGTTCTGGATGGTTGGACAAAACTAGTGATTTCAATCATCTTCATTTCAATTCAAAGACACATTAAACGAATTTCATTTTTTAGATTAACATAACATTTTTTCAAGATAAAATGTTATGTGGGATATATAATCATGAATATATTTCCTGAAACCAGATATAATATCCTACTAATCCATGACAAAAAAATTTCTCACTAACAATTTTTTTCCATTCCACAACCACTTTAATTGTAGTTCGATTAATAGTTTTTCAACTTTGCTAATGAAATAGCCAATGAATAAAATATTCCATAACCAAAAATATAATTTATTAAATATTCCATATAACTTACTATCTTATAGGGATTGCATAATAACACATATATATTTTTTATTAACCTCATATAATTTTAATAAACAATAATATCATAAACAAACATGATGATAACCATATAAAAATATTTCTATGAAAATAGTAATAAGATCAATGAATAAAACTAGAGAATTTTTCAACAAAAACAGAACAAAAAAAGTCATGATACATATACCTTGAAGTAAATTATGTGTTAGGGATGTAGCATTATTTTATATTCATCTAATGGTACATTAATCTAAGATCAACATTCGTAAATAACTATACACCTCGATCTCATGAAAACAACCATTGATATGAGGTATCATATTATTATTGATAAAATTAATGATATTACATATATTATATTCAATCAAAATCCTCCCGGAATAATAATTTTTTTTAAAATAAAATAGGATAACCCCATTGTGATATGATATGAGGAGTGAAACCATTATCAAAGAACGTTGGTAAATGACTATAAAATTGAAGATATATTAAAAGATATGTTAGAAAAGGGGATTCTGAAATTCGATTAACAACATAAAAACTTCAAAAAAAATCAACATACCAATCAAATATAATACCAATAGACTTATCCAAAAAAATTCATGACATTATGTTTCTACAAAACATAATTAATCTAAAATATCTCCTCATTCAAAATAACCTAAAAAATTACATTTCATTTATATATCATAACAATTTTTTATCATATTGATATGTTATAGGTTGAATTAATTGATTATTTTATAAAAATCATGACACATAGACTAGAATATCTATATAGGGTGAAAAACAAGCACAATTTTATTACATCACATGAATTAAAAAAACTGTTATTAAATTTTTGGGTATTTCATAACTAGGTGAATTAATAATTAAGCATCAGGTACAAAACAATTCATCCATAAATATTATATAGAAATTAAATTTCATTATATTTAATCCTTTTATATTTTATTTCTATTCAAATATGTAATGATAAGAAATTGATGATCTACAAAGACTAGAATGGGATAAACAATCATTGTAGAGGAAAAATTACATCATGAATTAAACATGTGTCATGACATGAGAGCATAAACATTGGTTTATGACTCATTTTATGATTATAATAATATGTATATAAGAAAAAAAATATATTATATAAGAATCATGATCTATGTGACGTAAATATTTATAAATTAAAAAATTAAAAAGATATATCAAGAATAAATGATATGTATTAGAATCATGAAACATAAACCTTTCAAAATAAGAATTACCAACATCATCTTTTACCTATCACTTATGTGTAACTAGTTATCGGTCAACACAAAATTCTATTTGGAGTAATAAAACACCATATTCATATTATATTAACTTCAAACAATATAGATTTTTCACATTAACCAATGTATTTGCGATCTATCATAGTGAACAATTAATATTTATTAGTTAATCTCTACAACATCTAGAAAAAATATATATATCAAATGAGAATCCTCTAATTATAAACATGTTGGAAATTTAATGGGATTCAGATGAAATTTTGAAACATTCTATGTAGATAAAAATAAATCTATATAATAATATCTAGGGTGATTACACTATATAGATAAAGGGTAAATGATTAAGAAATAATATCCCTAGTAAGTTGATTTATGGTTATCGAGGATAGTAAACATCAATTAGAAATAATTAAGAAAACATATTAACATTGAATAGAATGATTAAACTTAACTAATAATAAGGAAATAAATAGAATGTGGATATTTTTCATTAATCAAATCGTATCTCAACTATACAACACATACATGGAAATATTAAATTGTCAGAAAAATGTAAAATACATGATAAATATAGACTGTGAATTAGAACCTGAATATTGGTTAGAATATTGTGGGAGTATAAACCTTGAAATTGATTAATGCATCTATCAATATTAATATCCCAAAATGATATTTGGAATCAATTGAACATAATAAATTGAAAGGGTAGTTTCCTAATTAATGGAATGTTCAAAATAATTATTGAAGGGTACATTTTTCGAATATGAATATTAGTTGAGTGTAAATTTAAATCTATAAATTATTATCCTTTAATCTTTTTAATAAGATGAACATGAATTATCCAAAGCAAATCCCACATGTCTGTCAAATTAGGTGGGGACCACTGACTTTTCACTATAAATATATCATGGATATACAAAACTAACTATTTTCATGTTTATAATCCCATGATAAACTTGATCCATAATAATGTCCTGTTTTAGTATGCAGAGAGGGGTTTCCTTTCTACAAAAAATTCACATAAGTTTTTTTATATAATTTAGGATTGTTTGATATATAAAGGAATTAATTGAAATTATATTAATATATAAAATAAAAACATTGATAGGAAATACAGATCAATCACTAAAATTAGTAAGTAAGTTTTTATACTGAAAAGAAGTATTATTTTATACTAAAACAAAAAGGATAGTAATTTTTTTGAAAATGTACTGGTAAAATATGGGTGACGGACCATTATATTTGTAGAGTAACAACATACGAAAAAGATATAATGAGATGTATATGAATTATATCATTAAAAGGAAATCATATAAATGTTAATGGGGGTATTTATAATCTCATGAAAATATAATAAAATGATAAAAAATGTCTCATATAAAACAATATATTGAATAGAAATATGTGTAATAAAATATCCCTTAACTTTATATAATATATCATGAAGCTATGGATGGGATCATTCGAATCATGGAACCACTATAAAGAATATATTGATAGACATGTTGAGATGGGAATCATTATCGATGGACTCAGTAAGGTATGTGAGGAGGGAATGTGAGTATTTATAATTGATGAGGATATTTAATAATTAAAATATAGTTTATCTTATTATATATGTAATCTACTTGTGGGTTCAATCATTTCCATCCAATATTCTAGAAAATTATTTTTCAATACAAAATAGTAAGACATTTAAATGCTCCCAAATTTAGAAAAGACCTTACATCAAACCCAAATGATGTACAAGAACAAAAAACAATGAATATCTATAAAATAATTTTTTTGTTCTAAAATCAAATGCCAATAATTTTTAATTGATTCTATTTTTTTCAATAATTATTTATAATTAATAATTTAAATTATATTAAAATAATTTATTTTGATAATTTTTTAATTCATTATGAAATCATTATGATTTCATAAGGTCATAGTTCTTTTAAATAAGAACTTTCACATATAAAAAACTTTAAAAAAATTCCCAAATAAATAATCCCATTAAAATTTTGAATTCAAGAGTTCAAAAATTAAATTTACTTGGTAAAAATATTTCTATAAATACATTAACTTAAATTTTTATATAAAAAACATTACCCATTAGTAATTAAAATTTTTTCTTCAATATAAAGCATTTTGGACATTTTAAAAATTACTTAAAGAATCATTAAAATATATTGACATACAAAAAGATATTTATAATATTATTTCATTAAGGAATCTTTTATTTAAAACATATACATTTACCAAGACATGAAATTTTAATATACTAACATTATAGTCTCCAAAAAGATTTAAATTTTGTTTATATCATTTCATTGTGAAATTACTATTCCATATTGTATCTCTCTATGATGGTTAAATTTATGGTCGAATTTAGGTGTATTTTTGAGTTATCACAATAAATCATTCATTATAGATTATTTTTATTTTAATATCATTAAAAAATTTGTGGGTGTTACATTATTCCCCTCTTAGAGAAAGTCTAACCTCTATATTTTCTTCAATGAAAGACATTTAGTAAACTAGTAAATATATATTAGATGTTATCAATAAAAAGGGTATATTATTAAGAAATTTCATATGTTAATATTATGGGGCCATATAAGTAATACAAAAAATATTTCCCTTTTATATTTTATATTTACCCAATGCTCTATAAGAAAATATTTTGAATCTTAATTGTAAAAATAACCAATCTTTTCTCTAATACCCAATAATAATCCCCTCACCTAAAAAACCATATATGGTTCTAAAAAATATAATTTCTATTACATACCATGTATTACAAAAAACACCCAATATATGATGATCATCGTCTTTTGTAAATTGGTTTATTTACAACTATACACATGGTAAAAAAACATTTCTTCCCAAATTAATCACCAGACATGAATTTTATTAAATGTATCTAATTGATTTAAAATATTATAAAAATTGGGGAAACATATTAACAATTTTATATATTAATCCATGTAAGGGATATTAAAATAAATGGAGAATAACTGAACATCATATAAAAAATAAGAGACATGTCATGAGAATACAAGCATGAGGAGAAGAGACAATGAATTATCATAATAACATTGACATAAGAAAAGGAGTTTTAAGATATAATATTCAACATGCTTGTGATATCAATCTTTATTAATGGAACTATTAAATTGTTATATAAATTATATAGAAGATATTTTTATATTAGGGAAGATAAATCATTATTAATGTAATTAAATATCTAAATTATTCCCATATCTCTTTGGATTATCCTCTAAATGGTAAAATCTGTCTTCACTTTAGTGTGACATAACATCATCATAAATATTACTCATTAACCTCATCTCATTATGAAATACAATTGTGTGCTATTAAGGTGCATCCTTCATTTGTAATAACTCATGTTTTTAATATAAGGGAAACATACATAAATACATCAATAATATTTTGATAAAAACCCCATTATAAATTATACAGGTATCTAATTAAATTAGGTAACTATCTAGGTTAATAAAAATTAATCAACATAATAGCGTCTATGGTATTTATTCTAAATAGATAAATGGTATACATTTTAGTCAATAAATTCTTCATTAAGTAAAGGTACTGATGTCTATGTCAATAAACATTAATCAAATAAATAATTCAATGGTATTTATATGTAATGTAATTATTATGAATAACTCATTATAAGGAAAGATAAAGGGAGTGTTGGAATATTTTATAAAGATATAAATTTTACAGTATATAACATTAACATAAGAATATTGACATGTATATGAAAATTAAAGGTATTGATAGATATGGAGAGTGAGAGAGAAAATAAATAGTGCTTACGAATATTATGGGAATGAATCCAATATAATTGATTAATTAGTCTATCATTATAAATATACAATAATAAGATTCTAAATCTATTGGATTTTCATTGTTAAATGTGTAGTTTTATATATTAATTAATGATAAAATGAATTCATAATGGTCGTAATCATTTCATATGGATATTTATGGAATGTAAACTTCATTACATGTATCCTCATCATATATTATGGCTCAAAAACTAAATGTGAGTTATCCAGTGTAAATCCCCTGGAAGTTTGATGTCATGTGCATATTAACATACCACTCACCATGCACTATAATGATAATCAAGATATACCCAAAAAAATTATGATTTTAATATTTATATTCATATGAGCCAGAATAATGTCCACTAGATGTATCTAGATAGAGATGTCATATTTATGAATTCCAAACACAATTTTCATTACCAAATTAAATATGGATTTAAGGATACGTGAAATCATGAAAATTAAAAAAGTCTTCTTAATGTAAAATATTTCTAGGGAAATTTATCTATATGTTATAAAGTGGTAAGAATATTATAAAAAATAATGAAAATAATATTTCAAATGGAAATAAGAAAAAATTAAAAATGTACTACAAAAGTAGTAATAAAATACTGGTGAGGAACCCTTTCTCTAATAGAGTATCAACATAGAAAAAATATATAATGAGATGAAAATTAATTATATAATTAAGAATAATAATATTCATAGTAATTGGAATATTTAAATTCTTTGCATATATGTATAATTTATAATCAAAAGATTATTCAAAAGAATAATATGAATCTAATGAAGAAGAAGAAAAGAAAACTAAAATTGGTATATTATTCATAATTCTATATATGGACACCATGTAATCCTGGAACCAACCATTTTATACTCTTGATAGATTAATTATATGTGTAATAATTCTCAAATTATTTATTGTGGTTTTTGAGGAAGGAATGTAGGTCTTTGTAATTGATGAGTGGTAGTTTTAAGGTTTAAAATATTAGTTATTTTATTATAGAGGACATACAAATGTGGATAAATAAATTCCACCAAATATTATAGCTTGTTAATCAGTTGGAGAGTGTTTGGGAATATTATAATTCTCTATAATTCATATATTACCTTCCCACAAACCCAATTAATGCACATAAACCCAACATAATAATTATATAAAAAATTTATTTTCTTTCCCAAATGTAAATTTCAAATATCTAAATTAAAATTTATATTTTTTAATTAATATTTTTTAATTTTTTGGACCACCCCAGCCCATCATATTTTGAAAATCCACTATTTGAGAAGGTTTGGGAGGTTATAGTGGTTTATTTCAAGTGTTTGTCAAAACACTAATTTGTTTAACGGTGCGTAAGAAACAGTGGGTGGAAGATATACATCGTGATATTGAGTCACTAATGGTGAGATGCGGATTGTGAATTACAATAGTGATTCACTAATGGTGATTCATGAAAGTGAGTTCATAATTGTTAGTTGATGATGGTGATTCGATGACGGTGACTTGCGACGTTGATTTGTCGATGGTGACTTATGATAGGGAGTCGTGAAGGTAGGTCTGCAGCATTAACTCATGACAGTAACATGTCCAATGGTGAGTTATTAATGGTAGTTCACTAGTGGTGACTCCTAACGATAACTCTTTGGATAGTGACTCATCGAAGAGTTACTCATCCAATGATTGGTCATCTAATGGTGGTTCATTTCTAACAGATTGTTAAATTTTCATTTATCTCATTGTTGTCTAGTTTCATCCCTTTAATTTTTCATTTGATGTCAAATTATTTTAAGAACATATTTTAATGGTACTTAACCCTTTTCTAGGACCATTTATCTTATTGTAATTTTATTTATTGTTCTTGAGACATCTAAATGGCCAAACAGCAAAGTCTTGGTCAAGATCTGACTTTAATGGATTTCAAAATTGTCCCTACCATTTATTTAGGATACCGCCTTCCAAATGTAAAGACCCCTTATTCTCTGTGCATTTCACTTTTGTCTTGATAGGGTATGTTCCCTAAAACCTTTCTTATTAAGGATTCATTTGTTTGTTCTATGGGATTAGATCACATTTTCCATTGATTTTTATTCTCCATTCGCACCTCCTATCACAACGTAATAAGGAGGTATTGATCATCTTCTATTTGAGGAAGGGTTCCCATAATCTCTCTAAATTGTGTATTATGTAGGATGGGTGTACAAATGTATCTTGGTGAATACAGTTGAATTGAAATTTAATTTAGATAAACTAACCTGTTATAAAACAATAAATATTTTTTTGTGAAAGTGATGCATGATTATTAATTATAGTTATTTTGATCCATATCATGAATTATATGCGGTGTATGCCTGCTGAAATCCTGTTCGTTGGTGTTATTTGTTTGTGTACCTATTTCGGTTTTGAATTCTGGTCTTTTAACATTTGGGGAATGGTCGTGTAAATTAAATTTGAAAAAAGGGTATATTTGGATAAAAAATGGATTCACTATGATCAAAAAATTTCTATGATAACCCATGAATTATCAATCAGAACTTAATAATGGATTTCGTATAAAATATTTTATTTTTTACTTGTGTGGTTGAGAGGTCATGTGGTTTGTAGCATGAATTTGTGTGGGATGGTTTAGGTGGTGTAATAGAATCTCAGGTTGCCTTATTTTTTGTTTGTTTGTTCCATTATGGGACATATGAAAGGTTTTATACAATAGGGTCATGTTTATGTTGTGAGGTTATGTTTTTATGGGTGTATTGTGTTCATTAATTTTGTATTATAATACTTTTTTTAATAAAAGGTGTTTCTAGGAGTGGCTATTAGTTTTTTGTTGTTTTAGTTTTGTGGATAGATTGGGAGGGACAACTTTGAAGAAGGATGATAAAGTTTCTTAATGTTACCATCAATCATCTCCCTCTGTGTGATTTTTTCTATGTTTCATTACATGATATTTAGTATTTATTGACCAAGTAGTGATGTAACTAATAAAAAAGTATTTTAATAAATAATGAGAACTAAATAAATGAATAAGATAGGGGAATGAAATGATTTGTGGCATACAGTGTGGTTTTTCATTTAATAGTTTTAGTAATAGTGTAAGTTATATGGGATGGTTATTATTTCAGAGCCCATATGTTTGGAAACGTTTAGGGTATTTATATTTAATATATCAATTTTTTTCCTTGTTATTTCTATACGCACCCCACCTTAGTAGAGCACTATGTGTCAAATGATTCCATCGTCATGGGTGAGGGTCTCTTTTCCCAACATCTCTATGGGGGGATGGACTATTCGTTACAAGTAATTACCATCACCCACTTTTAGGAACTAATGGACCAAGAATATTTGGGTAGGTTGTGTTGTGGCTCACAAGGAACTTGTGTATATGGGAGAGTTGTGGACCCATAGGTTTTATTAAGATGATATGTGTTTTTCTTTCCCAGGTGTCTTTGGGATGAAGTGTGGTATGTAGCTGATGTGTTTTCATGAAGGATGTGTTTGGATTCATTTTAGAAGGTTGTGTTACTAGATGTGGGGCCTAAGTATTTTTTTTGATGGAGTTTTGGTTGGTTTTTGTATCCTATTTGTGTTCAGGAAAGTTGTTATGTGGGTCTCGTAGAAGAGGTAGGAGAAGCATGTTTTCAATTTGGGTTTTTTGCTGATAACCAGTGTGAAGTGGTGCGGGGTTCCCGAATAATCAATTTGTTTTCTATATTACATTACCTATAATGAATTAATTTTTGAGATTGCATTGATGAGAATGAGGTGGCTAGTATACCTAGTTAGCGGTGACTGGTTTCTGTAGTTTTATAACAAGGTATTTAGTATGCTTCCACAACTTGTGTGTGAGGGACCTTGGGTTTTCCTAATGAGTATACTTGCATTCTCACACAATTTAAATAAAACTACTTTCAGTTTTCCATGAAGACTATATGTACCATGGTGGGAATTACTATAATAGACTTTTTGATAGCTGATGTGTGACTGTTTATCCTTAATTTGGGTAAATTTATGAGTTTTTTGTAATTTTTGTACCAATGTTTTTTAATCATTCAAATGGGTTATATTTTTTTATTTAATATATATATATAGAGTTTGGAGTACTAGGATGGAATATCATATCTCTTAATCATTTTCTATATAAAATGTGTAATTTCTTCTATTTTGTGAGATTCTACACCCTTGGTGTTGGTCGTATCCCTAGAGCATACTAGAGGTGGGAGATGGGTTTCATTATCATTATTTTTTCATATGGAAGGAGGGTTGTGGAATAATCACCACCTAGAAGGGTTATGATACTTCATATGGAATTAGGGGTTATGATAGAATGGTATCAGAGGTGATTTTTGAGAGATAAGATGCAGTTTTTAGTATGTCATATTGTGGATTTCATTTTACAAATGGTAAATATTTTAAGATGATATTTGTGCATGACAAATGACTTAGAATAATAGCTATGAAATGAAATTTTAGGGCCCCATGATCTGATTCAAGGACTCTGGGACTAATGAATGACCAATTGAGGAAACACTATGTGTAGGGTTGAGACCCAAGGAATGATACATGCATCATAATGACTTGTGATCCTATTTAAATTGGATCTTTTGGGAGAAATTGAAATAATTAATGAGTTAAAACGAATCTAAAATAAAATTACGTACTACTCAGGCTTAGGAGAACCTTGTTTACCATTCCAGATATAAAACTCAGTCATGGTTTATGTATGGATTGAGTAGTTTTGCCTCAGCTAGCTGATTAAGTTGACTAGCAGAGGGTTGATCAAGTGGTATGGGACAACAAGTGGAAAAAATGTTTATGTTATTTCTAGTGGATTCACTTGGGAATGTATGAGGGTAATGTTCTGGACATAGTGATAGAGAGTTGGCTCGAGGAGAATGAGACCACCTTTAGTCTAATTTCAGATCTGACAGAGTACTCGGTTCCCTTGGCAATGATTCATATGTGGGGTGTTGCATGTCAGTGGAAGATGTTATCCCTAGGGTATAGAATGTATGATTACATTATGTGGATTGACTTTGAGAATGAGTTTTGAGCAGGATTCCATTCATGAACCATGCAGGACGAGAAGAGGGAAGAGTTAATCTCCCTCCAATAGGGGAGTTTTTTTCAAGGGAAGTGGGGATTAAGTTCAAGGATATCTTTAATTTATTCTTGGATCTCTTTTCGGATGATTAGTCTCATGCGAGACACATAGAAGAGGTGGTTCGTGCTTTTATCGAGTACACAGTTACTTCGTTTACCTTTTTGATGTACATAAGGTTCCATAAGAACTGATAGGAAATAGAAAGGATGCTCTTTTGAGGAGTTCTACCATGAGAGGGAATTCAGGATAATTCTTCACTATGCAAGGTTATCGGTAGTAGGTCTTAGACACCGGGGAATTCAAGTTTTTGACTAGTAAGGAATCAACCTCACTAGTTCCCATTTCAATATTTAGATCCTATTACATTTTATATGAATTTAGGACCAAGGTGTTTCACAGAAAAATCCTCTAGGAATCATCTGATTCATTACTCGATGGACATTTGAGCTTAGTGTGGTAGAGGTGGGCATGTTTAGAGCTCACCTCAGTAGTAGTTGCTGTCATAGAAATTCGATCAGTAGGGACATCATGACCAGTCTCTACCAAGGGGAGATTGAGAAGGTAGAGACAAGCAGAAATTTTTTCATCGTGGAACTATATCCGAGTGTGATTGAAGAGGTGGTCGTCAAGAGAGGGGAAGATAATCCAGGCATGGTCAGCTATATGTGGAAAATGGTTCTCTTTCTACAGTGCTAGAGATCATTCAAGGTATGATAAATTATATCAGTAATCTTTCTGGGTAATTGATTGATTCAAGATCTTCATACTCCTTTGTTTCACCTAGTCTGTCCCGTTTTCTTTGATTAGAGGTAGAAAGGATTCTCAGGACTCTAATGCTGAGTACACTTGTCAAAGGTCAAACCATCTTGTTTGATGTATTCCGTTGATGTAAACTGATGTTGGGATTGCATCAGTCATATGTGGATATTTTCATTTTTTACATATGATGTCCTGTGATGTTATTCTAGAAATATAATTGTTTTATT
Source organism: Viscum album (assembly GCA_963277665.1). NCBI lineage: Eukaryota > Viridiplantae > Streptophyta > Magnoliopsida > Santalales > Viscaceae > Viscum > Viscum album. The sequence continues at coordinate 1,497,683,681 of OY728145.1, forward strand.
ATATTCATATTTTTATCAACAACTTATAGAGGATCGTCATGTTTTCATAAATGTATAGCTAGCATTTGGATTTTGGTGGAAAGAATATTTACTCGGAGGGCAGTCAGTGTGTAGAAAATATTCTTTATTTATTGGTCTAAATTATAATAGGATTAGTGGATACTATAACTATGGAGGTTCTGATAGTTTATGGGGAGTACATGTATGTTTTCTATGAAGAAGTTGTCACTCTACCCCTCGATGTGACATTAAGTTTTCGATAGACTTAAAACATTGTGCTTATCTTATTTCAATGGCTCCTTATCAGATGGTACCTTCTATGTTGCATGATATGATTATTCTATTAGTGACCTAATGAAGAAGTACTTTATCCATCCAGTGATTCTCTTTGGGGTTCTCCATTTTTTTTCAAAGAAGGTGGATGGTGGTCTAAGGTTGTGCATAGAGTACCAGAGGTTTAATTTGGATACTATCAAGAACGGTTCTTGTGCTTTGAGGATAAATGATCTTTAAGACCATATTTGTGGAGAAATCTAGTTTTCTTAGATGCATCTACTGTCGGGATACCACATGGTGGGTGTGAATAAGGGTGATATCATGAACATTCCATTTAGGTGAAGGTTTGGTCACTTTGTGTTCATGGCCATCACAATCCATTTTTGGATTTCACTAGTCATGTTGATCGTGATCATGAACTCCACCTTCCATGAGTTCATGGAAAATTTCATTTTCATATTCATCGATGACATATTGATATACTCAAAGTCAGTAGAGATGCATACTGAGCATCATCGTATTGTCTTGTAGGGTCTCCAACACCACCACCTCAATGGAAAACTATCAATTTGGACATTATAGACTCAAAATGTACATTTACAAACGCATTTGGTGTCTCAGTAGCATGTAGGGGTAGACCCTTTGATGTGGAAATTAGTTTTTTTAGGAAGAAACAAATAATGTGGGAGAGGTTTGTAGTGTTCTTGGTTTGGAGGGATATTATTGGATATTTATTCACTAATGTTCTCAAGTTGCATATTTATTGATAGCTATAAATATATACGACCAAACTTTTGTGTGGAGAAATTAGAATTATTTAGCATTTAGATATCTGATGTGGATGTTGGTTAGCAGTCCAAGGAACCTGTTTCATAGTTAGGAGTGATATTCATGGTGTTTTGTTATTCTCCCTTCTAGGGATTTGGATGTGTGTTAATGAATCAGAGTTGAGTGATCACTTATGAGTCTAGGTAGTCATTTCCCCATGAACATAAGTATTCCACCAATGATTTGGAGCTAGAAGTAGTGTTGTACTGAATTAGTGGAGAAATTATCTCATTGAGGAGCACTTTGTGGTATTCACTCATCACATGCTCTTGAGGTATAGCTTTTCCGATAGAGATCTAAACTTGATACAGTGGAGGTGTATAGGGATTCATCAGGACTATGATTTTGATATCTAAAGACCTTAAAGAATGGAAATATTTTGGCTAATTCTCTGAGTAGAAAGTTGTAGAAATAGGATTTTTGTGAATATGTAGTTTCTTGGAAGGTTATGGAGGGGTTGGAAGCCCTACACATTGATACATGAATGGATATGGAAAATTATTTTCATTTAATATCACTGTGTAGTTTTACCTGTTGCATTAGGTTGTGGAGTCTCAGTGGGTAGAATCAGAGGAAGATGTGATCAACGACCGCACTTACCATGTAGATTCTCTATAGGGATGGTTAGAGGATGGTTAGAATCAGATTTTGTTTTTTGTAAGGACGTATGATCCAATTTTGAAGCAAGAGGGAGTCCTATGTGAGTTTCACAACATACCCTTAATGGTACACACAAGATTTTCCAATATGTACCCACTCTTGAGGGAGGAATTTTGGTAGCCTAGGATGAAATGGGTTTTCATGCAGTTTGTCGAGAGGTTCTTAGTGTTTCAGTAGGTGAATGTTGAGCACTACAATCCCATAGGTTTGTTGCAGCCATAAGATTCCCTTGAGTGTATGTTGGTTGAAATATTAATGGATTTCTTCATAGGGTTACCTATGCCTTAAGATGATTTTGATGCAATATAGGGAGTAGTAGAATGATGATTGAAATTGAATATTTTTTTAATGACTAAGGAGTTAGGAACATTCAATGACATAGGAAATGGGGCATGTGGGTGAGGTTGTGTAGCTGCACAAAGTTTCAAGATCCATTGACTCAAATGGGGATATAATTTTTTTAATGAGTCTATAGGTTGTTTAATTATGCTTTTGGAACTTGGTTACGCCTCATCACTTCCTTCCACCCTCAGAAAGATGGGAAAGTAAAACGAACAATCGAGATGCTCATGGAATTGATACAAGCATACATCTTAGACTTTGGTATACCTTGGGATCGACACCTGAACTTAGTATAGTTCACTGACAATAATTTATTTCACTTGTATATTGGCATGTCCCCATATAAACCATTTTATATAAGGTTGTGTTGTTCACCCCCTTGCTGGACAGATGTTTGGGAGACAAATCTTCATAGTTTCGAGGAAGTGTAAAGGATGATATAGATGGTTCATCTTGTTTTTGGGAGGATTATGGATGAACAATATAGAAAGAAGTCACATTTATACCTCTAGAGGAGGCCCTTGGATTTTGAGGTTAGAGACCCCATTTTATGGAAGGTTTCCCCTCAACTTGGTTGGTTTCACGTCGAGAAGCAGAGTATGAATTCCCCCAAGTTCATCAGACCCTTCATGATATTGGGATGAGTTGGTGAGGTAGTATAAAATTAATCAATTCCACCATAGTTTGAAAGGATCCAAGACATCTTTCACATCTCTCATATCCATCAGTATATTTACAATGACTCCCATGTCATTGACTGGGGAGAGTTGGATATCGAAGGAGACACGACATTTTTGGAGTGACTAGTAGAGATAGAGGACTTTCTGGGGAGGCTGTTTATATTGTGGAACTTTCCTCTGGATCACATATTGTGGAGGCATGGTAGCAGAGAGGAGAGTAAGTGGGTTTGAGAATCAAAAAATCCTTCCCAATACCTGGAGTTGTTTTGAGTTCATTCTTTTTTTTGTTTCCCTGTAATGTGATGTTTGGACCTTGTTTTCTATTAGATGATTTTTCCCTATTTTTTAATTTGTAATGATGTTCAAACTTGTGTAAAATGGAAGGAAATGATATCTAATTGAGACGCATTAATTTATATGTGATTAAAACCATGTGGGTGAGTCAGTACCTCCAAGAGTGGATAATATCGTGACATAAAGGTAGGATTTCACTGATTCAAGTGTTTAAGACAATGTAGTTTTTATTCTTTTATAGTATATGTTTTTTGGTTGGGTTAGCAGACATTGGAAGAGGTGTTGATGGGTATTAAGGTTTCACTCCAACATTGAACAACATATGTAGGTTTATCATTAAACATTGATGTCGGTATCGGTGTTTCATGCGCAGAGGGATCCTTGATAGGTATCTCATGGGGAGGTTGTTCGGTCCCCAAACACGTCAAGGATTGTTTTTTCATTATTAGGTGAAATATTACTTTGATAGGTATATGATGTAATGTCTTAGACATACATGGTCAATTATATTGTGTAAACAAGGTGTTTGAGTTGTTTTAGGAGATAACAATGGCTCATTACAGGAGTTTGTCCAAAATATAGTTTTCTCCCAATAGTGAGTCATTAATGTTTGGCAGAGATAGTAGTTCAAAAAGGTGATTCACTGACAGTGACTTGCGGTGGTGTGTCACTAATGGGGACCCATGAGGGATAGTACTTGATGGTGAGTCACTGATGGTTAATATTTATGGTGATTCACTAAAGGTGACTTGAGATGGTGAGTCACGATAGTAGGTCACCAGTGGTGACTTGATATATCTACTCATCCAATGGTGAGTCGCTGAAGTTAGGTCCCCATCAGTAACTCATGAAGAAGACTGACCTAATGGTGAGTCATCCAATGTTTACTCATCCAATGGTAGGCCCTCTAATGGTAGTTCATCCAACAGTTAGTCATTTTTGATAGTTTTTAAAAATTCTAGTTTTCAACCAACATTTATAGTTTCACCCCTTTAACATTTACATTGACATAAAATTATGTTAATATCATATGTATATGTGATTACAACTATTTCAAGGACCATAGAACTTATATTTATTTTCCAAAAATTCCCAATGTATTCTGAATGGCCAAACTATGTGGTCGTGGTCAAGATCAAACTTTAATGGCTTTTAAAACAATTCCACTAATTGATATAAGATCCAGTATTCTGAAATTTAGTAGATAATTTTTATAAATTGATTTACATTTTTTATATTGCATGTTACCCATAACCATTCTTCCAAATGATTCATGTGTTTTTGTAGTGGGGTTGGATCAATTTTTCTTGGTGTCTTCTACTACATACAAACCCCCTTGTGTTGGCGCAACAAAGAGGTGTTGAACATATATTCTTTGAGGTATGGTTTCCTTCATTTCACTAAATAGTGTATCATGTGGGGGTGGGTGTAAAAATATCTCATGGAGAATAATGTAGAACCCGAATTCAATATAGATAATAGAATATGTTTTAATACAATAAATAGGAGGTGGGAAAATTAAAACATTCTTATGATTTATTATTGTTTTGTTACATGTCATGAATTTTCTATGATGTATGCCTATTAAAAATGATATTTGTTGGTTGTCTTTGTTTGTATACTGGTGTTGGTTGTGAATCCTTGTCATAGATCTTATGGGGAATGAATATATGCATGAAATTGATTGAAAATATATATTTGGATAAATAAATGAATTCCCCAATATAAAAAATGCTATGTGATAAACCATAAATAAAAAATCATAACTAAATAAGGTATGCCTTATTAAATATGAATATAGGTGCCTTGTGTGGATGCATGCTAATGTAGTTGGTTGTACGACTGTCTGTGGGGTTGTTTAGGGGGTGTAATGGAATTTCAGGATGTATGATTTTTTGTTTTTTTGACTATTGGATAGATGGGAGGTGTTATAATGTAGGTTTGTGTTTGGGTTGTATGGATATGTGTTTATGGGTGTAGTGTCGTAATGCAGTGAGGATATTGAGAATAGTTTTGATTAATGGTGTTTGTGGTAGTGGCTTTGAGTTTTTGGTTGTTTTGTTTTGTGGGATGGACTGGGAGGGATGGAATTGAAGAAGGATGATAAAGTGAGTTAACTTTACCATGAATCTTCTCACTTTGGGGGTCTTTTGTAGTGTGTCTTGACATGAGTTGTTATTAGTAGTTCACCAAGTTGGTATTGAATGAATAAACTATTTGTTTAATAATGAATGAGATCTGATTTAAATAATATACTAGGGGATCAAAATTAATAGTGACATGGTACATAATTGTGCATTTTGAGGTTTCATAAAATTTGGCAGTATTGTGGGATGGTTTTTTTAGAACCCTTAGGATTGGATGAGTGGTTGATATTTATATGTATTTTTTTATTTTTCCTTTCAATTTCTATATGCACCCCCACCATTATTGGTAACTATATGTCTAATGCCACTATAGTTACTAATGAGGGCGTATTTTCCAAACATTTAAGTGTGTGGATGGATGACCGATTAGTTTCTATTAACTTCTACCTCATCTATGAATTTATATAATAGTACTCCTTATGTAGGTTATAGTGTTTTTCATGAGGCCCAAGTGTATATGGGTGGGTCATCCTTTCCTAGGAGGTTTTGGGAATATATTTTTTGTGAATTTCCAAGTGTCTTCAGATGAGGTGTGGTATGTGGCCTAGGTGTCTATGAGTGAGATGTGATCAGATTTTGTTCCTAGGTTTTGGGACTAGCTGTAGGGACCTAGTGTTTTTAGTCAGGATTTGATATGGTTCTTGTGTTCCAGGTGTGGGCGGGTAGGTTGTGACATGGTGCTTATTGAAGATGTAGGAGTGGTAGTATAATCTGTGATATTCTATTATCAAATAAACAGTGGTATGGGTTGTTGGGTACCCAAATCATATATACTATTATTATATTAAGTTATATGACCTTAGTTATTTGGGTAGTGTTCCACAGTGAGACAGGGGTAGCTAGTATACCTTTTTAGGTCCTATTGGTTTCAACTATTTTATCATAAGGGAATTTGTATTCTTCCGCCACTTATGTAAGAGAGACCTTGGTTTTTCTTTCTCAGTATACATATATGCTCAACCTATGTATAAAAATCATTATTCAAGTTACCTATAGGACCATTTGTTCCATCCTAGGAATTATTAGATTCAACTATTTGATATTTGTAGTGTGGATGGTTAGCCTAATTTTTGGTACATTTTTGAGTTTTGTTGTATTTTTTTGCATGAATTTTATTTCTAAACATGCACGTGAGAAGCATTTTTTGCATTATTATTTCTATATAAATAGAGTTATTGGAGTTTTTTTGTATGGGCCATCTTATTCCTTGATCATGTATCCAATAAAAGGCTAATTCCATCCATTTTGTGAGATTATACACCCTTGGTGCTCGTTGCCTCCCCAGGGACCACTATTTTCGGGACTCACTGTTTATTATCTTTCTTTAAGAATCATGAAAAAGGATCATTATAGAACATTATCTAACTAGAAGGAGGTCTATTAAACATAATTCAACTTGAATTAAATGGGATCCTTCCATTTTTATACTTATTAAATTTAAATTTGACTGAATGAAATGTTTCATAAAATATTTAATTATTGTAAAATAACAATTACGTCCTGATATTCTATTCCTTATAATGTTTAAATTTTCATTTTATCAAAGGGAAAAATTATAAAGCTTATTAAAGGTAACATTTTGATCTTTTTTATTTGCTGAGTCTAAAAAATAATTTATTTTAGGAAAATTATTTTCTAAATTTGATAATTTAGACAATTAAATACAAATCCTAATTAAAAATTTACATTTTTTATAACATATTAAACATTATTGATTTTAGAAAAATTATTAGGTATTTGATAATATATATTATCATGTAGAATGTTTTTTATATTTTTATTTTATAAAAATAACTTTTACATTAAACTTTTACATTTAAAAGACACAAATTATTAATAGAATATTTTTATAGCAATAAAATATAATTCAATTTTAAAATATATCATTAAATAATACCATCACTATTTTTAGTTATCATTTTCCAGTATGTTTAAATTTATTAAGAAATAAAATATTATATAAATATTCTCTTAATAAAATATTATTTATAAAAAAATATGTCTATTAATATAAAATTGGAATCTATGTGAAAATATAGAAATAGAATCAAATTTTGAAAAGAAGTTTTTTTAGATTTAGATACATATATTAATCTCATGTTTAATTTTAATGTGTAAAATAATTTAGTAAGAGGAATGTTAATAAAGTAATCCTTATATCATATACTCATTAAGGCTTAGATACATTAAAAATATTTAATGAGTAAATAAGGTATAATCAATTTTGTAAGGTAAATAATTAAAACAAAATCCATTTAATCAATAAATTTAGAATGTTTAATAATATGGAATGAGAAAATTAAAATAAATATGATTTTATATAAAACATATAGTGATTTTGAATCATATAAAATGATACCTTAACTAATTAAATGACCACATGGACAACAAAAATGATTTTATCACAATGGAATACATAAAAATTGATATCTAAATCTTATAGTCAGGGAATTCTGGAATGAATGATTAAAATATTAATATACACAAACCAATGAATAAGAATTAATTATATCCAAGTAGTTGGTCTCATAAGACCAATTGATTTTTCAATTGGATATATAAATTTTTTCCCACCTGTCACGTAATATTTTCTATGGATTGAGAAAATGAATAAATAATATAACATAATAAACATGGCTTATTCAAAAATTACATATTGGAAATTTGGTTTCGAAAATATATATAATATCCATATCTGTATTGATTATTATTTATCAATAGAAATAATAAGGATTGTACCTTAAAGGAGTTCATGATGAAAATTCCTTATTCAATTTGAAATTCAGTTTTATAAATAAACATTCCTCCAATAATTTAAGAAAAACATTCTCTGAAAATAACCATTGAAATAAGTAATGGAAGAATTAACATACAAAGATTACATGATAATGGGATATTCTATTCATGTTCTATAAGTTAAAAAATACATTAATTTCACACTTTTATATGAAAATAAAAATGTTTGTGTTTTGGAAAATGTAAAGAAGATTCCATTTAATCCATTTCTATAAATTCAAAACTTGGTAAAATTTATATTAATAAATTATTATTAAATAGTTAAAATAATATTTAAAACATATTATTTAAAATATTTTTATAAAATAAATACTTTTACTAAGTATAAAAAAGTAGATTTCCCTTAAAAACAAGCTTATATTATCCTTATTAATTAATTTATGAAACTTTAAGTGAAACAAATATTCCCAAAATAACCATAGGAGGTAAAAAATATTAATTTTAAGTTTAATCTTATCTAATAATTCCCCCATTGAAGTCATTACTGTAATAATTTCTAAATATCGAAGAGATTGTGAATTAAAATCGTAACCCTTCGATATAATTTTACTCATAGCCCCCGTCAATTAAATGACTTGAAATAAACAGTATACACAATAACAATAATGCTAATAACGATATATCATTTCAATGTTATAATATATACTCCATAAGAAATAATATAGGGATTAAATTGGTACATGTCTCATTAAAAAATATTTATCTGAAAACCATAAAATGATCATATAATTGATGTGATAATTAAAAAATGCAGTGATTATTTGTAAAAAATTCCATACAAATAAATAAGAAATGAAATATAATAAATTCAATTTATATTATACTCATAATCATTGAATAACATAGTCAATTATTTTTAATTATAAACAAATGTATTTAAATTGAGTAAAAACCCCTTTTCTACATGGTAACATTCACATAAAATCCCATTGGATGAAATAATTTAAAATGAAACATAAAATTAGTTAATGTGTGAAATATTGATGAAATATTATATAAATAGGTTTTATATAGTCAACTTACAATATTTCTTGTTTATAAAATTTAAATATGCCCCCAATGAATGAAAATTTATTGGAAATTCCATACATTAGGACTTAGTCATCACATATGAAAATTATATTATAGAAATATGAAATTGTGTTAATAATTAGAATTATTAATAATATTTTACATGTTTATTATTCATTTTATTTAATTTAGTACTACATTATATTTTATTATATAATCAATTGTGTTCATGTGATGTTTTTGGGTGATATTCAGTTCATATGTCCAAAAAGAAATTTCTACATTTATAAATATAAATGTCCTCATTGTTTCATCATATCAAAATAATAATGATGAAATAATTATCCTTTTCATACATCAATTTTACTTTTAAATATAACCATGCTATATGGTAATGGAAAATAAAATACATTAAAATCATAGATATTTTAATACATTAGTAAGAATGAGTAACATTATAATTTTCTAACAATCGTGATTGAATGAATGTAACTATAATATTATATTCATAGAAAAATAATTATATCATTAATAACATATTATTTATTTAAAAAATATTTTATTTTGGATTCATGTGGTTTGGTGATAGAATTAGAATCACATCACATCACGTATATAGTGACCAGATCTTGAAATAAATGGATATTACATCATATTAGAGAATTACTATGTACATTACAAAAATAGATACCCAAGGACCATAATATTTTAGTATCATTGGAAACATGAAAAAATACTCATCATGTTAGAAGATATTCATAATCTACAATATATATATTTCTTCCTTCAGTACATCTACCTAAAAAAATTATTTGTAGCCTAGGGAAAGAAAACATATGAAAGGGTCGTGATTCGCTGCTCAGTAAGGGTAGATAGAGAATATGTGTAATCATAACATGAATAAATGGGTATGGAACATTTGAATACAATTTCTAAATAATACCATGAAAATTAGGTTTTATAATAAAAATTATCATTCCATAAGATATGAATCATAAGTAAATAAAGAACATAATCAATGAAATCATGACATAGGAATAAAACATGGAATTCTGTATAACACATAAGAATGTAATATTATTTCTATAATATCCAAGACATTAATTCCAAGTCCATATTCATAGTATAGGTTAACTCTTTATACCATCTTGGTAATAGTGGTTCATTTCCATAGACATCTTAGTGGAATGTGTTTACACCTCATACTATCTTGGTAGTTATGGATAACTCCTATTTCCTTTATAGTGGCATGAGTTCACTCCTCAGACCTTCTTGGTAGTCATGGTTCATTTACATGGACTCATTAGTAGTCAAGGATTATTCCCAAGGCCATCTTAGTATATGTCATAAGATATTATTTTTTACCCAAGGCATTTGAGGTAGATATAGGTCCCACCTATCTCTTAGTGAAATCATACATACATGTTCCACGAAATCAAAAACAGTAATATCTTATCCCATGAATGTAAATGGGTATCGTCAACATGTAAATATATTGAAACCTAAGTAAAATATAGAAATTTCATAATCATTTACTCAAAATACTACATTTTGAATGTAAAATAGATTTTATAAACATATAAACTGTGAAATAGAAAAATATTTCATAAACATATAACCCGTTGAAGATAAAAATACGACTTAAACCTAAAACTCATAATAGAGAATAAAATTTCATAAAAATAAAGACCATTAAAGTTAAACATATTTCATAAACATAAAACCCATGAATGAAAAATGGGGTCCATAAAGACACTAACATTAGGAAAAAAACAGTCATAGAAAATATATGAATGGAACCTGTATATAATTTTTTAGAAGGGCATGAGTTGTATCAACGAATTTTATATTATATGTAAAATAATCCTGAAATATTATTTAAAAAAATCCATAGGAAAAATTTAATTTCTTATTTGAAAAAAAAATTTTAATAAATAAAACCATTTGAAAACCATTATCGTAGAAATTATTTTTACAAATTATAAAGAATAATTGAAATCATTTGTCAAACTTTTTCCATTAAAACTTATCCGATAATATTCAAATCATTTTAAAAATATTTTTTAATGAAAACTCATTAAAATCATATAAAGAACGATTGGAAACTTTTTTAAAATCAATAATTTGAAAATTAATTGAAAACATATAAATTTTCTTTTAAATCATTTTTAATACTGTTTTCTTTGAAGATACTTTGAAAACATTTTAATAAAGCATGAAAACGTTTTGAAAACCAATTTACATGAAAATAATTTGAGAAAATATAATAAATGGTTGCAAATGTTCTGAAATAAATTTTACTTGGAAACTTATAATATAAGAATTAAAACGTCTTAAAACCCATTTTTCATAAAAAATGATATTAAATTATTAATTTTATATTAAAAACCATTTCCCATGAAATATTATAAAATAATCATGAAAAATTTTAAAAAATATTTTAATTATAAAATTATAAAACAAGATTGAAAATGTTTTGAAAAAAAATTTCATTTAATATATAAATTTTTTAATAGAATTTTCATTAATGAAATGAATTATTCAAATGATTTATGGTTGACATATCCATACAAGTCATTAGAGGTAAAAAATCCTTTGGAATGCTAAAAATGATAAAAAAATACACTCAATTGGAAATATATAAGAATTTTTATTTTAAAAAAATTTGTAAAATTAAAAAGGGGTAAAAATTTATTTTAATGATCATAAAATATTATTTGAATATTCTAAGAAATAATTTTTGGAAAACATGGTTTCGATGGAACATATTTTTTTTTCTGAAGAAAAGTTAAAGTCAAGATTTTATGAAAACAATTTCTTAACCATATTATATACCAAAAAGTAGGAAATTGTAATAATAAATTAATATATCATGAATAAACTTATTATAGGGAATTTAATTAATTTAATTGTATGTGGAACATTATAATTCCTCTAAAGATGAAAAAATTAAAACATTCTTGAAAATCAATGAGATTGTCTCAATAAACTCTTATAAATTGGTAACATAGGGTCATAAACACCATGTAAGAAAATTAAATAAAATTAAGCATAAAATATCATTAAATTAATTATATTCATGATATAACATGTTAAATTTATGTAAATACACCTTGAAAAGTAGTTTAGGTGGAAAACAAAACATGATTCTCAAAGAAGAAAAATTGAGACAAAACATTTTTCCAGATTTTGTACATTTTGAAACTTAAACAAGATGATTTAAATTTCACAAAAATGATATCATAATACCATTATATTTAGTTATAATATATATATATATAATACCATCTTATAATTTACTCATACCACACAAATTGAAAGAGTGGTGAACATATCATGATTACCTTGTTTCTTGACTCTCGTCATACGCATTCAAACCGCCAGTATAATAACAATATATATATATAATAAATATTTTAAATAAACATATTTTTATATATACTTCCATATATGGTTTTAATATTAACTTATTTTACAATCTTGTTAATAATCCTATGTTTAGGTTTCACTTTGGGTATTATTCTATTTTTTATTCAAATGTGTATTAATTTTATATCTATTTGGTATTTATAATTTATATAAATATTTCAAGATTTTGAAACATTATATAATTAAAATTTTAAATATTGTATTTTTATTATAATAATCTACTAAATATATAAGTATGAAACAAATTACATTGTTTATAGAGTTGGTAGGTCGTATGTACGCATGAATGTTATTTTTATTTAATGGTCTTGTTGACATAATGAAAGTAAAATAAAAACACAAACACAAACATAAATATTTAAATATATTTAATATATTATATATAAATTATATATTCACTAAAACCACCAATAATATAATTCATGTGGTGTATGAATGAATCATATCGCTTTGAAGGGGCGGTAGTCCACACTTCCCCTAATGAAATTATCCTATTAAAAGAAACTGGAAAGTAAAATGATTTTTGTTTTTAAAAAGAATATCTAATCTTAAAGATATAATAATGTTAATATATTAAATATATAAATATATTGTACATCATAATGTTCACCATGGAATGTGGAAATGGAGAAGTGAACAATCGTCATTTTGTGAGGTAGTAGTTCGTTGTACAATAAAACTCTATGTTTATTACCAATTATATAGAGGTATTTGTAGGTTTTGGTAAAACCATTTACATAAAAACATCATAGTATATAGGGGTTAATATTTTTTATATAACCATAGGATTAATAGAGTTTGAGGGGTGTGGAAAGAAAATAAAAGAGGAGATGTTACCTCTTAATCTGGTAACTTCTTATGGTTTAAGCAAAAAGGTTTACTTAGATTTCCTCATAACAATGTTAAGGATTATAAGAGTAATTTATGGATGTTGGGAAGTGTATTGTAATTATATTTGACAAAACAATGAGTTTTTATATGTGGTAAGAAGTGGGAGAGCTGGTGGACTTTTATATGGAAGGAAAAGAACTCACTTGGAGATTTTGAAAACAAGTTAGGTGTACACATGCACATACCTAAAAAAGTCATTAAACTAAATAAAACAATAATGGACAGTTTATGGAAGAATTAATTCCATTAAATAAGGTTTTATAGATTTATAGGTCATTTGAGGCACTAAATTTGAGGTTTAGTTGTAAACTATGCTTAATTTCACATTCATTGATGTGATTAATTTTAATCACTTATACTATTCATTTTGGTAAATATTTAGTTCATAATGTTAGAAAATATATATAATAATTGTTAATATTATTTATTTATGTTACTAGGAATTTAATTCAAATGAGAAGAAAATTTTAGAATAAATCTAATCTAACAGACGAGATGAAATAATAGGTTTTCAAAAGAGAAAAATGATATAATGTTTGATATGTTTTTCTATTTAATTTCAAATTGAAATTCTCTATTATTACATAAATTTTCTTAGTGAATTTAAAATTTATATAATATGACCCCAAAACAATATTAATGTAAAATTTAACATTAATAAATATTTTAACAAAATGGTAACTATTAATTAAAACACACTATTTTTCACTAATCATCAAAAAATGATGTTTCTCGGAAAAATCTCAAAATGGAACCCAAATAATATTTGGGAATTATAAATTAAAAAATAATAATTTTATTTTATCAAATTAAATTTCTACATATTCTTGAATGTAATTTTATTATTAAAAATGGTTCATTAGAGAAAATGATATTTCTAAAAATAGAAGGGATTTAACACAAATAATATAATTAAATAACTATAAGAATTATTGAAAAAAACAATTATAAATATAATTTTATAGTCAGTTATTATTATTCATATAATTTAATTTAATATATAGTTTATAAATGTCTCATTTAAAAAATATATCAATAAAATGATGTTTTGTAGAAACATTAGTGTTATGTATAACGTACCCAACATCAGTGTTTCAGGTACCACAGGCTAGGTGCGTATTTCATGTTGTGCAATACTAATTGGTATTTCATGTTTCACAATACATGTTGGTGTATTGTGTATCAAAATCCTATTAGGTATTTTTTGTAGTGTATGACAAGTCAGTATTGTGTTTAGTGCCAGCCAAGTTGGTATTCTATGTTAATGGAATGTTTTACTTAGTATTTTAAAATATAAAAAAATATATATAGAACTTTTTATAGTGTCACATGAAATAAATAATTTTCAAATGATAAATTACTTTTAATAATAAATATTTTACAAAATATCCAAGTGTTTCATTCTCCCCCCTTGAAATTATTTTTCCCGCATAATTCATCTGGGTTATTTGTGGTAGAATATATTAATGTTTTGTTCATAGAGATCCACATCAGAAAAAGGAATACTAAGACATCCATTAAAAGATAAATTTGGTACTATAACGGTTACCCAAAGTAACATATAATTGGGTTTCCACATATGAGAACATTTATTGGATGTGAAAACCTAGAAATGGAAGAAAAACCTTTCTGTCTTGTTCTGATGGAGAGTGATGGAGAAAATGGTTATGAGAAAGTTAACAATCAGAAAGCCATAAATCTTTATGAACTCTGGGACATTTTGATTTATCAAAAATGAATGTACTAGGATAAATTTTTTTGTTACAAGATCCTTTTTTCCTAATGTTATTGAATTTTCATGAAAATATATACTTTAATGATTTCAAGACAACCTAAAACTTCATTATTCCTTGATTAAATTCTCCTCTTACTCTAAATAAGAAGGTGAAATTATTATTCATGATGTAATAAAAGAACATTATATCAAGGATATTCCATCCCATTTTTCATCAGTTCTCATTAGCACAATGTATTTTGAATAAGCTATCCAATATACTAGAATATTTATATAGAGTGATAACACTTTAATCTTATTGAATTTAGATAATTTTAACTGATACTATCATAAAAGGTTATCCTTATAAACCTTGCTAAATATGAAAATTAATTAATTTTTTAAATAGATTCATTAAATCATTTTAACATTGATTTTATTATATATCACAAAGCAACATTTGGTTTTTTACATTCCAAACATGTGAATACACTCATCATATATTCACATAAAACATGATAGTATCCATAATTACAATAAATAATTTTGGAAAATATGAAGGATTCTTTATTAAAATTATTACTGGATATATTCATTAAATTCGCGTAAATTATTAACCTCATCCATTATATCAAAAAAATTATGTTCCACAATGTAAATAGTACCGTCAATTTTACTTAATTAGTACCTTCCTCATTACATAATTAGTTCCAAGGTAATTTTTACCATCCTCTTTAATTATTCATATCCAACATATATTTATCCAAACAACATTATGATAACATAAGAAATATATTAAGGGTTACATTTCACATAATCTCGTTTTTTCATAGATATGAACTTTCCATTATATCAGATTTCTATTCCATCAGAACCATTTAATGTGTTCTTATGAATACATACTGAAAAAAATAAACTAAACAGTATTTATTTATTTCACCTTTCATATGACATACTTATTGAATTAAAATAAATTAAAAAATGATTCCTTAGTCCGTAATCCATTGACAAGGCTACCTCATTAGAAGTCCTCTTTTTCATTCACATTTCATTAATAATATCATCATAATCAGCAATGTAACCATTACTTAAATCACTATCTTTATCCTCTTTAAGATATTTACATTGGAGACATTTAGTGGAATAATTACTATTTGAACCATGATTGAAATATGTAACCTTCGATGCTGAGTCAGGGAGGATAATGTTATAATCCTTTTAATTAAGAAAACTCTTCAATTTCCCTTACAATTACTAGGAATGATTCCTACTTTGGTAAAATTGAGAAATAATCTTTTTTGACTATTAAATTATCTTAGGTGGTTATTTCCACATTCTTGATGTAATGTAAACTGAATTTTATTTCCTCAATAGTCTCCATTACCTGAAATCTCAATGAGATCCTTCTTTATCATCATTAGTGAGTCTAAATGTTTGTTAGTTAAACATTGTTAATCATGTTTTCTGGAAACTGACTTGGAATAATCAAAACATCTCTCCATACAGTATTCACCCCCTTGAATTCTCATTAGAAAATCACCAATCAAATTCATTATTAATTTAGTTCCTTTCGATTAAAACCATTAGTTAAAACAAGAAGCATATTGTGATCATTACTTATCATAGTATAAAACCACATAATCATGAAAATAATTACTTATATGATATATAAATTATTAAACCGTCATTAATCGATGACACCCTAGGTTCATCTTTTTTTATTCAAAATTAAACTATATTTAAATAATTTATAATGTTTTTTGAATAACTTTGACTTCCCAAAGAATACCCACAGGGAGTGTCATACCAGGAGTGAAGGAAGTCCCATTTTAGTGTACCAAATTACACTATGTTAGGACATGAATATCCTATCAATGTTTTTATCACAAGGTACATATATTATATATCCATTTCCACTTGTAGTATCCAGACGAGGATGTATTTCTAGGAAACCCCTCTCTCCATCCCTTACCAAAATTCCAGGACATTTTCATAAATGTGAACCCATTACTGTACTTACATTTAGAGACATCCGAAGACATATGTTGATAAATATACATAGGGATCTCACAAAAGTTCGTTCAACCTTGTCTCCAAAGGATGACTAAACCTTTCCTTTGATATTATCTATAGCAACATAGAATTGACAAACAAGAAAATTTCAGCATTTTACATGAATATTCAATACAATAAAAAATACATGTCCGATGTTCATAAAATAATAGTATTTTTGGAATCATAGAAACTAGATATTCTATAAGTGTGAAATATTTTCATCATCTCCCATATGTATCCCCATTATTATTACTTCTACCAAAATCCTTTCTTCATAATCAAGGGAAAGGATATATAAGAAAGGTGAGAGGTCAGATGATCAGTAAGGGTACATAAATGAAACGTGTTAGAAGAACATGAACAAAAGGGTATGAAACTTGAGAATAACATTTTAAGATCATACCCCATATTTTAGAGATCAAAATAAATATTAATTGATCATATGATATGAATCATAATGAAATAAATAACATAATCCCTGGAAGCATGATATATGAATAAAAAATGTAATTGAGGAAAACATTATATAATATGATTTCTATAGTAGCCAGGTAATTTATACCAAGACCATCTTAGTAGTATGGGTTACCTCCCCATATCATATTTCTAGTAATTTTTCACTTCAATGCCCGTATTGTTTGTGTGAGTTTACTCCTCATACCATTTTGGTAGTCATGGTTCACTCCCGTGTCCATCTTAGTAGCATGAGTTACCTCCTCAAACAATCATGATAGTCATTGTTCACTCCCATTACCATATAAGTGGTCAATTATTACTTCCAAACCCATATTAGTATATCTCATGATATATAAATCTTTACCAAATATAGTATAGGGAGATATTTTTCCCACTCATCACATAATTAAGGCATACATACGTGCTTCTCAAAATCATAAACAATTATATATTAACCTAAAAAATTAAATGGGTATCAAAATCATGTAAACATACTATAACCATTATAAAGATACATGTTTCATAATAATTTCATCAAAATCATAACTTGTGAAAGATAAATTTATTTCATAAACATATACCCTTGAAAGAGAAAAGTATTTCATTATCCTAAAACCCATGAAAGGGAAATATATTTCATAAACATAAAACCCGTAAAAGAGAAAAAGATTTCATAAACATAAAAATAGTGAAAGAGAAATGGAATTCATAAATATAAAGCCTTGGAATGAGATAGAGGTTTCATAAAGACTATGAATTTATGAATATCCATTTAATAGAAATAATATGAATGGAACCATTATATTATTTTCTAAATGGGAATGAGTGACATCAATGGATGTCGTCTTAGATAGAAAATAATCTTCAAATATATTTAAAAACATATCTTCATGAATATATCATTTCATTATTGAAAATTTATTTATAATATGTAAAACCATTTAATAATAATTTTAAAATAAAATACAATTTAATTTTATTAACAATAATTTAAATCATTTGTAATCATTTATCATATAAAACATTTAAAATAATCTTCAGAAAAAAAGAAAACTTATTTCATCAATAAAAATATAAAACTTTAAAAAAATCTGGAAAATGATTTGAAAATGGATTATTTTAAAATACATTATATACATATAATTAGTTCTTTAAAACATTTTTAAAACAATAATATAAAAATTTTCTTTTTAAATATATAAATAATGTTTGAACATGATTTGAAAACTATACCCCTTAAAAATAATTCAGATACAAATAAATAAATTCTGAAAACATTTTGAAATCCATTATCCCTGATAACATATACATTAATATTAAAAAAAAGATGAAAACCAATTTTCTTGAAAACATATAAAAGATTATTGAACGTGTATTCAAGAAAAACTTCCTTGGAAACAAATAAAATAATCTTGAAGGCAATTTAAAACCAATTTTCCTTGATTAATTATAGAAAAATATACAAAACATTTTAAAACCCATTTTAATTGAATATTTGTTTCAAGAATAATTTAAAAATTATCTTTTAAACATTAGAATAATGCTACAAATTATTAAAGGTAGAAACATTCCAACATGTCATATTAGGTAAAGAGAACATTCCATTTTCATGATAAAAAGGATTGAAAATTTCTAAATTTATAATGTTACATGATTATATAATTGAGATCATTGTCAGACGAAAAAATGGTAAAATATTACATTGATTATCCAAGGATATGAGTAAAATATTTATGAAACCATTTCTAGAAAATATTTATTTGAAGGAAAAAGGATTTTCGACCGAAGAGAGTGTTATGTTGGGCTTTCTTAAAAAAAATTCCTAACTATATTTTGTAACATATTGTATAAAATATCACCAATACATGAATATAAAATTATTAACAAGTGGATATGGAAATTCATTAATTTCTAGTGATATGGATCATTATAACACATCAAAGGAAGCATAAATAATAAATAATCTCAAAAATTTATTAAATTGTTACAATAAACCCTTATAACATTAAAACATGGGATCGTACTCTCCAAGTATGAAAATGAAATTATAAGAGGATTAAAATATCATGAAAATAATAACATTCAATATATAACATGTAAAATTAAATTATATACCCCTAAAAAAAGTGTTCAGGATCGTAACAAAACAGGAGTCTCACAGAAGTCAAGTTGAGACAAAACATGTTTATTGATTTGGTTTCTTTTTAAACATAAACATCATGTATTAAATTAAATAAAAATGATATGTTAATACACATATTATTTTATAATAAACATAAAATACAATCTTGGGAAGTAATTTCGTTACACGAAAGGAAAGGGTGGTTAACATAGCATGTATCTCCAATGAATAAAATGTTTGATGAATGTTCCATAACTTGTGTCCCGACTCATGTCATATGCTTTCAAACCAAATGTATAATAAATATTAATTTATTATACATGTTTTTGATCAAATATATTATAATATCCAATACCATATCTTTTTTTATTATGTCGTTATATTACTATCTTTTTAACAATCCTATGTTAAGGTTTCACTTCGAGTAATATTTTGTTTATTATTGACATGTGTTTTAATTTTTTATATATTTGGTTTTTATACATTATATCGTGGTTTCTAAAATTTAAACCATGACATAAATATCATGTATATATAGCATAGATTTCATATAATAATATATATATAATATAAGTGTGAAATGGAATATACTATTCACATAGATGGTAGGCTGTATGTATGCATGTATGTCATTTCTTTTAAATCGTAGTGGTAATAGAATTAAAGAAGATTAAATATATGTATATATAAGTATATATAAAATTATTAAATTATATTTATTATATAACCTATATAATATAATCACTAAATATATATTTATTACAATCCATTTGGTGTATGAACGAATCATGTCACTTTAAGTAGGACGTAGTCCGCATTTCAACAAACAAAAGTATTATATTGTCAAAAAATAGAATGTAGAATTATATGTATTGTAAAAAGGAATTTGTAATATTAAGAACATGGTAATATTAATTTATGAAATATATAAATATATTTCCCATTATAATGCCCACCATAGTTGGTGGTAATGGAAAAATTAACAATCACCATTTCGTGAGGCAGTTGTTTTCCATAGAAATAGTATGTCTATTGCCTATTAGATGGAGGGGTGCACATGTTTAGGTAAAATAATTTACCTAATAAAATATTTTTTTAATGGTGATACTAGTTATTTATATATTTATATCACTAGTGAAAAAAATGTTTGTTATGTCAGTTATTTTTAATTTTTACGTTGGGTTTTATCCAACGTTAATATGGACGGTGTTATAAATATTGTTCTTTTACGTTGGTTATTTAAAAACCGACGTAAAAAACATAATATCGTGGTGTTTCTCAGATCGGTTTTTTAATAACCAATGTGCAAAAAACTAGGGGGGAGGGTTTATCATGTCATTTATTATATAACCGACCTGATAAAATAGTGCAGGGGGTGTTTATGACGTCGGTTATGTAATAACAGACATGATAAACCATAGGGAAATCGTTTATCACATCGGTTGTCTAATAACTAACATGATAAACCATTTCAAAGGCCTTTATCATGTCAGTTATTATATAACCGGCGTCATAAACTAGGGGAGGGTTTATCACGTTGGTTATTATATAACAAACGTCATAAAACAGTACGGGGTATGTTTATCACATCGGTTATTAAATAACCGACATTATAAACCCCTAGGAAATGGTTTATCACATCGTTTATATAATAACTGACGTGATAAACTAGTGTGGGGGTGTTTATCCCATCAGTTATTTAATAACCGATGTGATAAACCATTACATAGGTGTTTATCACGTCTGTTATTAAAATAACCGATGTGATAAAACCTTCCCCATTCCTTTATCAGGTCGGTTATAAAATAACTGACATGGAAAAGATATTTTTTAAAAAAAAAATCTAATGCAGTCCTCTGCTCTCCCCAAAAAAAACCACAAACCAAAAAAATAATTCGTACTAGAAAAACATAAGTAGACCAAAACAAGAACCAACGAAAAATTAAGCATTTACATTGATAACATTTAAAACTTACCCCACTAGACAGCCCCCACCACCCCCTGAACATCCCCCCTCACCCTACTGGATAGCCCCCACCACACCCCTAGACCCCCCCCCCCCACACACACACACCCCTGGACTGCCCCGACCCCCTGGACAACCCCAAACACCCCTGGACATCCCCACCAACCCCTGGACAACCCCCCACACCATTGGAAAACCCCACACCCTTCTATATACCCCCATGCCCCTGGACAACACTCTCACACCACTGTACATCCCTCCCACACCCCTGAAACTAACCAAAAGTTACCAAAAACAGACTAGAACCCTCTTACACAACTGGATAACCCCCACCACACAACTGGACACCCCCCCCCCCACACCACTAGATTACCCCTACCCCATGGATAGCCACCAACACCCCTGGACTACCCCCCATCCCCATGGACTCCCTGCCCCCCCCCCCCATCCCACTGGATAGCCCCCCTCCCCCCCACCCCACTGGACAACCCTCCCACTCCCCTGGAAACCCCCCTCAACCCACAGAACACCCCCACATCCCTGGACACCCCCTGTACAACCTCCCACACCCATGTACCACCCTTACACCCTCATGGAAATTCTTCCACCCCTAGACTACCCCTACTCTCATGGACACCCAGCCCCCCCCCCCACCCCATCGAAAAGCCCTCCAACCCCCCTGCCCCCCCCCCCCCCCCACCCCATTGAACACCAACCCACACCCTTGGAAACCCTACCCCCTAGACCCGAATCCATACCAGAAAAACCATCATAAGTAGACCAAAACAAGAAGTAGATAAAAATTAAACATTCACATTTATAACATTCAAATCATACACAGTCAACTTCAAAAAAACTAAATCCAACCTAAATGACTACCAAATACACAATTACAATGACAATATTCAAAATTACATTTTACACTACAAATAACTAAAATTCAATCAAACCTGTAAAATAATTTGATCATTCCACATGTAAGTGTTTGATGTCTTGGGCAGTATAGGGTTGAGGGTCATCAAATATATACAAATTAGAAGGATAGTAGTTAACATCTGTAATGAATAAATCAAATTGAAATATTATGGCAATGTTTGAAAAGAAATCTTACCAGGTCAATGTTCAAAACTATCTCAGTTGTTGTTATTTCATACATAAATGTTAACATATAATATCCATATTTGATAACGCCTTTTTGTTGATAAATATTCTCTTTGATTGAGTGTAAATTCAATATATTATTTTTATGTAATAAATCAAAAATTAAAAATTATAAATGGATATTTACCTTCACATTTACATATTTGATCTTTATACTCCTTTTCATTGTGTTTTTTCGAAAGTAGACCCATCCCCTGTTAGAAAAGTCATAAGAATGGGGTAAATTTAAAATTAATTATAATATATAAAACAATTGAGAAATTGAAACTTACTTTTCCAATATTTTCTTAAAACTTTCCCGCACATCATCATGGAAAGAGCATATCAAATAAAGTGTTTTCTATCATGGAAAAAACCCCTAACATCCATTGATCACTGATAAAAAAAAATTATTGTTAGTTGTTTTTCAGGATAAAAGATAATGATCTCTTTGAGAGTGATGTATTTCATACCTCTCACAAAAAGGCATCACCCAACATTGTGTTACTATATTCTGTTCATGTCTTTCAGCAATATAAAGCATTCTTTGTTCCTCATCCATTGCACATGCTTCAGGGGAAATCAATTGATGGTCCACATATCCATATAAATCTGTCTTCTCATTCTTCTCACAAATTTTACAAAGATACCTAATACAAAACAGACATAAGTATTCATTTTTAATAAATATAATGCAGGGAAAAGGTGTTAAGACATACATGGAAAAAATTTGCACCCCGTTGATCCCCAAATTATCTCTAGTTACAAGCTCCTTGATACCAGTTTTCATAATCCCCACAGTTATTACACGTCCACAAATATGAGATTCCATTGGAAACTCATAATGACCTGACAACAAATTTGAATATCTTGAAAAACTTGTCAAGACTACTAGAATATGTATCTAATTTCATAACCATTTGTCTTTGTTATTGTCTATATAGTATTTCTTTACCTTTGAAGTATTCCTATAAAAATAAATAGAAAAATATAATAGTTATCAAATGACAAAACACCTTTAATAAAAAAAATAAACTAAAATATATAACAATCATACCTCTATAGTAATGAGTCGAAGAAGTCTGGATGGACAAATTAAAAAATGGTCGATATTATATCCAACTGTCATCACCTCATCTGTAGGTAATGGTACTCAAGCTGATCTATCTATAATATCCTATAATGTGACCCTTTGATTATCTACCTCCAATTGATGATGATGAACTGTATCTTTTATACAATATACCAACCCATATTCAACTATATGATGTTGAGGATCATCAAAATACAACTCGTAATAAGTAGGAAGCTGTGGCAGATGAGTAGGATAAAAAATGGGGTTTGCAGGCTGAGGTGGGGAGTGGGATGTAACATCCCAGGTAAATAAAGAATAATACATTTTCATATTTTTTAATTTTTGCGAATTAAATATTAATTTTACTTTAATGGGTTGCTATGTTCCATAGCGTACCCGATACACAACAAAGAGTTTATTTGAAATCGTACGTTGCACACTAGTAAAAAAAATTATTATTTTAAATATTAGTTAACACGTAGCCTTTTTACTGGCAGGAATGGATAAAAATAACTAAAATATGATTATATATGTTTGTTAAATGTTTTTACATTTATCTAATAAAAGATAAAGGCTTAAAATACAGAAAGAATTCAATTTTAGGCTTATATACTCTAATTTTCATGAAAGGTCCACTTATCCACATTTGATGGCGAAACGTCATTAAATATAGTTTTGGTCACTCTTGTACATTTTATTGGACCAAATAAAACTCTTCCTTAGAATCGGAACATCAAATTTTACTTTCTGTGATTTTTTTGGAATTTTTCCGATAAAGTTCATTTTTTAATGAATAGTGTAAAATGTGGTATTTTAATTCAAAACCACTTTTTAATATAATTTATTAATATATTTAGATAATATTTTGAATTTGTTTTTAAGTTCAATTATAATATATTTTTACCATTTAATCCAGTAGTGGTCGTTGGAATTAATTTCACTTTGAAATTGGACTTAAACTACTGTCAATCTTTTGATACTTATTGTTTCATAAAAACACGCTATTTGCTCTGATAGTGGGAATTAATTATTAAATTAATTAATGAAACTTATATTTTTTTAATTTTTTAAAATAGACATAATTTTTGAATTCGTAATATCAAATATAGCTTTGGGTGAAGTTTTGGTATTTTTCTGAAAAACATCAATTTTTGATGAATAGTGAAACCACTAAGTGGTACTTATAAAAACTGATTTTCCGTTTAAATGAAATTTTACAACCTTTGTGTTTTGGATTTCAAAAATCCAACATAAATGGTTGTCATTAATAAGTAAAATTTGGTTCAATGGTATTAAAATAAATTTGTGGTGAATAGTAACTTATTAAGTTTATAATCGCGATTAGAGGTAATTAGTGTAGTTTAAGGAAAAAATAATGTTTTAATAATAATAAATTACCATGACACATGTACTACCCTTATTGGATGTGTCATGGACGACCAAGACAAGCCATGGGTCAACTTGGGGACCCCATGGAGCCACATTGGTTGGGAAATTACATAAATATCCTTTTATTTAATGTAATAGTAATATTGACATAAACATGAGATGTTTTATTAAAACAATTTTTAAATTTGGTTATACAAGTCATATTTTTGACTATAAATATTAATTGGAAATCTAAAAGGATTTCCTACATCACAGTCTTTTTTTATAATTTTATACATTAAATAAATTAAATTATTTATGACATAATAATGATGGAGAGATTACCTCATTAATAAAGGATTTAAATAAAATGAAAAAATAATATAGCATATATGACCTACACATGTCCAAAACCTATTGGGTGGGTATATTTCGAACCCCTATCACCATATCCACGAATTATATCAATTTGGTACCTTTTAAATCCGAAACAAACTTTCAAACAATGTAATATTGCTTTACTTTCCAAGAGTGCCCCTCCTCTCTTATTATAAAAGGCCCCCACCTCTACCTCCTTACCCACACTTCCAAAGCCTTTGGATCGGCCAGCCCTAGAAAATTTTGTCTCTAAACTTCCCTCTATTACTCCTTGAAGCCTCACTTTGTGCATAAGTCTTCCCAAGGAAGCCTTTGAGCTCGAACCAAAGGGAGTTACCCGATTTTAAGGTAATGTCTTCACTTGAGTCCTTTTGTTTTATTTTGCTTCTCCAACCCCCTAAACTCTTTTTATTAATTTCTTTTGTAACAACACCAGTATCTAACATATACTAAGATGTTTTTATAAGAAGGATTCGAGCTACACTTATACACACCAACATCTAATGGTTAAAGAACATTCTGTTTCTGTGGATGGCGAATTTCGGCCTCCCGAAACGATGATTGTTCAACATTTTTTTAACACCTTAAAAGTTGTCCATTAAGATGACACTATATTTATATATGATATATAATATGTTTAATATTTCCTTAAGAATCTGTATTTTTCATTTTGTGCATACCTTTATGGTTTCCATTGTGGGTAAACACGAAAATTTCATTTTAGGAAGTGTGGACTACTGCCCCCTCAAAGTGATGTGATTCGTTAATTCCATAGGTGGGATGTCAAAAGGATGGATTTAAAGTTATTATATATGATGTTATACTGGAATTATAATATACCTATATATCATTATTATTTCTTTCCATTAAAGTATGACATAGAAATGAAAGTAGCGTTCATGCGTACGTACGGCTTACCGTCTCCATGAACGGTGCATTTCATTTCTTATCCCCAAATGTAATGTACTATTATAAGTATATATATATAATGGATATATATGATGTAGGTTACATCTAAATGATTAATATAATTATGGAATTAAAATATACATACCTCTCATTTAGTTTTAATTCCATTAATATGACATAGAAATGAATGTAGCATTCATGCGTACGTACGGCTTACCGTCTCCATGAATGGTGCATTTCATTTCTTACCTCTAAATGATTATGTGACATTATAAATACATGTATATTCTATATATATATATATTATATATATTATATACAAATCAGGAATGTCATTCTGGATATAATGAACCTTTGACCACACGAACAACAAGTAATTGTAAGAAGTCCACTTTCAACTTAAGAACCAAATATCGACAAAACAAACATTATTAACATAAATTACTACATAATGTCCATATCATGGTAAAAAGTGATATAAAATGAATAATGAACTCGAAAAAGGTTCTTAAGCAAGTAGAAATTAACTCAAGTTTATTATTCGGGACGTTAATGAACGATTGAGTCAAGTCGGACTCGAGATAAGGGACTTCATCTCAATCTCCTTTCATTGAGGCATATTTCATTATATACACAACTTTCTTTTATACAGTGTATAAACCCCTTTGACTTTTACTTTTATACAAAAGGAATCTTTTTTACGAAGCGTTTTACAAAATGACAAAAAGGAATGTTTATTTTAACGTATGCGGTGACAATGACCTATTCCACCGCCGTGAGTATTATTTGGTCTTTGGCTTCCTCAACAAGCCGTAATATTTTTTTAAATGAAATAAATACCATGTACACATTTATGTATTTTGGTATTGAAAATGGTTTTTATAATGGTTTTGTTATGTCAATATTTTTATGTGATATATTGTGATCTAAGTGTGGAAATGTTTTCTTACCATTATATTTGTTTTATGTCTTATGATTTTATAATGGTACTTGGACATTTGACGGGTGGTTACGTGATGAAAAATATTACGGGTGGTGCCGTGAATACCAGGACGGGTGGTTACGTTATAACCTCCAATGAATTGGGTATGGAAGTCAGCCGTATGGCTATTCCATTAAGTATGTATGGAAGTCGACTGTATGTTTATTCCATTAAGTGATATGTGTGGAAGTCAATCGTACGGTTATTCCACTTAAGTATGTTTATGTCCCAAGTTACCTTTATATGTTATGTGATCTTTATATGGGTTTTATGGTAATATTTTGGTTACAAAAGGGTATGTAATGATCTTTTATTCAGTGAAAAGTTTTTACTACTTTATAAAGGTGAAAAGTTTTACTTTGATAGAGTATACATGGTTTACTTGTTGTTTTGACAAACTAACACTTTTCATTATTTGAGTATCCCTTACTGAGCTTTTGATGCTCACCCCAAGTTTTTTTGAAATGTTTTTCACAGGACTTAATGTAGAATAGGGTCAAGGATGGGATCAGGGGAAAGTCATGCTATCTAAAACATGGAACTAGACATGTTTCTTTTTAAGAGTCATTATTTTATGGAAACATAGTAGAAGTGTCTACTTTGTAATCTTTTGAGATGTAATAGTTATGTTCTAATTCTCTAAAACTCTAATCCTAAAAAGATCCTCAATTTGAATTATTAATTTAATTCAATATTAAGTAAGGTTTATGGTCGGGGCCTTGTAGTTGGTATCAGAGGTCGGTTTAGACAACATTAAGAGTTAGAAAAGTGTAAAATTATAAATTAACTTATGTTATGATTGAAATGATATAGCATTTACGGATTACCATGTTTCTTCTCCTAAGATATTTATTTGTTAAGAATGGTTTTTCTTGGAGGAAATAGAACATATTTTCTAGGAAGGCATACAGAGGGAAATGACCTTTCAAATCAGTATCCTGAGATGGTTAGAATCAGAACAATATAGTTTGTTGTAGTGATGGCTCAGTTGACTCGGGTGAAAAATGTTAGTTGTTTTTATTGATGACATTTTGGTGTTTTCTAAAGTAAAGAGGACCATTAAAGTCATTTAAGGGTTATCTTGAAAACCTTAAAAGGAAAGAAACTATATGGAAAATTCAGCAAGTGTGAGTTTTGGTTACAACAAATTTCTTTCCTGCGTCACATTATTTCAAAAGATGGAATAACAGTTGATCCTGCTAAAACAATAGTTGTTGAAGAATGGCCAAGACCCACAAATGTAACTGAGATCCGTAGTTTTCTTGGTTTGTCAGGTTACTACCAAAGGTTTGTTGAAAATTTTCACAGTTATCTAGTCCAATGATTAAGCAAACTCGTAAGGGTGTTAAGTTCTTTTGGGCAAAATAATGTGATGATTGTTTTCAGGAGTTTAAAAGAAGATTGGTGAATGCTCCAGTTTTGTCACTTCCTTCCAGGAATGGTGAGTTTGTTATATACAGTGACGCTTTGTTGAAAGGACTTAGTTGTGTCCTTAAGCAGAATGATCAGGTAATTTCTTATGATTCACGTCATTTGAAAACTCATGAGGTAAATTACCCAACACATGATTTGGAATTAGCTGCTGTTGTTTTTGCTTTAAAAATTTGGAGGCATAATTTGTATGGAGTAAAGTGTGAAATATATACTGATCACAAAAGTTTAAAGTATATATTCTGTCTAAAAGAATTGAACATGAGACAGAGGAGGTGGATAGAATTAATCAAGAATTTTGATTGAACAATCCATTACCATATGGGAAAAGAAAATAATGTGGCTGATGATTTGAGTCAAAAAAGTAATACTTCTCTAACCATTCTACATTTGGAATGTGATACTTTGGTTAAGGATTTTAAGAGCTTTGGCATGGAAGTTTTTGGTGCAGAAAGTTCTTCTGTTTTGTTTCAGGTATCAGTTAGATCATCCCTATCAGACAGAATTAAGCAAGCACAGAAGCAAGACAGTGTGTTGCAGAAAAAGGTAGAGCTGGTTCAGAAAGGTAAGTTGCATGAATTCAACATTGATAGTGATTTTGTTTTGAGATTTGGGAAGAGATTGTGTGTGCCTTGTGATTCACAGTTGAAGAGGGAGTTGTTATGTGAAGCTCATAGTTCTCCGTTTTCGGTTCATCCAGGCAGTTATAAGATGTATAGAGATCTTCGAGAGTATTACTGGTGGGATGGAATGAAAATAGATATTGCTGATTTTACTGTGAAGTGTTTGACTTGTCAGCAGGTTAAAGCAGAGCGGCAGTTACCGAAAGGGATGCATTAGCCTCTACCAGTGCCAGAGTGGAAATAGGAGAATATATCCATGGACTTTGTTGTGGGATTACCGAAGACATCTCGAGGTAATAATGCAATCTGGGTTATGGTTGATCACTTGACAATATCTGCTCATTTCCTTCCTATTAGAGATAAATTCACTCCAGATCAACTTTCTCGATTGTACCATAAAGAGATAGTCAGGTAACATGGATTTCCTCTCTCCATTGTATATGACCGGGATCCCAGGTTTACTTCTAACTTTTGGAAAGGCCTTCAGATGTCATTGGGTACTGAATTAAATTTTAGTATAGATTTTCATCCGCAATCAGATGGGTAGTCAAAACGAACAATTCAGACCTTGGAGGATATGCTATGAGCTTGTTCGATGGATTATCAGGGAAGTTGGGACAAACATATTTCTTCGGTTGAGTTTTCATATAATAATAGTTTTCATTCCAGTATACAGATGGCACCATTTGAGGAATTATATGGGATGCAGTGTCGAACTCCAGCATTTTGGGATGAAGTGGGCGAAAGAATGCTGATGGGACCAGAATTGGTAGAAGAGATGGCAGAAAAAGTTCATTTGATTCAGAAACACATGAAAACATCTCAGAGCATATAGAAAAGTTATGCAGATAACCAGAGGAAGGATCTATCTTTTGAGGTAGGTGATCATGTTTTTCTCAAAGTCTCACCATGGAAGAGTGTGACGAGATTTGGTAAGAAAGGAAAGCTGTGTCCAAGGTTCATTAGACGATATGAAATTCTGGAGAAAGTTGGATTAGTTGCTTACCGAGTTGCTTTACCTCCAAGTTTATCTCAGGTACCCAATGTTTTTCATGTTTCGATGTTAAGGAAGTATATGCCAGATCCATATCATGTTTTGAGTCCAGAGTTAGTTCAGCTGGAGGAGAACCTATCTTATGAAGAACAACCAGTCCAGATTCTTGACCGAAGAGAGAAAGTGTTGCGAAATAAGGTAATTCACCAGGTAAATGTATTGTGGAAAAACCATATTATTGAAGAGGCAATGTGGGAATCTGAAAATGTTATGAGGGATAAATACCCCCACTTATTTTTATACGTGAATAAAATTGCGAGGACGCAATTCCCAAAAGGGGGGAAGGATGTAACATCCCAGGTAAATAAAGAATAATACATTTTCATATTTATTAATTTTTTCGAATTAAATATTAATTTTACTTTAAAGGGGTTGCTATGTTCGATAGCATACCCGATATGCAACAAAGAGTTTCTTTGAAATCGTACGTTGCACACTAGTAATAAAAAAATATTATTTTAAATGTTAGCTAACACGTAGTCATTGTACTGGAGGGAATGGATAGAAATTACTATATTAGGATTATATATGTTTGTTAAATATTTTTACATTTATCTAATAAAGGATAAAGGCTTAAAATTCGAAAAGAATTCAATTTTAGGCTTATATACTCTAATTTTCACGAAAGGTCCACTTATCAACATTTGATGGTGAACCTTCATTAAATATAGTTTTTGTCACTTCTATGCATTCTATTAGAATCGGGACATCAAATTTTACTTTGTGTGATTTTTTGGTATTTTTCTGATAAAGTTCATTTTTTAATGAATAGTGTAAAATGTTATATTTTAATTCAAACACTCATTTTAATCTAATTTATTAATATGATTAGATAATCTTTTGAATTGGTTTTTAAGTGCAATTAGAATATATTTTTACCATTTAATCCAATAGTGGTCATTGGAATTAATTTCACTTTGAAATTGGACTTAAACTAGTGTCAATCTTTTGATACTTATTGTTTCGTAAAAACACCCTATTTGCTCTGACAGCGGGAATTAATTATTATATTGATTAATGAAATTTATATGTTTTGAAGTTTTTAAAATAGAAATCATTTTTGAATTCGGAATATCAAATATAGCATTGGGTAATGTTTTGGTATTTTTCTGAAAAACATCAATTTTTGATGAATAGTGAAACGACTAAGTGGTACTTATAAAAACTGATTTTCCGTTTAAATGAAATTTTACCACCATTGTGTTTTGAATTTCAAAAATCTGACATACATGGTTGTCTTTGATAAGTAAAATGTGGTTCAATGGGATTAAAATAAATTTTTGGTGAATAGTAACTTATTAAGTTTTTAATCGCGATTATAGGTAATTAGTGTAGTTTAAGGTAAAAATAATGTTTTAATAATTTCAAATGACCTAGACACATGTCCTACCCTTATTGGATGTGTCATGGACGACCACAACAAGCCATGGGTCAACTTGGGGACCCCATGGAGCAACTTTGGTTGGGAAATGACATAAATAGCGTTTTATTTAATGTAAAAGTAAAATTGACACAAACATGAGATGTTTTACTAAAACAATTTTTAAATGGGGTTATACAAGTCAGAGTTTTGACTATAAATATTAATTGGAAAGAAAAACAGATTTCTTACATCATAGTATTTTTTTTATAATTTTTAGACATTAAATAAATTAAATTATTTATGACATCATAATGATGCATCGATTACCTCATTAATAAAGGATTTAAATAAAATGAAACAATAATGTAAAATATATGACCTAAACATGTTCAAAACCTATTGTGTGGGAATATTTCTAACCCCTATCACCTTATCCACTAATTATATCAATGTGGGACCTTTTAAATCCGAAACACATTTTCAAATAAAGTAATATTTCTTTACTTTCCAAGAGTGCCCCTCCTCTCCTCTTATAAAAGCCCCCACGTCTACCTCCTTACCCACACTTCCAAAGCCTTTGGCTCGTCCAAACCCTGACCATTTTGTCTCTCCACTTCCCTATCTTACTCCTTGAAGCCTCCCATTGGACAGAAGTCTTCCCAAGGAAGCCATTGAGCTCAATCCAAAGGGAGTTACCCGATTTTATGGTAATGTCTTCACTTGAGTCCTTTTATTATATTTTGCTTCTCCAACCCCCTAAACTCTTTTTATTCATTTCTTTTGTAACAACACCAGTATCTTCCATATACTATGATGTTTTTATAAGATGTATTCGAGCTACATATACACACACCTGCATCTAATGGTTAAAGAACATACTGTTTCTGTGGATGGCGAATTTCGGCCTCCTGAAACGATGATTGTTCAACAATCTTTTAACACCTTCAAAGGTGGACATTAAGATGAAACTATATTTTTATATGATATATAATATGTTTATGATTTCCTTAATATTCTTTATTTTTCATTTTGTGCATACCTTTATGGTTTCCATTGTGGTTAAACACGATAATTTCATTTTAGGAAGTGCAGACTACCGCCCCCTCAAAATGATGTGATTCGTTAATGCCATATGTGGGAGGTAAAAAGCATGGATTTAAAGTTATTATATATGATGTTATACTGGAATTATAATATACCTCTATATCATTATTATTTTTTCCATTAAAATATGAGATAGAAATGAAAGTACCGTTCATGCATACGTACGGCTTACCGTCTCCAAGAACGGTGAATTTCATTCTTATCCCCAAATGTAATTTACTATTATATGTACATATATATAATGGATATATATGATGTATGTTACAAATAAATTATTAATATAATTCTGGAATTAAAATATACATACCTCTCATTTAGTTTTAATTCCATTAATATGACAAAGAAATGAAAGTAGCATTCATGCGTACGTATGGCTTACCGTCTCCATGAACGGTGCATTTCATTTCTTACCTCTAAATGATTATGTGATATTATAAATACATGTATATGATACATATATATGATATATATGATATCCAAATCAGGAATTTCATTCTGGATATAATCAACCTTTGACCACACGAACAACATGTAATTGTAAGAAGTCCACTTTCGACTTAAGAACTAAATATCGATAAAACAAACATTATTAACTTAAATGACTAAATAATGTCCATAACATGGTAATAAGTGATATAAAATGAATAATGAACTTGAAAAAGGTTCTTAAGCAAGTAGAAATTAACTCATGTTTATTATTCAGGACGTTAAAGAATGATTGAGTCAAGTCGGACCTGAGGTAAGGGACTTCGTCTCAATCTCCTTTCATTGAGGCATATTTCGTTATATACACAACATTCATTTATACGGTGTATAAACCCCTTTTACTTTTACTTTTATACAAAAGGAATCTTTTTCTATGAATCTTTTTACAAAATGACAAAAAGGAATGTTTATTTTAACGTATGCGGTGACAATTACCTATTCCTCCACCGCGAGTATTATTTGGACTTTGGCTTACTCAACAAGCCGTAATGTTTTTTTAAATTAAATAAATACCATATACCCTTTTATGTATTTTGGTATTGAAATGGTTTTTATAATGGTTTTGTTATGTCAATATTTTTAAGTGATATATTGTGATCAATGTGTGGAAATGTTTCCTTTCCGTTATATTTGTTTTATGTCTTAAGATTTTATAATGGTACTTGGACATTTGACGGGTGGTTATGTGATGAACATATGACTGGTGGTGCCGTGAATAGTAGGATGGGTGGTTACGTTATAACCTCTAATGCATTGGGTATGGAAGTCAGCCGTATGGCTATTCCATTCAGTATGTATGGAAGTCGACCGTATGGTTATTACATTAAGTGATATGTTTGGAAGTCGACCGTATGGTTATTCCACTTAAGTATGTTTATGTTCCAAGTTACCTTTATATGTTATGTGATCTTTATACGGATTTTATGGTAATCTTTTGGTTACAATTGGATAAGTAATGATCTTTTATTCGGTGATGAGTTTTTACTACTTCATAAAGGTGAAAAGTTTTACTTTGATAGAGTATACATGGTTTAATTGTTGTTTTGATAAACTAACAGTTTTTATTATTTGTGTGTCCCTTACTGAGCTTTTTATGATCACCCTAAGTTTTTTTGAAATGTTTTTCATAGGACTTAATGTGGAATAGGGTCAAGGATGGGATCAGGGGAAAGTCATGCTATATAAAACATGGAAGTAGACATGTTTCTTTTTAAGATTCTTTATTTTATGGAAACTTAGTAGAAGTGTCTACTTTGTAATATTTTGAGATGTAATAGTTATGTTCTAATTCTCTAAAACTCTATACCTGAAAAGATCCTCAATTTGAATTATTCATTTAATTCAATATTAAGTATGGTTTAAGGCCAGGGCCTTATATGGGAGCTGCAGTCTGAAATTGTCTTTGTATGTCTGCAAACATAGACTGTACCGACACTCTAATATTTTACTCCATCATCGCATTAATATTATGAACATAAGCCTCCAAGTATTATATTATTATTATCAACAACATCAACATTATAAGTTTAAAAATGTGGAAACACTTTTCTTACCGATACACCTAACAGATATCCTCATACACGACCAGGATGTTCGGGCTTTCCTAATGCATCAGTTAAAATATCTTGCCTCCCAGCAACTGTAAATGCCCACTATGTGCTCTTCTCCTCAAGAGAGTCCTGTTTTAATTAATTAAACATTTTTATAACGGTTTAATTTATATGAGAAAACTATTTAACCTAAATAAATAAAATAGATATCTTAAAATCCACTCAACTACGATTCTCGGTACTTCTGAAATATATTTCCCTTTTCATTCCCATCCTAGATCTTTTCCGTTTGTCATGTCTAGATGGAGGGGACTGAGGGCCACTACTCTTGAGTATGAAGACTTAGATCTTAGTATTTGAAATTCTTCCACCATTATTTGTTCTTCCAAAAATGCATACCCCCCAAGATAAACTATGAGGGAATACATTTTTAGATTGGATCTACTAATCATATTTCCTTGTTTACAGTAAATTAAGAATAATAAATCATTAAAACACATTAATAATGTCATTTAAATAATAAATCTTATGTTAGTTTATATTTCCCTTACCAAAAATGACTCTTCTCTTCTACTTTCAACAAACTATCTCCATGTGTCTTCATCTATAAAAGGGTATATATGATATGGATTGTCATGGCTCCTATGACCACAAATGAAATCAGATGAGAGATTTGATTTGAAATCCCTCCATCTTCTGGCAGCCATCGATAATCATTTCTTCCTGACTCCTCCAGTGGCAAGAATATCAAATGTCATCTGATAAAGAAGAGGTTAAACATATGATATATAATAGAACCATTTATAGAATAGTCAAACAATAACAAAAGATATTACCAAAATCGTCTCCCACAACTGAGAGATTATCGCTTTATCCAAACATATCTCGTCATTATACAAAATGATTATTTTTCTATTAGCCTGAGTTGATACAATACTCGTAAAATCTTTTACATTTTGACCTCTAGGAATATCATTGTCATCAAACTCAATGACTATCCTCTGATCCTGTGTACGGGCAAGTGAAAATTTTGGTAAATGGGTACACCCATATTTACCAACTCTTGAACTCTTTATCATAATAGGAGCACATGAGGAAGATTGGGGAACATCAAGAGGATAATGTAAATGTTCCTCCCCAGAGGAATGACCAATATGCTCATCTCCCAAATCATGTGGTTGACTATTGGAATGATATTTCATTATCCTTAAATTCAAAAAAAAATATTAGTTTACAAATATACAAATTAAAATATTTTAATACTAATGTAATTAGAAAATTGAAAATTATACCAAGTTACGTAATAGTAGAAATTATTAATATGGTAAGAATGTTAAACAATGGTAAAGATGGTAAAGATGGTAAGGATGGTAAACATGGTAAACATGGTAAACCTAGTAAACTTGGTAAACATGGTAAAGTAATTTTCCCTGAACAAAAATAATAGATATATAATTTATGTAATGGTAAACAAGATAAAGTAAGATAAACAAAGTTAAAACAAACAAGATCTTATAATTATTTTGTTTTAATACATGGTTTAATAAATAGAAAACATACAATATCTAACATTTTATGAAAATAATAAATGTAAACAAGAAATAAACTAATGTTACCTGTAATTTTAGGAATGTACAAATGGATTGTTTTCCCAAATTCCTTCGTCGTGATCATTACTTATGGCATAAACCATGTCTTCCATATGCTCATCATTAAGTTCTGTTAATATTTACTTGGAAGTAGGGATATCATATGAATCTGTATCTTAATAATGTTCATCCTGACCCACATATTGTATTTTCCTTTTTAAATCAACATCCCACTGAATATCTGATTGATCTACTACATAGAAAATTTGTTTTTCATGTGTTTCCATTATAAAATAATCTATTATGTCTTCCAATCTATTCAGATTAACAAGTGTCACTCCAAATTCATCATGTTTGGCAGTGTTTTTATCAATAAACCATTTACAAATAAAAATTTGAACTTTAATTTTAATGTAACCAACCTCCCATATGTCTTCAATCACTCCATAATATGCTCTTGATGCAGAAATTGGGTTTCTGTCCTTATCACTCAAAAAATGCATTACTTCTAAAAACACCAATACACCAATATTATGAACTTCACTTTTGTAGTCCTAAGCTTTCATATGAAATGAATATTCAATAATGTCTTAACCGGACCACGTTAACACATTTAAATATGGACCACCCACTATCCATTTTAATTACTCTCATACATCTGATATACCAAGCATGGTCTTTTTAAACAATGGTAAAAATATTTTTTTCTGCTAATTCAAAACCCACATTTCTTTCTTATTTGGATGACATTATTTTAACTCATTAATATGAAATGTGATATACGGTTAAGCATCAGCTATGTTATTCATGATTTATGATTCAAACTTCTTCATATGTTCAGCTGACAATGATTTAACTTTCATGCCATGAATCCCCTTTCCCTCATTATTAACCCGTTCATGGTGAGTTGGAGGCAATCCTATGAGTTTCTCCATAGACAAGTAGCTCGTACAAAACTCGGCAACCTCCTCAGAGAAATAATTTTCAATAATGGAGTCTTCAGGTCGATATAGATTCTTAACATACCCCTTCAATATTTTCATATATCCTTCAAAAGGATACATCCAACGAAGATATATAGGTCCATGAAACAATATTTCTTGACCCATATGAATCATTAAATGCGCCATTATATCAAAAAAATGGGAAAGAAAATACATTTCCAATTGCCCAAGTATAAAAACTGCATCCTTTTCCAAAATGATCCAAGCATTCACATAAATCACCTTATTACAAATTGAATTGAAAAAATAACACAACTTCATTATAGTCTTTCTGACGCAGATGGGAAATATTACACACAATGCAACTGGTAGAAGTTGTTGCATCATGATGTGACAATCATGAGATTTCATACATATCAACTTCATGTCCTTTAATGAGATGAAATTTTTTACATTTGATGAATAACTTTGTGGAACATTGATATCATGAAGACACTAACAAAAGCTAATTTTATCCCTCTTCAATAATGTATGACAAGCCAAGGGAAGAAATGTTTGTCTTCCTTTAGGA
Source organism: Viscum album (assembly GCA_963277665.1). NCBI lineage: Eukaryota > Viridiplantae > Streptophyta > Magnoliopsida > Santalales > Viscaceae > Viscum > Viscum album. Next base: position 1,497,721,915 of record OY728145.1, read on the forward strand.
GTGCGATCTAACTCCAAACATATTACCATTGATAGTAAGTGTAATCTTACATTCAACCCATATTTTGTCTTTCCATTAATATATACCAATCTTCCAATAATAAATCACAGATATTCTTCTCCACATGCATGAAATCAATATTATGTCTAACTTCATGATATCTCCAATATGCTAGCTCAAAAAATATTGACCTTTTCATCCAAATATGTCTATCATTTCCATATTTATGTGTCTTTCCCAATGTGACATAAAGTTTTTTCACCCTCTCAAAATACAGATCCGTGGATAATGGTTTTGGAGTAATATCATATTCTTGTGGGCCATTGAATTCCTTTTTTAGTCTTCTATAAATGAGATCCATAATCAAAAACATTCGATGACACATGTACATTGTTTTTCTCCCATGATGCAATTGACAATATGACATTTATTTTTCACAAACTGGACATGCTTTATGCCCTTTAACGCTTTATCCAGACTAATTTCCATATACTCGGATGCCATTTATAGTGAAAAAAAGAACTGGAGGTATTTAAAAATATTCCATTTTATATGAATCATACATCCTAATACCATCCACCCATAAAAGTACCAAATCATCATTCAACGGTGACAAGTAATCATCAATATCATTGTCGTGTTGCTTTAGACCGGAGATCATTATACTCAACAAGAAATATTTTCACTTCATACAAACTTCAAGAGAGGGGTTACAAATTACCAAAAAAATAGGCCATGAACTATGTGTGCTACTGAGGGTTCGGTATGTTTTCATTCCATCTGTGCACAACCATAGTCTGAGATTTCTAATTTCATTTCCAAATGTAGAATAAAACTCATCAATTTTCTTCCATTGTGGACAATCAGCTGGATGATGTATTTTTACATCACATAACCGCTAATCAGTATGACATCTTAACCTTTTTACATCATGTTAATTAGAAAATAAATGTTTAAAACGATGAATTATAGGAAGATACCAAAATACCATTGAAGGCATATTTGTAATCTCTACATTATCCTGACATTTTTCTTTCACATTATAATGTGATGTCACATATTTAGGAATCTATAATAGAAATTCATATTCCTTCCTATATATTATAAAGTCATTCATATATGAATGTACTTTATTGTATCCCAATCACATCAGGAAAAATATTATCTTGGCCTTATAATGTGAATATGGAAGATTGTTATCTTTTGGAAGAATGTCTTTCATCAATCTTAGCATGTATGTAAAACTTCTATCACTATAACCATGTTTCACCTTCAGGTTAATCAATATTAAAACTGCTGAAAAAACTACAAAAGCTATATGACCTGGATATAATGGTTTTTCAGCATCACCATATAGACGCGCAACTATCGGTTATATCTCAATTTGTTCTGCTGCAATATTGCGAAAATTTATTCAATTCCATCGGAGTAACCATCTTGTGAATCATCATCATCTGTAACATTCCATCCAATTTCACCTTTCCAAATCCAAGGGCTGTAACTCAGATTAAAACGATGACTAATCAGATGATCTTTTATTTGTTAACTTTTCAACTTCTCCAATTTCAAACATTTCAGGCATGGAAAGAAATAAAATGTCTCTACATAGAACATTTTGTTTAGAATATTCCTAATAGGCCTCAACTGCTTCCTCATATTCATTGATCATTCGATGTGTCGTAACCCATCTTCGACTCATTATTACCTTTAAAAAATATCAAAATTGTTCATATTTTTAAGATAAGACAAATATATCTTTATATGAAAAAATCATAATTTGAATGTAAAACAATTTTGAAATATAAAACAAATATATGTGTATTTAAAAAAAAATATGTTTGAATATGATTTTATGAAGAAAATATAGTTAGATATAAAAGTTTTAAATTCCATGGAATCAAAGTGAACAATGGGTTCTCCAATGGTTGATATGAAATTGGAGAAAATAGATTAAACCTGAGAATCAAATCAAAATTTAAATAAAAACATAGATGGAGAAAATCACAATGTAAAGCCAATCATCGCGCTACAATTGGGATAGGATAACTACGCATATTTGAAAACCACAACATGGTCTACCCTTTAACCCATAATTTTCACATATTGGATGACTGGTCAAAATATATATAAAAAATAGAATCATATTTCAATACTAATATCCATGAAACAATACAATCAACATGGCTTAATCTCACAAACCACGATGAAGTAGTCAATCCCAACTGACACTTATCCCCCACCCCCTTGGACACCCATGGACACCACCACCCCCTTGGACAGCACCCCCCCACCCCCTGGACACCACTCCCACCCCTTTGGACACCCCCTGGACACCACCACAGCCTTGGACAGCCCCCCGCCCCTCCTGGACACCCCCACCCCTTTTGGACACCACCACCCACCACCTACCCCCTTAGACACCCCCCCTAGAAACTCACAACCCTCTGGACAGACCCCCCCCCCAGACAACCCCCAAACCCTCTAGATAGGTCCCCACCCCCTTATACACCCCCACCCCCACACACACACCTCCATAGACACCCTGGACACCCCCAACCCTCTGGACAACCCCCCAAACACCTGAACACCCCCCCCCCTTTGGACACCCCATAGACACCACCACCCCGTTGGACATCCCCCACCCCTTTCGACAGTACCAACCCCTGGACAGCCCCCACCCCTCTAGACAGCACCCCCACCCTTCCTGGACACCACCCTCACCCCTACCCCCTTGGACACCCCCAACCCTCTAGAGAGCCCTACACCACTCGAACACCCCCCCCCCCCCCGCAAACCCTCTAGACATGCCCCCACCCCCTTAGACCCCCCCCCCCCCTCTAGACAGCCCCCAACACCCTCGATAGCCCCCAACCACCTGTACATCCCCCAACCCTATGTAAATCCCCCTATAATTATGTTATTTTAAACTTAAGATACTAGTTTTGGCATATCTAGGGATTTTAACCTCAAGATACTAGTTTTGGTATCATGTCATTATCCAAAAAGAGAACCATGAACTGTATCTCATACTAGTCGAAAATGCTCAATTGTTCAATGAATCTATTTTTTATAGCATATGAAGACTTATAATAGTCCAAAAATTAAGAGACGTAATTAGATTATGGAACAATAAAATGTGATACCCAAAATAGAAATAACCAAGGATCCAAAAAAAACATTCCACCATGAATAACCATATATACTTATAAAATAAATGACATTGTTACACGGAATTGGTGTATCTTAATGGTATAGATATAAATTTTAGTAATATAGGTGAATGAGATCATTAGTTGTCAATGAAAACAAAAATTACCATCAATGTTGGGCATCCACGAATCAAAAACAAATGAAATAGATGTAGGTGAGGCTTACTTAAATATTGTGAGTCGATCTAATAGATCTGGTGATAATAAATAAGATCATGACAGAAACACAAGGCAAGAGGGTGTGAAATCTAAGATTCATACCTTGTTTAAACAATAAAATTACAAAACATAAATATAGACTAACCTGGAAAAAAATGAACGAAATAATGTCCTGGGAGGCTTACCTGAGTGTTGAAAGTGGAGATGATAGATTCAAGTAGAGTATAAATGATAAACAATGATGGAAAAACGAATTTAAGAAAATTAGATCAGAGAGTCGATTCTAGGTTTTCTACGAGAGAGAGACGCGTCGCAGGTCTGTCAATCGAAAAATCAGCAATGACAACCCATGAGGCATGATAATTTTTTGAAATATTTTATAAGGTCGGATATTTAATAACCGACATTATAAAATATTTTTATTAAATTTATAATGTCGGTTATTATAAAAACTGATGTTATAAATATATCATAAACCACATTTTTTAAGTCGGTTATTCTCTAACCTAGGTAAAAAATGTCGCGTATTAGTTTTTTACGTCATTTATTCTATATCCAACGTAAAAATACATAAGAAAACAAATTTTTTACATTGATATTGTATAACCCATGTAAAAACTGTTGGGTGCTTGTTTTTTATGTCAGTTATAATATAACTGATGTGAAAAATTCTGCGGGTTGGGTTTTTACGTCGGTTATCAAATAACCGACGTCAATAAGGCCTCTGATGCCGTGTTTTTTACATCGCTTATAAAAAAACCAATGTAAAAAATTCGTAGATACATCATTTTTTTGGTCATTTATTTTATAATAGACGTAAAAAATGCAGTGCTTTGGTTTTTAACGTTGGTTAATTTATAATGAACGTGAAAAACCAACGCGCTGGAATTTTTACGTTGGTTATTAAAATAACCGACGTAAAAAATTTACTCTCAGTATTTTTTACATCAGTTATTTCAGTTCTGACGTAAAAAAACATGTATCACATATTTTTACGTCAGTTATATATAACAAACGTCAAAAATGGTGACATTAAAAACGTTTTCTTCACTAGTGTATAATAAATAATGTTGCATGTAGTGGAGAGGAAAAAATATTATAAAGGACATGAAAAAAGATGTTGCCTCTTAATCAGGTAACTCATTTTGGTTTATTCCAAAAGGCTTCCATAGATTTCCTTTTCCCAAGTTAAAGAGACTAAGAGAAATGAGTATATTCTTTTATGTGTATTGAGTATATCTTGGATGATGCTAATAGGTTTTATAGGTGTGAAAATGTGGGATAGATGGTGGCCTTTTATAGGAAATGAAAAGAACTCCCTTTGATTTTTGAAAACAATGTATGTGTACACATTTTTATACATAAAAACAGTCATAAAAAATTCATAAATGGATGATTTATACCTGATTAATGGTCATTTAATGGGATTTGGACAAGTGGATAGGTGATTTGCGCCCCTATGATTGAGGTTTAGTTCTTAACAATGCTTAATTTGACCTTAGTTGTTGTGATTAATTTTAACAAATTTTAATATTCATTTTGGTAAAAATTAAGTTGATATTATTAGACTATAAATAATATAATTATTATAGTTTTGTATATAAATTTTTCTAAATCCAATTCACATGAGAATAAATTGTATGATTAATGATACTTCCACAAACAGGACGAAATAATGGGTTTTAATGTAGAAAAAAATCAGCATACGTTTATTATGTTTTTATATTAATTTTCATTGATAAATTATTTATAATGACTTATTGTATTAATAAATTTAAAATTGATATAATCTGATCCTAAAAGAATTATATATTAAAATTTAACATTAATAGCTATTTAAAAGAATATAATGTTATTAACTAAAACACATTATTTTTAACTAATTATCAAAATATGATGTTTCATAGAAAAATTGAACAAATAACCCTATGAAAATTTATTTTTACTATATTCAAAAAAAAATTCCAAATGTTTGAAAAATTATTATTTTGTATTAAAAGTGGTACAATCAAAAAAAATGATATTTTTAAAAATAGAAGGAATTTAACAATAATATTGTCTTACTTCATCTTTAATATTTATATAAAAAAATTATAATTAATATTTAAAAATTAGTTATTACTACTCATAAAACCATGTTTAATAGGTAGGTTACAATTATCTCATTTTAAAAAAATAATAAAATGATGTTTTTAGAAGAATTTTTGATGTGTTGAACGTATGAAAAGTTGATGTTTTTGGTCGGAAAAGAAAAGTTGTATTGATTGTATAGAAAAAAATGTCAGTATTTATTGTATTGAAAAGATATTTTGTATTGTGTATAGTTCAATCCATGTCGGTATTTCATGTAGTGCAAGTCATGTCAGTATTGCGTGCAGTGAAAGCCATGTCATTATTGCATATGAAGGGAATGTTAGACTACATTTTTTAATATATATATATACATACATCTATATCTATATGATGGGTCACAGGAAATAATAATTATAAAAAATACCAATTATTTTGAAAAAATGAATTTCATAAAATCTCATGGTGTTATAGTGGACTTCCTAGTCTACATGTATATATGAATAATATTTTTTTCCAATTGATGGAATGGTAATCAATTAAAGGATATATTATATTTTAATAATGAGAATTAGGTCTTGAATATCATATACAATCATTTTATCCCACCATCATATGTGGAGATGGATAATGAAATAAAATAGTTTTCATAGTGGTTTTCCTATATATACATGAATGGTAGTTTCATTTCAAATTTTATAGAAGTGTGTATGGAAATAGGATGTTCCATTAAAACAAATAAAAAACCCCATTATATGTTATATTTTTGTTAGATTATAAGAATAGTATTTTAATTAGTTAGAAGGGGAAATAAAACTAAATAATTTGGTTAAAATATGTATATCTTCTTTAGAAAACCTCATTTCCATTGCACATGAAGGCCTATAAAGATTATATTAAAAACTAAATAATAACTATACAATGTGGTAATGTATGTTTGTTTCATTTATTCTTTAGAATGTGTGTTCTGGTTAGGAATCACTTATTCTGGGTAGTTTCCATTAGATTTAATTATGGAACCAGAAACATCCAATGGTTCTATATCCAAAGGGACATGCTTTCCAAAGGTATGAATTTGTTGTGTTTGAACATATAATACTTCAGAACATGCATTGGTCAAAAGGATGGGGGGTTGCTCTCATAACACCCTTTGGGAGGAATTATTTCCTACTCTAGGACTCTCTTATATATTTGAGATATTTTCATGAATAATTATTAATTCACCAAGTATAACATAGATTTGTCTTGGGATTTGTAATCGATTATTAACATGTGTGAAATATAGAATCATTCATATGTATTTGAGGTTCTTTATCAATGGATACATCTGTATTTATTCGATGATCTCCATCTATGGTAACCTCTCATATACTATTTAAAGATTCTTTTATCCATCATTATGATAATACTAGTTTTCAAGACACACTATAGGGAATACTAGAATTTATTGTCTTATAGTGAGACAAAAGTTTGTTTTGATGTTAGGATCATAACCATAAATTAGATACCTATGTAGTATTCTGAAAGGAATCAGAACCCTCATAGTTCGGTTTCACATAATGGGACACATAATACCATTGATTGTCATGTGATTAGGACCTAGACATATAGATTAATTTCATGTGGTATGGACATCTAAGAGAATGGTACTTAGTAAGGGAATAGTGTGGGACTTATTCCAAAGAATCCCAAGGAACATGGATGGAATATGGGTTTCCATGTTTTATTAGACCCTATTGGGAATATGTCCCTTGAAGAATCGGTTTGATTTGAATTCATTTTTTTTTTTGAAGCTCTGAGAGGCCTCTTACATATCCTAATTATGGATGGGAATCAAAGCCCATGTATTTTGATTATTCTCATAAAATAGTATAGTTCTTTTATATAAATTATTTTGGGTTTACTTCCTAAAAAAGATTACTTGGTGATTTGGGGGGTTTAATTTTGAGCTTACTTTTAAGAAGGATTCACATTTATAGATGAAATTAGATGGATGTCAGGCCTTAAGAAGTCTTCCTACAAATCCCATTTATGGTGGGAATCATAGTTCCCCGAGTTCAAGAGTTTGAGGTGTTTTGGGAAAATGTTGTGGTCATGAAAAATCACTAAGACCACATGAGTCATGCTCGGTGTGAGAATCAAGAGTATGTAAATGATTCAAAGAAGTCACCCACACTTTTCCTCCTCTACTGGTGAAAGAGGACGTGCCTATGATAGCATATATGGATGGGGCTAAGGTTACCTGGGAAGAGTGTGAGGTGATGAGATTTACCCCTATTCTATTTAAATTTGACAAGGTTTCAGTGGAAGTAAGGAGTGAAGGTGAAGGAATTATAGTGGAGCAACACTGTAACTTCCTACTTGAAAAGTTAGGGTCTTACAATATGATAGATTCCCTAATAAAATTTATGATTGGGATAGAGAATTTTCATTTGTTAAAAATGTAATTTAGGTGTGAACTCTGCCTTCACTACCAATTGTATAAGGTTCGAGTTTCAGAGGTGTGAAGGGGAGGTCATGACCAAAACCCAAATCCTACAAAATGGGAACTCCCCAACACTGTTCCTGGGAGAAAGGTCCATGTGACTATGTATATACAAACCCACCGACACTCTATGAATCATAACCCCATTCCCAAAAAATGTGGGAACCCTCTAACATCGGACATAAATCCTCAAATATGATACATGCATATGTGCCTTTCCCAATTGTTTTATAAGTCATGTGGTTTTAATGGAGTCTTCAACATAGTCCATTACAAAAAGGGGAACCATGGGAGGAAGTACATTCCCATTAGTGGATTTGAAGAGGGTACACAAGATGATGTGTACGCCATGTGAGAAACTATACCATGTAGGTACCCCATATAGGTATTCCGTGTAGGTACCTTGTATAGGTGTGCCAAGATGGAGTGCCACTTAGGCCTTAACAATGACTAATGAAAATCAGTAACAAATGGGAACCAAGACTATGTAAGCTTCAAACTATAAAGGACATTCAAAATATTCCCATACCATCTAATTATCATTCTCTCTTGTTTTTTTATAAAAGTTGGAGCCTCAGTCGAAGACCAAGGCATGATTTATTGCATAAAAATAAAGGGAGATAAAATAGTCTAAAAGACGGAATTTTATTACAATCCTTTTCATAAAGAGGGAGAAAATCTCCAGGAAAATCATCCAGCCAGGTAATATCCAAGTTAACCCCCTTGTTGGAAAGATTGTCAGCAACCATGTTCACTTCAAGGTAAGCATGAGTGTCAATGTAGTGGAGATCCGTGAGTAAAGAAATGAATTTCATCCAATTGGAAGTAAGTATCCAGGAAAGATGCACCACCCCCTTCCAGATAGCTTACACTACAGTGGTTAAGTCACTTTTAATCCATAGCTTGTTCCAACCCTTTCGTTTGGAAAAGTCAAGCGCGTGAATCACAGCCAACATTTCCGCTTCCAGAGTAGATGTCGTACCACATCCACCAAAGAAGCCGCCCTGGTACCTGCCAAGAAAGTCCCTGAAAGTGAAACCGCAACCTTCTGGACCCAGGTTTCCTCACGAGGTGCCATCAACATTTACTTTGATCCATGCTAGAAGCAGAGCTTGCCAGAATACCTCAAAAATGCATTGTGGTTGTCTGTCAGATCCCGCAATCCTAAGATGGAAAAGGATCTCAAAATCACCAACAGAGTGGTGACAATGATCTTTTTAATGTGAGGCAGAATCCTTGATGGCCATGATAGTACATGTTTTAACTGCAGTGAGACTGAATGAGCAATTCATATGAGGAAAATTATTTCCATCATACTAGATCACATGAAGGAGTTCCTCCATCTCAATCAAAAAAAGATTCATGATTTGCATGGAGCAACCCCAATGAACAGAGTAATTAAATTGAGAGTAGATGGAGTCATAAAATGACCATCCGAAACCAAAAATGTCAATAGTGTAACTCCAAAGAGCTGAAGCTGCAGCAAAAGACAAGAACAGATGATTAGCATCCTCGCGGTGTTGATTTCACATATAACATCTAGACCAAAGGTGAATCCCAAAGGATTTCAGACACATTTCATTGGGGACACTATTATGGGATATATGCCAATAATAGTATGTTTTTAGGGCTTAATCTAAGGTTTACTAAAATAATTCAACGAATTAATGCTAGAATCAGAATTACTAAAATAGTTTTTGTAGTAACTTTTGGAATGAAGGACTCCATTAAAAGCATCTTCCCAAATGAGGAAATCATCGGTGTTAGAGAAATGATAATTTTAAATGATATAACCTATGTGATTTGGAAGGGTGGTGTCAAGGGAGGTAAGAACATCCCTAATAGTGGAGTTCATGTTTCCAGGAGGAGTGGTGGATGTCAGCGTTGATATTAGAGGAACACCAGTATAATTATCTATCCAGAAATTCATAGTGGAATTAGTTCTAAAAATCCATGTAGAGTTTCTCATGATATTAATGAAAGAGTTTCTAATGGATGGCCAGATAGAAGAAGTGATGTAACATAGATTACCATTTCTACGCTTGGTATTAAATCTAGCCTTGATAAAGGCAGTGGAATTTGATTTGCTAGGAATTAAATTCCAAGTCATCCAAGCTTGTAGAGATTTGTTAAAAATATTAAGGTTTTTGATTCCAAGACCACCCTTGACTAGAGGATTACAATAATTGAACCAAATTATCGTCACAAGTTTTCTTTCAATTTGACTACCGGTCCAAATTTTTTTAATGTAAACTGTAATGACGCTTAAATTTCAAGGAATTTTTTTTCTTATTTTTATTGGGATTTTACGATATGCAGTTTCTGACAGCACCTAATTCTGAGGCCTAGTGTGAAAAGAATCATTTTCCTAAGTTTAGCCTGTGTATGTTTAGTGAACGAACAAGTGGGATTTTTTCTAACTTTTGAACCGGTGCTCGGAATCGAAATCTGAGGGCACCAATGAAACTGTAGTGCCGATTTTTTCTTAGGAACACCTTTTCTGAAGGTGTGTTTTCTCAAGAGAAGTTGTTAAAAATGTGAAGAATAAAATTATAGTTTTTTTAAATTATAATTTTATTTTACCAATAGTGGTTTATGTGTTAGGGAAAAGGATGTTGTGAAGAATTTGGGGTGGGGCCCATATGAGCCCCCACCTCCTTAAATTTTCTAACACCCCATTAAACACACCCCTCTAGCTTTAATGTGTAACTCATCCTCTCTCCCACTTTAATTTCAAGTCAACTCTGTCATTAAATTATTTGATTAAATTATTCAATGGATTTAATTAAGAGTTGAATTTTGAATTCTTGGGAATTCATGGAACAGGATTAATAAAATAAGGGTGAACCTTATTTTATTTGGGGGTTGTTGTGTAAGAAGAATTGGGAGAGAATACTCAAAAAACATGAGGAGTCTTCAGCTTCGTTGTTGGAGAATGCCAAGAACACCAGAGCACCAAGGAGAGATGACGTGCCGATCTTTCCATTATCTGCAGCCGGTGTGAGATGTCATACTCTTCTTCAAAGCTCACCAACTCCGTCATCGAAACCACCCCCGCGATGCCGTTTTCCCCCGACAATCCTCGTTAAAAACTTAATCAAGGTAGGGGATTGTTTTATGTTACTGGATTATTTTGGCATTCGTTGTAAATTTTCTTAGCCGCCTGTTATCAAATTAACAGGAGGAGGTCAGACCACACGAACACGGCTGATCCTCCTCCCCCTTTGTTGATGTTCACCGTTGTGGTTTTGAATGAAGGTGGAACGGTGCAACGTCGCCACGCGGGAACGAGGAATATCACATGACAAAGGAGCGTGGTGCCGTCACACCATGCCGTTGAGGCCGAAAGAAGCCGCGACTGGAGTCGGTCCGCAACGGAGGTGCACGGTGCCGTCGCGCCGAGCCGGTCGGACCAAGGTCGCGACATTTGGCCGCGGTGGAGCAGGGAAGGGCGGCTAGAACCCCCGGCCACTAGTGCTCAGGAGGCGGGACCGGCTGGTCCCGCACAGCAGAACCGACCGGCCGTTACAACCGGCCGGATCCAGAAAAACTAGGGGATGAACCCCGGGCTAGCTCAGCAGGGCGGACCCTTGGGTCCGCCATTTCGAAAGCAAGGGGGAAGCCCCCCCCCCCCCCACGACCGCTCAGCGCGCGGGCACCCAGGATGGACAGGCCGCACCCGGCCGAGCCATGCCCAACTCGCCCATCCCCTGACCCAGGTCGAGTCGACCTAGTTCTGGCCGACCTAGGGGGTATTGGGCGGGGTCGGACCGGTTCCAAACCCCCTATTTTCGGATAGATCCGTTCAAATGTCCATACCGTGGTCTACAGACCTCCAATTTACACACCGTCAGTTACGTAGCGATCCTTCAATTGAGACGGTCCTTTAGGTATATTACACTCAAGGTTTTAGAGAACTTTGGGATTGGCGAGGTTGGTTTGAATACAAAACCAACCTAGCCTTTGGAGCATAAACACTTATAAATTGAGCTCCGGAAATCCAATTGTTGTGTCGTCAACTTTGATGGTTTCATCTTAGTGAGATGGTTATTTTGGCTTACTAAACTCAAGGTTTGGATGCAGTTGGAGTATGGTCAGGTTGGTCTTGACTTAAAAATCAACCGGGCCCCTGGGACAAAAAATCCAATAACTCTCAGACCGGGCGTCTGATTGACGCGTCGTCTGTCACGTTGAGTTCCTATTGTCAAGATGGAACTTTGGGATACATCAACTCCGGAATATGTGTCAGTTGATGTATCATCCCCCCTTGGCTCGTGGAGTGGACCCTCCCGGAATCGAGAATGTTTTGTGCATGAACCCTAGAGTTGGCTGTGAATGCAATGATGACGACCACTGTAGTGAAATCCTTCATGGGTTCGGCAGAGATGACGACTATACTGGGATCCTTCGTTGGTATGGCAGCGACGACGACCGTACTAAAATCCTCCGTGGGTTTGATGGTGATGACTACTGTTCTTGTATCCTATGTGGGTCCAGTAGTACGTGACTACTGTTCTTGTATCCTATGTGGGTCCAGTAGTATTTGACTCTGTACTTGTATCCTACGTGGGTTCGGTAGTGTAGTTGGTATTGTATCCTTTGTTGGTCTGACAACTTAGTTGTTCTTGTATCCTACATCGGTCCGACATCTTAGATGAATTAGTGGCTACATTAGATCATCATTATCATCTTACGAAGAAGTCTACTTGTGTGAGATGATTCTTGCCTTTCATTCATTATCTTCGATATGATTGTTTTTCTCTCTTGTGTGGATAGGGTTGTGTAATCCTGTGTGGATTGGTTGTGCTTTCTAGTGTGGAATACATCAATCTTGGGCTCAGATGTTGGATCCGAACTGAAATTGATGACTCTGGTATATGTGTGGGCATATACGTAAGTAAAGTTGGTTGTTACTTTGTGATTGTATCATTCCATTGTAGATTATCATTCGTGGATTCTGGGTGACCTTCTAGGTTCTTGGGGTCCCTATTGAGTAGTGTATTCTCACCCTTGCATGGTCTCTACCCGCACTACATTGTGTTGGATGCAGATGACGGACAACGCTGAGCGTGGTTGGGGCTTGTGGAGCGAGTTGGTACCTGGAGGTGGACCACTGGGCGGGACATTCACGGAGCAGGCGGCTAGACCCGAGGAGCTGAAGAGACTATATGTACCCACCCTTCAGGTGGGATTTCCAGTAGATGGCTCGGCATTACTTCTCTACTTTTTAGATGTTTATATTTTCTTTTTAGGTGTACTTACTTTTATCTAGGTTTGTATTCTAGCTCATTTACTTTCCAACACATACCTTTGTACTCATTTTTTACATAGTGTTTACTTCTTCTTTCTTACTCTATGGTGTTTTTTATCTTACATAAAGGCAATATGTTCACTTATATTGGGATTTACGCCTTTGGTGCTAGTCACCAGCCCCTGGCCTATGGGAGGCGGGCTTGGGGTAGTCACGACACGGGTCCCAGGGACGGGTCGTGACAAATTGTTATCAGAGGAGTTCAGTTATACCGCATAACTCAGGACTCTGATATTTATTCTATGTGAATAAATAGTGTTAAGGGTATTGAGTGTGGTTATCAGTCCAGGGAGTCCATTGTTGGTGAAACAGCTGACGTTTCCATACACCAGGACCCTAACTTCTAATTTCCGACTCAGTGAATGAAAACATTGATTGAATGTGTGTTTCAAAAGTTTTATTTGTGACTACATTGTGTCAGCTCACCAGGTATAATGTGGTGACCATGGAACCCCTTTTTTTTGGATGGCCACATGATGAGAAGTAGCTCGGTTTCAGAGCTCTGTGTGTGACGACAGCCCACCGAGTGATGAGGCCTCGGTGCAGGGCCCTTTTACAGCGGAGGCACCGGCAGTACCTATACCCACTAAGCCACTAATGCCACCATCCCCAGCCGCTGAGAGTGCACGTCGCCTTAGTGCACTGCACGAGTTTCAGCATTAGAGACTATCCAGGTTTCGTGGGGAGATGGACCCTCAGGCAGACGGGGATTGGCTGGAGGCTATTGAATGAGTTCTCAGGTCAGTAGGGGCACCATCTGACCTCATGGTGATCCTTGCAGCAAGTCTCCTGTACACGGTAGCAGGCAGATAGGGGAGCCTGATACTCCAGGTGCACGATGATGCATCTATCCTTTGGTTGGACATAGAGAGCCTATTTCGTTTGGAGTTCTTCCCAGCCACCCTCTATGCAGTGTGCATATAGGAGCTACTACAGCTGAAACAGGACAGCATGACGGTAGCCCAGTACAGGACGAGATTTACCGATCTCTCATGCTATTCCACAGACGTGGTACAAGACCCATTATTCTGGGCCCGAACCTTCGATCAAGGACTGAGGAATGAGATAAGGGCATCGATGATATCCCTCATCATTCCGACACGAGTAGGAGTACTAGAGAGAGAAATTCTTGTAGAGAGATTTCTCGTTGAGCCTACATCAGCAACGAGACCTACCGCAGGGCGGCACATAGCAGAGTCTTCTGCAGTTGGCTGTCGATGGATGTCACAGGGCTCCAGGCGGACCAGACCATCAAGCGGACCACCCTAGGATACTGGCTCTAAGGTGCGAGGTGCACGCAGTAGATTCAGACTTTTGAGGAGCAGACAGTGCTATACAGGCGGCAGGCAGGGCCACATGGCTCGTGACTGGCCGACCCGCCGTGCAGAGTAGCAGCAGACGATTGAGGGACCACCCAGGCAGAGGCAGAGGGTTGAACTTGGCGGTCCGCATGGGAGCTGGAAGACGAGGCAGAGGAGCTGGCGGAGCAGCAGGTCGTGGGCGATGCATTGAGGCTTTACAACCACCACCACCAGGAGGTCCACCCCAACGATAGAGAGCTGGCGAGCAAAGGCAGGCTCAGCTTCAGACAACAGAGTCGTATGACCACGGCCCAGAAGAGATGATTCTAGGTACTATCTGTGTCTACTCCACCGTTGATGCAGTTCTTATAGACACATGAGTGAGTCATTATTTCATTGCTGCTACCCTTGTTCGGAGCTCGGAGACTTCGACGGAGCCGTTGGCTCGATCCTTATGGCTAGAGACTCCTACGGGAGCAGACTCGATGATTATGCACTGGTGCTAGTAGTGTGAGCTTAATCTAGGAGGCGAGAGCTTCGGCTAAGTTCTTCTTGTAGCGGCGTCAAGGCCTTACGATGTCATCTTGGGCATGGATTTGTTATCTATAGTCCATGCTCAGATCGACTGTATTAGGCTTAAGGTGCGGTGTGTTCGCACTGATGGGAGCAGGTTCACCTTCACTGGCGAGGAGGGAGACTTTGTAGCGCGGGATGGAATCACGCAGAGGAGAGGAAAACCCATCACACACAAGTTGGATAGCATCATCCTAGGAGCAGTTGACATGCAGAGTCAGAGTTTTCCTTTAGTGGTGGATCAGTATGTGGATGTTTTTCTAGAAGACGTTCATAGACTACCTCAATGTAGAGAGGTAGTCTTTTATATTGAATTGTACACTGGGATAGCCCTGATATCCACTCCAGCATATCAAATGGATCCTACTGGGCTTCGAGATCTACAGGTACAGCTGGAGGACTTACAGGGCAAGGGATTCATCCGACCTAGTGTTTCACCCTGGGCTTCCCCTATATTGATCGCCATGAAGGCGGACGGGAGCTTGTGACTATGTGTCGACTATCATCCCTTGAACCAGGTGACCGTGAGGAACAAGTAACCGCTACCAAGGATTGAAAACCTCTTTTACCATCTCAAGGGAGCACGGTGGTTCTTGAAGATAGACATCAGGTCAGGCTATCATCGGCTTAGAGTTCGGGATGAGGATGTGCAGAAGACGACCTTTAAATGTCGGTATGACAACTAAGAGTTATTGGTTATGCCTTTCGGCATAACCAATGTACCAAATGTGTTCATGAGTCTCATGAATAGTATCTTTTATCCATACCTTGATCAATTTGTTGTTGTCTTCATTGATGACATATTGATATACCCGACTACTGATGAGGAGCACGCCTACCACTTGCAGGTTGTACTGGACACACTCTGAGAGCACCAGCATTATGGTAAGCTCTCAAAGTGTCAGTTCTGGATACGTGAGTTCCACTTCATGGGACATGTCATCTCTGAGGTGGGAGTTGCGGTGGATCTTGTGAAGATCAAGGCAGTTCTAGCATGGGAGCCACCCAGGAGCATGATGGAGGTGTGGAGTTTCCTAGGTTTGGCTGGGTACTACCGGAGATTTGTTCCAGACTTATCCAGAGTTGTGGCATGGCTATCATCTTTGACGAAGAAGGGGAAACCCTTCGTGTGGTCAGAAAGTTGTTAGCATATCTTCCAAGAGCTTAGCCAGTGGTTGAACAGTGCACCCATCTTAAGGCTACCGGAGGAGGGAGTTGGGTACGTAGTCCACTATGATGCGTCAGGGACCGGACTTGGGTGTGTCATGATACAGGAGTGGGTAGTGATCGCCTATGGATCGTGACAGTTGAGGCAACATGAGAAGAACTATGCTACCCATGACCTGGAGTTAGCATCAGTGGTCTTCGCTCTGAAGATGTGGCGGTGCTATCTGATGGGTGAGCACTTTACGGTCTATTCTGACCACCAGAGTATCAGGTACATCTTCTCGCAAAAGGACCTGAACCTGAGACAGCGCTGATGTCTCAAGTTACTCCAGGACTATTACTTTGAGATAGTCTATACTCCATAAAAGGGGAACGTAGTAGCCAATGCTCTCAGCAGGAGGATGGTCATTCAGCTACTTGGATAGGTGACATAGTAGCTTGCCGCTTTGAAAATATCCTTCATGGAAAGAGATGGGGCAGACTTCCTTCAGTCATTAGCAGTAACTCCTCCACTACTACAGTGGGTCAGAGAGGCACAGCGTGGGGACGTTGACTGTGAGATGCGGCATGCACAGATATCCTCAGGACAAGCACCTGATGGATTCTCTATGGGAGGCGATCACGTCGTCCTTTTCAGAGGATGTACCATGGTACCATTTTCATTACAGGAGGAGGTGCTGGGAGAGTTTCACACTGCCCCTTTATAGGTACATCCAGGAGTGGTGTAGATGTACCAGGTTCTTAGACAAAAACAATGGTGGCTGGGTATGATGAAGGCTATAGTAGAGTTCATTTCTTGATCCCTCCCCTGCCAGCAGGTGAAGGCAGAGCACCAAGTACCAGCAGGCTTGGTATAGGCTTTAGTGCTCCCGAAGTGGAAGTGGTATGGGATATCTATGGATTTCTTGACTGGACATCAATGTAATTCCAGAGGTCACGACTCTATTTGGGTGATTGTCGACCGACTTACCAAGTCGGCCCACTTCTTACCCATCAGAGAAAAGGGATCAGTAGAGGGCTTTGGACGCCTCTATGTTTAAGAGATTGTATAAATTCATGGTGTTCCATCATCTATCGTCTTCGATCAATATTCTTGCTTTACTTCCTGGCTTTGGAAGGGGTTGCATGAGGCATTCGAGAGGTAGCTACATCTGAGCACTGCCTTTCACCCTCAGATGGATGGTCAGATAGAGAAGACCATTCAGACTCTCGAGGACATGCTCCGTGCATGTGTCCTTGTCTTTGGTCATAACTGGGAGGACCACCTATCATTGGTGGAGTTTGCGTACTGCAACAGCTACCACTCCCCCATCGGGATGGAACCATACGAGGCATTGTACGACCAACCTTGCAGATCACCTCTATGCTGGACAGACCCTGGGGAGTCAGCACTTGGGAGACTGGAGGCAGTCTATGCCACGATAGAGAAGGTCCAGGTCATCCAGGAGTAGTTTAGGACAGCTCAGAGCCGATAGAAGACTTATGCTAACAGGAGGCGGAGACCACAAGAGTTTGAGGATGAAGATCACATTTTCTTGCGGATCTCACCTCAACGTGGAATACAGAGATTTGGTCGGGGAGGAAAGTTATCTCCACGCTTCATCGGACCATCCCATGTTCTTAGCAGGATAGGCGAGGTGGCTTATCGCCTGGCTCTACCACCTCATTTGCACCGGGTGCACGACGTCTTCCTCATATCTCAGCTGAGGAGATACGTGCACAACCCGACGCAAATAATCGACCATCGGGAGCTGTACATTGATGATGGGGCAACTTTTGCAGAGGTCTTGGTGGAGATTAAGGATCGATAGGAGCGTGTCCTACGTGGGTGGTTTATTCCTCTAGTGTGCATCAGGTGCAATCACGAGAGCCTCCAAGAGATAACTTGGGAGTGGGAGGCTCAGATGTTGGCTATGTACCATCATTTGTTCCCATAGTTTGTGATTTATCATTACAGGTACGTAAATCGCTTAGGTGGCAGTAATGTAAAGACACGTAAATTTCAAAGAATTTTTTTTTTCTTAATTTCTTTGGGATTTTACGAGTATGCGGTTTCTGACAGCACCTGATTCCGAGGCCCAGTGTTCCCAGAATCAATTTCCAAAATTTTTCCTGGGTAAATTCAATGAACGAATGATCAAGTTTTTTATAACATTTGAACCGGTGCCCGAAATCAAAATTCGAGGGCACTGATGAAACCGCAGCACCAGTTTTTTCTTAGGAACACCATTTCTGAAGGTGCATTTTCTCAGGAGAAGTTGTTAAAAATGTGAAGAATAAAATTATAGTTTTTTTACAATTATAATTTTGTTTTACCACTAGTTGTTTAAGTGTTAGGGAAATAGAATTTGTGAGGAAGATGGGGTGGGACCCACACGAGCCCCCGCCTCCTTAAATTTCCTAACACCTCTTTAAATACCCCCCACTAGCTATAATGTGTAACTCATCCTCTCTCCCACTTTAATTTCATGTAAACTCTCTCATTAAATTATTTGATTAATTTATTCAATGGATTTAATTAAGAGTTGAATATTGAATTCTTTGGAATTCATGGCTTGGGATTAATAAAATAAGGGTAAACCTTATTTTATTTGGTGGTTGTTGTGTGAGAAGAATTGGGAGAGAATACTAAAAAATCTTGAGGAGTCTTCATATTATTTTTTGGAGAATGTGTGGAACACCGGAGCACCAAGGAGAGACGGTGTGCCGATATTTCATTTCTCTACAGCCGGTGTGAGATGTCATCCTCTTCTTCGATGCTCGCCAATGTCGTTATTGATACCACCCCTGTGAAGCCGTTTTCCCGCGACGATCCTCATTCGACAACTTCTTAGAGGTAGGGGATTGTTTTATGTTCGTGGTTTATTTTGGAGTTCGTTGTTAATTTTCTTAGCCGCCTGTTATCAAATTAACGGGAGGAGGTCAGATAGTACAAACACGACCGATCCTCCTCCCCCTTTGTTGATTTTCACAGTTGTGGTTTGGAATGAAGGTGTCGCGATGCAACAGCGCCGAACGAGAATGAGGAACATCACGCGGCGAAGGAGCACAATGCCATCACGCTGTGCTGGAGAACCATGGAGGGCCGCGGTTGGGGCAGGCCATGGTAGAGGGGCATGGCGCCGTCACGCCGCACCAGTCGGACCAAGGTCGCGGCCTTCGGCCGCGGCAGAGCACGTTATAGTGGCCAGAACCATTGGACACTAGAACACAGCAGGCGGGACCAGCTGGTCCCATGCGGCACAACCGGCTAGGCGTTACGGTCGACCGGATCCATAAAAACTAGGGGTTTAACCCCCGGCCAGCTCAGTAGGGCGGACCCTCGGGTCTGCCGTTTCGATGCAAGGGGGGAGGGGCGCCTCCACCCCCCCCCCCCCCCCCCGCGCGTCCACTCAGTGTGCGGGCACTCGCGTCGGGCCGCACTGGCTGGGCTGGGCCGGGCCATTCCCAACTAGGCCGGACCTAGACCTGGGTCGGATCGAACCGGTTTGGGCTGAGCCAGGGGGTATTGGGCTGGGTTGGACCGGGCCGAAACCCCCTATTTTCGGACAGATCTGTTCAAACACCCATAACATGGGTTACATACCTTCGATCGATGAACTGTCAGTTGCGTAGTGATCCTTGGATCAAGACGGTCGTATCGGCATATTACACTCACGGTTTCGGAAAATTTTGTGTATGGCCAGGTTGGTTTGAACATGAAACCAACCGAGCATTCGGAGCGGAAACGCTTATATCTTGAGCTCCAGACATCCTATTGACATGCCATCGACTTTGATGGTTTCCTCTTAGTGAGAAGGTTCTTTTGGATTACTCCACTCGAGGATTGGACATAGTTGGAATACGGTTGGGTTGGTTTTGACTTAAAAATCAACCGGGCCCCTGGGACGAAAAAGCCAACAACTCTCATACTGGGCGTCTGATTGAGGAGCCGTCTGTCGTGTTGAGTTCCTATTGTCGATACGGAACATTGGGAAACATCAACTTTGGACTACGTGTAAGTTGATGTATCGAACCCCCTTGGCTCGTGGAGTGGACCCTCCCTAAATCGAGCATGATGTGTTCGGGAACCCTAGAGCTGGCTGTAACTGCGATGATGACGACGGTTGTGCTGAAATACTACGTGGGTTCGACAGCGATGACGACTGTACTGGGATCCTCCATGGGTCTGGAAGCGACGACGACCATACTGAAATCCTCCATGGGTTCGACGACGATGACTAATGTTCTTGTATCATATGTGGGTAAGGCAGTACGTGACTGCGTTCTTGTATCCTATGTGTGTCTGGTAGTATTTGACTCTGTACTTTTATCCCACGTGGGTCCGGCAGAATAGCTGGTCTTGTATCATTTGTGGGTTCGATAGCTTATATGGTCTTGTATCCTACATGGGTTCGACAGATTAGATGAATCAGTGGCTACATCTGATCATCTATATCATCTTACAAAGAATTATACCTGTGTGCGCTAAGTCTTGACTTTCAATCATTATGTTCGATATGATTGTTTTGTTATCCTGTGTGGATTGGGTTGTGTAATCTTGTGTGGATTTGTTGTGCTTTCCTGTGTGGACTAGATTGAACATGGGCTCAAATGTTGGAGCCGAACTGGAGTTGATGACTTAGTTATATTTATGGGAATATACCAAAGTAAAGTTGGTTGTTACTTCGTGATTGTATCTTTCCTTTGTGTATTATCCTTCGTGGATTCTGGGAGACCTTCAGGGGTATCAGGGTCCCTACTGAGTAGCGTATACTCACCCCTGCACGGGCTATGCCCGCACTACATTGTGTTGGATGCAGATGACGGACATCACTGATCGTAGTGGAGGCTTGTGTAGAGAGTCAGTACCTGGAGGTGGACCACTGGGTGGAACATACACGGAGCAGACGGTTGGACACGAGGAGCTGAGGAGACTATCTGTACCCACCCATTAGGTTGGATTTCCAGTGGACGGCACGACGTTGTTTCTCTACTTTTCAGCTACTGTATTTTTTTTCAGTTGTACTTTACTTTCAGTTGGGTTTGTATTCTGGCCCATTTACTTTCCCTCACTTACCTTTGTACATAGTTTTTACTTAGTGTTTACTTCTACATGCTTACTCTATGGTGTTTGTTATCTTACTTAAAGGAAATTCCTTCCCTTATATCAGGATTTAAGCCTTTGGTGCTAGTCGCCAGCCCCTGGCCTATGGGAGGCGGTCTTGGGGTAGTCACGACACGAGTCCTGGGGACAGGTCGTGACATAAACGTTGATTTTCTTGAGAAGACTAGCAGTCCAATTATATACCATCATCACGTAAACCAGTTTGGAGACAATTGTAGATTTTACAAGACAAACTCTTCCACCCAAAGAACGATATCTACCCTTCCAAGCCGAAATTTTATTCATAATTTGATCAAAAATGTTGTGAAAATCACTGGATTTTGGTCTTCCCCAAAAGATAGGAACACCAAGATAATTGAAAGTAAAAGAGCCTTCTTTGATACATAAATAATTAATGATGTAACATTTTATGTTGGGGGAAAAATTTTCCACAGAAGACAAAGTATTTGTTCCAACTTATCGCTTGGCTCGAGACATCCTCATATTGACCCAGAGACCTTTTGAGGTTTTGGATGTTCATTTTGTCACCTTTTATGAACAAAATAATGTCATCAGCATATAAAAGGTGGGTAGGAACAATTATTTTTTTAGAAGCCTGAATGGGATTAATCTTGTTTTGGATCACAAGGCTCAGGAGAAGTCTTCTTATGTAATCCTTGGCAATAGAAAAAATGATGGCAGAAAGAGGTTCACCTTGTCGAACCCCCATGGTGCATTTAAACAAGCCTTTAGGAGACCCATTGACCAGCACAGAGATGGAATCCGAATTGAATAAGGAGCGAATCATAGTAGTAAAAGAGTCATTAAACCCAATGTTTTTTAGAACCATTAAAAATAGTACTTCCCACATTAGGAATGAGAGTAAGAAATTGAGCATTTATCTCCTGTGGGAGATAACTAGTGTAGAAGAAAGATTTTACCATTTTACACACATCCACAGGGATGATTTCCCAGTATTGTTAGAAACAACCCATTGTTGAAACCATCAGGTCCCCGGGCACTATCAGGGTTGAGGCTAAAGACAGTTTCCATGATTTCTTGATCTAGGGGTATGCCTAAGAGATGGTCATTGTCCTCATTATTGACCATATTAGGAATTATATCAGAAATAAGATCTTTACAACCCTCAGTACCATTGAAAAAAAATTTAAACTAATCAGCAGCATGATTATAAATGGCATCCTGACTGTCAAGAAGAGTGTCATCAACATTAAGAAATGCGAGGGGCCTAAACGATTTTTTGATTCTTTAGAGAGAATTGTAGAACATAGTATTCTTGTCACCATCTGGATGCCATTTGGTTTTGAAAATTTGCATACACATGTTATCTTTGAGCAACAGAAGAGATTTTAGCTTCAAAGACGTAGCAATTTCAGCTTGAGGATCAAGAGAAAAATCAGAGCAGGTGTTGGAGCTTTGAATGAAAATTAGGCCATTCTCCAGAGAGGAGATGTCCCTATCATGCTATTTTGTTTTAGAGCTACATCATCCCTTGAGACATTGCTTTAGGTGTTCTAATTTAGTAGTGAAAGCAAAAGAATCATTTTTATGTCGCATGACGACACAAAAAATCTTTTATCATGTTGGAAAATTCTGGGTCCACAGGCCAAGCATTGTTAAATTTAAAACGAGTTGGAGATTTGAAACCCTTGGTGAAAAAAATGACAAGAATGGGGTGATGCTCAGAATTGATCTTGGGTAATGTAATATTGGAGATGGAATCCCATTTATCAGGGGTAGCAGTATTATTAAAAGCTATGTTAGGTTTTCTAGCCAATACCCTATTGATATACTTTCTATACCAGGTATACTTAACACTAGTGAGGTTAATTTCTACTAGATCACAATCCTCAATATAAGCTTTGAATTCCCTTGAGGAGATAGAATAGTGTGGCGGTCCAATCTTTTCACTTGGAAGAAGAATGGAATTAAAATCACCGATCACAAACTAGGGATCTTGTATAACTCTAAAGAGGGAAAGATGGTCATTAAAAAGTGATATTCTCTCTTGATATCTATTCTTTGGATATATCATAGTGCAAAAAGTATGAACACCAGCAAAGGAAATTTCACAAGTAAACATTTGATCAGTAAATTTTATAGCATTAAAAGATTCCAAAGATTAATGATAAACAATCCAAAGACTTTTAGTAGCAGTTCCATCCTTGAAATAACCACGGAAATTATATCCAAAAGATCAAAAATGAAAATAGATCGAAAGGAAATTAATTTTAGGCTCAAAAATAGCAAATAATTTTGGTTTGTGTTTCAAAATAAATATTTTAAGCACAATAAAAGTATCAGAGTTTTCTATACACTGAAAATTCCAAAATAAACAATTCATTTGAACCTACGTTTGAAGTCAAAACTCCCTTTTTTTGCACCAACCGAATCCTTTTGCCTTGCTGACCATCTATCTCCATGAGAGAAAGTTGGGATAGATTATTTTCCATACTTATTCTTAGAAGAGGCAGTTGGTACATTAGAAACACTTTTAATATCAGCACCTTAATTTATTTCCAAAGAGATTTTAGACCCAAGTGGGGTCTTTGGGAAATGTCTTGGAGTCAACTCAGGTTTAAGAGCATCCGGGGTGCCTGAGGAGACAGTCATAGTGGCAATAGAGTTCACTGCCACTATTTGGTCATTTTCTCTTATCAACATGGCGGTGTTAGACATTTCAATGGTAGGAAAACCCTACATTTAAGTGTCTTTATTGCATTTTCTAGATTTACGACCGGAAATCATGCTCCGAGGGGTATCCTTAGAAATAATAGCAGATTGATCGGTTCGGTCAAGTGGGTCATTTGACTGGTCAACATTCAATGTAATGGACTGTGGATCCACTATAATTATATGATCCCTATCAGCACAACAGAATGAAATTGGAGAGATACATACAACAGTGAACATTGATTTCATACCTGTAACAACAGGTGCATCCTTACGAGTCACATCTTGCAGGCCATCACCCGAGGATGCATGACATAAATCAGGGTCTTTAGGATCTTTCATACCAGCCACTACCTACAGGTCATCACCCAAGGAAGCATGCTGACATGAGGTAGGGTCATCAGGTCCTTGCTGCAACTGATCTAATAAGCTTCATACCATCAGTTTGATCTCTTCCATTATACAAACATACACATGACCAGAATCCCATTCCTCCACCAAATCAGACCATTTAGCACCAGAGGATTCTCCATGTTGTGGTAAAATTTTCACCCATCTTTTTGTTTTTTTAACTGGAGCTTCATTCTGTCTGAAGGGAAGAACCGGTTCCTTCTTCCTTCTATGTACCTGCGTCCATTCATCCTCCTTCGATTAATCCTCATGATTTTTTACCTATTTTTTCATCACAAGAAAATTAAACATGGTGTTTCCAACTATTTTACACAGATTACAAAAAGGTGGACAATGTTCATACTCAAAACAGACCTCCATTTTATATTCATTTGCACTTAAAGCCAACGTATCAGGAAGCTTATTCTCCATCTTGACCTCAACCATCACCCTTTCATACATTCTTAGCATTCAAAGTGCGAGGATCGATTTTTAGTAGGGTTCCGATGTAGGAGGCAATGTTGCTCAAAATTTTGGGATGCAAAAATAATAAATTCAACCCATGAAACATTACCCAGATTTGTGCCATTGTATTTCTATGGGTATGTATGTTGAAATATAAATCTCATTCAGAGCGAAGAAGCACCGCTGGTTTCAGTTTAACGTTACCTAGCTTCTATACATGTTGGTAGGCCTTCTACGAGCCTAATAGGATGTGAAAGTATCCACGTCTGATAGGAATGAGCTTCCAATCATTGAATCCCTAAATGTGCAGGATACGCGGTTTGAATGCCATGGGTGAACTTGGATTGTCACCCTTAAAATATGAAATTCCACCCATGATTGAGTACTTACAAAGATTCGTTCATTACTATAGTGCCTCTGAATCTGATTCCACTGTGAATCAGCCATCGTCCAATTTCATGGAGAACGAGGACTTCATAAAGGTGTCTGTGCACAAATATTATCATTTAAAGTCGTCAAGGAAGGAGATCGGTTTCTATTTTTCATTCAGTATAACTTCTTCCTTCTTCGCCAATTTCTCGCTTTTCGTGTAGGAGATTTCCCATTCCCAGTTCGGAACGGAAGCCTGCCAAGATGAATGAGATCTAAAATTCCTCCTCGCACCAGAGAGATTCAAAGAAGAGGATCCATAACGGCTGCCTTGTAGATAAAATGAAAATGATGTTCCATCTTTCTCTCATGTTTTTAGAGATCTAACTAAGACAATTTGAGGGATTTGGGTGAAATATCTACACAATAGGATCTTTAAGATGTCATTCAACGTTCTAAATTGTCATATGAGTCAAAGGGACCTATTTATAAGAGAGGAGGGGGCTGGTTGAAAGTAATTTATTGGAGTAGATCTATTGCACCTCCTTTCTATGTAGATCCTCCGCATTTGTCTAAAAAAAGAAACCTACTATGTAGGTTTTCCACGTAGGTATGCCTTGCAGGTATTCCTCATAGGTCCTATACAGCTTTTTATGACTTTTAGTTATTTTGAGCTTTGTCTTGAGACATTTAAATATCTAGTGAACATCTTCATATATTTTTTTCATATTAAGTAGTGTCAAAAAATCTACCCCCCCTCATGATTAGTTCTGATTAAAAAGTGGGTCGTGTATTATGGTATGATTGTGGGAAAAAGAATATGGAGTACTTTCTATGAAATGTAGGCTTCATGCATATCTATTTTGCACAAGTATAACATGTAGATATTTCGCATAGTCATTCCATGTAAGTCGATGATGAATATAAAGAGGTTTTTTCCTTTGTGATTTTTTTTCACTGGTCTTTCAGAGATTCCTCTCACATTAGGTAGCTTATTTGTCCATCATCACTGTGTTGTGATCTCATGTAGGTTCCTTGGAATTTTATCAAGGTGAAACCATTTTGAGTGATAGAACTATGTGGAACGACTTCATTGAAGTATTTTAACTATGACACTTGTCGATGGACCTAGGAGAATGACTTCATCAGAGGACCTGCATGATGGAGCGTACCTTTTGTAAGGACCCGACCCCAGTTGCCCGGAGTTTGTGCCTTATTTGAATACGTTGGTATACATACAAGGAATACGAATCCTGAAGGACAATGTTTTTTAGTATAATTGGAAATGAGATATATACAAAAGTTCAAATTTATATAATGAAATAAAAACAACACTAATTTAATCCACTAGAGTCATCACATCTCCAAGATTATGTTTGCAAGTCATTTATAAAATATTTCTCCAAGTCCTAAGAAAATGAAACACAATAAATGGTGATATAAAACGTTCATTAATAGTAAGAAATACAGCGGAAGATAATATTAACATTATACATGGTGAATTATTGAAAACACATTCCTTTAATAATAAACATGAACACATTATGGTAGGAAAACGAGCTGAGTAAATAATTCCATAACAAAACATAATCATGGGTATTCTACTAATCGAATAACCACATGAACCTTCTACTAGTAGCTTCATAATGAGGGAAGTGCATATTCCTAACATTCTAAAACATTTTTTCATGGCCTCATCCAAGACGTCTAGTGATTAAGGCCTCGACCAAAATCCATATAACATTGGGAAAGGCCTCAGCCAATTCCACGTCTAGTTGTCTCATGAGAGCTACCGATGCAACAAGGGGATATAGCGGGTCCCATCCATCACATAATAAGTCTAATTAATTATTTATATGAGTGGGGATAAACATAAATAACAAATACATTCATATAGAAACTATCATATGAAATGTAACTATCGTTCCCCAATCATTAAACATAAATCACTAACCATTGAGAATAATATAGTGAATGGTTTTAGGATAGATAATCCAGAATAGAGTTAGTCATAAACCATTAAATCAAATATGGTAGATGACTTCAAAAATTATTAAACTCAATAATACCACTGAATCATCAAGAACGTTTAATTATATGAAAACACTCTTATAAAATCATTAAGCAACTCTAGAGATAAATAAACTTTTATTTTGAAAAAAAAGAGTTATTTTGGAAAAATCATTGTAAATAACCAGAAGTAAAGTGAGATAGTATTTTCATAATAAAATGAGTGATTTTATAAAGATAATGGTTTTTAATAACATATTATAGAGTGACCTTGAATATAGGTAGTATTTTGAGAAATTCCCCTGAATCGGGCTTGTATTTTTAAACAATTTTGAATGTTAATTTTAAAATATGTAAACATCCATAAAATAAAGAAGGGTTCTAGTTTTTGCACATATATATGATACTCACACAGAATATATGATGAGTACATAAGAATACATAATAATTTCATTATGGTAATTAGACAATGAATGTATCCCGAATGAAAATGGAAGTTCGGGTGGAAAACCATTACCTTTACTCCGAACTTGTTCCCCTCTTGAGCTTAAACTTATGGAATATGAAATTATACTTGTTAATAACTTATTCATGAACCTATTAGTTATGTATTAAGTTTATTATAATTCTAGTTAGTTCGTTTATGCCATTATTGGAAAGTTATTGTATTGAATTTCATCGTTCTGGATTGTTCGTTTCCTTTATTTTCATATTCGATTCACTTGCTTTTAAGAAATGAAGTGGAATGGATGTAAATCTTCAGAATTGAAATTAAATATTATTTATGAACATCCATAATTGTTAATGTCCATTTCTATTATTTGGTTACATGGAATGAGGATGAATCATTAGAAGACCACCACTTCGATTATTCAGCGGTATTTGGAATATTAAGACATAGTTTTGTCATATAACTTAATTATATGTACATATTATGCTTCATGAATATTAATTAGGTAATAAAACATAAATTATAGTATGTTTTAACCATGAATGTTGTTTCATGACCAGTAATGAAGAATAAATTGAATAATGAAACTTCGTCGTCCATAAAGGTTATAAATTGGTACCTCATGGATAATGATTTCGTTTTTAAAATAAAAGGGAGGGAGTAAGAATATTTATGATGGATCATACATTAACATGATATAAATCCAGTATATAGATGTTATTGGAGTTATCATGATCATTCTTATAGAGGAGGTGAGGAGTGGATAACTAAATAAGATAAATTGAATTGAAACCAAATGAAAAATAATGGTACTTTACCTTTTGAAATAAAAACCTTGAGAAACTCTTTAAGGGAAGGGGTTTTGGTCTTTTTTAAAGACCAAAAGATCATTGGACGTAGGGAAAGACTAGGGAAGGGTAATTGGACAAAACATTGAGAAGCTTAAAGGCTTAGAGGAGTGAATAGAAGAGGTAGTTGTGGGGGGTTTTATAGTGGAGGCGAGGAGTAAATTTTGCATATTTAAATCATTATTGTATTATTCTCTCAAAACAACCAATAGTGTGGTTTCATGTGACCCATAATAGTAATAAAGTTAATTTCAGTTCGAACCAAGTGGACTTGCATAACTTGTGATGTCATGAATAGAGTATTTAACTGATAAATTGAATAAACAGTATTTTACCATATTTCACTATTCCTAAAAAATTCAATAATTTCAGTAAAATCCCAAAAATACACCCCTACCATTTCTCAATGTGTAGAATTAAAAATTGAAATACCTTTTTCAAAAATAATTTTCTAAATATTATTAATTTAATTTTTAAATAAGGCTATAGTTAATTCGAAAAATAACAATCTTGAAGTGCAGTTAATTTTATGTGACATAGAAAAATTAATTAAGATCCAATAATCATATTACATAAACAAATAAAATAATATTATTATTTACAATTCATAAGGGTCATATTACTATTCATATTACTATTCATAAGGGTATGTTATTATTCACAAAAAATCAAGTTTGTTCTATCAGACTCCAAATGACTTGCTGAACACAACTCTAGATGACCATTTTTCGAAATTCAAAACATAAAAGAGGTAAAGTTAAATTCTATATTTATTTTGAAAAATGTGAGGTGTTACATTCTCCCCTCCTTACAAAAATTTCGTCCTCGAAATTCACAGAATATTACCTAAAAATATTCGGGTATTTCTTAAACATATTTTCCTCAGGATCCCATGTTGCTTTCTACATCTTATGGTTCCTCCATTGAACCTTCAATAGAAAAGTCGTACGATTTCTCAATACTTGTTATCTAGTATCAAGAATCTTGATAGGTTCTTTACAGTAGGATAGATTAGGCTCAAGTTCCAATTCATCATACGTGAGTACATGTGTTGGGTCTGGCATGTACTTGCTTAACATTGACACATGGAACACATTGTGGACCTTGAAGAGACATGACAACATTGCAAAATGATAAGATATGGATCCATTTCAGTCCATAATTTCAAAAGGTCAAATGTACCTCGGGCTTAATTTTCGCTTCTTACCAAATCGTATAATACGATTCCATGGAGAAGCCTTTAAGAAAACGTGATCACCTTCTAGAAACTAAAAATCCTTCCTTTGGTTATCTGTATAGATCTTTTCCTACTTTGAGCTATTTTGATATGGTTCTGAATAATATTCACATTTCCATTGTTTCTTAAACATGTTCTGGGCCCACGAGTTTTCTTTCACCAACATCATCCCATCATGTTGGTGTATGAAATCACCTCCCATATAATGCTTCATAGGGTGCCATATGTATACTTGAATGGAAGCTATGGTTCTAGGAATATTCAATGAGAGGTAAATAATGATCCCACATGCCTTGAAAATCATTTGAACAAGACCTCAACATGTATTCCAATGTTTGAATTGTCCATTCTGATAATCCATCAGTTTGTGGGTGGTAGGTAGTTCTCAAATGAAGATCAGTATCTTGGGCCTTTTGAATAGTTTTTTAGAATATTGATGTCAAATGTGGATCAGGATCAGAAACAATCGATAGGGGTACTCCAAGAAGTCTCACAAATTCATTAACGTTTAAGTGGTAGATCTTCTCTTATTGCAAGAAAATGAACCGACTTGGTAAGATGATCCCCAATGACCTATACTAAATCGTTCCTTCTAGGATTATTTGGTAGTCCCATTGTAATGTACATCATGATATTATACCATTTCCACTCAGGTATTGGAAGAGGTTACAATACTCTTCCAGGGTGTTTCCTTCCAGCTTTCACTTGTTGAAAAACCATACATCTTGACACAAAATCAGGAATCTTCCTCTTCATGTTTTCCCACTATAGATGTTCCTTCAAATCTCTATATAACTTTGTGATGCCAGGGTGTATAGAGAAACTGGAATAATGAGCATCATTCAACAATTCCCTATTTAGATCTGGTATATCAGGAACCCAAAGTCTGTTCCCAAATTTCAAATTTTCATCTTCATATAAGAAGTCACTTAGACTCCCATCATTCAGAGCATTAATATTCTTTTGAAACTCATCATTATCAGAGTAAGAATTTTTTATCCTTTCTAGTAAATATGTTTTGGAAACCATTTGAAAAATCATTGATGCTTCATCTTTTATGTTTATTCTCATATCGATCTTTACTAGATCCATGAAGACAAAGGGTGCATTAGTCAGTCCAAAAGGCATTACTGTCAACCTATAATGCCCATACCTGGTCCAAAATTTTGTCATTGTAATATCTTCCTTCCTCACTGGCAGCTGAAGATATCTAGATCGATGATGAATCTTCGAAAAGTATTCAGCTCCATGCAGTTTTTCAAATAAATCATCAATTTGAGTTTGAGGATAATTGTTCTTTATTTTTATAGCATTGATCTCACTATAGTCGATAAATAACCTCATAGATCCATTATTCATCATAACAAAAAGGACAGGGGATCCCCATGGAGAAACACTAGCGAAAATAAATCCCTTATTACTAAATTCTTATAGTTTTTTATTTTGTTCCACTAATTCCACAGTGGTTATTCTATAAGGGGTCTTTGATATGGGCTTCGAACCCATAAATAAATCAATGGAAAATCAATTTCTCATTCTAGAGGATGTCTAGGTAAATCCTCTGGAAACACATAATCATATTCTCTCATAATAGGTACACCCTCTATTTGAACATTCCTTTCCTCACCCACAGTTATTTCATTCTATTCCTCCCCAATAATTGAATTTAGTTGATCTACTATGGGTGGATCTAGATAAGAATTAGGTGGTGACGATTCTGCTCTAAAGATATGATGTTCTTTATCATCGTCATCAAAAATCTTAACCTCCTTCTTCTTACAATAAATTTTTACCTCATGATCTGATATAAAATCCATACTGAGGATTATATCAAATTCAATCATGGGTATGGAGATGAAATCATCAGATAGAGAACATTTGTATGCCCTAATGGGAACTGATTCATAGAATATTTTAGATACTTCCCATTGGATTTTTGACTGATAACTCCCTTGTTAAATCAAATTTGAAATATATAATTCTCTTAGAAAACTGGGAAGATATGAAACAATGCAATGATCCAGAATCAAATAAAGAATTGGCTAAAATTGAGGAAACAATTACAATACCTGTACCACATCATTAATAACATCATCCTCTACTGTTGTGTTTTCATAATCTTGTCCCTGATCCCTTGTCCAATTCTGTTTCATATTTCCTTGACGTTTTGGACATTCATTATCAGTGTGTCCCATCTCCCGACAACTATAGCATTAAAAATCATTGGCTTCCATCTTTCCTTAGAAATCACTAGAAAGATGCCCTTTCCGACCACATTTATAGCATTCTCCTTTTCTTTTTAAGCATTCACCTCTGTGGTTTTTTCAAAAATTACCACATGGTGGAAATTCAACTCTTCCCTTCTTCCTCATTTCCTTATTTCCTTTCCCAGGGTTTTCAGCAGCCCTCTTCGTTTCTTGCTTTCCCATAAAGTCATAAGCCATAGAGAATTATTTTTCTATCTTGATGGCACATGAAACTATATCCTCATATGATGAAAAAAATTGGGAGACTAGTGCCCACTAGAGGAATGGCTATATGCCACCAAATAATCGATCAATTTTTCTCCATGGATTTATTATGTAGTCTACAACATATCATTCTATCCTTGTGATGTTGGCTTCATACTTGGCAACATTTTTATCTTCCTTCTTCCTCAAATTCATGAATTGTCTCTCCATATCTGCTCGATGTTCATGATGAAAAATATTTTTCTACGATAATTTCCTTAAAATCCCTCCATTACATCTCTTCTATCTCTTCCTCCTCCTTTGTGTTTTGGATTGATGACCACCATTGATCCACATCTCCTGATAGAGGATATACAACCATAACAACCTTCTCTCTTTCATTATATCCCAAAGAAAGAAATATCTTCTCAAGAGAACATATCCACTGCTCTGCTATAAATATTTTTGTAGTCCCGTTGAATGATGGTGGCTGTTGTCACATAAAGCGATCTAACATGGCTCCTCCACATGGTGGATCTGAATGCTCAATATTGGTAAGGTTATTATTCATAACCCGAGTAAGATGTCCTACTATAGTTATGAGTTGCTCCGTAGCAGTCACAGCACCAGAGCCAACACCATTATATTGCATCGAAGGAAAATCCATATAGGGGACACGTGCATTCATGCGATTTCCATTCCATCCACTAACCACCATATCTAGATAATAGAATACACTATATTATACTATGAATCATAATGTATAATATTTACTAAAAAATACTCAACAAATTTAGATCATACTCATGGATAATCCCATTTTCACAAATATGGTTTCTTTGATAAATATTTTACATTTCAATACTTCATAATGGCTTGTAAGGAAAATGTGAATTATCCTAAGAATATCCCTCAGGAGTGTCGTAACCAAGACTGCAGAAAGGCCCTTTGTCATGCACCTCTTTCCATTCAAGTCTAGCTCAAAGCATTATTTTCGGGTTTTACCCCTAGATACATATGTGCCAGAGCCGCCTCTACCTGTTCGTATCCAGACAGGGATGTATTCCATGAAATATCCACATAATCTATTCCTTACCAAAATACCAAGATGTTATTGTATTTATTTTATCAAAGACTAACATAGGGAGTCTCCCATAATTAAACGTTTTCTAAATATAGTTTCCAAATTTTCTACTAAACTTCCTCTGATACCAACTATAAGGACCCGAACCCAGTTTCCCGGAGTTGGTTCCTTATTTGATTACGTTGGTATACATACAAGGAATACTAATCCTAAAGGACCAAGTAGTTTAGTATTATTGGAAACGAGATACATACATAAGTTCATCATTACATAAGGAAAGGAAAAACCACAATAATTTAATCCACTAGAGTCACCACATCTCCTAGATAATGCTTTAAGGTCATTCATAAAATACTTTTTCATGTCCTGAGATAATGAGACATAAGAAATGGTGAGCTCAAACGCTCAATAAGAGTAAGAAATACAGTGTATGATAATATAACCATTAGACATTATGAATTATTGAAAACACATGCCTTTAATAATAATCATGAACACAAGATTGTAGGAAAGCGAGCTGAGTAAATAATGCCTTAACCAAACATAATCAAGGGTATTCTACTAGTCAAATAACAACATGAAAATTCATCTAATAACTTCATAATGAGAGATGTGCATATTCCTGACATTCTAAAACATTTTTTCATTGCCTTGGCCAAGACTTCTAGTGATTAAGGCCTCGGCTAAAATCCATATCACATTGGGAAAGGCCTCAGCCAATTCCACGTCTAGTTGTCTCATGAGACCTACTGATTCATAGAGGGGCTATAGAGGGCCCCGACCGTCACATAAAAAGTCTAATTCTTTCCTCATATGAGTAGGGATAGACATAAATAACAAATAAATTCATATTGAAACTATCATATGAAATGTAACTATCTTCCCCGAATCATTAAACATAAAACACTAATCATTCAGAATAATATAGTGAATGGTTTTAGGATATTTCATCAAAAATAGAGTTAGTCATAAACCATTAAATCAAATATGGTAGATGAATTCATAAATTATGAAACCCAATAATTCCATTGAATCAACCAGAGTGTTGAATTAGATGAAAATAGTCTTATAAAATCATTAAGAAATTCGGGAGATAAATATTCTTTCATTTTTAAAAGAAGAGTTCTTTTAGAAAAATCAATTTATATAACCAGAAGTAAAGTAATATAGTGTTTTCATAATAAAATGAAATATTTTATAAATATAATGGTTTCCAAAAATAGATTATATAGTTCCCTTGAATATAGGTATGAATTTGAGAAATTCCACTCAATTAGACTTGTATTTTTTAAACAATTTTAAAAGAACCTTTTAAAACGTGTAACTATCCATATAATAAGGAAGGGAACAAGTTTTTACAAATATATATGATACTCACATAGAATATATGATGAGTAAATAAAAATTCATAATAATTTCATTGAGGTAATTAGACAATGAAATTATCTCGAATGAAAATGAATGTTTGGGTGGAAAAACCCTTACCTTTACTCCGAACGTGTTACCCTCATGAACTTATGCACCAGGAATATGAAATTAAACTTTTTAATAACTTATTTCAGAACCTATTATACATGTATTTAGTTTACCATAATTCCAGTTATTTCATTTATGTCAGTATTGACAAGTTATTGTATTAAATTTCATCGTTCTGGATTGTTTGTTTCATTTATTTTCATATTCGGTTCACTTGCTTTTAAGTAATGAAGTGGAATGGATGTAAATCTACAGAATTGAAATTAAATATTATTTATGAACATCCATAATTTTTAAGTTCCATTTCTATCATTTTGTTCCATTGAATGGGGATGAATCATTAGATGACAACCACTTCGATTATTCGGCGGTATTAGGAATATTATGAACTAGTTTTGTCATATAACATAATTATATGTACATATTATAGTTATTGAATATTAATAAGGTTATAACACATATATTATATTCTAGTTCAACCATGTATATGGTTTCATGACAAGTAATGAAGATGAAATTGAAGAACGAATCTTCATCGTCCACGAAAGTTATAAATCAGAATCTCATGGATGATGATGTTGTATATAAAATAAAAGGGAGGGAGTAAGAATATTTATGATGGTTTTCCATTCAAATGATATAAATCCAGTATATAGATGTTACTGGAGATATCATGATCATTTGGATATAGGAGGTGAGGATATGATAAAAAAAGAAATAAATTGAAATGAAACCAAATGAAAAAAAAGGGTACTTTACCTTTTGAAATAACCTCCTTGAGAAAATCATTAAGGGAAGGGGTTTTGATCTTTCTGAAAGACCAAAAGCTTCCTAGACGTGGGGAGAGACTATAGAAGGGTAATTGGACACAACTTTGAGGAGATTAAAGGCTTTATTAGTGAAGAGAAGAGTTAGTGGTGGAGGTTTTTATAGTGGAGGAGAGGAGTAAATTTTGAATATTTAATTCATTATTTTATTATTTCCCTCAAGACAACAAATAGTGTGGTTTCATATGACCCCTAATAGTAATAAGTGAATTCTAGTTCGAACCAAGTGGCCTTGCATCATTTGTGATGTCATGAATAATGTATTTAACTGATAAATTTAATATACAGTATTTTACCGTATTCCACTATTCCTAAAAAAATCAATAATTTCAGAAAAATCCAAAATATTCACCCCTACCATTTTTCGACGTGTATAATTAAAAAGTGAAGTCAATATTTCAAAAATAAATTTTTAAATATTATTAATTTAATTTTTAAATAAGGTCATAGTTAATTCAAAAAATAACAATCTTGAAGTGCACTTAGTTTTATGTGACATTGACTAATTAATTAATATTCAATTATCATATTGGTTAAAAAATAAAATAATAATATTATTTAATATTAATAAGGGTCATATAAATATTCATATTACTTTTCATAAGGGTATGTTACTATTCACCAAAAATGAGGTTTGTTCTATCAGACTTCAAATGACTTACTGAAGACAACTCTAGATAACCATTTTTTGAAAATCAAAACATTGAAGAGGCAATGTTGAATTCTATATTTATTTTCAAAATGTTGGGGTGTTACACCTTTACTTGTGGGTGTCCTACTGTTTTTCCTTCAATATATAACTGGGGAATTTTAGGCACATATTGGATTTAATTGGAGAGAGGTGACAACATGAACATGGAATTTAATGTAAAAGTAAATATTGATTAGAAGTTTTGCTTAACTAGAATATTCTCCACATTGCTATGCATTTTCATTCTTGTAATCCATGAGTCTAGAGGTGGCGTCAGGTCATAGACTTTTTTCTATAGCTAAATTATTATAGGGAATGTATATTCAGTTAGAATCGTCGGTATTTGTAATAATGTTTAATTATTTGCTACATTAATACGATTAGAAGTCTCAATTTTTTCTTTTAGGGCCATTACCAGTGTTGTGGGGATGGATTGAAGCACACATTTCTTCATATTAAGTGTTAAATTTAGTTATAGTCTCTAATGATTGATTTACCCCATTTTTTCAGAAACTCTCTAGTATTCATCCTCAAAACATGAGACTCGATATAGTACCAAGGGCATTTAATGCATTAGGACAATTCAACTTCTTTAATTGTGTAACCCACAATCTAAAACATTTATTGATGACATTAAGGAAGAGAATTATGAGACGAGGGCTCATATGATGGCTTTTAGGGATAATGTTTTGTCGACCTGAATTGATGGTGAGATTATCTGTGAGGAATACATACCCTATATGATTTCTCACCAATTCAAATTTCTTAAACAATCAAACACATTTCCTCCCAAGTATGTTAGAAATGAGAAAAATCCTATGGTAGTGAGATAATATTGGATTTTTATTACTTTAGAGACACAAAAATTTTCTATAATGTTACCTCCAGTAGATGTATAAATTGGATTGGAAGTTGAATATTACCATGCATGGGCTTCTTCATACAATCAGTGGGATTTGAAAAGTAGAATATATCATGTGGTGGCCACAATTACTATTGGTCATATCAATTGTGTTATGAATTCAAAATCCAAATATGCTGTAGAGGATTCAAAATTTTCATAACCATCAAAACATCTTCATAGAAGGTATACTAGTAAGACGAATGCTACAGAAACAATACATCTAGAACTGAGGTGATCAATCTACCACCAACAGAAATAGATACTCATCCCATCTACTATCCTATATAAGGATTAAGGGAGGCTTGAAGGGGATTTCCAATCAGAGGGTGTTGAGTTTTCCCCATAGCCAACCTTACTAAAACCGAATTTTTTGCATCCTTCAGCTATTCAATTTTGGGAGAGCATGACTCGTGAACTCAGGGATGCATGGGAAATCCACCAAAATAGACCTCAAATACTAGATATGGAAGACATGAAAGCACTATTTAATTATTGTCTAGATAATAACCTGGTTGAAGTATGAGAGTATATTGTAGAGATAGAGACTTTTATATTTGAATTTGATAAAAAAATACCATCCTCTAAATGAACATCTGATATGATGGAACTTTGTATACGTGATGGGGAAATTATTTACCTTGAGGACGAATCAGAAATTAATGTTAATACTGAGAATGTATTTTCATTTTATTTTTCCTCAGTTATGCTTCATCATCCCCCATCATTAATCTATATGAGATTGCATCTTGTAGCTTGACTGTAGGGAAGGATCCTCAAGAAAGGTTCTCAAAAATCCAAGATATGGACCTAAAGGTTCTATCATCAAAAAATTAAATGATCCACCCATGTCTCCAGAATATTCTTCAAGAGAGAGAATCATGACTCTAGAAATTGCAATAGACAATGCTCAACCATTACCATAGGTTTATCCCACCAAGAGAAGTGTTATAATTTCTCTACAATCTTATAAATAGAAATGAATGATGGCAATGGGACTGGTAGGAAGTGTACGTCTAATAATTAAGTATTTATACTCTCCTCTAGCCTTATGAATTTCTTGATGCACATTGGTAGTCACGTTTATAATATCATAGGATATATACCTCTCTCTTCTCTTAAGGTCTTAATATCCCATCCTTTAAGAATGTAGAAGGAAACCCTAGGTGAAACATAGGTTCAAGTTGCTGAATTTTATTCCTGGATAGATAAGAAATCAACGGGTTCAGCTGTACATGCTCCTTATTCTATTGATGGGGTGAAAATTCATGGTAATGTCAAATAAAATTCTCTTTAATGTTAAATTATTTTATAATATTCTTCTCTTCAATATATCTCAGATCAGTTTCCATTACCAATGGATCCTACAATAATCAATGTTGATATTCATATGGCTCAAAAAAGAAAGAATGAATATCTGGGTTAATTTGATGTAGATAATTGTTTTGATCTTAACCTGGAATGATCTGATGATGTTGCACAAATTAAAGAAATGACATAACAGAATGTCAATGGAGGTAATTTGGGCATCAACCATAATTATTTGGAAAACTTATATGGTGAATATTCTATAAAATTTAAAACATTATACACTGGAATGATAGACACTCTAAATATAAACATTATTAATGAATGATCCATCAAGAATTCGGGGGATAATCATGCAGAATTGAAAGGATATACGTTCTCATGCCAGAATTTCATATACATAATTGTTTTCTTTTACCTAGTACTTCATATAAATATTCTAGTTAGCTAGATTTGTCTATATAGAATGTTGAAATGTCCTTTCAGGAATGCATCATTTCACTCAATCCTTCTTTGACTTGTGTTGGAGAATTAAATACTAAGGACCCCATGATGAGATTTGTTCTATATCCTTCAAGTATGGAAATTAGTAAAAATTAGGAGAATGTCCCTGCTCAATTAATAAATACTCATATTTATAAAGCTAAGAATATTGGGATTGAATCTAATCAAGTGACAGACCTATTTTTGGATAGATGTAATCACTTCTCTAGATCATGTACTATTTTTTCCATTATATTAAAACTGAAAATGAACATGATTCCTAATTGAGGGTCACCATCTTTCATAGCTAGATCAGAAGGGTAAGCTTCTATGTTATCTCAGACAATAGTAGAAGGTGAATCATCCACTATTGCAAGAGATGCAAACCAAGTCACTTTTTTAAGTGCTCTATTTCTAGGGTACATTCTACCATTTGGTAGTGAATTAGATTCAGATTTAGATATAAATTTTTATCTTGGCGTGGAATGTATGAGGACATGTCATATAATTTAGAAAAAAATTTAAGAAGCCTTTGGATGAACTGTTGACCCATTTTGGAAAACTCCAATATCTGTTTTTCATATTAATATTTGGTGGATTTAATTATCACCTAGTCTACAATGCAATGATGTGTAGACTATTAGATAATGGGAGCAAGAATATAAGATACAAAAAGATCATGAAAATTCATAATGAATTATTAATATTGAGATATTCTAAGCTACTGTAGCCGAGGAAGAGTCCGAACCTAGAGATATGTCAATCAAAATTGGCCAACCAATTAAATAACTGATGAAGGAGATGATATATCTTCATTATAAAATGGAAAATGTTCTTAATAAAATTGAGTGAATGAAACTGTCATTGGGAGAAACCCAGTTGGAAGGGATAGCAGCTATTTTAACTTCCAAAGAAGCACTTCCTCTAGATGAGGAGGAAAATATAACTGAAATGTCTCAACATCAATAGGTGATTGATAAGGCTCATGATTTCATTCCAGATATGAAGAGTCATTTTGAGAGTTTATTTTAACACATGATACATAGGCTCTATTCATTGGTTTTTTCTCTTATTTTACCATATACATGAATGGAATTTTGTCTCCAATAATATATTTCTTCATCCCTCCTTTCTATAATTTCAATATCAAAGGTGATGATAATGATGATGATTTTTTAAAAATAAAACCTCTTTGTGAGATAATCATAATTTCAATAATATTAATCAGGGTGCATAGAATTATCTTATTAATAGGATGTTCATAATAATAATAGTATGATTTTTTTATCATGTTATATAGACAAACCGCATAAAATTTGTATATTTTTAATTTTTATTTCTCAATATTATCTAAAACCCACCAAAATGTATGTTTTGTGAGCTGAGACCTGACTTTTTTCCATATTTACCTTTGTGAGTTTCCAATATGTTCAGAACAATATCTCCTATTATTGGTAGTTTATAGACATCCATGTCGGACTAAAAAGCCTAGTTTTAAGGTTGAATATTTTTTACCATAAATGTGGAAATTAGATCCCAAACAAGGCTTTGCTTCTAGTAATTTCTATAATATTATTTGAATACATCAAAGGGGAATATTGAGTGTTTATTTTTTATTGTCACCAAATCTAAATCTTGTATAATAGTGAAGGATATATCTTATAAGAATTATGTTATAATTATTTGAAAGCCCCTATTATAGAGGAATTATTATGCATGGCCAAGCAATGCAGATGCTGCATACCAAAATAGTGGAATCTTTTTACTAACATGCCTATTATGTAGGTAACCTATGAAAGGGAATCTAGGGGAATATACAACATAGTCAAGAATAAGAGTTCTCAAGAATTTAATATTTTATTACTGGTTATAGAGGGAAAAAAATATTTGGGTGGCTCAATTGAAAAGTGGTTTGTTTTCCAAGTTAAAGTATTCTATGTATAAAGGGTTATCTATGTCGACATATTTCATGAATAGGAAAACCACATCTAAATAAATTTGGTGTATGAGTAATGGTTAAAATTTCTCAAAAAGGGAGATTTTTGATATCACGTTGTATAGTTTTAAGTCATGTAGTGAGGAAATTATACTATGCAGTTTTAATTCATGCAGTAGGGAAAATATATTATTTAGTTTTATGTCATGCAGTGAGGACATTAATCTGTTTAGTTTTAATTCATGCAGTGAGGATATTTGGTGGAAAAAATTTATGGTCTTTAGCTTTTACCTATGGTTTGAGACTCTAAAATCTCTTAATAATTTCCCTAGAAACATGCTACCATGTTTAGATATGCATGGGAATAATGGTAAACTCTGATTTATAAATTTATGGATATGAATAATGATATGGGAAAAGGGATAAAGGCATCAAGGGATGTATTTTTTAAGAACGAAGTAACCACTAATTGAAGAACCCATTGGGGGAGTTTTATTTCATAGGGCTAGCTAGGGAGTATGATGCATATCTAAATTGTCGTATCTTTTGATTGACATGCCTGATATGTAGGAAAATTACGCAAGGCCACCTAGGGGAAGGTACAATATAGTTAGGAAAAAGTGATCTAAAAAATATGACATTCTATATCTAAAAGGATAAAAATGTTTATGGTGATTTATATTTTTCATAGAATAGATTTTAGTTTATAATAAAAGGTACCTGAATTTAAAAAAGTATTTCCAATCATGATTTCCATGGAATTCGAGGAATAGTATTTTTATGAAGGTCTGACCTAAATGTATGAAGTATGGTGTCTATTGTTTCAGTTCATATGACTTGGACCAAAAGGGAAATTGTAGATGATATGTTGTCAAATGATCCAAAGTAATTTCCTACCGCATTGAACACATGTATTGGAAAATGTGAAAACCATGGTCTTAAAGTCATTCAGATTGAGAGAAACATAATGGTACAAATATACAAGGATGACTATTTTAAGATACACACTCTAGAATATTTTCATCAGTGCTTCAAGGGGAAAAAAGAAACTTTAAATAAGAATGAAATTTCTATTTTTTTAAAAACCATTATGCGGGAAATGTTATGCAGGTCCAAGTAGGTTATGAGTTTCATATCCAAACAGTATCATCTTTTGAGTGACAATCCCATTATGTAGGCCACTTATACAGGGCCACATAGGGGCACATACTGCACTGTCAGGAAACATAGTTCTCAAATATTAGAAACTTTGACACAAAAAATTTTAAAAAAGAGAATGAAGATCTGAAAATATTTAATATTAAGAGTTTGAAATATAAAAGGGGGTAATACTAAATGCATATGATAAATATTAAAATCAATATTTTCCATGAGTTTGATGTCCCTTGAATAAATATGTGTCATATGTAAAATGGGGACATTTCATATTTCCTTGGTGGGATCTCTATGGAGAGGACCCAAAATGAAAAAACAAAAATAGATTGTTAAATATATTTGGAAGAGAGATAAAATTTTATCATGTGGATGGGACTAAGAGCTATGGCCTAGTTTTCACTATGTATCTCAATGGGATGTGAATCAACCCTTATGTAGTTATTTGGGGGCTTTTCATTTTAATGTCGGCAAAAACAACATTATGTGGTGCAGTTTAGAGCCTTGCATTGAAGACATGAAGTGATTTCGATGTGAAAAAAATATTTTGGTAGGACCAAAGTATTACACTTGGGTGCTACTACGTATCTCATATGGTTGTTTATCAAGCCACAAATATTTAATTGAACCATTCCCTATGTAGGATTGACTCATACACATAGGGAATACATGGGATGTTTATCACGGCTGGGCCTAGGATTGGAGATCTAGGAATGTCCACATATCTTATATGGATGAGAATCAAGCCAAATGTTGTTCTTGAAACAAAAATTTCCCACACTAATTCTGTTTTATGTAGGAGACAGGTGTATTTTAACACATTCTTTAATAAATATTAAACTTAAGACACAATGATAGTATGAAGATTAAACCATTTGTCCGGAAAGAGTACTTTGTATTGATATGATTCACATACAGGAAGTGAAAAGGGAAATAAATTTCTTTTTAGTTGTTTTTGGGCCCATGATTAGAGATTTAAGAAACTATACATATTCCATTATAATGATAATCAAGCAACATGCATTTCTAAAAACTAGGTCCCTATGTAGATCTAATTCAAACATAAGGAGGGATATAAATAAAGTTCCACTAAGTATTAGAAATTTTGTTTGTGATTCTTGCATATGAATTCTTTTATTGTCAAATAAATAAGATGTACACCGTAAAATTTAATGTCGTATAGTGATAACAAATGATTTCAGGTAGTTTAATGTA
Organism: Viscum album; assembly: GCA_963277665.1. Classification (NCBI taxonomy): domain Eukaryota; kingdom Viridiplantae; phylum Streptophyta; class Magnoliopsida; order Santalales; family Viscaceae; genus Viscum; species Viscum album. The sequence continues at coordinate 1,497,765,263 of OY728145.1, forward strand.
ACAATAAAAGGACTATGATGCTATAAATTTTAATTTCATGCAACATGGATATATATTATGGTTATCCAATATAATTTCTTGCTACTAAAACATTGTGTTGTGAAATTTAGAGTCATGCATTAAGAACAAATGATGTACAATTACACAAATAAATTTTCCAAGAATATTGCATTGGTTGCATTTGTAATAAGTTCAACATACACTGGTATAATGTAATAAACTCTATTATAGTAGGCCTTATTTACAGAATATGATCCTTACCATTTTGGCTCAAGTTTTAGAGGCATCGTTCCTAGTATCATTTGAGTATTGAGGACAAATTTTAATTATCGTTGTAGAAATGAGAGGTTGAAAAAGTTTTTGATAAATGCTCATGGTATTATATTCAGATATACTTATAAATGATGAAAGGTATGAAATCTATTTTTTTCTTAATCATTATATCTCATCATATCTTTTTTGAGAATTTTCATCTATAGATAAATGACCACAGATTGCAACTCAGGGTGACGACAATTGAATTTCAATTAGAAAAACAAGTTATGTTATTTACAACAATTAATATGGAGTTTCTTGAGTGGTAGTACAGGTAGTAGACCGATAATACCATAACGCATGAAAAAATTTATGATTCCAAATATTTTTCATCTTTATCCACCATATTCTGAAGTATATTTGACACAAAATTGTTGAATGCCTCAATATTTCCATTAGTTATTTCATAATAGCGATATGAATGGTTGGATTTGATATTGTGCTCTTGATATAACATTTTACCTCAATAGAATAGAAAGTGGAACTATTGTCTGTCAATAATGTTTGAGGGGCACCAAATATGATGACGATATTAGTCTTGAAAATGATAAAAATGATTTTGGCTCTGAATCCATTGAGAATTATTGCCTCAACCAATTTGGAGAAGATATCAGTAGAATTAAGAATATATATGACCTTTTTAGCTATATATGGAGGATAAGATCACAGTATATACATTCCCCATGTGGAAAATGGCCTGGAGTATTTAGTTTTATGTTGAAACTCTTGTGGTTGATGAATGAATTTGGCATGCACTTGGAATAGATGACATCTCATGGTGAAATCTGTGCAACCCTACATTATTGAAGTATAAATGTATCCAAGCCTTCAAATTGGATTATAAATATTATCCATAGACTAGTTAACACCAAAAACATCTACATTCATTACTTTCTTGACACATGTTGTTTCTTTTCCATCATTACACCTAAAGAGGAGTCCATTGAATCCTCATTTATAGGGGATCTTCTTATGATTTTGACTATAATAAAATGTGACAATGTACACTCATAATCATATCTATTCTTCGTCATCTTTATATGGTGGAAGTACTTCATTTTTGTGGTATTCAATGATGGGTGTCATCCATCTCGTGGTATGACAATACAACATGGAAATAGGGATACTTTTGTTAATTTCCTCCATTATAATTTGAACTAACGGTGAAACCACATAATGATGGGAAAATGTTGATGATTGTCTCATCCTAAAATGGATCTTCCATCATGGTGGATGCATTAGAAAAATAAAATGTTACGTAATTTTCTCATCATGGGACAATTACGCCTTCGATACTGTGTTTCTTGTGATGGTTAAATGGTCCGACGAGAATCATCACACATCCCTTTTATATAGAGATAGGTTGTCATCATGTTATATATTTCATTAATTTTGACACACTCTACATCACTATCCTTTAATGGAGGGTTGGAATAACCCCATAGGGACGTTGTATCATATACTTTCTGTACTGTGACAAAAATGAAACAGTCAGATAGTCCCCACGGGTGATTTCATTATGTCATGTACTTGTGCAATCTGTACTCCTCAGATAAAACTTCTTCGGATGGTATCCAAAAGGATTATTTGTGGAGGAAAAATCACCCAAAGGCCATAGTATCCATGATTCATGGACCTTCTTTCCAAATTTAAGCATTCGTTGGATGATGATTTCACCAGTAACACTTAATGACTCCATTGGTTGATAGGATGGGATGTTAGGGTCACCATACCCTTCTGAGGGAGGATTATTACCTACTCTAGGACTCTATTATATATTTAATTCATGTTCATATGTTTGTGAATCTTTGGATCGTTCCCAAAGAGTTCTTCCACTGGATACCTATGGTTTTTTATATTTTTGGGGGCATGCATATATTTGATGCAACAGAGGTACTGCTAACTTGAGCCAAAAAAGAAGGATCATGGGAGTTTATCATCTTCTAGGGGGGATGGAAGGTGACTTTATTTTTTGGATCTAACCCACAAGATGGGTTTCTTATGTATCCTCAGTAGTGGAATCAGAAACAATGATGTTATTATTTTCTAGTGATTACACATGGATGTTGCCCATTTGCGTGGTGAGGGGGCATGGTTGGGTGAACCATTTTGGAAGGGCACCCTTTTGAGCTCGTGAATTCGATCAGGAATCCTACATATAATATTTTTATCAGGAATCAGAGTTTTTGTAGTTCAGATTCATGTGGATGTTGTAATTGTTACAAACCTCTAATCCCATGTGATTCATTCTTAGTTTGAGAATCAAGAGGATGCAAGTGATCCAACTAGACACAAGATTCCTCTCTTGTTGGTGGGAGAGGGAGATACTATGGCGGAAGAGGCCAGGGGGAATCTGGGCGAGGGAGTGGAACAATGAACCCTTTCTTGTGAGATGACATTAAAGGTCATGAGGCTCGACATTGAAAGATTGCGGGCTTACCATAGTGGGAGGGCCTCAGAACACATTCTTTGAATGGTAGGTGTTTTCTCCCCTTTAGAAGGGGGAGCATACATAACTCCTTTGATTGATCACCATACCTACTTAAATGGAAAAGAAGGTGATCACCCTTAATCACTAGAATTTGGAGGATCAAGTCAGCATCCCAAGGATCAACTCCAGGATACCATGTGAATGTAGACCCACACACATTCCCGAATCCTGATCCTTCATGGGGACTGGCTTCGCGACTCCACATAACATGGGTATTTAGACTCAATGGGGCATACTAATGCACCAAATGGTCTAATCATACATGTCTAGTGTCTTCAGGGGAGGCTTTTTCCTGATCTAGGGGTACTGGTATACAGATGGATCATGGATGACTCAACGGTAATGAAGGGGTGAGATCACAACTAATGGATATAATACCCTAAAAGATCCCATTCCACATACTATTTACTTATTCTAGAATGGGGAATCTCCACATACCCAATTGGTATTCTGGCAGAGGGCTCGCCTGTGTACTGATATAGTTTATGGGCATGGGTATGAACTTCTATGGACGACAACATTATGCATCTTGTCTTAATACTTTGGGTTCCCTCTATATACTGATGCAGTACGCGGTGCCAGATTAAATCCGTGTAGCGATATACTACCCAAAACACCATTTTGAAGGAGGTATGGGGGAATTCCGTTCATGGGGAGTTCATCCGCAATAATTAGATGGTTTGTGGTTCCACCATTAAGGTTTGTGGTCCTATTATTATTGTTATGTACCACCATTTTAGTGTTCTTGGCTGGTTTTTCCAACAGAGAATGTGTTTTATAACTCAAGCTTAACTGAAGAATCAATATTGAAGCTGAAATCCTTTCCAAGTTCAGTGATCCAGCCTCTGGGTTCCCTTCAGGATTTCATCTTCTGTCCCTTCTCAATTCCTTCTTTTCTCTTTTTATAGAGTAGGAGAATAATGGTATACGTTAGGAATGTAGAACCATTTGTAGAGGCCTATGTAGGGATATTCTGACATGCATAAGACTCGATCAAAACAAGGTTTTTGGATGCTATGGTTTGTGATCATGTTTCAAAAAACCCTTCTAGTTTTCTTCATTCATGCAGCATTGAATTAGGGGGATGATACACTGATTAAACTTTTGTGCATGATTCCTTTGGAAACACATTTCACATTCCGCCATTTTCACTGGCCATCACTCCGTGGGCCAGTGGGTTGAAAATCGTTTCCCACACCCAGTGGTTCATGATACATGCCATCGGCGAACCATTCCTGATGATGGTATGCAAAAAATTCATAATCCATCAAAAACATTAATTCCTTCAACTTTCTTCTAAAATTTCTAATTAAAAATGAGTTCATTCACCTTAAAGACTTTTTGGAGTGATTGTTTCTTTCGAAAAAGTTACTGTGTGAGTATTCTCTTTCAATGGTGGAATTTTTAGGACCATACCAATTCCCCCCATCAGAATGGGGTCTGTTCAAAATGAAAAGGTGACAATTATTATGTAGAAGCGGTCCTAAACAAAAATAGATTTTGGTAGAACATATATGCCTTGTTTGAGGGGACCACACCTATATATAAGATCCCATTTCATTAGTCTTTTACCTTTTATCAAGGTGAAAAGTTCACTTGACTTCCACAGCTTCCTATGTTCTCACATATCGTTTCTCTTGCGAAATTCCATTTCATGAACCACTTCAAACATTCCAAAAACCGATATATCCACCATTTTTCTATTTGAATACCAAATCTCAGATTTCATGAATGAAATTATGGAAAATTAAAAATAAAATCTAGATTCTATGCAGGATGACACTACGTGTCTTGTGTGTTTTCATACCAAGCATGAACCATCGAACCAAACATTAATACATACTAATCTGAACATAAAAATTTAAAATTCAATAATTTAAAATAATCATAAATAGGCTTAGATTCATGGTATCCATCATCTGCAAAGCATTCCATTCGTTGGTCAATGATTCACAGTCCAACACCTCATGGATGGTTCATGAACCATTGTTGTAAGAGGTGTGACATTTCTACATACAATATCCATATTCATTGGGAATCTTACTAACATTATTTAGTATGCAGGATTGGATACAATGTACCATTTCCTATAATAGAACAAAGAGCCTCATATAAACATATTTTAAGGCATTTATCAACTTTTTTGTAGCCTTTATCCAATTGATTCTTTGTTGGACTGATTTTGGTTGCATTTTGGATTCTCTTTTGGATGTTACAATGGATGCTTCATAGGTTCTTATTAATATCACTGCTTCTTATGAGGAAACTATTATTTCCCCACATTCTACTTCAGATGAAAAATCAAGGAACATGGCATATTTTATCAATGATAAAACTCTGGTTGCTCTATTTCACTAATATCTATTGAATCTCCTTACTGCTAGCCAACAAGAATATCCTAATTCAGAAAGTCTTCATTCTTATGGATTTTGTCTATTCTCTAACATATAAATCCTATCCCAAAACTCAACCGATCATCCTACCACATGGATAACTAATACCTCCATTCTGAAGGCGTTTATTTCAACCATGGGGTAGTACTATTAAAAAGATACTACCTCCATGTGTTTGCAGAATTATGAACCCCAAACATTAGAGGGAGTGTAATGGAAGCCCGACCAGATGGCCCGCTATTATAAGAGCATTGTACGGATAGCTATAGCCAATGACTATCATGGTTGGTCATCTTGGTGTGATTTTTGTTCTGGAGTCTCGTTTTTCTTGGACTCGGGGTGGCCTTTTTGGTTTTTCCAGAGTTGTGAATAATTATTAACCGAGCTACAAATTGTGGTACAGTAAGAGGCATATTAGGTTTCTCAAACATACACCTATTTTCCTACTACCATCATTTCACAACTCCTAAGAAGGTGGAGTCTAGTCTCCAATACCTTATAAATGACTCGTGGGGGGTCATCATCAGCCTTTGAGACATCCTTCTAATTATGAGAGTCCCTATCATCGTAGAAATATACGGTGAATTTTTTCCTCCCTCTTATACATGAGAGGACTATGAAATAACCCCCTTATACAGGAACGTTGTTATCCAAGCGAAGGTGCTTCTGAAGGAAAGAGGTCCCTGTCAGAAGTAGGAAAGTTCTTTTGATTTCTTTTTTGGTGATTTTTTTTAAACATAGAGGACTAGATCCCGATCTGTGGAGACATAGTGCCTATCCTACCAAAACAACCCAAAGGCGAGTGGGTGCGTAATCACCCACCCTAGATGAGGGGAATTTATAGAAAAAGGGATGGGTAATCATCCTTAATGATGATAGATTGTTTCATCTAGCCGATTTCATGGCCATGTTTCTATGTGGATGGCTCTTACCAATGTGAGATTCTGGTGGCGTAAGAGCCTCAAATTTTTTCATGGTCTCTCAGTTAGCCATCGACAAATGTATCAATTTAGCTATCCCTATATTGGCCATGATATACCACCTTCTAGGTCGAATTAGTAAGGGAGACACCATAATGGATTACTATCCATTTTCAAATTCAATATGGCTGGATGGTATCCTACATAAGAGGTTATTCCTTATACAATTCCTTACCAATTTTGCATTCCACCCTCCTATCATATCATCAACGCACCAGCAGGTTCATACTGGCAGATTGAGCATCACAGGATAAGAATGAGGATAAAACCAAAAGGAACAACTAGGTATTAATGTATTATATCAATGTTTACAAATGATTCTCATATCACCCTTATGATTCCACTACTCGTACTATTACAATAGTTCATCTAATGAATTTTTCAATCGAGGTTACTTATTTCCATTGTGATAAGGAATCTTGGATTCTCGTATCAGATGTGAACATATTTTCAACTGGTAAGCAACTTATATATTTAGTTCTCAATTTAATTTTATTTAGAATCTTTGACCCCCTCCACTCTATAGTGCTCATTCGGAGAAACATATGGTGATAGCTGGTCAAAAATAGCTAATTTTCACATGGGAGGAAACCCAGTGTCAGGCCAGACATCCAAATTTTGGGTACTCTTTGCCATTTCTCACTAAAAACACTATTGATGCGTGGGCTAAATGATATCCTGACATCCAATTAGCCGACCTAGTTCCAATCATTACAACTTCCAAGGCATCCTAGGAAAATTAAAATGAGAAAGAAATGTGAGTTGTTGAGAAATCATAATTAGTAAAAGTTCTTTGATGGCATCTTCACTCCACTATATGTAAAGTTGTGAAATATGGGGTTGTGACTGCATGGTTGTCCGAACAAGCTATTGAATCTGCTATGAGTTGTTCACCATCCATTCCCACAAAGGAAAATTTTTCAGTGGTATGGATGCAGTGAGACCTTTTGAAAGGCCATACATCTACTCCTGATGTGTCCCCTAGTGATTTATGGTATATCATTTGAACAAGGGATGTCTCCCTTATCGGTATTGGCATTGTGTCAGCACCTGTGGAATTTCTATTTATGAGGACCCATATAGGTTGATTTGCTACCTTAAAGACCTTGAATCCCTCATCCACTTTTGAATTGGTCGCTGTATGTACTCACATTAGGAAATTTCTATGTTGCGAATAGAAACCATTGATGAGGATACCAAAATAATTTTCTATCCTATTTAGGATGTCATAGAAAAAGAATCTCACTTGCTCTCATCACCTCATTAACATTCCACTTCTGGAGGACTTTAGTTTTCAAGGACACTCGGGAAACATTTTCAGTTTTCGAAACCCTCTCCAATTCCATGTATCAATCCTCCAGTGTTGTTAATCCAAATTATATCTACATTTATAGATACCTAGAGAGACTTGGATGAATTGAGGGTGATATCATCAAATGAATATATATGGAGACATATTAAGATGGAACTCTTCAATATTCCAGGTTTTATGGGTGCCATTGATCCAACCAGTATTTAGGCTGATGAAGAGCCCGAGGAGGTGGATAATTACTTGGATAAAATGTATATGTGTCTTTACGCTCATTTAGACATGAATTACAAGTTAGAAAACATGGAGTTGATGAAATTATTCCTCCATTTGATGAGAGAGGTTGTTTTGTAACATTTATCCTTAAATTCCTCTAATGCGTAGATGTTAATGGTTTCCAATTTTCATCTTGTAGGGGCCTGCAGGGTCTTGGGAAATGTATTTTTCCATGATTTATTCAATTGAAGGTACTTTAGTTGGGGAGTGTTCCATATAAATGGTTGGGGTATTGCAAAAGGACCCCAAGAGCCCAAGAACACATGGAGGTGGTAATTTCGGACCCCTCAAGGGAATATCTCTATGCATATCCTCTTGGTGACTTTATTCAAGATTCATTCCCCTTATAATAAAATAAATTCATGAAATCCTAATATCTATCAAAGCGTATTCAGAGGGTAATCACAATTAATTTTCAGTTTACCTTGTGATTAAACCATGCACCCTTAACGTATCGACTCACTAGTACATGAATGGACTTTGATGTATGGCCAATTAATGACCAGACGACAACCACTCAGGCATCTATATCTCATTCCCCTTTTAGAATAGAAGAAGGGTATCTGTCATTTTCAATTAACAGGAATAGAGAAACATAGAAATTTTATGAGCTCAGGGTGTTTTTGATCCCTCAGGTGTGCCTTCTCCTCCTTTTAAAAATCTATATCCCTATAATATAAGGACATCTAGAAGTTGAGGGCTCACATGATCGTTCTAAGTAGACTCCCATGGAGAGACACATGGTGGTATTTATTGTAGGGGCTATCGCTAGGGGTGAGTCCTAGGGCCTACTGGATCGTAGAGGGTATTTGAATATCAAGGATCCAACCAATCTTGATGGGGTAGTTTTTTTCCCCATAGAGGGAGTCACTCTAGAGACTGATATTATACATACTCTTGTTAGCTCTGGGGAAGTCACAATCATAAAGGATGTTGTTTTGACCCATGAAAATTTGGAATGGAATATTCTGCCCTTTTTTCCAATTCTGAGAGGTGTTATGTTTTCTAACTTTATGATTTCAAGACCAATACCCTTATCTGGACTGACCAACCCTACATGCCTTATATTAACCAACAACCTATTGGAGGCTGCCTTGAGGTCTATAATTTCTTAAAAGCATGGCCTTGCTACTTCAGTATTCCAATGTACCCTCATTATGGAAATAATTTTTGAAGATGTGGAACCACCTATTTTAGATATTGATACTACTATGGGGATGGTAGGTACTGAAGTCACCACCTCTCTACCCATAGAGTCACAACCACAATCCTTGAGAATAGTGGAAGATTCCACCATTTTTTCATCTACTACAATTACCAAAGACGATGTCATTTTAGGGTCAATCCATTTTGTAGCTACTAAATCAATTCCCTCAATTTTAATGTACATTCCAAACTACATTTCATCATCAAGTAGTGACTTTGAGACCAATTATAAAATCATGATCGATCTTCTTCCCAATTGGAAAACATTATGGAAGAACAATTGCATATTAATATCTCAGACTCCTTTGGCTAAAATGCCAGTGAAATTCCCAATGTTACACCGCTAGTTTGTGGCTCTGGGATTCATATTATTTTACCATCAATTTATTTAAGATATAAAAAGGTAGGTGGTAACAGCTCAGGAGGCGACTGGTATTCTTGAATCTTGACTCTCCAGAGAAGAATCGACGGCTAGTCTTTCTGCTACATGCTAAATTATTATTGATGAATCTGCCAATAATCCAAGAATGTTTGCAGGGTTACAGAACAAACTCATGGAGAAGAGAATTTGATAGAACAACTCGACCAAGAAGTGTAGGAACATTGCCCGAAACTAGAGAAACATTAACTGGATCGATCATGGCCCACAGCCGCCATTGAGGAGGGGTGATGGAAAATGAAAGAAGGGTAATAGATCATACATCAAGCCATAGGTGACATAGAGGGGTTGTGGGTGAGTGTGGAGGCTGAGACTGCATATTTATTTAAGCATCACCAAGCCGTTGGGGAGTCGCATCAATCAGTAATAAAACTCCATTTATCTCTAAGGCGTCTCTTTTAAAGATAATGTTTTTCTTACAAGGAGAGGCTCAAGGCTTTGGACAACCAACATATATTTGTATGAAAAATGATGCAACCAATTTTCCTTTGAATGTTTCCTCTCTATATTTTATTATCATACCAGGTGATCACAATAAATCCTATAAACATCATTCCAACCAGGTATTAATTTTAAACAATGATTTGAAACTAGTGAATTGAAATAATCGAATTCTTATTTAGTTTTTTGCTGAGTAGCGGGAATCAGAGAGTGTAGTTTGAATATTGTTGAGGCTTTGTGGAACACCTTGTGACCTTGTGTGTATTGTTTCATTATTACCCAATATTTTTCCTAAGCATGTTTGAGATGGGCTTAGCAGGAATAACTCGACCTTTAATTAGGCTTCCCTTTGAGGGTTTATGTCCAAAAACGATTTACATCGCTTTTGATGGATCAAACAATTTTTTTTACTAAACCACATGTACTGATACTTGACTTTTACATAGAGTCACCTTACACAGATTTTCCATCGAAAATATACGAAGTCTTTTCCTTTCTATAGAAGTTCACAATTATTTCATTAAAAATTTTCACTAATGTTTTGGGTCGAACAACATTGGAAAAAATAACATGGAAGGGGACCCAATTTATGATTAGTTATCCTGGAATTCTCTAATATCATTCAGTCAGGGATTTGGGAATTTTTTACCTATATTTTTTTATTTTGGACATGCATGAGGTTTAAAAGCCATTTTAGTCTTACTGGGGTAGGAAAGGACTCTCATGGGGAAGAAATTTCCTTTGATCAATGAATGTTTTATAGGATACATATGAAATTTCATCGGTGCATGGTGTATATAATCAATAAAAGGTGAAATAATGACACTCATCTTCTATCTCCGATGTGCTGGTGGGATTATGCAACACTTTGAATTTATTTTGTTGTTTGGAGCCACAAAGTGACTATCCTGAGTAGTTGTGATTGAAAAAATTATTGATATTCATATTGTCTTTGAGTGGTAAACTTTTCCTACACATTTTTTATATACTTAAGGGATTGGTGGAGAATGATCAGTTCAGTTATAACCCCCTGACCACTTTTGTCAGACAAATTTGGAAGTGGAAGGTATGTAAGCTGTTATCCAGAAATTTTTTATATCTAGAGGTGTGATAGGACATGAATGTCATCTAAGAGTACAGAAACTGGAAAAGACTCTCCTGTGGATGATTTTTTCTTTGATTGATGGTCATTTTTTTGGAAATATATCTATTTCCACTATGGCATAATGGGAATAGTAAAAAAATCGGTTTCATATGAAATTGGATGTCTATCTTTGATGGCTATAAAGAATTATGAAGATTGGAATTTTTTTAATACAGTACATGACCTATGGAAATGGATGTACATTATCACAAAATTGGGGGGAAATTTAACTAAACTTCTTAAGGGAAAACCCAAAACTGAGTTGTGGAACTATTCATTTTCAAGTGAATCAACATCACTCATATGGATATTTTATATTTAGAAACCCCAAAATAGATCATAGGTGAATCGAGAACGCATGTTTTGATATATCTAGGATGTGTGTATGGATGAAAATGTAAACCATGAAATTGAGGGCCATTGAATCAGGAAGGATTTTATGTGGAATTAAATCCATTGGGTGTACTGAGTTAAAAGGGGACTCCCATGGGAATATATTTCCCATAGATTAATTGAAATTTTTGTTGGAAACATATACAGATCCACTGGGGCATGATGCACAAAGACAATAAAAGGTGTCCGTAAGACACTGGCCTTCCATCTTAGATGGCCATAGAGGGTTATGGGGATTCAATATCGATCAGATCATGGAGTTTGAAGTATATAAGGGGTGTATACAGACATATTGGAAACATTTGGGTTGTGATTTACTCATGTAATTAGGTATCCCATTGGTAGATCTTGCTCACATTCTGAGTGAGGTGATTGACACATCTTTTGGGGGGTAACATATCATTTATTATCTTATAGATAGGTTGTGGGGTTCCTCATGGCGATGAAAACTCTGATATTCCTTTTTGGGTAATACAGATAGGAAAAAATTACTAGACTGTTTTTCTAAAATGTCACAGTTGATCTCTATCTAAGATTCCTATGATCACATGAGCTATACTTAGTTTGAGAAACATTGGATTATGAGGGTTCCCGATCACAACCTTAGAATGAAAAATTTAGCATCATCAGGAACATTAATCTTAAACCACTGCAATTAATTTTAATGTCATACCATAAGGATTCTTTTTGACTTTATGTTTAATGTCGTGCAGCGAGGACATGATGTTGTGCAGTTTAGAGTCATGTAGTGAGGATGTGTTTTCCTTATTAATGGTCATTGATAGTTATGTGCTGATCGATATTAGGATATTCTGGCACTCTATAGGTGTGAGTGAAGATATAATGTATAAAACACAGTCTCAGGGGGGGACATGGATAATAAGGGATGGCACGAGGATTGGAATCCATTCGGCATACTAGGATAAGAGAGGACTCTCCTGGTGAGGAATTTATTCTTTTATTAACAGCCATTTTTTGGACAACATAGTAGATCCACCAGGGCATTAATTGTTGATTCAAATAATGTTGTTTGTAAGAAAATTTTCGTATATATCAAATGTCCATGACTGATTTTGGGGATCAATGTTTCCCTAGAATATATTTTTTGACAAATGGGAAAGATGAGACTGGGAATGTAAAGAATACCCAGACTGTGACTAACTGTGAACTACTAGAGCTTTAATATAGATATGATTCATATCTATAGGGGAAAATATGATATTTCGACTTATCATAAGAGGGGGAATGTGTGGGATATCATGAAACTGAGAATTAGGCCACACATAACTCCTTAATAATCTTGGAGTTTATTATCATATGATTAGAAAAATTCATGGATTCCCTATATGATCCTGACCTATGCATAGGGAAAGGGAGATTTTTAATGATGGTGGCTAGGTCTGGATTCTAAATTTATGAATCACTACATATCATGAAGGAGTATAAATCAAGCCATAAGTAATTATGAACGTTCCTTGTACTGATATATCGATTTCCATGTGTAAAGACATGTGAGGGAATTTCATATATGACAATTGAGTTGTGATTCCAAATCTGGGAGTCACTACGTATCCTACATGGGTTGAAATCAAGCCATACATAGTTTATAATTTTCCTCATTCTGATCTGGATCATTCATGGGGTTGGTAACCTTTTTATCTCATTTTTTATGTGTTCCAGTTCTACCACATTTCCCGATAACATGTTTGCATAAGATAATCCTTACCACTAATCCAAAGATCATGTGAGCTACTCTCAATGTAGGAAACATTGAGTGTACAAAGTGTTTCCTTTGCATTTGTTGGGAGGTAGTGGATATGATGGAGGACATTTATTTCTTGTTGTGGTATAGGCCTTGTTAGAGGATCGAGGCATCACTATGTATCTTGTGAGGGTAGGAATCATGCCACACGTAGTTCTATTAAAGATCATGCAGTTTTTCATCTTGAGAAAATGACTCTTTGTTCTATACAGTTTAACGTCTTCCAACGAAGACATAAGTCATAGATTAATTTCATGTTTTAAGGATGAGTTCCTTACAGTTTAACTTCATGAGAAATGGACTATGACTAATAGTTTAATGTCTTAGAGATTGGACCATGACTTGGGAATTTTACTACTTGTAGTTTATGGTCTTATAATTATGTGCATGACATGACGATATTACTACTCATAATTTAAGGTATCAATGTTTAGACCATGACTTGATGGTATTATAACTCATAGTTTAAGGTCCTAGATTTTGGACAATGACTTGATGATATTACTAATATTAGTTTAAGTTCATAGCATTTTGACCATGACATGATGAAATTACTACTCATAGTTTTAGGTATTTGAGTTTGTACAACAACTTGATGGTATTAATACTCAGGTTTTAAGGTCTTAGATTTTGTCCCATGAAGTTAATATATTACTACTCATAGATTAAGTTCATAGAGTTTGGACTGTGACTTGATGGATTTCCTACTCGTAGTTTATGGTCTTAGAGTTTGGACCATGTCTAATACCATTTAATTTTTTTCATGTTGGTTAGTACAAAATATCATTGTTTAAGGTCTTAGAGTTTGGAAAATTACTTGAGGGGATCCTACTACAAAAAGTAATTTTTCAAGAACTTTGCATTTGTGGGAGCTGTGATGAGCTATCCATCCATTAATATTATGGGTATAATCCATTCGATTATACCCTTTGTATGAAATATGGTCCTTACCACATTGGTTCAAGATATTGGGGATTCTTCCTAAGTATCACTAGGTTTCTGAGGACTAGCTCCATTTCTCCATCAAGGAAATATCGAAGTCAAACCATCCTATTGAAGGCTCGTATGATCTGATTTTGGTAGATTTCTTAATGGTGTAGAGTGTGAAACAATTTTTCATCTAGCTTCTCCAACTCATTAAACCGTCTCTCATTTTGCACATACTTAGAATATTGATTAAAAATGGCCACACAATGTAAAAACACCTGGATTTAGATAGAAAAATACTCTTATGCCCCACAAACTATTGAGTACGGGGTCGCCTGGATAGTAGTGCCGGTCATGATCCGATAAGTCCAAAATTCATGAAGGTGCTATTCTGGCAGTGATTTCTAATCCTTATCAACCATCTTTGGGAGTATTTTGGACAATTTATTGTTAAAAGCCACTATATTCCCATTGGCCACCGCGTGGTAGTGGGACTACTGGTTTGATTTGATTCTACAATCCTGGAATAACTAGTCCAATAATGAAGAGCATAAGTTGGTGCCATTGTCTGTCAGTATTGTATGAGGGACACCAAATATGGTAATAATGTTGTCCTTCAGAAAGTTAATGATTTTTTTCGCCCTGAATTCTGTAAGGGGTATGGGTTCAGCCCATTTGGAAAAGAAGTCTGTCTCTTTTAGAATGAACACAAATTATCTGGTTGTGGTAGGAGTATATGGTCCCACAACATCCATCCCCTAGGAGGAAAATTTCCATGATTAAATTGCTATATGAAGGATCTCTAAGGTTTTGTGTATGAAATTAGAATGCTCTTGAAATGAATAGAACTATTTGGAGGACATGGCATAATCTTGTATCATAGTTGTCTAATATGACCAAGTCCCTTGGATTTTATGAGAGATCATGGTTGTTGATTGGTGAGCTCCACAAGGTCCAACATGCACTTCCTTCATGACAGAAACAATCTCTTCTACATCAAAACACCTGAGAAGGATTCCTTTAAGGCCTCATTTGTAGAGAACCTTTTTTGGTTTTCCCCATTGAACAAGAAAAATTTGTCTTCCCATCTTTAGACCTATTCCCTTCCATACTTCTTTAATGGGATTTCCCCATTCCGAATGAATTCGGAAATGGGAGTCATCTAGCCAGTGGTGTGACCATTAGTCTAATAAATAGGGCTAATTTCTTAAATATCATCTGTACTACTCTGGATAAATGGAAATGACATCCGATGGTGGGTAATACTAATAAACATTTCATTCTAATATTGATCAGCTATAGTTATGGCTGCATTTTCCAAAGCATCGGCATGAGCATTTGGAGTCCAGGAGACATATGTCAATGCCGGATTTAATGTGAATTCTTCAATAAATTCTCAAACATGGTTCATCAAGGGGACCAATACTTATTTCATAATGGTATAGTCAACATTGATTCAAATTATCTCTCGCTCAGAATCACCCTTTATTTGTTGGTGTTTGGATTTCATATGAAGTTCTAGTTTGAGGCCTGGAATGAGGGCCTGATATTTTTCTTCATTGTTGGAAGACCCTTCTAAAAGTATAAGAGAGTAAGAAAATATGGCCTTTTCTGGGGATACGAGTATAATTACCATCCCCATATTGTTGATATTGGGATCCTTCATCATTTATATTATCAGTCTTCTAGAAGCACAATCTAAGTAAATTTCCCATGTCTGGGGGTCATTTTGGATGGATAAAACTTCGTCATCTAGTTGTTCAGCATCCAATGATGTTGTCTATTCTGATGATTTCTTGTCCACGAAGCCATTTATTTCCTAGCATTTGATGTCCCTTTGGTGTACAAACCATATTTCAAACTGTTGAAGGATCACCGCTCATCGTGATTGGTTCCCATTTAGCAGGGTATGGTTGAGGATATATTTCCGTGGGATGTAGGGGGATATAAGGTGGACCTCATGGTGCTTCAATTAATGCTTGAGATTATGAACCCCATATATTAGGGATAGGATGTTCTATTTAATTTTTTAATACAGAGTTTTAGCATTAATCATTGTTCGACTGAGGTAATAGAGGTTGTTCTCTCTACCAGCATCAATTTTCTTCCCGAAGAAAGGGCCTAATGACCGTTCCAGGGTGGTTAGAGAAAAATTGTGTGGTCTCTCATTAATTGAAGGCATCATCATTGGTGGGATTAGGATATATTTGTTGATATTGTTGAATTATTCCTGGAAATCATTATCCCACTCATAAGTAACTACATTCATAATGAGCCTAGTGAATGGTAAACATTTACTGTCAAGTTTTTCTATAATGTTCCGAATGTAGGCAAGTGCCCCTGGATACCTCTCAACTCATTGAGGATGTTAGTTGGGTAATTACAATTATGAATTTTGTCTTCTTAGGGTCGACTTCAATTTTGCGATGGTTTGTCGCGAAGATGATGAACTTTCTAGAGGTAACTCCAAAGGTGAACATAAGGGTAATCATTTTTAAATTGTGCTGCTGAAATTTGTTAAAGATAATTCCATGACAGGATAGGTGGTTTGAGTGATGTCATGATTTAAACACCATATCATCGACATACCCCTCAAATATCTTTTACAAGGAATGTTTTAAGATGCATTTCATGGTGTGCTGGTATGTGGTGTCGACATTCATTAGACCCAAGGGCATTAACTTATAAAAAATAGTCCCTGGGAGGACCTAAAAAGTGGTGTCTTTTCCATCCCTCTAGGACATATGTATTTAATTTAATCTAGAATATCGATCCTTGAAAGAGAGGGATTCATATCCAATGATTACAACAATCAATAATTCTATGAACTGGGCATAGAAGTCATCTTTTGGTCAATGCTGACTGAGGTCCCTAATGTCAATGCATATGCTAATATGTCTATTCTTCTTTTTGGAAGGGACTATTTTATCTTGCCAGATCATATAGTATCCTTCTATTATGATGTTTTTATTGATCATCTTTTCAACTTTAGCCTCTCTTTTCACAGCACGCATCGGGTGGGTTATTCTGGATGCTTTATTATTACCCTAGTGATCTTCTGGTAAGCCCAAATGATAACTGAAAACCTTGAGATCAAGGCCATGAATTTTTGTATAGCTACTGGAAATCACATCTCAATTATTCTTTAGAAAGGAGGTTAATACCTCGTATTCTATGAATGATATAGATTCACTGATCAGAGTGGTTCGCGGGTCGTCTTCGGGGCCTAGGTTTTTCTCAATAAGATTATCGATTGTGGTGGAGACACCATCATCAAAGACAAGAGGTGTATCTTCTGAGGTCTTATTCTTCTTCATACTCTTCTTCTTCCTCTCCCGATGGAGAGAGTATTCCTGAGTTTAACTCTCCAATTTTTATAGCGGAATAATATTTTTTCCATTTTTATAAAGGCCATGGCAGTCTGGGGTCCGGAGGATGGGTCAGGAATATCTTTGTTAGGGGTTTTCCTCACATAATGGGAATTAGCCCGCTCTTTCACGTCTTTGGACTCAGTGGCCATAAAAAAGACCATGAAAAAAATTGAATCTACATTTAAACATGTTCTTATGTATTAAACTTGGATAATGGGTAATACATACTCTTCCCCAAGTTACTGGAGGGGGTCATCAGGAGCCATTCCCAATCCATTCAATGCAGTAATCCAATCAATGTAGTTGGTTGAAAGATGGTTTTATTTCATCTCAAAAAACCCTACATCAATATAATGTGACTCAAATGATTCAAAAGGGGATTTATCGGCATCCATTTTACAATTTGTTTCATTATCACAATATTTGATACACTGATGTTATGATGATAGAATTATCGGTGCTAATGTAGAAAATACCTCCATCAAAAGATGTTGAAGGTCATACGTTTCATCACTACTAGGAACTTGGAATCTAACATTAGGTCTTTAAGTGATGTTTTATTCTTCATTCTTCCAAATAGTTCTAGCTTACTTTTTTCATATCCTAGTAGAGGTGTGGTGTATCATGTCAATATTTCTTAATCATAGCCTAGCCGATGAAGTGTTCGTCATGGGAGGAGGATGATTCCTGAGCCGCTGTGGATGATGATCTTCCAGATATCAATTACATTTATCTTTCCATACACATATATGATTTTAATGTGTCCTTGCATGATGGAATCTTTATCCCAATCTGTGAAGGAGGTGATAGCATGGCAGTCATCAGGATTGGTCTATGTTCGATAGACTTTGGTTATTGTTACTTTATCCTCGAACACCTAGGTACATAGTAAGGCTTCGATTAGTGCCTCCATAAGATCAACGGACATTCTTTACACCTCAAGGATTGACTGTTTTTCATGTAACGAATCTAGTTTCATTAAAATATCATACTTCTTCTCTAATGGTTGGTGTCTCCTAGCTCATGGTTTCTCTTTCACAAACACATTAGGGGATTGGGATATTGATGTTGATTGTTCTACTTTTGTGGCGGTATCTAGTGATGTTGTGGATTTTTTTTTGGTTTTGGCTTCATAGTTACACTCATATGCATTGGGAGATTGGACAATTTCTCTTCCCCTAATGGATATTCCATGATAATTGGGCTTGAATTTATTTTGACTTGGGTGGATGATCATTCTAAGTCTTATTGTGTCTAACAGAGGGTCGTACCATGGGTTTCCATAATGTTGACAGTTTTACTTATAGAATGGTTGGGAATTTGAATCCTTCCATGATCGTCCCTTACAAGAATCCTTCAGCTGTTACGGCCTCTTCCTATGGATCTCTAGTTCAGCATGTAGAACATAGATTCATGGTCACAATATCCATCTATGAAGGTTTCCCTCATGTGAATGACATTAATGAAGCTGAAGATCTGTTCTTGATCTTTCAATGTTTCTATTTGAATTTATCCATCTAATGGTGTTGTTTGGTATGGTGGTACCAATTGAACCATTTGGTGTGGTGGTTCTCTTTGAACCAAGTCTATTGCATGATGTCTGAATGTTTCAACACTGACTTCACCATCATTTTCTGCTCGCCTTCTTGCTCCTGCTATATACCCTTCTGGAATTTAGAGGGTTGTGGGGGTGAGAGGATTACTGTTTTGTATTGAGATCTTTTGGGGGTACAATTTGTTGTCTCAATTGCACTAGACGATTCCATTTACTCGGTTGACTATTTTCTAGGCTATCCAATTGTCAGATTTTTTAACCTTCTTACAGGAAAAAGTTTTCTATTCCTCTTTCTATCTTATGTATAAGGTGGAAACATATGCCACTTGTGATGGTGGTGGGCCAAACTTGACATGACCAAAATCCTCCATCTTTTGTTGCAGATCCTTGAAACGATGTATTAGTAGATTGTGTTACCCAATATTTGGTTATATGAACAATAATTTGGACATTTGTCGAGAGCCACTTCATCTGCTAACATTGGCTCCGGTAGTCGGAGCAAGATGAAATTCATGGCGGCTATGAAATAGCTGCAGACCGGGTCATCTCCAAATAAATAATAATTATTTAATCACTCATCAAAATGATTTATTTTATCACCCCATTATTTCTTTTATTGAGTTGGGTGTGGTTATTTGCTTCCATGGGGTACCCATGCATTGGTGGGGGCCTCACAACTAGAGTAGGTGTCAGGGGTTTCTTAAGCATAACAAAAGATGCATCAGTTTTTCCCGCTCTTTTTACAGGGGATAATGGGGCCACTTGAGACTTGAGGTCAGTATGTTACATGAATTCTTTTATCATTTAGGAAAACGAAGAAAAATCTTAGAACCCACTTTTGTACTTCACTGGGATCCGCTGTGTTCGCAATTCATCACGAATATTATCGATGCAAATGGTGATCATCTCATCATGGTGGAGCAGCCGGTTTAGGGAATTTGTTTTTAATTTCAACATGGAAATGAATTCTATGAAACTTTAGTTAACTTTATACATAAAGTTCATGAGGTCACTTACTTTTGTCTTATGTAGCATTGAACTGAACTAGAAGAGGAACTATGACCATAGATCCTCCCAACATGTAATTGAATTGGCTAGAAAGCTAGTATACCGACCAGAAGTTGAGACCTTACAGGTTTGTAAGAAGAACCTGAGTTTTACTTATTCTTACTGCTCCATATTTCCCATCACAGGGACAAAATAAGAGGAATGGGGAATTAAATGTTGTTCTAAGTCCCTTTATGCATTGAATACTAGGAATACGGGGTTTCTAAAATTTGAATATGGAAGAACATTGCTCACAAAATCAGTGTATGTCCTGCTCTTTGGTTGTATCTGAGGGAGCTACCCCTAAATGGCTTCTAGTAATGTTGTTAGTTGTTTGGAAGTGTTTAAGAACCCTTGATTCATATCCTGTCAGGCTTGAGCATGGGATGGTGCGGCAGTTTCCAAAATTTGGTGTGCCGGTGCTTCTAGAATTTTAGGTTGATAACCAGCCAGAGGTATCATTTGTGGGTTTACAAAAATATATTCTTGCTTGGATCCTAATGGGGAAAAGACTTGATTACCTTCTAGGTCTGGGATTAAGTTGGTTTTCGATCACGATACCTGATTGGACAGGCCTCAAGGATTGGATTCATTCACCAGGATGACTGAATGTGGAAATACCACCTCTTTTTTGGAGAACCTATAGACATTACGCATGAGAAACACATCCAAAAAGGTATCTCAATAGACGCAACTAGATATTAATTATCCTGAGCTATTTCCCTTCTTCCTCTGGTTTGGAGAACCTTTCCTTCAGAGTAAGGGAATCATTTCCCAAGGTAGGAGGAGGCGGGTCATAGACGACCTTGGATTTATTATTCCCATTAATGAGATTTATCATGGTATATAATGACAGATTTATTGAGGTGGAAACCAAATTTAGAGTATCTCTCTAGTTCCAGGTATGCACACCACCAGACTCGATGTGAGATGCATCCGGGAGGGAACCATCTTCTCTTGATTCCACTCCATCATCTCTTTCCGCTATATCATTTCTTGCATGCTATATGGGGTTGACATTTACCAAGTTCACTGATTCCAGCCACATTTGGGAGGGGTCCCTGGTGTCAAATGGTAGGAAGGATTCATGCATCCTTTTTTGAATTTTAACCTTCCATTTTAGGATATTTTTTAGGTTTCTTGGAAATTATTTAATCGATGAGATCCCTAATCTGACTTCATAATGCACCTTTCTATCAAAAGGTGCAGACCATACTAAGGGGTGGAATAGGTGACTCTTATATCCATCATTCCCCATAGACAAGAGAATGCAGAAGTGTTTTGTGCGAGGAATTGAGGTTAAAATGCCCTTAGCCTTATGGAATGGATTTGGTGTCTTTGTTAAATCAATGCTCTATGGAATAAATTTTCTATTATTTATAGAGAATTTTGATTTTAAAATTCCCTCATCCCTGTGGTCTAGGGTTGTTCCCACATTACGGAAGAGGCTGTCACTAGTGATGCCTTTTCTCTTTAACGCACTCCCACATGAGTATGAGCTGAGTGTGGCATTGGACCTTCATGGAGTCTATGGTATTTTGAAGACATGATCACTACATGATGATTTTATTTCCTAAGGCAGAAGCCTTCTGGATTTTCCTGGTTTCCTGGCTCATAATCTTTTCGATGGTTTGATACCCTTGGTCCTGACACTTTTAACACTTACTACATGCCGGTTTTGGTGACTATCCCATCAATCCTGAGTATGAGTTTCATTTGAATGATTCCTCTGCATGATGACATTGCAAAATGTCATTTCTAATTATATTTTCTGGACAAGAATAGGGGTGATGTGTAGAGATCCATGTTCTCCTAATACTCGAATGTCAACATCATTTGAGGCATCACCAATGAGGCAATGTAACTTATACTGTACCTGGAGGAAAATGAGTCCACGGTTTTTATTCTTCCATTCTGGTTGTGGTTGATGTGTGGATGGGAGGGCTTCCAATTCGATTAGATATTGAAGCTCCCCTAATGTGTTGACATGGTATGCATACCCTTTAATGGGAATGAATTTTTCTTTCAGTTTGAAAAGATTCATCAATTTATTAATGCAAATTTCAAGCATACATTTTCTAGACAACTCTCCTGCTATGTCGAAGTAAGAAGTGAACATTGTCCAAAACATCACTGGTATATTTTCCTTACCTAATTCTATTCTCATAATAAATATATCATGTTGTTGTTATTCTGTGGTCTCCTCTACTTGATGTGCATAGCTCGACTACATCTTAATAATTTTTTTCTAATAAACCATGCTGGTGGGAACCTTATTGATATGGGAACAGTGTAGGGGTGTCTCGGAAGTTGAGCGTGGTCACGAACCATCCTATGGTTGAGAAAGAATATAAATCGTTATAGGCAGAGTGCATGATGTGTCTTAATCCATCTTTCTAAGAACCTCTTTATAGGAGGTATTTATCATCATTCTTCTGGCATGGAGAGGACCTTATTTACTGTATGAATTTTGTTTGCAAGGTGGAAATTCTCAATTGGTGATGTAATGTTGAGAGATAATATTGCAACGTGATGCCTGACCGTGGGGAAAGTATTTACGGTGTATAACCTAGGGAGGACCTTTAGGGAAAACTACTATGAGAGAAGTAACATCTTACTTCTTGATTTCACTGAGGGTAGGAAATTCTCGATTACTTATTTGATGGTGAGAACTACTATCACGACTTGATAAATGGATACAGGGATAATTTATATGGTGAACATCCTTTGGAGGGCCTTCAAGATATACTACAATGAGAAGAGGAACTTCTCATTGCTTGATGTAACTGTGGGGATTGCATACACAACAACTCACTTTACAGGGATGGCCTACAAAAAGACTCTCATCATAAGATGTGTACTATCAAGTCTGATGTCCGACTACACGGAGAAGCATATATGTAGTGTATAACCTAAGGAAGACCATCAGGGTGGATGACAGCAAGGGGAGGACTTTCTTTTTTTCATGATCATCAGGTTGAGGGGCGGCCTACCCCTATGCGCATCAAAAGATAGGATTTTGTGATTGATAATTCTTGACCCATGTAGTAATCCCATATTGGTGCTCTGGGGTGGACCTTCAGATCTACAGGTAGCAGTATTATGGGGAGGACTATAACAACTACTACTGGGACTTCCAACATATTTTAATGGACTGACATGTTCTTTGGTCTTTTCTGATACCTATTTAGGGCATCATGAACCCCATCATTCAATAGAGAAGAATCATATATGTGCTCTTCATTTTATGATTTCCATTGGCATGTATCTTTTTTGTTCACTCTCTTGTGGGTAACCTTGGCCATCTTCTATTACTAACAAAATTCATATATGAGTGCATATATTGTTGGATCTTGTGATTCCGCTTGTATATACTGAGAGACATCTTGAATTTTGGTAGGGATATATGCCTTCCCTAGAGAAACCACCACGTTGGACTAGTGTTCCCACATCAGAATGGGTATTTGATACCGATATGGTTGTCTTTTAAACACGTGATATTGTCTACGACCATCCTAGATTGGATAAAATATGCATAACTGCTCTGATGTGATAGAATCATTTTGTGAGTGAGTCATTCCATTCGAGGAAACTGAGTGTTGGGCCCAATTTCTCACCTTTTCTACTGATTCAATAATATCTTAGAATGTACAGATGATATGGTTTGGAATTGATGTCTGATCTTCCATCATTGGTAGGATGTTTTGAGATACATATTTGGATAGAATAGGTATTAAGGCCCCTTCCTATATCAGTGTAGGAGTTTGTGCATACTCTGGTCATCCGTGATTTGATGGTAGATTCTGGAAGTCCTCATTTTTTGGGACGAAGGAATGAGTCTTCCAATGGTTGACTTCTCCAGTTTCCACTGTATTTAATAGGTCGTATTTATGTTCATGAGATGGAGTTTTTATACTCTTTGTTTCCACTGTATTTTTATCACACGCTTTCTATGAATCTTTTTTAATTTGTCTTAGATCATATTTTAAGTCCACCATATTTGGATGATGCGATTGATACACATCAGTAGGTATTTATGCCTGTATAGAGCTGGAGGACACCCGATTTGGGTTATGATATTGTTGTGAATCGATAGATATATGTTTCTTTATATATTTTGAAACTCTGTCTTTATAGAGGTAACAACAAGAACTAGTAGGAGCATGCATTTTCTCGTATTTTTCTACGTTATTTCTGTGGTGGGCTTGGGTGGAGTGGAAAAAGTTTCATGTCGTCATGTTTAATGTCTCCATGTATGTATGATGGAGTATCTCCTCAAGAACAGGGGTGATAACATGTTCCTGATTATATATTCTCATCCCTTTGACGACATCTCATAGGGCCTAGGTCACCTGGACATTAGCAGGATCTCTCGGTATAAGGTCCTCTTAGATGAGAGGAGGTCTGGAAGTCTGATGTTGCTGGAGACGTTCTCCAGTAGGGGCACATGAGTAGGACCCATGTGTAGCTGAGATGCAGCTATTACCATTAACTTTGACTACCTCCCTAGCGTAAGGGATGTACTCAATGTCATGTTTCGGGGACATGCTCCCAAAATGGTTTGAGACGACCACCGAGGCCACCTTCTGTTGTGGTGCCTATTGTGGCTGAGGAGGCAACTAGTGAACCTTTGTTACCTGGATGAATTATCTCACATCATCCACCATTGGTAGAGTATAATTTCATTCTTACTCCCTGATCAGTGTGTTGGATACCCAATGTCTAATATGATATGTAGTTGATGGGTTCATGCTCTTCTTTGGGGCCCCATTGGCCTGCAGGGTCGCTGATTTGCATGTTTGCATTGGTTTTTGGGATGTCATTTGGAATTAAGATTTATCTGAGGGAAACAAAATCATATATACATGACATACAATCCACAAAACCTCATCAATGTTTGATTTATTTAAACATATTCATATTTTTAAATTCAGCATGGCCCCCTTCCCCTCTTCTTTTTGATGGGGGGGAAGGGGATTGAGTGGGGTAAGAGCACCTCCTTGGTTAAGAATTCATTTCAGGATCACCATTTTTTTTTTCTGCCTATGAGGTGGTGTGTTTCAAATGTACTGGGGGAAACAAAATGGTCTGACATGTATTATCATTTTATCTACTATTTTTGGGGTAGAACAGCCACCTTGGTTAAGATTTCACATCAGGTTCCCCATTTTTGTTCCACCTATAAGGTGGCACGGTTTGCACGTACAATGGAAAAAAAATGGTCTGATGTGCAATATCCTTTTGTGTATTATTTTTGGAGTTGAACCACCACTTTGGTTAAGGATTCACATTGGGATTACCATTTTTTTATCCTCTAAGGGGGAATATTTCGTGCATATTGGGGTGAACCAAATTATCTAACATACATTATCCTTTTTTCAATTATTTTTTTGATAGAACTACCACCTGAGTTATGGATTCTCGTTGGGTTCACCATTTCCTATCCATCTTCGAGGTGGTGCGTTTCATGTATATGGGGTGGAGAAAATGGAATGAAGTAATGTATCTTTTTGTCATCTATTTTTGGGTAGGACTACCACCTTGTTTAAGGATTCACATTGGGATTTCCATTTATCCACCTCTAAGGCGATGTGTTTTGGGTGATTGTGAAATGGTCAAATGAGAATCATCACATGCCTCCTTTTTATAGAGACGAGTTCTCCTCAAGTTCTTCATTTCTTTCGTTTTGACCAATTCTACATCGTTATCTTATAAATGAGGGTTGTATTAACCCCAGTAGATTTGGGTAGCTTATCCTTTATGTATTGCGTATGAAATGCCACTATCAGATGGTCCCATCGGGTGATTGTGTTGTGTCATGTAGTTGGGAAATTAGTCCACCTTGGATAAAACATCCCCTGATGGTATCCAACAAGTTTATTCATGGAGATAGAAACACCCATCGACCCAGGAATCCATGATTCATGGACCTTATTTCTAAATTCAGGCCTTCTTTGGATGATGATTTGTCCAACGGCACTTAAGGACTCCATTGGTCAAGAGGATGGGAATTAACGCTCACCACATCCTTTAGGGGGAGGATTGTCTAATGTTATTGTGAATCTCTTATAAATATCATCCGTGTTCATATGCTCATGAATCCATGGTTCATTCCCAAAGATTGTTTCCTTGGTAACCTTAGTTTGTAGGATTGTCAGGGGTTTGAAATTATTTAATTCTATAGAGGTACTCCTAACTTGATCCATACAATAAGATGCTAGGGAGTTTATTTTCATTCAGGGGAACCAAAGGTGGCATGATTTTTGGATCGGACCCACAAGATGGGTTTCCTACATATCCTCAGTAGATAAATCTTGTCCCATGTAGTTCAGATTTGATGGGGATTATGCATGGATTCTACCCATTTGAGGGGGGAATGGTTGGGTGAACCCTTTTGGAAGGGAACCCTTTAGGGACCAGGCCTTCTAGGAGGCATCCAATATATCCTAGATTTTTCAAGAATATGATTTTTCATAGTTCATATTCATGTGGTTGTAGTAATATTCAAATTACATAAATCCCACGTGAGTCATACTCAGTATGAGAAACAATAGGATGTAAGAGATTCAAACACACACATGCTTCCTCTCTTATTTTTGGGAGAGGGAGAGCCTATGGTTGAAGAGTCCAGGGTGGCTGTGGGTGAGGGAGAAGAGTAATGAACCCTTTAATGTGAGATGATATTAAAGGCCTTGTGTCCCTAAATCAAAAGATTGCAGATTTACCTTAGTGGGAGGGCCACGATACACGTTATGGGAAGGGGAGGAGTTACATCCTCATCATAAGGGGAGAAGACTTAACCCCTTTGAATGATCATCATTCCTCATTTAATGGAAATCCAGGTGATCACACATAATCCCAATAATAGGGGGTTTCCACATCAACCCCATAGGGTTGGACTCTGAGTTACCATGGGAATGTAGACCCACATACATTCTTGATGCTCAAACTATTGTAGGGTGAGCCTTCATGACTCCGCAAACCATATGTATGTAGACTCAAAGGGGCATGCTGAACCACCCAATGGTATTATCATATAGGTCTGATAGCTTTAGAGGAGGCTTTTTACTTATGTCTGGAGGCTGGTTTTTGGTGGGATCATGGAATACTAGCTGGTTGTGAAGGGGTGAGATTGGAACTGGAGGAAATAATACCTGAAAACACCTCATTCCATGTATTGTTTTCTTATGCGGGATGGGGGAATCCCTGCATACCATAGTTTTATGCAGGCAGAGATGTAATTTTCCTACTGATACGATATGTAGGAATGGGTATGGACTACCACTAACCAAATAGGTATGTGGCACATCATACCCCTTTGGTTTACCTCTGCGTACTAATGCAGTACGCGACCCCAGATTAAATCTGCATAGAGATACACTAAGTGAAAGACTATATGAAATGAGGGTCCATAAGAATATTGTTCATGGGGAGTTCATCCATGAGAAATAGATGGTTTTTAGTTCGACAATTTAGGTTTGTGGTTCTATTATTATTGTTATGTTCCTCCATTTTATAGTTTGTGGCTGGTTTTCCTTCAGATAATGTGGTTCACAAGTCGAGCTTCACCAATGAATCAATACTAAAGATGGAATCCAATCTACGTTCTTTCTTCAAAAGGTTGGTTTCCCTTTAGGATTTAATTTTCCTTACATTCTCAATTAATTTTCTGTATTTTTATAGACCATCATGAGAATGATATTTATTGGGAATGCGAAATCTTTTTTGAAAGAACATGCAGAGATATTATGACCCATAGAAGACTTAGTAAATTTGGGTTTTGCAGAGGCTATGGTTTTTGTTCATGGTTCATGGAACCCTACCAGTTTGCTTCATTCGTGAACATTTGAGTTCACAGGATTGTATATGAATGGACTTTGTGCATAAGATTCCATCGACATTGCGGTTTGCGGTCCACCATATTCTCTAGCCATCACTCCATGGGCCAGCAGTTCACAAATTGTTTTGTGTACCTAGGTGTTCATGATCCAAGTGGTCCACAAACATTTCATGGTGACGGAACATGTGCCATTCAGAATCCTTTGAAAATTTTAATTCTTTCACGTAATTCAGAAATTTTAAAATAAACTTGAGTCCATTCACCTTGATAGGCTTGTTGGAGTGCTTGTTTCCTTTTACAATGTTATTGTAGGAGTATTTTATTCCCTTGGAATAATTTTTATGACCCTATAGGGAGATAAGACAATATTGGATCTAAGGGAGATTGGTCTATTAACCTTTTGAAATAATCACACAGAGGGATTAACTATTCTATTCAAATAGCACAATATCCATTGATGGGTTTGATTACCATCTCTAAATCACCTTACACTTTCATGTGGTTCACTTGTACCCATAGAACCAATTCTAATACTGCAATGAGAGCATGATATTCTACCTCATTATTAGTGACGCCTTCTAGTAAAAGATAGTTATATGAAAATACTGCCTTTTCTATAAAGATCAGTGTAATTACTAACCCATCATTTTTTATTTTAGGGTTTTCCACCCACTTTCCATTAATCTTCTGGAAGCAACGTCAAAGTACATTTTCCAATTTTGAGGATTATGTTGAATAAAGAATATCTCTTCATCAAGAAGTTCAGTATTCAATGATATATCTTATAAACATTTTTGTTTATATTATTACCTAGAATAAATTGTCTATATATATATACAATTTATTTATTTATCTACACAATTTGGTATCACAATGGTTTATAGTTTTAGAGTCTCTATATACAATAGAGAATCCCCATCCTATAAAATAAACGACTAAAAATATACATTACAACTGTTAAACACTTAGAGGAACATGACCACTATCACACTTATATGCTTCCTTAAGCCCTATGGAAAATGGATTTTGAAAACATAGTGTCATCAAAAGAAGTCTTAGTAAGGGGTTTTTTTAAAACAAGATGGAACCAAGTAGAGTTTTTCAATTTAAAATAGGTAAAATGTGTAACCAAAATTAATTAAATGCTTACTTAAAAAAACATGTAAAAGTTAACAAAAATATTAGAGATAAAAAAGCATATCTATTTATAAAATGTTTTGTAAATCCACTTAGATCATATATAATGAAATCATAAATTTACTTGAAAATGTTTTTAGAATTCATAATTAATTCTTGATGGGAACTTAATCATGACATTGATTCTCAGTTCACTGCCATGACATGGAACATGACATAAGCATGAGTTGAGGCTCATTACACATGGAAGATCATGGGTCATGGATCATTGCACATGGATTCGCATGAGTAAATCATCACTGCAAAAGATTTAACACTAGAGAAACCTCATTGCACATGAATTATCTAATGTAATCCCTCAACAAACATGGATAAGAATGACTAAATTCCCATTGCATATGAATTACAATTACAAATCCCTCATTTCACATGACATGTCTTGGTATATATCTTAAACCTGGAGTTTTGAAATACATTTAATGTAAAGAACTTTCTTGATCATACGTGTCATGATAAAAGTTGTTACTCATTAAAAATAAATAATTATTCTTTTTCAATGAATGTATGTAACATTTTTCATAAAAGATATATATTTATTTACAAACTTAAAACACGATTTCATATTTAAAATAATTAATTAAACATGTACCATCATATATTTACATCATAAGTAATGTTTTTATATATATACCTTAAATAAATATATTTCATTTGAAATAATATATATATATATATATATAATTAATGTAATCATTTACATAAATTCTAATAACATTATTTTTTATGAAAACATTTTCTAGTATATGGAATACTTATAAAAAATAGGAATTTTTAATTAGTTTATATATATATATATATAAAGAATATAAATATGGTTGATTTTGAAAATAATGTATAGAATTCAATCCTTAATTTCAAAATCATAAGTATGAAACAATATTTATATAACATGAAGTATATTCTGAGGAGTAATTACATATATTTGGTTCAAACAATTTTAATAAAATGCATGTATATATATATACCATATATTTAAATTCCCAAACATTAACATGAAAACCATATATATACATATGTTTGAAAGAATAAAATTATTATCATTATATATATGTGTATATGAACATACATACTTGAAAAAAAGTGAAAACATGAATTAAAATCATAATACGAAGTTACATTCATAAAAATATAAAAATTTATTAAATATATAGAATATAAAACTAATTATTGATTCAATCAAATCAATAAATAATATTGGAAACAATGATACTGATTGAAATTTCTTCGGTATATTTTTCATAATTTTTTAAATTTATTCCTAAATTGAATTGAAATAAATTATGTGAATAATTAAAAATTAGATTCAAATAGCATATTGATTTGATTCAATGTATTTTACTAAAGAAAATACCTTTTCCACCATGAATAGAAAATTAAACAATTATTTAAATAGTCATGAAATATATATCAGAAATTGACTAAAATATATTGATAAAATAAGTCAAAAATACATAATTCACATTAACTATTTGGTTTTAACATTCACTAAATTAAATAATTCATTACACACAATTAGTTCTAAAAAAACCACCATAGTAAAATAATTGAAAATAACTATATGCATGAGAAATTAAGTAGGTATATTACTATATTAAGAACACACTTAAAAAAATTGAAATTGACTTTAATAAATTTTTAACAATATCTAAAACATGGAAACTAATAAAAACATTTATAAAATATAAAAGAAAAATACCCAAATTCATAACTTAAAATTTTTATAGATGAAAATTACATATATAAAACCAAATCTAAACGCTGAATAATTGTTTGTAATAGTAACTAGAGTGTTTTTTAAATATTGATGTCAATAAAAATATATAAATTTAAATACCCTAATAAATATGTAAGAAAAATAAGAAAACCATAATAATGGACTAAATCAATATTGCGTAGAACAATCCTAAATGAATAATCTATTTAAAACATTTAAATAGAGGTTAAAATAATTTTTTCTTATCGTAATAAAGATAATTTTTTTTGAATAGCCAAGTAGTGAATAGTAAAAATACGACTAAAACCTTTCGACATAAAATACAAGAGATGAAATGACTTGTTTATAAATTAAAATCTCTTACATTAATGGTGGTTTAACCACTAACTTGCAGGGAGAATTAAATACCACTTATCGATTGGAAACAATGATAATGTAGAAACAAATTTGACTCGTTGAAATATATTTAAATAGAATGATACTATGTTAATAAGATTAACATGTAGGGATGATAAACATACCATAATACTAAGAGTCAGAAAAAATGATTCATTCAACAATAATAATTGAATAAACTATTTTAAAACCTTTATAAATAATTTGTAAAATATCCCTTAACAATGTACTTGAATAATAAACTTCTCATCAGTCTTAGGCCACAATAATGAAGAGAAAAAACATATTTTAAGATGGACTAAACTAAAATGAATTGAGAATATTCATGAAATCCCCCCACCCTCTGTTTCTTCTTTCAACAATACAAGGGCATCATATGAAAAATTCAAACACCCAAAATACACAACTCAAAAGAAAAAATCTCTTTGAATAGAGATATTCTTTACCCGATAGGAAATCATTATATTAACATATAATACAATCCTACTTTTATCAGAACATTCATAGGTGGTAACATATTACCCTAAAATCATGACTAAGTAGACCAAAAATACATGTGAGTCATCATTATTCATGAAATACGACTCACTATTGAAATAATAGATTCGGTGGAGGATGAATCCATGAGAAACACAACTTCTAAAGCCGTCACAAGTTGTCCTTGCAAGTTGTAATCCCATCGGCTGCCACAAAGATGTGATAATTTCTTCCACATGCACCATCTATAAGTCACCATATTTCAAATAGAAACACATAACAGGTTAGATGACCCTCAATGAACTTCAGTGGAGCATTATATTTTATTTTTATATCCATGATTGAGGGTTGCCTCCTACAAGTGTGATAAAGATGACATAAGGGGATGGGATGCGAATCCCGTCGAATCCTACCAAAACCTATTTTCCCCTTAAAAAAATCATTTATATCTTAAAAATATAATAATAAATTAAATATTTTAACTCCGGATAAATTTATTCATATCTATTATATTTCATTAACCATATTATTTGTTACTACTATTAACATATATACATATTTATACCAATATTATTAATTTTTCACTTAAAAGTAATCAAATATATAATTTTTATTACTGTTCCAAAATAATATAATTATAAACTTCCTCTAATAAAATTTAATATCTATAAAATGTTATGAAATAATTTAATGTGCCCTCAAAAATTAATGTCATGTATTAAACTTGATCATTATAATAATTTATTAATTAATAAAAAACCAGTTTTTTACAATGTGTATGTTTTGTGTAAACTTATGTTTATATTTTTATTTCACTAAAAACATAAAAACATTTAGTATAAAAGAGATTATAATATTTTCATCAAAATAATAAATTCTATGGTTTTAAAATTACATTTTGTTTGAATGAAAATCAATTGAATTTGAATTAAAAAAACATTGATAAACATTATTAATTCAACATAAATCTTTAGATATCAATTAGATATTAATTTTGATTTCAAATATTAATATATGTATTTAAATAAATTATTATTAAATTTTTTATTCTATGTTAATTACTCAAAAAATACTTTTACCTTTATTTTAAATAATAATTTGTTAAATGATCTTGATCAAAATTTCAAAATGATATATTTACTAGTTGGTTCATCATATTTTCAAATTCAGTAATAGTTTTCTACACAAAAAAATTCATTTTTATACAAACCATAATTATATATATATAAAAATTAATTATTTAATTTATTTATTAAACTAATATTTAACCTAAATAAAAAGAAATCAATTAACATTAAACACTAAACAATATATTAAAATAGAAAAATATTATATTTACTAATACTCAGGTCATTACATTACACTACCTTGAAAAAATTGCGTCCTCCAAATTCTATCATCAAACAAAAAAAATAATCAATTTCAGTATTCAGAATTAGGAAAAATTGGAGTGCGAGATTGTCTAATAAGGTAATACCCTAAATAAGCAACAAAAGGACTCTAATGGTTCAAATGGTTTCTCTGTATCCTGACATCTAAATATATCTAAACCATCCCTTTGATTCTAACTATGAAAAACTAGAAAACATTTTCCATACATATATGTATAGTTCATTTATATATTTACATAGTTCACGATTGGAATGGTATAGGGTTTTAGAGAGTTCAAATACAATAGATAATCCCCAAACTATAAAAGAAAAGACCTAAACTATTATTTACAAGGGTTAAACACCACAGTGAAAGATGTCCACTAACATGATTCTATGTTCCCTTAAGCCCTTTGGAATGTAGTTTTTTAAAACATTGGGTGAGTGAAAAAATGCTCAGTAAAGGGGTTTTTTTTAAACAAGATTGAACCTTGTATATTTTTTCAATTAAAAAAATGGTAAAACATATAACGAATATTTATTTAATGAATGTTCAGGAAAACTTGTAAAAGGAAACATATATCATAGAGTTTAAGAAGGATTTCTTTTTATAAAACGTTTTTATAATCCACTATGATTATTTATAATGAAAAAAGTAATTTTACTTGAAAATAATTTAAGTATTCATAATATAAAAATGTTATTTCATTTGAAACAAATTAATTGATGGCATGTTTATATATATTCATTACTTATGATATAAATACAAAAAATTATATATATACATTATTTTAAATAGGGAACCACATTTTTTCTTTGTAAATAAACAAATATCTTTTATGTAAAATTGTTACATTCATTCTGTGGAGAGAATTATTATATAAATGTTATTTTATGTAAAATAATTGAAAACAAATAATGTATGATAAATTAATTGTGTTTCTTAACATATTTAGAACATACATAATAAAAATTATTCAAATCACCATCAATAATTTGTTTTTGACAATTTCATAAACATGAAAAAATACTTCATACATTTAAACATTATAAAAGAAAATTTTCCATAATTATAACTAAAACACGTTACATATGAAAATTACATTCATAAAATCAAACCTATATTCTGATTTTTTTTTGAAATTGTAACTTAGGTGTTTAAAAAATATTGATGTATATGAAGAAAAATATGAATTCCCTTACCATGATAAATACATAATAAAAATTAAAATACAATAATAATACACTAAAACAATATTCCATACTAGAATCAAGAATGAGGAAACTATTTTCATCATTTAAATAGAGGGTTAAATAAATTCTTTAAACCATAATAAACATAAAAATTACTTGAATATCCATATACTAAAAACTAAAAACATGACAAAAAATGTTTGGTATAAAATAGGCGAGATGAAATGAAATATTTACCCAATAAAATCTCTTACATTTTAGGTGATTTCACCACTAACTCGCAAGGAGAATTAAATACCACCAATCAGTTAGAAATAATGACAATGCAGAAATAATGTTTTATTGTTCCAACATATTAGAAAAAAATTAATCTATGTTACTATGATTAATAATTATATATGATGAAGATACTATAATACAACGAGGTTGAAACAATATTGTGTGCAATAATAATAATTGATGAACTATTTTAGAACCTTATGATAGGATTAAAAAAATATACCTTATTAATGGATGTGAAGAAAAAGAATCTCCCCAATCTCTGGTCATAATAATGATGAGAAAAAACACATTTGATGATGGACTGAACACAAATGTACTGAGAAGATTCATGAAATACACCACTCTCCCACTTTCTTTCAATACTACAAGGGTCTTATGTACAAAAATAATACACCCAAAATCCATAGTGCAAATGTAAAAATTAGTGTGAATATATTGATTCCCAACTTGATATGAAATAATTACATTACCATAGAATATAAGCCTAATTCGATCAGAATGTGCATAGTTGGTAACCAATTACCCTAAAATAGTGATTATGAAAACCCAAATACTCGTGATTCAACATCATCCATGAAATATTTCTCTCCATAGAAATGATAGATTCATGTGAGGATGAATCCCCGGCCCAAAAGATTTCTGAATCCGTCACATGCCATCTTCACGAGTTGTAGGCCCACTGGCCACCAGAGAGATGTGTCGATTGCTTCCATATGCAGCATCTATGTGTCACTATACTCCTAATCGAAACAAGTCATAAGCTATAAGACCCTAAACAAACATCAATGTAGTAATGTATTAGAGTTTGTGGGCCATGATTTAGAGTGGACTTCTACACAGCTGAAGAAGGGGGACATATGGGGGAGGGGAGGGGAATCTCATCGATCCCTACCCCTATACCCATTTTCCCTGTTAAAATAATTTTTATAATTTAAATATAACAAGAAACTTGTTTTTTAACTTATTATATATTTATTCATATCTATTATATTTCATTAAGCTAGTTTTTTATTACTAGTATAATCATATATACATATTTATATTTATACAAATATTAATAATTGTTCAATTAAAAGTGATCAAATATATTATTGATGTTACTATTCAAAAATAATTTAATTATAAACATCCAACAATATCTTTTATTATAGATAATAATTTATGAAATAATGTAATGTTTCATAAAAATTATGGGTCATATATATACCTTGTTCATTATAATAATTTTGTAATTAACAATATTTTACAAAAACTATGTTTTATATAAACATATGTTTATATTTTAATTTCGTGAAAAATAGGAAAAAGTTTAGTAAAAAATAATTATAACACATTCATCAAAATATTAAATTATAATGTTTTAAAATTACATTTTATTTTAATAAAATTCAATTTCATTTGAATAAAAAATATAACGTTGAAAAAAATTATTAAATCAATATAAATATTTATATTTAAATTAGACAGTCATTGTGATTACAAATATATAAATATAAATATATATATATATATATATGTGTATATTTATGTAAATTATTGTTATTATTTTTAATCTATGTTAATTATCCCTAATAATACTTGTACATTTATTTTATATAATAAATTGTTGAATAATATTCATTAAAATGTAAAACTGATATATTAACTAATTGATTCATCAAATATTTTAATTCAAATAAATTTTTCAATAAACAAAAATGTATTTTCTTAAGAACCATAATAATATTAAGATATTATAATTACTTATATTATTTCTAAAATGAATATTTATCCTAAAACAAAATAAAAAAATTAAAATTAAACTGTAAAAATTAATTTCTAAAAGAAAAGTATTATATTTACTAACACTCAGGTCATTATAGTCTAGAAAAGTTGTTTTCCAAATCATGACCTTTTATTTCATTATGTAGAACTAAATGGATATAGAACTATTAGAAAATAACTTCCCACTATCCCAAACGTCATGTAATAATAGGATGAATGAGGATAAATTTGACTGTGTTATTGTGAGATACTAATTTGACCTCATGATGTTGGAGGTAGTGCCTCAATTTTTTAACTACAAATATTAATGCCAGGTAGCACTTCTTGATACTTGAATGTAGAGTCTCCATGTCAATCATAGTTTGAATGAGATAGTGAAGCATATTTTCTTTCCCAACATCATTATATTGGGAATGTAATGCACCTAGTGATCACTCTAAATTATTCACATAGATAATAATTGGCTTTCCATCAATAGGTGAAATTTATAATAGTAGACTCAAGAGATATTTCTTGATGGTATAAAACGCATCATGGCATTACTCTATCCCTTGATAGGTTACTCCTAACTTCATTAATATGGTTAAGGGTAAACACATTCATACCAAATTGGTGATAAAGCACCAAATATTGGCCATGTGTCCTTGACGTCCTTTTAATTCTTTCAAATTTCAAGGAGGTGACATTCCAAGGATTGATTTTTTTTCATGTCAAGACCTACTTCGATTCCACTATGGCATACAACAAAGATGATAAATTTTCCCAAAGTTACCCCAAAAGCACATTTCATGGGATTCATCCTCATATAATGTTTCCAAAGTTTACTGAATATGAACTCAGAATTAGATAGTTGATTATAATATTATCTTTATTTAACTACCATATAATCTATATAAAATTATATAAATTGTTGTAAGAAGGTTTTGAAGATATGGTGCATGGAATGATGAAATGTTGCACCTACATTCTTTATTCCAAAGAACATTACCCAATAAAAAAACACCTTGAGGGGCTCTAGAGGTTGTACAATTCTCATACTCTAGGGCCATTCTGATTTTATTGTACCCAGTGTAGCTATACATGAAGAAGAGTTCCTCATAATTGGTTGTTGCATCAATTAAATGTTATGTGATCAGAACTGCAAAGTCATATTTAGGAAAATTTATGTTAATACCTATGAACTCAATAAAAATTCTAATTTTCCATTCTTCTTTTTCACGAGGGAATATGTTTTTCAACCATTTGGAACATTTCACCTATTGGAAAAAAATTATCCTTGATAAGATTTTCAAAATCAGCTTCAATTTTAGATGTGTGATTTGGGTGTGTTCTTGTTTACTCCCATCCTGAAACCTCTATGCTTTTCTGGAAAACCTAATTAATAAGTTTCTATATTTGTATTAAGCCTAGATTTTCTATATATTTCCTATTTAATATATCTCTATGTTTCTTTAGAAATTATGTATACATCTCTTTCACTCCATATATAATGGATGCACTAATTAGATTGTGACATGGATATTCTTTTGTACCTAGATTTATATCCTTGATCTCATTCATAGTGGTGAAGACTCTTTCCTAAAAGGATAGAGGAGCATCCTTAATATTTGATTATTCTTCTTCCTTACATGTCACTTCTTCTATTTCTTATTTATAAGTAGATGTTGAAGAATTACTTTTAGATCTATGGTAATATTATGTATTTGAACATCCTACAGAAGATGAAAAAATTTATAACCATACTGTTGATGAAGGGTCATTCTGGATCATTGAAGTGGAGAATATGGGATGGGAATCAACATTATTTTCTTCATCTATTATTGCAACAAATTATTCTATCCATATTGAGTATGCAATGACTTGATCATGTTCGATATATGAAATGAACTAATATCCATTTAAGCTTTCATTACTTCTTAGTAAATCTAAAATTTCTCCCATACTGTTAGGATTGATTAACCCAATTGACAATATGGATGTCACTAGATGAGTGATTAGATTTGGTAATATCCTTTTAATTTTATAAATAATAAACACATAATCTATACCCAGATGTTTTAATTGGATAGTATGTATCTTTTCAAACCATTCAGAGCAGCGATTCTTGTTACATCCTCAGCCATTGACCTCATTCCCTTTGTGTGATTGAATTCAGATTCAATATACTATGGTTCACACATTTTGAATGTATCCTTGTCACCATATATTGTTCCAATTTAAAAATTGATGCAATACATGAGACATTTGTTATGTGATAAAGGAATATCAACATATTTATATAGCCAAGGCCTTCCATGTAGAATGTTGGATGCTGTGTCCTGACAGACAACCATAAAATCTGAATTAGATACAAGATATCCAAACTGAGTTTTGATTGTAATATTTCCTAGAGGTTCTTGTTCATTCTTTTCATAAACTAGTAACATAAAACTGGAAGAAAATAATTCTGATTAAGTGAGGCCCAATCGACTATGTTTATAAATGGTAATGATGTTGACAGCAGAGCCATTATCAATGATGGATCATCAGATTTCTATATCATTTGCCCTACCCAATAGATACAAGGGCCTCATGTGTCTATATACAACATCATACTCATCTTCATTTGTAAATGATATGATGGCATGAACTTCTATAGGTTCAGTCTCTACATGGTAAACCTTAATAGCAACAACCATGGTTTTAAACTCATGAGGAATTAAAAAAGCATCAATAAGTGCTTTCTAAAGACCTTTTGATAGATTCATGGAATTCAAGCCTAAAAACTTGCCCCCTACATGAACTAAATATTTCAAAACATTGTAATTTAGGTATATAGGTCTACATTTTCAAGCATGGAGATGAAGTTTTACAGGTGCCTTGTAATTTGATGCTACTGATGTTGATCTACCCTATATCATGGAAGAAATTAGAAATACTTCTGATTTTGGTAGATTAAATTTACTAGGTCTATCTACATGTTGAGAAAATTATAGTGTAACCTCTAATCAATCCTCCAAGATAATCATGTCAGGACGAATCCTGTCATGTGTCGGATAATTTCCTTGTTCTTGTTGAGTCTGAAGAAGTGCTCTCCAACATGTTTCCACTGCATATAAAGTTTGAGCTAGGGTAGAGTTAAACTAATGTTTCATAGTATACCCAAATATTCCCCTTTATCCTCAACATAGTATCATTACTATAGTTCCCCAGTGAGGTACATGGAATTCATGCTCATCATAAGCAGAATAAAAATTTTCATGGGGATTAGATATATGGATAATGTTAGTTGAACCAAATATCAATTGTTTATCTAATGAATATTCCTCTTGAATGGTCGGTTCTGTTTGTGGAATTTAGTTGGGGCGGTTCCCTTATATTTGAAATAGATGTCATGAAATCTTCCAAAGTCAAGGAACACTTTTTCCATGACATGAGATCATTCTCTTTTAACATCTCTTTATCTTTCTGATCATGTGGATGATATATATTTTGATAAATATGGATTTACAGTAGAGGAATTGGTAGAAGACACAATCGGTTGTTTCAACTATGTTAATAGAATTTGATGAGTTTGATTGATCATTTTTTTGACCATCAAATAAGCATACTTCTATGCATTCTTGATTTTAACTTCTTATCATTGTTCTTCATTCTCTAGATTTGTAGCAGAAACACATGCTACATGGGTTGATGATCTTTTCAGTTTCACTTGTCCAAATTCTACCATCATTTTTAGGGGGTCTTTAAAAACAAAAAACTCTGGAATGGGATTCACCAACATTTGATGAAAGGGTAAATAATTTGTAATATCTTTATCTCCTTATTTATTTTATTTCTTCAACCTTGGTAACTGAAAAAATTGTTTTTCAATGATAAAATAAAATAACAGTAACATGTTCTTTTTGAATTGAAAAAAAATTAGTTCTTTAACTCCTCAAAAAATACATGCATTCAATATTTTTGATCACCATGATGAAGTGTTCATTTCTACTAATTCTCGTGAGGCGGATCCCCTCGATATGATGATGGTTTTGAAGTAGAATAAGGTACAGGTGCTAGTTTGAGTGTGTCTATAGCAACCTCTGCTTTCCATATTATCCTTCCCAGATCTGATGGAATTACATGAGATTTAACATTAGTTTACATAAATAAATACTCCACATGTTGGGTGATTGAAGCATGGTATTAAAACCCTCTTGCGTATTTCACAGAGATTAGTGGTGTGCATACCTCATCACGTATATTTGTCACTAATATTTGTAGTAACTACTCTTGAGGGAGTTCCAGATTTAAAGTATATGTTAATCCTTTCTGTTGAGCAATGAAAACTGAAACTCCTTCATTCTCTATTTGTTTTCAATTTGTAACATCAAAAACTCTTTTTTTGGCAGTGTTGAGCTGATTTAGAGAAGGAATTTATAATAGAGGTCTTCCCATCCAGTAATTGATCTATATGGAAAACATGTATACTAGACCAGATCTAGAACCTATAATTATTTCAAAAATCATTTTAGCTTTATTGATTGTTGTGGATGAGGTTTCCTTATCATGGGATCATAATGAGAAATAAAATACATTATGTGATGCACTAAATCTCCCAAACCCTTAACAATTGAAAAATTAGTATTCATAATGCTTGTTGGGGGAGGGATTAGATCCAACGATTCAGGGTATGAATTATATTTTGGTTGAACAGGTGGATACCATTCATTTATAACTTCTAATCGAGTTTTTAATGCTCAACTATGTTCATAAGAATTTGGATAATATCTAGTTGAGTTTGGGTCTATATAATTACAGCAGAAGGAGCATGAACTGGTGCCACGACATTAAAGACCATGGGTTGTATTATTAATGTTATTTGTCTGGGATAAACCACGTCGACATGCCTATGAGGATGTGGTGGGGTTTTCCGTAGTTGTGTACCCAGTGGTGGGAATTCATTATCAGAATAGATAGTTGCTACAAATCCTCTTTGCTAAGATGTTCTTATTGGCAGTGGAAAATTGGATCTTCTTAGGGTGTATGTCTAGTAGAAATGCTGCTTTGAAGTAACTCTACATTGATATGTTTTACCTCATTTATCTTCTCTTCTTGCAGGGAAAATATATCTTCAGGCGAAATAGATTGACATTATCTAGTGGAAATTGAGATGTTATCTAACCATTAGATTTCTACATATTAGCTTCCTTTTTAACGGGTAGAAGTTTATTATATAATTGAATGCCCCAAATTTATGTAGGCCTCTAATTTCAGTTACACACAACTCCTTCATTTTCTTCATTGTGTACCATGTTATGTAAAATAACATCATCTTTTGACTCCCCTAAACTAGACTCATTCTCTGTAGGATTTTATGTAAGGATATTAATAAAATTTAATAACACATAATGCATAGATGACATTATGTTAGTATCTTTGTAAGATTTAATCTTTCTTTATCCTCTATGATACCTTATTCCTCTATAGGATGAATTCCCAAGGAGTGTTTTATGGAAATTAACCTAATGGGAACACATGGATACTTCAATTGTGCATTCACTTTGTGGTTTCATACCTGATCAAGAGAAAACTAAATTTCATTGAGGAGAGGATTATAGATGTGAAAAATTCCCCATCCCTATATGTGACGTATATTATTATTATTCTTCTACTTCTTAAAAACGTCAAACATTGTTTATTGAATTCATATTTTGAATTATTAGACCCCCCAGCCCTACAGGTATTAGTGGATCTTGAACTGTTATTGATGATATTTGTCAAACTTCTCTTCTGAATTTGCGAATTTTGGCCCAAACATTGGTTGGGTGCATTATCTGACAACCATTAAATCACATGGTTTAGAAGACTATTGTTCTATTTTAAACATTTTCCCTATCTGATGGATGGAATCTTCAATGTGGGAGTCCTTCTTAATGTTCTTATATGCTTGATGATATAAAATTTCAATATCTTTCTCTCTTTGGGCCTGAATTTGATGAGTGATAGTTGAGGCCTGATATACATCAAATCTCTTATTAAACACAAAATATGTTGATTATTGTCGGCCAAGGGAAATAAAATTTCATGAGACAACTTTTGGTATGATTCGATGATTTTTGAATGCATTGAATTTCCATTCTCAATGTTCACACCATCCTCTGACTCAAACACTATATGGGGAATAATTAATTAACTGGTGTAGCCTCTTTTGTGCATTGAGGCATTCATGCTGAATGGTTCCCTTTTTCATATCAAACATTGGATGTTGGGAAACTGAGAGAGATTCCAGGTAAATTTGGAATTTTAAACTATCTATTACCTTTAAATGACATTGATATTAATCATACGGTAACACTTTTTCTTTCAAATAATGAAGATACTTACATAAATTGAGGTGGATATCATGAATGATATCCTTTATCATCAATTATATAATGTTGTATTTAGAGGTTAAAAATGTAAAAAACATGACTTCTATTTCACATTTTGACAATTGTTTTCTTATATTCAATATATCATCATAATCTTTTGTGAGAGGTTTCTCTACTTGTTTCAACCAGAGTGGACGCTTCTTGATTATTTTATTACAAACTATGGAATCAATTGATTTTTCCTCTACTATATTAAAATAAAAATGACCAAATGGAGGTTCAGATAATGACACTCACCTTAGGATGTATTCTAGTTTATGATGTGCTTCACCTATTAGTGACAAAGGATCAGACATGACTGGCCTTATGTTAGAATGGTCCTTGAGATAAGAGGTCTTTTTAATCACTACATTGTCAATTAAAGAATTATC
Source organism: Viscum album (assembly GCA_963277665.1). Taxonomy (NCBI): domain Eukaryota; kingdom Viridiplantae; phylum Streptophyta; class Magnoliopsida; order Santalales; family Viscaceae; genus Viscum; species Viscum album. The sequence goes on from OY728145.1 coordinate 1,497,808,312, forward strand.
ATGACAATATAAAACAGTAATGTGGAGAGAAAAATCATAGTGAAATACATCATGGGGAGGAACACCATAGTGGATTACATCATGGGATAAATCCTCCTACTCATCAGTCTTCTAGACCCACTGGGTGTTTTTGTGGCTCTAATATGATGATAGGTTGTCCAGATTGACTGAATTTTCAAGAATGAAGATTCCATGATGAAGCATCTTCTGGGGAACATTTGAATTATTACTACTAATATCATAATTTGGTAATGGGAGGGTATGATCTTGAGATTCAATAGATAAATGTCCAAGGGATTCATGAGATTTAGCCTTAAAAGTAGAATGATCACACATTGGCTCTTGATTTTCCAACTATGTTTGGCAAGTATTCTGATTGGATGCTCTTTTACACATAGTTTAGCCACTTTATGGGAGAAGTGTTTATCATGAGTAGGTATATGTGATTTCCTTTTAGGGGTCATTATAATGGACTGATTACCTCCAATTGGAATGAGTGTATGTTACATAACATGTTGTCTGTATGATATGGGGGGTATGCCCCATAACCCTCGTGGACTTGAATAGAGGTGTTTATCTACTTTGGAATGATATACTGATTAGTCATCCAAGGTGTAGGAATTTAATTATCTATTTATTCCCCTGGTACTATTGATGTTTTTGTTGTGATATTTTGGTATGCTTACAGAATATGGTCCTGAATTTGTGTCTTCCCTTTCAATATTGGGAAAATGGGTTTGGTGATTTTAGTATCCCCAACAGAAATATACATCCTTTTTGTATCTGGACTAATTGTGTGGTCTAGCTCCTATACTCTTTTTCTTATTAGTGGCTACTGAATATACTTATGTATGGGTGCAGAGAGTTGAGTATGTGCTAGGTTTGTCATCAGATATTTCCCAATTAATTATCAAGGTGTTTCCAAATATGATTATTGGTAGCATGGATGAATGATGGCTTGTGTATTTTTTTTCTAGATTTTTTTTCCTAATCATGGTTTATGGGATTCTTTCTATGCTAATAGATGAGACAGCTAGTATAATTTGTGAGTGTATGAAGGAGTGTGATCTTGCTAACAAGTTTCCACCATATTTGATTAAAGGGCCTCCTTGAATATAGTAAGGTGAGCCTACTAATATGATGATTGTTTGTAAAAAGGTGTATGTGCCTGTATGTGGTACTCCATCAGATTTAACATGTGGGGTTGGTGGGTTGCTTCCAGAATAGTCTGATGGCCAATAGAATTGGAAAGAACTGGTGAATGTGCACGTTCATTATTTTCCATCATGTTAGGTTGATGGAATTTTCCTATGGGGGGAATGTTAAGAACCTACTCCTTATTAGGTAGAATTTTCCCTTATAGGTTCTTCCTCTGCACCTGGGTCTAAGGGACCTGGGCCGAACAACTAAAGGAAACACCTCAATCTAGTTGGGGGTTCACTACTGTGCAATTATGTTGACGACGACTATTGGTGTGTGTCATCGGGAAGGACCCATGAATATCTGAGTTGAGGCCATGGGTTACCTATTGATCACCATAACAATAGTATGTAAGGGTCTGGTTGTTGGATTCTGTGAATAATGACCCAAAACGGTTGAAGACGGTGGTTGGAACCTTCTACTTATTGACCATCGGTCATCGCTAACCAAATGATTGATGGTTTTTATTAACATAATGATCCTATTAGGATGCCTCTAGGTCGGGATTGTACCATGTTGATGGTATTACCATATCTATACAATTGAGACCCATGATTGACGATGAGGAGTTGGTGATGAAATCCATCTAGTGGATGAGGATCCAGCATGAGCAGTGGTCATCACATTAATGGGTGAAAACATGGGGGTATCCATATGGATTGAATGGAGTTCTGAGAAATCTTGGAAAAAACAATGAACTACATAAAAGGTACATATTTTAGATGGCTACATGCATGATTAATGCATTTGTATGGTATTTCATTTTCAATTGATAGGGGACTGATAAATAGGTAACACGATTAACATGGTTAAGGATTCATGTCGAGTTCACCATTTTTAGTTCTGTATATTTCTCAAAATGGGTATTCTATTTAGGATTACCTACTTTTGATTGGATTCCAATGGATTTATTTATTAGAGCATAAACATTCAATGGTTCTTTATCCAAAGGTACCTACTTTCAAAAGGTAGGTGTTTGTTGTGTTTGAACATAGGATATATAAGAACATGCATTGGTTGATAGGATGGGAGGTTAGACTCATCACACCCTTTTGGGGGAGTTATTTCCAACATTGGGACTCTTTTAAAGATTTAAGATATTTACATGAATCTATGATAATTCACCATTTATAACATAGGCTTCCTTTGGAATTTGAAAAAAATTATAAACATGTGTTAAATTTATATTTATCCTTATGTATTCTAGGTTCTTCATTAATATAGACATCCATATGTATTATAGGTTCTCCATCAATGGTATCCTCTCATATAATATTAAGAGATTTATTAAACCATCATTATAAAAATACTGATTTTTAAACCACTTAGTGGTGCAATCTAGAATTTATCATCATTTTGGGAGATGAATGTTTGTTTTGATGTTTGAATCGTTCACATAAATGGTCTACCTACATATCTTTGTAAAAGGAATCAGAACCTTCATAGTTCAGTTCTACTTAATGGGATATATCATACCTTTTAAGGTCATGTGATAAGGACCTAGCCGTACTATATAATGTCATGTTGTAAGGATATCTAAGCGAATGGTACATAGTCTTGGTTTGGTGTGGGACTTATGCATTTGTAGCCCACATATCAGGGAAAGAATATGGATTTCCATGTTTGAAAACCCTCTATTTGGAATATGGCCTAATAAGAACATGGTTTGTTGAAAGTTTTGGGTCTAGACCACATATAGGATTCATATGAATTCCAAATAGGTATGGAAATCAAATCCCACAATGTTTGATTAGTATCATAGAAGGGTATTTTTCTTTTGGAGAAATGATTTTGGGATTACATCTTGAAAAGGATGACTTGGTGATTTAGGGGTTTAATGTGAAGCTTACTTCTAAAGATGATTCCCATTTATAGATGAAATGAGATAGAACTCAGGCCATAGGATGGCTTTCTACGTATCCCAATTATGGTGGGAATTAGAGTTATCAAACATACAAGAGTCTGTGGTGTATGTGAAAAATATTTGGTCATGAAATAAACTCTAATCTAACATGATTCATGCTAGGTGTGATAAAGAATAGGATGTAAACGATTCAAAAAAGGAACCCACACTTTTCATCCTCTGCTGGTGGAGGTGGGTGGGCCAATGTCGGCAAGGGTGGAAGAGGCTAAGGAAATCGGTGAAGAGGGTGAGGTAATAAGCCTTCCCTCTATTCCCATTACATTAGAAGAGGGTCCAATGTATTGAATGAGTGAAGGTGAAATATGTTGAGAAGTGAAATAATGAAACCTCATACATGAAATGTTAGGAGATTACACCAAGATGGATGCCTGGAATTTTTTTTGGTAGGGGAGGGAGAATTCTCATTTGATAAAATGAAAAAGTAGGTGTGAACCATATGTTCCTGACCAAAGACCTGAGGTTTCGGGTTTTAGAGATGAGAAGGGGGGGTCAGGACTCAAACCCTAAAACTTCAAAGTAGGAACTCCACAACATTATTCATAGGAGAAAGGTCTGTGTGACTACATATTTACAAACTCGCAGACACTCCATGAATCCTATACCCTTTGAAAAAAAATGTTGGAAACCTCTAACTACGAACATACAAACCTAAATAATAGACACATTGATGTGACTTTCCCAATTTTTTGATATGTTAGGAGGTTTATGTGTAGGATTCAACTTAGTCCATTTCAGATAAGGGAAATAATGAATGAAATACCCTGACATGAGTGGATTTGAAGAGTGTTTACAAGATGATGCATATGCCCAGTGTGTAGCTATATAGTGTAGGTACCCCATATAAGTGTGTCGCATAGGTACCCTTCATAGGTGTGTCGCTTAGGTGTGCCACATAGGCCTTAGTGAAGAATCGTGAAAATTATTTACCTAGGGGAACCAATCCTATGTAAATATAAAACATTGAAATACCTTCAAAGCATGCTTATAAAATTTAATTCTCTCTTCTGTTGTTTTTTTAAAGAGCTACCTGAGACAATTTTTGGGAACTAGGTGAACGCGCTACGCAATTAGAGCTTCAATAAATCTTTTATATCTTTTCATTTTCAAATAATTAGTCCAAGGGTCCTATTTATAGGCAAGGAGGGGCTGGCCAAAAGAAATTCATTGGTATTGTTCATCGATTTAGCCTTTCCATGTAGCTCCTTAGTGTAGGTGTACAAAAAGCATCCTACCGCATAGGTCTGTGGTGTAGGCGTACCACATAGGTCCTCTATAATTTGTTATTCCTTTTAGTTCTTTTGAAATTATTCTTGAGTCTTTGAAATATTCGGGGAATATCTCCATAGTCATTTTTTTACTATGGAGAGTCATAATGTTATAAATTTATTTTTTAGGGATTTCTATAATAAATTGGCTCTTTATGTGCAAGGAAAAGTGAAGAGTGGGTGTCATTTTATAAATATTGTTGGGGAATTCTTGGAATTTTATAATGAAATCAATTAATATAAATTTATTTTTACGACAAAATTTCTCAAAATTATTATAATTAGAATAAATGACATTTATTAATCAAAATATTATCATCTAATGATACTAAAATAATTTTTATTTATTTTTTCTCTTATCTCTTAATTTTAACCCTATATTATCTATTTTAACAATTACTATAACTCAAAAGTTATATATTCTTTAATGGTCAACATTTTCACTATAAAGAGAATTTTTTTCATAAAATGAAAATCGATAAAATTTTTACCATATATTTTTCCCCGTACTGGATCAATAATTTTATGAATATTAAAAATTTTCATAAAAAAACACTTTCATTAAATATTTGTAATCTCAATTTTGAAACTATTACTTTAATTTGACATTAAAAAAATATAGTAAAAAATGAATTCAAATATATTCCATTTAAACATATATAATGTTTTATTTTTATCAATAAAATAAATTTTAAAATAAACATTATAAAATATGAATTTCATTTTTTATTTTTCTTTTCATTTTTATAGAATTTATAAAAATGATTTTGGCATTATGTAAGAATTTTAGCTAATGATTCTATTAATAAAAAAATTTAATGTTAAAACAAATTAAATAATATTTTAAATTATAATTTAATGAAAAATATAAAATCTTTTTATCATTACAAAAAACTGTTATAGACAGTAAAGTCATTGAATTGACATTTTGGAATTTTCAATAATTGAAATAATATCATTGTCACTATCCTTTGAAAATGTAACTCAAATATTGTAAATTCAATTTTAGGACGACTAATTGAAAATTAATAAAATCCACATAAATAAATTCAATTTACTGGTTGATATTTCATGTATTATTAAAAAAATTTGACCTTAATTTCATGATTTACTTCTTAACGATGTGATAAATTTTAAACCATTTACTATTCATACTGCCAAAATTTTTAATTTATTTATAACTAAAAAATGAAAGATTTATTATTAAAAATATGGAATCCATTTATCAATATTTAAATTCTATATATGGATGTAGATTCTATAAAATAAATATGTATAACATAATAAACACAATTTTTTAGAGAAATATGTTTCTGAACATAAAGAAAAACTTATACCATAATAATGAATTATTTTTGTTTAAGATGGTATGATTACAAATAAAGTGTATCATATTTAGAATTAATACCAGGTATATATAATAATGAGAAATATAAGTTTGTTTATTTAATGAATAAAAAAAGTACTTCATAAATATGTATATTTCACAACTAACTAATAAATAGATTATTTTAGATAAATCCACAAATATCACCTAATGATTATTTTTGAAACTGAGTTAGAAAAATGATACTTTTAAAAAATATTTTTTATAAAAAATTTATAAATTAAACATAATTCCAATACACATAATTATAAATAAAACCATTTTTAAATAAGATATATTTGTTTAGAAAAAATCATTTTAATAAAAATTATGTTCTTCGGTATTATTAGTATATATTTTTATAAAACCATTATACAAATTTTCATAATGTTGAATGACACATTTATACATAGAATTTAAATGGATATGGTACAATGAAAATATTGAAATAATAATATTTAATTATTTATCTGTGCTCAGTAATATAGGTTATATACAATATCAAACATAGTGTTCACTTAAAATCCCATGGTGTTAAATTATCCACCACTTTAATAAATTACATTCCCAAAATTTGAATAGGTTCCCGTTAACTAAGGTATTTATATTTTAAATTACGTTTTGGGATAACCAAAATCATATATATGATTAATAATACATTACCATGGAATGAAGGAATAGGAAATACGAAGTTCATGTTGAATAATACAAAACATGGTTTTTATTTATGGGATCATTAATGGGGGTACAAAATAGAGAAATTGGGGAGAAAAATAAATCCAAGGAATAATTTTGTGTGATATATAACATGTTTTGTATAATGTTAATAATAACAATGTGAAGTGCATTGTGTTGCATTTGTTGTCAATGAGGTTGTCAATGAGGCATGTTGTTGTCTTACAATGAATGGAAGTCATGGATTGTCAAGATGTGAATGAAAAAGGTTGTGATGGTGTTTGTGGTGAAGGAGAATGGCCATGGAACTTAGCGGAGTGTCACTTAGGAGATTCACTACGTGGCATTGGAGAATATGGTTGAAACATTCTCCATGGAAATCTGACGATTGTTGAGCTGATCTTTAAAGTTCCAAGAACTTGTATCAACTGGATACAAAGTCACAACATTGATTGACGACCATGCATTGTCTTCACAATGCATGAGGAGTTGAAGAGTTCCATCCACAACTACTAAGTGGATGATGTGCACTAATGAAGTCCATGTACTAACTCTTAGTGCATGTGAATTGGAAGTGATCCAACTTGATCTGTAATTGGATCAATGAAGAACATTGAAGAATTCTTTGATTCAGGAGTTCGGTTGAAGATTATGAAGGAACCTTTTGAATTCCGTATCCTAAGTGAAGATCATGGGAGGAGGATTAAAGAATTCTTAAGAAGTAGAGAAGGAAAGAAATGGCTTAAGGGAGAAGTGGCATTTGGCTTATACTCATGGGTTACTTTGTTTTTGACAAAGTATTTGTACTTGCCTTTGCCAAAAAATTAGGCCAGCCAAGGCACCTTGGGGGGTTCAACCCCAAGGCATGGGCGCTAGGGCACCACGCCCGGGGGAACCCCGTGGGGCGAGCCAGGGCGGCAGGGCGCACCCAAGGACACCGCAAGGGCGCCAGGGGCACGCCCGGAGGAGCGCAGGGAGCATAGTGGGCGCTTGAAGCGCGCCCGCAGTAGGCAGAGTGGGCGCAGAGCGCGCCCGCAGAGAGAACCCGGTGCGGGGCGGCACCGGGAGGGGGGAAGTTCAACTGAGCGCTTTCCCCCAGCGCTTATTTAATAAACCGCGGAAAATCCGCGGAAAGTTTCGATGTGGGACGCGCGATTTTCACCGGGAACAAATCCCGGCCGTCCGAGCGATCTCGCGCTCGATCTGGACCGCTCATCTGATCCGCCGCGCCCCCGATTTGATCCGGCCGTCCGATGTCCTTCATTCGCCCGATCGAACGGCTCCCGGCTCATCTCCTTCGTCGAGCTCGAGCTGAAGCCACCCGCGAGCAGCCGCTGAACCAGAGGCATCCCGACGACATATCTCGAGTTCCCGGCCATCGTTTCTGAATCCGAAGCCTCCATTGAGATCGTCTGGCCTCCACGAACACGATCATGCAATAAAAAAGGCATGCATGCAACAGATGGAGAAATTCGAAGAAGGCCGAGGCAAGAGAATCTGCCGAGGCGTTGAAGGGTTTATGGTTTGCATGGATCAGCCTAAACCGAAGGCTGTGCATGCGTTATGAGTCGCATGCACGTAGAGGAACAAAAATAAATGAAGCCGCGTAAAACAGAGAGAAAGAAACGTGATTTTCGGATTGAGTTTAAAGATTTTCAAGAACCGAAAATATCGGTGATTCAAAGATTGTATCCCGCAGATGAACCGCCTCTGCCTCGCCTATAAAAGAAGAGCCCAAGGCTCTCTGATTGCTTGCTGATCCTCTGAAGAGAGAAGTCCCGTGAGTGTGCCTCTGTGCCTCACGAAGTCTGGAGCTCCGCGCAACTCACTTGCGCGACGAAGTAGCCCGAAGCCACCCTTGGCTTCGAGAGTTCCTTTTGCGCACACCTTGCGCGAAAGAAGAAGAAGGGGGACCCCCTGCGCGCCTTCCCTTTGCGCGGCAGGAAGAACCCGGGGCCGCAGCATTCTTGCGCGACCGTGGTTGATTCCCTCACTGCCTGCACATTTACGCGGCAGAAGGAAGGAGCCCGCGGTGCCTTGCACCCGTGGCTAGTGCGGCCGGTTACATCTGAGGACTCGCGCGGCTTGGTGCCTTGCGCGGCAGGCAGTGTTGAAGTAGAGAAGGTTGCACCCTCTTGCGCGCCTCCTGAAGTTCGGGCAGTGAGTGCAAAGGCAGTGGAAGGCCAAGGCTTTGAGCCTTGTGTGCAAAAACAGAAGAGAACCCGAGGCTTTGCCCCTTGTGTGTGCAAAGTGAGAAGAAGGCAGTGTGTGTGCATAAGTGGGGAAGGACACACTCGGGTGTGTGTGCAAGAAGGGAGAAGAAAGCCGAGGCCTTGCCTCGTGTGTGTGTGTGCCAAGTGGAGGAGAACAACCCAAGGCCATGTGTGTGCACAAAAGACAACACCAAGTGGTGTGTGCCAAGTAAAGTGGAAGACCACACTTTGTGTGTGTGTAAGCATTGAATAATCCATAGTCTTGCTTGTGCATTTGAATAAAGAAGAGCACACTTGGCCGTGTGTGCATTTGAAGAGGCCGAGGGTTGTGACCTTGTGTGTGCACCAAGTGAAGACACATTTTGTGTGTGCAAAATTGAAGAACAACCTACGGGTTAAGGGTGTGCAACAAGAAGAGGGAAGAGGCCAAAGTCAAGTGTGTGCAAAACAAAGAACAATTTATGTGTACATGAACAAGTGACAAAGAAGGCCGAACCTAGGTGTGTGCACTAAGAAGTGTGTATACACTTAGAAGAAGAAGTTCCACACTAAAATAGAACACACTCTAAGTGTGTAAGCAAATTGCATAAAGTGTGTGAAGTCTGAGAAGTAGGTGTGTGCTCAAAAGTGATTACACCCTTTGTGGGTCTACTGCACCAAGAAGAAGAAAAGGAGAGTACATGCATGCATGCATGCACGTGCACACGTGAACAATGCTAAATCAGTGGTGTGCAACTGAGACTGGACCAGACCGAAGATAAAGATATTATTTGTCTGAGCATTCAGTAATTGGAGAGAAGCCAGGTCATCCTGAGAAGAAGGAGATAAATCTTGAGCTAGACGAGAAGACCTGATCATCACAAGTGATCAGAGGTACAGAGCAAGGCCAGCAGTCTTTATCCCAGACTGCTGAGGATACTTGAAGAACTTGAAGTGAAGAAGAGCTACTCGTGTGACTCGAGGAGCCAGGAGAAGACCCTGTGGGACTCAGGGAGAAGAAGTCTTCAGTGGGATTCTGGAGCAGGCCAGTGGGACTCTGGTAACACTGTGGGACGCAGTATAAAGACCCTCCTGTGGGACTCAGGAGAGATACGGTGGGAAGCTGTATCGACCATTGTAATACTAACCGATTATAATGGAAGAATCCATGCTTGGAGAGCATGGCAAGGATGTAGGCCTTTGGTGCCGAACCTTGTAAATCCTTGTGTCCTGTGCCTTTTCATTACTGCATCATTCGGGAAAGGTTGAGAGATACAAGAAGAGTGGATCGAGGCTTTAACCAGCCATAGAGGTTTAATTGATTAAGAATCAATTAGTAAAAAGTTTTAAGGGATCACTGATTCACCCCCTCCCCCTCTCAGTGATTCACACTGATCTGGGCACTTCAATTGGTATCAGAGGGAGGTTGCCTCTAAAAGATCCAAGAGAGTCTATATGGCGTGCAGATTTGAGGAAATGAAAGACCAGCCTCAAATGGAGATATCTGCCAAGACTCAGAAAAATAGAAAGAAGAAACAGGTAAAGAAGATGAAGAAGAAGGCTGGTGCAATCAGAGAAACTCCTTCTATGGAAAGAAATGTGAAAGTCACAACAGATGACAATTCCTTTTATCATTCTTCTGATGAAGCCTGCTCTAGCTGTGATGAAGATGGAAGGAGCAATGATCTTCTAAATGCAATCAAATATCTTCAGAAGAGAGTCCCCAAGGAAGTTGCAATGTGTATAGCTACAGGCCTCCTTGATCTTCAAGAAGAAAAATTACAGCTAGAAGATGAAGCCAATTCTCTGGAAGATCAATTGGCAAAAAGGGTTGGCATAACCAACACTCTCAGAAAGCTGGTGAAGGCTAAAGATGAAACCGTTTCTCTTTACAATGAAAGATATGAAGACACTGCTGAAGAATTGCAGAGAAGCCTTTCTGAGAAAGAAATCTTTATGATAATAATCAAAGATGTTTTCCATGCACTGGAAAAGAGGCACAAAGTTTCAATGGTTGTCAGAGATGCTCAACTTGAAGAAAAAGTCAAAAGGGTGAAGGAGCTTGACAATTCATTGCTTGAATTAAAGAAGGTGCATGATGACCAGATGGAACAGCTGAAACAGAAGTGGGAAGGAAGGCTAAGAATTGTTGAGGATGAGAAGAACTCCCTTAACATGAAATGCTTAGAACTAGAGGTGATGTTGAAAAATCTGCAATCACCCAAAGCTGAATCCTCCCAGTCAGCTGAAAGGAGAAATGTTGCCACTCAAGTGAGAATTGAGAAGGATGATTCTAATAGAAGGACATCCTCTAGTGAAAGTGCAACATCTTCTAAGAAGAAGGTTCCATCCATCTGGATGAGGAAGGTGAAGAAGCAGAGCTCTCCTGACGCAGCACAACAATTCAAGACAAGTACCCTACAATCAGAAGGAATCAAAAGGTCAAGATTTGTGGGTCAGTGTTGGTGTTGTAACAAGTATGGGCATTGTGCAAAGGATTGTTGGTACAATCCACTAAATGCCAAAGCACAGAGGAAGCTCATGCCTAGGGGGAGCAAGCCAGAAGGAAAGAAGCAACATCCACAGGTCCAGAGACATCTGTTTACTGCAAATAGATTTGGATTACTTGACAACATCTGGGATGATTGCAAAAGTGGTCAACAAAAAGATACATGTCAATCTCCAACTGTATCCAGAGCTCAAAAGAAGAAAAGATCACAGAACCTGGCTCAAAAAGATTCCTTGGGAAGCAAGAAGAAGAAAGTGGAAGATGCTCCCAAGAAGAGTTTGAAAAAGGAAGAGAAGTCCTTGGATTCTAAAACCAAGAAGGGTGATGCATCCAGAAGGACCACCAAGAAATGCTTCTACTGTGGAATGAAAGGGCATATCATGGATCTTTGTAAAGAAGCCATGAAATTCAATAGAGGCAGACTGGACTCCAAAAGACAATCAATCCAGAAGAAGAAGGGATTGATTGAAAATAAGTTTCCTAAGAGAGGTAACTTAGCAGCATCCAAAGAACCATGTGGAACTTCCAAAACTGAGGCCACTCTTCCAAATGATTTACTAGTCATATGGCCAAATCAGTTGCAACTTGCCAAAGATCTACAAAGAGCTGAAGAGGAAGTACTGGCAATTGCTAAAGCAAAAGAGAAGAAGAAGATTTCACATGAAGATGTATTGAGAACCACACCAGCACAATCATCAATGAAGATCAAATGTGCAAGTGTGAAGACTGGTGAAAATGGGACATCTCGGTTGAGAGAATCTTCTCAACCTTGTTGTTCACATTGATGAACAAAGGAGGTTCCATCTTATTCCCTTATACTATTGGTATTTACATATGCTAACATTGTAGGGAATTGAAGATGATGATCATTCTCATCTGGAGGATGGTTTGGACAGAATGGAGTGCACCCCTTGAGGGGGAGCCAATCTGGAGAAGATGATGTTCTAAAAATAATATCATCTTGAGAAAGTGAAGGTATTCCAATCATGCTTTCATCCCTTGTTTCTTAATTGAGTTTATCTTGTCAATTAAGGGGGAGTATGGATTGAAGACAAATGGATGAAAGGGGGAGCTTTATCTTTGCACTGAACTTTCTAATGTGTTTGGTGAAGTATGTGCAGGATTTAGCAATTCATTGTTATATCTGAAAAATTTCAAACCCCTAAGCATGATCTCACATGTGTAGAGAATGTTGGACAACATTGTGTACCTTGGTTATATCACTCTTGTTTTCTACACCGGGTTAGCCCAAGTAGACTTAGAGCTGATTTACTAAAGGTTCTTTGCTAAAGAGAACATGTGACATCATCCCTCTCCTAGTGTTTTTCAAGAAGATACTTTTCAATGGGAGGAAGATATTTTTGGAAGAGAACCACACCACACCTTTGCATTTGATTGCCAATAAGGGGGAGAAATATTGGCACACATATTGACCCATTCATATGTGCTGAAGGAGTGTATTGACAACAAATACAAAGGGGGAGATTGAAGTGCATTGTGTTGCATTTGTTGTCAATGAGGTTGTCAATGAGGCATGTTGTTGTCTTACAATGAATGGAAGTCATGGATTGTCAAGATGTGAATGAAAAAGGTTGTGATGGTGTTTGTGGTGAAGGAGAATGGCCATGGAACTTAGCGGAGTGTCACTTAGGAGATTCACTACGTGGCATTGGAGAATATGGTTGAAACATTCTCCATGGAAATCTGACGATTGTTGAGCTGATCTTTAAAGTTCCAAGAACTTGTATCAACTGGATACAAAGTCACAACATTGATTGACGACCATGCATTGTCTTCACAATGCATGAGGAGTTGAAGAGTTCCATCCACAACTACTAAGTGGATGATGTGCACTAATGAAGTCCATGTACTAACTCTTAGTGCATGTGAATTGGAAGTGATCCAACTTGATCTGTAATTGGATCAATGAAGAACATTGAAGAATTCTTTGATTCAGGAGTTCGGTTGAAGATTATGAAGGAACCTTTTGAATTCCGTATCCTAAGTGAAGATCATGGGAGGAGGATTAAAGAATTCTTAAGAAGTAGAGAAGGAAAGAAATGGCTTAAGGGAGAAGTGGCATTTGGCTTATACTCATGGGTTACTTTGTTTTTGACAAAGTATTTGTACTTGCCTTTGCCAAAAAATTAGGCCAGCCAAGGCACCTTGGGGGGTTCAACCCCAAGGCATGGGCGCTAGGGCACCACGCCCGGGGGAACCCCGTGGGGCGAGCCAGGGCGGCAGGGCGCACCCAAGGACACCGCAAGGGCGCCAGGGGCACGCCCGGAGGAGCGCAGGGAGCATAGTGGGCGCTTGAAGCGCGCCCGCAGTAGGCAGAGTGGGCGCAGAGCGCGCCCGCAGAGAGAACCCGGTGCGGGGCGGCACCGGGAGGGGGGAAGTTCAACTGAGCGCTTTCCCCCAGCGCTTATTTAATAAACCGCGGAAAATCCGCGGAAAGTTTCGATGTGGGACGCGCGATTTTCACCGGGAACAAATCCCGGCCGTCCGAGCGATCTCGCGCTCGATCTGGACCGCTCATCTGATCCGCCGCGCCCCCGATTTGATCCGGCCGTCCGATGTCCTTCATTCGCCCGATCGAACGGCTCCCGGCTCATCTCCTTCGTCGAGCTCGAGCCGAAGCCACCCGCGAGCAGCCGCTGAACCAGAGGCATCCCGACGACATATCTCGAGTTCCCGGCCATCGTTTCTGAATCCGAAGCCTCCATTGAGATCGTCTGGCCTCCACGAACACGATCATGCAATAAAAAAGGCATGCATGCAACAGATGGAGAAATTCGAAGAAGGCCGAGGCAAGAGAATCTGCCGAGGCGTTGAAGGGTTTATGGTTTGCATGGATCAGCCTAAACCGAAGGCTGTGCATGCGTTATGAGTCGCATGCACGTAGAGGAACAAAAATAAATGAAGCCGCGTAAAACAGAGAGAAAGAAACGTGATTTTCGGATTGAGTTTAAAGATTTTCAAGAACCGAAAATATCGGTGATTCAAAGATTGTATCCCGCGGATGAACCGCCTCTGCCTCGCCTATAAAAGAAGAGCCCAAGGCTCTCTGATTGCTTGCTGATCCTCTGAAGAGAGAAGTCCCGTGAGTGTGCCTCTGTGCCTCACGAAGTCTGGAGCTCCGCGCAACTCACTTGCGCGACGAAGTAGCCCGAAGCCACCCTTGGCTTCGAGAGTTCCTTTTGCGCACACCTTGCGCGAAAGAAGAAGAAGGGGGACCCCCTGCGCGCCTTCCCTTTGCGCGGCAGGAAGAACCCGGGGCCGCAGCATTCTTGCGCGACCGTGGTTGATTCCCTCACTGCCTGCACATTTACGCGGCAGAAGGAAGGAGCCCGCGGTGCCTTGCACCCGTGGCTAGTGCGGCCGGTTACATCTGAGGACTCGCGCGGCTTGGTGCCTTGCGCGGCAGGCAGTGTTGAAGTAGAGAAGGTTGCACCCTCTTGCGCGCCTCCTGAAGTTCGGGCAGTGAGTGCAAAGGCAGTGGAAGGCCAAGGCTTTGAGCCTTGTGTGCAAAAACAGAAGAGAACCCGAGGCTTTGCCCCTTGTGTGTGCAAAGTGAGAAGAAGGCAGTGTGTGTGCATAAGTGGGGAAGGACACACTCGGGTGTGTGTGCAAGAAGGGAGAAGAAAGCCGAGGCCTTGCCTCGTGTGTGTGTGTGCCAAGTGGAGGAGAACAACCCAAGGCCATGTGTGTGCACAAAAGACAACACCAAGTGGTGTGTGCCAAGTAAAGTGGAAGACCACACTTTGTGTGTGTGTAAGCATTGAATAATCCATAGTCTTGCTTGTGCATTTGAATAAAGAAGAGCACACTTGGCCGTGTGTGCATTTGAAGAGGCCGAGGGTTGTGACCTTGTGTGTGCACCAAGTGAAGACACATTTTGTGTGTGCAAAATTGAAGAACAACCTACGGGTTAAGGGTGTGCAACAAGAAGAGGGAAGAGGCCAAAGTCAAGTGTGTGCAAAACAAAGAACAATTTATGTGTACATGAACAAGTGACAAAGAAGGCCGAACCTAGGTGTGTGCACTAAGAAGTGTGTATACACTTAGAAGAAGAAGTTCCACACTAAAGTAGAACACACTCTAAGTGTGTAAGCAAATTGCATAAAGTGTGTGAAGTCTGAGAAGTAGGTGTGTTCTCAAAAGTGATTACACCCTTTGTGGGTCTACTGCACCAAGAAGAAGAAAAGGAGAGTACATGCATGCATGCATGCACGTGCACACGTGAACAGTGCTAAATCAGTGGTGTGCAACTGAGACTGGACCAGACCGAAGATAAAGATATTATTTGTCTGAGCATTCAGTAATTGGAGAGAAGCCAGGTCATCCTGAGAAGAAGGAGATAAATCCTGAGCTAGACGAGAAGACCTGATCATCACAAGTGATCAGAGGTACAGAGCAAGGCCAGCAGTCTTTATCCCAGACTGCTGAGGATACTTGAAGAACTTGAAGTGAAGAAGAGCTACTCGTGTGACTCGAGGAGCCAGGAGAAGACCCTGTGGGACTCAGGGAGAAGAAGTCTTCAGTGGGATTCTGGAGCAGGCCAGTGGGACTCTGGTAACACTGTGGGACGCAGTATAAAGACCCTCCTGTGGGACTCAGGAGAGATACGGTGGGAAGCTGTATCGACCATTGTAATACTAACCGATTATAATGGAAGAATCCATGCTTGGAGAGCATGGCAAGGATGTAGGCCTTTGGTGCCGAACCTTGTAAATCCTTGTGTCCTGTGCCTTTTCATTACTGCATCATTCGGGAAAGGTTGAGAGATACAAGAAGAGTGGATCGAGGCTTTAACCAGCCATAGAGGTTTAATTGATTAAGAATCAATTAGTAAAAAGTTTTAAGGGATCACTGATTCACCCCCTCCCCCTCTCAGTGATTCACACTGATCTGGGCACTTCACAATGATATGAATCTATAATGGGTAAAATATCATTGATTCTTCATAAATGAAAGTAAATGTATACCATTTTTATTTGAAAATCCCTTTCCATTAGATGAAGGATTATTTTACAAATATGATATGGAAAACATGATAATTTAATTAATGGATATTTTTATATTTCATAATCAAAATTTCATCCATTAGTTGTACTTTTTTCAATTACCAAATCATTTTTTGACACAAATAAATGATTATAAAGGAATGATATTTATTCATAAACACTATAATTCACTACTGAAAGATCAAATATTCTATTAAATAGTGAAAAATTATTTTTCATGAAAATAATTAATTACAAAATTGAAAATTTTAAAGATAATTTATCCCATATAAGACATTAATATTGAACGACTAAATGGTAACACACAAATTTTTACTTAATAATTATACATAATTAGTTTTTAACCTCAAAACTCATCCAAATTAGGTATATCAAAATTAATAACTCAAAATATAAAATATTGTATAAAATATTTTTTTTATTATAATCAAATCTATTATCTCTAAATAATATTTATATATCATAATGTCATATTAAAAAAATAAATATACATTAACTATAAACACCCCAAAAAATACTAATTAAATCCATAAAAATACTTAATCACCATAAATCCATAATAAAATAAAATATGACTACATGAATTAACTCAACCAACATTCCAAAAAAATTATATTTTACACAATCATATAACATTTTTAAAATTTCTAATAGATCAAAAATAATAAAAAACAAATAAACACCACACAAATTTTTAATACCAATGTATTCTGTTGGATACAAATATATTATAAAAATTCATAGGATTTTTTATTTCAATAAAAAATCATTACCTCAATATAAATGATCATATTTACAATAAATTTTATTAATAACATTAATCTTGTGTATGAAAAATAGGGAATCATTATTACTCGAATAAATTATTCAATAAAACATGTACTAAAATAAACTACTATATAAACATAATAGTCATTGGTAATATTGGTAATCACTATAAACACTAATCACATGAAACATAAGAATGAAATATAGGACATTAAACTTATGAAAACCTTAGAGATATCAACATGTGAGACCTTAGGATCATCATATATGATTATGATATATCAATAGATTCAATAGATTCTATCCACTCATTCATCATAATGCTTCATAATGAAAATGTGAGTTAACCCATGAATTTCCCTTGAGAGTGTAAAACCATGTCTAGAGAAAGTGGACCATGCGGAAAATTGTGGAGGATACATACTAAACTATTTTTTTATATAAGTAAAATAATATTCATATATTCTGAATCCACATCAAGTTTTCATATCATAACATAGAGGTATTTCTAGGAAAACCAGATATACTCCACCTTATAAAATAATTATGATGTTATCTTATTCATTTATGTATCCTGAAATTGTAGAATTTGTTTATCATTCCTAGTCTATATTTTCTTAAATTTAGTTCCTAATAATTATAAAACAGTAATACAAATATCAAAATTGTGATTATGGGAATTAAATCTTTGACCAAAATTGAAAAATTTATTTCATAATTTGAATATAGACCATGTTATAAATATAGAAATTCCCAATAAGACATCAGATCATAAAGAAAAATCAATTTAACAAACCTAGAAATCATGAAGGTCTAATCATCACCTTTTATCGTAGAATACAATGCATCTCTATTAGAGTGGTTTCATTATAAAAACTCAAATTTGTTTATCAAAAAAATCATTTTTCCTAACTATGATTTTCATTTAAGAATAAAACATTAATTTACCAAAGAATCATTTGGAAGGAAAATAGTTTATTGATATATTAAAAGGGAATGTAATGGTATCCTACCTAGAAATTATACCAAGACAAACACTTAACATTTTGAGGAATATGATGATGACAACTAGAATCTTCTTCACACATTCACAGACATATATTATTATATATATACCACTTAATACAATTCATGTATTCCCCTAAATATAAGGTAATATATACAAGGTTAAATTATATATATGCATACCTATATGTATGATTAAAATACTTCACTGAGTGGTCACATTCTCACAAGTCGATAACGAAGATCCAAATCGAAACAGTCCACTTCACCTTTGGTGGTAGATGTCATAAAGACCATAAAGGGGTCTTAGTAAGCCTTTTTCATTCCCTAAAAAATAAAAAAAAATAAAAATTTCATTACCCCCTATCCTAGGGTTTTGATGGACCTCACTAATGATGGGTAGAAGGAAAATTAGTTATGAAAAGGTTTATATGAGAGAATAAATCATTACCTAGATGAATTGGGTGAGAACTATGAAGGAATGAGGTGAAATCAATGATCGAAATGGGATCCACGTGGTGGAATCATGTTAGTCCAAGAATATCTAGGGGTTGCATCATGATTTAGGTGGGGAGAGGGAGACCTATCATGAGTTTTTTTTTCAAAAACCTAAAAAAAATAACAATAATAATAAAAATATCAACAACAATAACAATAATATTAATATTAATATTAGCACTTTTTTTTATTTCCAATTTTTCTTAATTATATTATTTCCATTTAATCCCATTTAATTTTGGAAACCATCGTGCATAGTTTGGAAACCTGTCCACAGCCCATGAACACCGCCACTTCCCTGTCTACACATGGTTTCATGATTTTCTATTTAGGGCCACATTGTTTCAAAAAAAGCATTTACCCTATTCAAATCCCTCTAATTTCGAGTTTTCAGAGTCTTAAACACAAAAACTCATCAGAGAACCCATGTAACCTCATAGGACATCACCAATGTTAAAAAACATTTTAAAGAGTTAAAATTTTAGAATTATGTTTTTGAGATATATTTTAAATACAACCCATCTAGTAAGCGGAAAAAAATTAAAATTACTCTAGATTAATATCTTTCCCAAAGAAACAAAACCCTAAAATTTTACCACCATAGATAATCTCTTCCTTGAGAAGCCTTAGAGAACAATGAAAAAATCTCATCGCCTACAAGGGGCATGAATTTTCATTGAAATGGTTGTGTATTATTTCTGAAAACCCAACACACCTTCAAGAATTACTTTATCATTTGAAACTTATGTCATCCCATCTTGATTAATAGGTCAATTATATAACTAAAACATTGAAAATAAGCATACAAAATATCATTACCATTGATAAATGATCAATTCATCATATAATGATTCAGTTAAACAACTATTCTCCTCACCTTAAGATTTAAAAATTTAATAGGAGAAATTTTCAATTCCCAACAACTCCACCTTTGTAATTTTCATTTATAAAATTCCTATAAAAGTTTTATTAATGCCCCTGGAATGATTTTATGATAGTTAATAATTATATTCCCCACCAAACTCATTTATCCTAGTGGAGTTTACATCTCATGAAAATCCCTAGCTATCAGAAACCACACTCATATTCACCTAACAATAAACTATAAATTGTTCTCCACAAACCATTTTCTTGTGAAAAAGAATGAAGAGTCAAGAAACCTCCAGTTAACAATTATCAAGAAATGTTTCTTAGATAGTTCGTGCATTATTGTAGATATATGGTGCCTTCCCCCAAGATACCTCACATTTATAATGAACACACTCACCAAAGTCCATACCTGACATCTGGTGATGTTCCTTGGTCAAACCCTCACATGAAAATTTAAACTACTTTAAGTCATCATGTGTATGATGTGTAATCCAGATCAATCCCACATAGGTCCATTCCCATGGAAAAATTATCTTCAATCGCATAAAAAATATTGGGGTGACATCATATTCATAAAACTGGAGACTAAGGAACCATCCCAAAGAAGTATACACTCCTTGTATACACGAAGGATGTTAGTAAAAACCATAAAATACACTTAAATGAATTGATTAAGACAAGAGATACATATGATCTGTGGTCACATAAAAATAAATTATATGAATTCAATATAACATCCAATTTGTTACATCTTTGTAATCCAAGTATCAGTCAAGTCTAACCAAGCCTCGATAAGAACCTTGTGTTATATGCGAAAATCTGAGAAACCAACCCAAAATTCCCTATGACTTTAAATATTTAGAACATCATAATAATGAAACACCCTTTGTGAATAAAATATAATCTAAAGTATGAGGATATTCTCACCAATTATCATAATATACTAAGAGTATTTTCATGGTTTCCAAACATCCAAGAAAATTTAAAAGAACCGTCGAACCACTACTGGTTACCCTCTTGAAAAAAGTTTATATTTACATTCCAACACACCCTAATTAACCAATCCAAAATGACTTTACCATCCAATGAATTATGTAATTAGTCAATATTAACCACCAAATTCCATTAAATATTGATCGTGTTTTCAGTGGATACATTCACAAAAACCCACCACAACATCGTGCTAACAAGAAATAACTGACACATTTCAAAAACTGAGAGCCCAAAAGGAATTCAAGAGAGGCTATCCTTTTCCAAATAGACCTCTTTATTGGTGTTCCTTATATCTAGAAAGACATTTATTTTACACAACCCACATGATACTTCTCATCTTATGTTTTTCCTCATCTCTAAAAGAAAATAATAACAAGTCACTCACAATGAAGATAGACCAAATTTACCGTAAACTCAGATGTGACACTCCTACGATACACACTAACATATATCAAAGAATAAAAAGAATGATAAATCACCGACTAATGTGTTGAAATTAAAATGTCCCATTGATGTCCACTTGTTTATTTGGATGAACTCGACTACTTTAATTCCTAGGACATCCTTCTACAAAGATAGCCCAAGATCACACTTAATTAGCATAAGTCTTAGACATTATAGCAAACACAATCGGTTCATTGAATCACTAAGGAAAATGACAGGTACTTCATATATCAACACATAATACCAAAATTTTATAGAAGAAAATGACACATCCTCAATATTACCCATAGTATTTCTACACTGTGTATTTATGTATCAAATTGCTTGTGTATGAAATTTAACCCCAAGTCATTTCTCTCATACGACTGTAAAAAATTGGGAATCATAGGAGACACAAAAAAGAAAATGTAAAGGCTCTAGATACATAAAAAAATCATTACCATGACCAAGGATTGTATAAACAATTGAAAAAAATAATTACTCAATACTCACCCACATAACTAAGGCCATTAAAACATAACCACCCTTTTGAACAAGGGTGTCATTTAGATACAGGGAGTCCTAATAGGGAAATGATGCCCAAATAAAACCATGTGTTTAAAATATCATGGGATTTAGAAAAGAAATATATACTAAAGGGTTATACCTATCATATTCAATCCCCATACGAGAACATAAGTGCCAAATCTACAACTAGGTCATTAAAAACAAAATGTCACTTAGCTCATGATCCTAAAATCAATGAAATTTTTATAAACGAGTGGGCATATGGAATAAACTGATGATTTCAATACATGGAAAATCAAAATGATTTTAACTACCCTTACATGAGGGCCAAATCAGATGATAGCACCTCAGGTTTCATTTAGTCACCTACATATTCACATTTAACCTTTATGCATTAAAATTATTTAAAATTAATCCCCATGCATAATAGGTATATGACATTATATATCATTTTTATGCATTAATCATTTAACATTTATCGACATCCCATATTAATTAGAAATTATATAATATGAGATCCTTTTAATTGATATGTATAACAACTATTATCATTCTAATACAACTTGGAACTTTAGAAAGCAACCAAATGGTTTTTTCTTAGTTAAATAAATTACAAACACCCTAACGATTCATCTCATAAGATACATCATATAATTAAACTAATTTATTCTAGTTGTTCATTTTAGAAATTATCCAATTAATTTTAGGTTAATATTTAAGATATTTCACTATTATAACTTTTTCAAACATGTAATGGTCATATATAACATTTCAATTATATTGGTGTTCGTCTAACAATCTATAAAGACCCTATACACATTATCGTTTGGTGTTTCACTCCCTTTCATCAAAACCAATTCACTATATCATTTTAATTTTGATACCATCACATTACACAAAATCCTCTAAATATATGTACAAATTTGAAGGATTATTCAATTGCACAGGCTACATTTTTCCACATATAAGGCACGCATACACCTTGCAGTTGAAAACTACATCACTTCATTTTGAAATAAATAAAATTTTCCTATAATAAAATTTATATTTATCACAAGAAACAATTTTTATATCAAAAAAAATAATTTTATCATAGAATGATTACACAGAAAAAAATTCTATAAACATAGAATCGTAGAATACCAATAGAGGAACGCAATTAGTACTAGAAAACAACCACCATATGCCACTACATGGTACGGTGTTAGAATGGAACGTGAATTCAATAAGTTTCTAATATGATTCATGAAATGATTCATCCCTGCTCAACCAGAAAAAAGGGTAAAAATACCATAATACTTATAAATAAATAATCAGTGAAACAATAAACAAATCACTCTAGGTTAAATCCAATGAATTTTAACACAAAAAATGATAAGTGGAAATATCATCCCATTTCAGATGGACTTTTCACATACATGGGGTGATCTATCCCATGCACGATTATTTACAAATAATTAACACAATCACAGACTCACATATACTAGCCCAAAATAGTATTATAATGGATAAAGAGGCTTGATTACCACGTTGTAATGTCCCTTCTTGGAAGACAACTAAACCGGTAATCCTACTAGACTGAACATGACATCAGGAACATCTCCTCGAACACCAAATACTTCTAACTAGGAAAGAGGGCCTTGGGTGTGTACATGGGGGGACTATGGCATCATAGATCGAAGTTTTAAATGTGATAAATAAGATATAATTCATATCAGAACTAGAAAAAGAAAATAAAACAACAGAATTCTATTATAACATCTAAATATAATTTTCCAACAATAAATTACATAAATTCATGTCAAATAAATATTCTACATGTAAAATTAGTTAATATTACAGATAATGAATACAATTTAATAAATGAAAAACTACCCAATGATGATCTCTATGAGCATTCTGAGATCCTGCTCATTCATATTCTCCAAATACCTGATACTAAAAATAAATATAAGAAATCAACATAGGTCCTACAAATATTATTTATACTCAGGTTTCCTAGTGTAATGGATTCTTGAATAGGGTGTGTGATAATAATCTCAGTAGGTCGGTACCCACAATTTGTAGCCTAATCTATTCCGCTAATAGTACATGATCTGATATAATGAAACATGTACAATGGAAAAATAAAGAGTTATAAAATTATCATTTATTATTTATATAACAAGATTGCCTCTAGGGTACCTAAGGTCACATATACCTCAATGTCAGCTTTAGCTCCTGCTATAGCTTGATGTTTTCAGAGGTAATGTCATATCTTAATGTCATCTTCTACTCATTATGGATACCGATGTATTCAAAGGTGATATCATATCTCAATACATGTTTCAGCTTATTCTGTTGTTTGATCTATCCCCTAGGGATTCTAAATTTCAATGTCCATGTTACCATTATAATGAATTGGTTGAACAACTTTGTCACCATTCACTATATAATTACACATAATTGTATGATCATGTAAATATTCATAAAACATGGTGCAATGTACATGCAACCATTCACCGTTTAATAACACATAATTGAATGATCATGTTTCCAATCATAGTACATGGCCAGATTTCCATGTAATCATTTACCATTTAATAACACATTCTTACAAACATCAAAATATTAATCATTTATAAAAAATATTATTTAAGTCATAAACCTACTAATTCACATATTTCAATATCTCATAATTAAGCTAACATAAATTACCTCAACTCATGACCAAAATACATAAAAATTAGTATACCATTAATTATCTCAAATCAAATATATTGAAATCCCATATTTTATTCATCATTTAATTATATTAAAGAATTATCCCAAAATATCGTAATTAGTCCCCCGATTAGTTACCAAATTTCAAATCCATAAATTTCATAATTAATCCACCAAATAATTATCTAATTGGACATCCCCTTATTCTCAATATTAACAACCCAAATAATAATATATATTTACAATAATTAAATTGATCAAATGACCACATAAAATAAACAAATATAGGAGTTAAAATATCTAAATAATACAATAAAAACTATAAAAATCATTCATGTTTCAAAATCATTACTATGAGAATTGAATTTTAGACCACATACATAGAAAAAACAATTTAATAGTTTGAATGAATTCCATGGGGAAAATATGGAATGTTATAACAGTAAAACAACACATAATGAAACATCAAGTGAATGATCAAATCAAACATAAATGTCTAAAATCTTTTTTATCTTAGAAGATTGTGCACCTCCATTGGAGAGGGTTTATTACAAAAACAAGAATTTTTATCAGGTAAATCATATTCATAACATAATTTTCATTCATGAAACATAATTAAATTCACTAAAGAAGCATTAAGTTTGAAACTAATGAGTTATTAAATTAAAATGGAATGGAAATGGATCATAACTCAAATATAGACAAATTCTAAAAATTTTCAGAAGAATTTGATAATAAAAACTCATATTCAATCTACAGTTTCATATAAATACATTCCTATATTTATACCCCTTAATCCAATGAACATGATTCCCTTTCCATAAGAGAATATTTACACAAATTATATATATATATACACCTTTGTATATGGGTGAAAACCTTCCGAAATTCTCCAAGCACACTCAAATCAAAAAGGGAGAACCAAATAAAATATATCTTATTTTTCTTTAATGGTAGATGTGGGAACAAGCATGAAGAGGCCTTGTAACACATTTTTTATTCCCTAGAACCAGAATAAGTGGAAAAATAAAAATCACAACTTGACATAAGGATTAGACGAACCTCATCGGTGAGGGGGATAAGGAACAATAGTGAAAAAAGGTTCTTATAGTATCATAAGGCATTAACTTTGAGAATTGGGTGAGAACTATGAACGAATGACATGAAATCAATGAATGAAGAGGGATTCGGGTATGGACATCACATACAATAATAGAGATCCCATGGGGGGGAGGGGTTGCATTGGGATTTAGGAGGGGGATAGGGATACCTCTCTTTAGGTTTTTCATAGTACAAGAATCAAATGAAAATAATAACTATAAAATTAATAATGATATTATTATTAATATATTTATTTTTAAAAAAATTTATATATTTATATTTCTGATTTTCCAAAAATAATTTTTTTTTTCATTTGATCTCATTTAATTTGTGCCATCTGAGCACATCATTTAGAAAACTGTCGGCATCTCATGTGCACTTACACTTTCCCACATGCACATAGACGCACAGTTTTTTAATGAGGGCTGAATTGTTTCTGGAAAACCATAATAACTATTCAAATATCATCTATTTTTAGATTTTAATGTTCAACACTCCAAGTACTCATCAAGGCACCCAAGGAACCACACATGGCCTCACTCATGTCCCAAAAATCACATTAAAGTGTCTCAAATGTCAAAATAATGTTCCAAATTGGGTTTTAAAAAATAGAGCATCCAGTTAGAGAAAAAATTCAAATTCCCTTGGAATTCCAACCTCTCAAAAAACATATGACTCTACACTTAATTCCATAAAATGTTTATCACCAGCCACACACAAATTTAGGGATAGAAACAATTTTCTTTAATTGAGGATGACTATTAAAGAACGACCACATCTTTAAGCGCTGGTGTATTTAGAAACATGATTTCAAGGATTTTTAAATCATGATACCTCATGATTTATTAGATACCATTTACTAAATCCCGTGAATAGATTATAGTGACTTTTATTGGTAAATTATCATTTAAATGGTCATGACCTTGCAAAAACATGTGTATATACCCGATCTAACACACTAGGATATTCACCCTTTGGAACATCACATATGGTCTTGACTTATTTCTATGTTAAATGAGAATCACCAATACATGTCCAAGGATCATATCCAAGGTATTCCACACTATATAATTTACATGTGAGGCATAGGTATATTGATGTAACATCCACACATCAACACACCAACTGAGGCCAATGATAGAAAAGTTGAAGGAAAATTGCTGGTTTCCTAGATTCCATCCATGGTGTTCCTACATGGGACACAAAGTATCACTCTGGAAAAATTATATATCTTTAATACTATTCAGAGAAAGTGTAACTCCCATGGAGTATATTTATCATGTCTAGCACCACTTAATTTATTTCCATAGATCATAGAATAATTAACATTCTCTCAGTGTATAATAGGTGATATTAGTATCAGTTACATGATATCTACTAAGAAAAGAGTACACTAAGAGGGTACAATGAATTATTAGGAAGAGTAGAGACACTTCCACCATATATATGATGATGTGATTTGTATGGTCTCAAACAAACTACACACAAATATTGATAATAATATCAAAAGATTCATTATTGGGTGACATATTTTTGATGATCATGGATACACCTACTAAAACAACATTATTATGAAACCATTATTACTTTACAACCCAACGGATACCATTATCCCTCAAAAAGAACCACCATGTTCCATTCCTGTCTAATGGTATTTTAGAATATTTCTTACATAGCCAAAACTTTCATCAATATACTACCTCATATGAACAAAATCAAAACAAATAATTCCAACCCTATGTTCCTTAAATATAATTAATTAACATTTACAAATAATACTCCTTAGTTTTTCCCATTCTACTTGGAGTGATACATGTTACCCTACTCTCGACATGACACTGAACACAATATGATTTTACTTGTCATAATTTTACTAAGAATAGAAACTCAAACCATGACACACCCACCATGGGCCTCTAACCGTAGATCCTTGATGTGGATAACATGTTTTATGGAAGCTCCCATTCATAATGAAAAGAAAATATAGCCATTTAGTGACATAATATAAGAGATTTATATAATAAGTACATGTGACACTCCTTCAATCTATGCTCATGGACATAATAAGTATCAGGCATGAAAGAGAAAATAACATATCAGTATGTCAAAAAAATCGGTCCATATAGAACATCATCTTGACCATTTGGATGTGTCAAATTTATTATTATCTCATTTAAATCTACCATATATATATATATGTCTAGTGATCGAAAACATAATATCCAAAGGAATTAAAAATTAATACGGAACTCTGACAGTTTACTATGCCATTTTTCAACACGATTGTTACAGCATGTGTCGATGAAAACTAACCTATGATTTCAATAAAATTATAAAACACCCTTATACTATCCATTAGATTATTAGTATAATACATCCATGCTTCTGATGGGCCATAAAATAATTTTCCATGATTCTTATTATCTCATGTGACTATAATCCATCCAATGATATACTCTATTGTCAATAAATAATGATAAAGAAGAGGGGTTTCACTAACCACTTTGAATATTACCGTACTATAAACATGCATAACCCATAGAATATAATAATTACATGATTCTTTCACATTTACTATGGATTAAATTTTCAAAAAACTACTCACTATGAAAAGGGTTTTGTGTCCCAATTAAGATCCGCACTCAGGAAATCAACACATAAACAAAACCATTCGTCTAAAATGGATAAAAATAATTTATTGAGTTTTTAACAATAATTAGAACTACCTACAACATTTCAAAATATTAAAAAATCCTTAAAATTCAAATCATAAAACTATAATTACACCAGAAAAGATAATTATGCCTTACCACCAATTTCTTATGTTTGAAAAATATTACTATAAATGCTCAAGTTCATATTCTAAGGTAAACCCCATGAAACACATAAACTGTCTATAAATGTGTGCTAGTGCATAAGATCACCAATTAACAACTAGTTTGAGAAAACTGAATTATGTAAAATTTTATATTTAATCATTTTTGGGAAAATATTAGAGCATAACATACCATTAATAAATAAATAAATAATTAGAAGATTTATAAATCTAATTCTAGTAGGAACACATATACATATTATCGTACATCCATTCCAGTATTAATGCTTAGCTAATATTATATCATATATAGAAATTTTATCTTGTAAAATCCATTTACGTACTAGTGAATATTAAAATAATGTAATTATAAAACTCTCCCTTTAATCCATTATTGGTTCATCTTATTGAATCTTGAGACATTTTACATTATTTACATTATGAATCAATAATTGTTAGTTTATATGATAAGAATTTAGAACCATTAACAACCTTATTAAGTTGAATCAATCCAATTTAATATTAAACTTTCCCAACTATCCTACATTGTTTGAGTTTTATATTAAGTAATTTTGTCAAATGAGTCTTCAAGACCATGTCAATTAAGTAGAAGAAACTATAATTGAAACCATTTATAGTAAATTCAAATTATAACATCATTAATATTTATAAAATGGTCTCAAGTCTTATAAATATCCGTTATGATGTATTTATTACTTGGGTCACTAGTTTACAATGTATAAGATTACTATACACATTATATATTGAATCATGGACCCATTTAATCCAAAAAAGTATATATCATCCCCTGAAACTAATGGTACATTAATAAAATAGGACATGATTGGTAAGTAAATGTTCCACATTAGATATATATAGAAAACATAATTTAGGATGAGTAGAAATATTAATAACCAATTTTACATCAAATTATTACTAATCATTCAATCAAAATCATTAGATAAAATGGGACATCGTATAAAACTTAAGGCACATATCACCATATCAGGAATTATAATAATAAAACCTAAATGGAATTGTATATTCAAGTCATGTGATTACCTATATGCATATAATGATGTAATAAATATTACCTCTATTTCATTCTAGGATAAAGGAAAATGCAATAATTCTCAAAATATGGTAAGTTGAAAAAGTGAACCAATTACTTATGGTAAAATAATAATAAATAGTAATAATGAATAGTAAAAACAATAGCTATATACCTAGACACATTTTCATTTCCTTGTGTGTGGGTCGATCATTTTATGACATGAATGTTTACCATGTTCTGAGACTTTCCAACTATCCTTTAAACCAGCCCCAAAAAAAAGAAACAAATAACCATTAATACAAATTCTAATATCTTGACTTAGGAGCCACTAAAATGGTTCCCTGATCTGAATTTACATGAGGCCTCAAGCTAGCCTCCACATATACAAGAGGCTACCCACTATAAGAAAGGGTATAATAGTTGTATTGTGGGGAGACTATTCCATCCTAAATATAGTAGCATTGTGGTATTACACTATAAATCAATATAATGTTGATGTAGTAAAAATAAAATAAATAAGAGTGGATGAAAAAAAGTATTTGAATAATGAATAAATGGACAACACCAAATATACAACCACCCAGGTGTACAAAAATGTTGTTACATAATCAAAAACAATAACATATTGAGGGACATACAGTATAGTACATGAACAAAAAAAATATATATTCACGAAGGCTATATCCATGAGAATCCAATGCTCCATCTCAATAATGTGCTCCTAATATCTATGTATAAATGAAAAACACAAGAATAATACATATACATGAACCTAAAACCATGAGTTTTTTTTGGGTACACCCATTGCAATGGAAACAAAATTTGGTTGTGAAATATACTCATTGGGACAACACTAATGGTGCCTAACTCTATCCGCCCAATGAATAAAAAATACCAAAGTTTTACCATATAACTAA
Organism: Viscum album; assembly: GCA_963277665.1. Classification (NCBI taxonomy): domain Eukaryota; kingdom Viridiplantae; phylum Streptophyta; class Magnoliopsida; order Santalales; family Viscaceae; genus Viscum; species Viscum album. The sequence goes on from OY728145.1 coordinate 1,497,838,145, forward strand.
TAAATACCTAAATAAATAAAAAATAGAGTTGGGATCATGATCCTCAAGAATTCAAGGATGACCATACATTCTTTGGCCTATGCTGAAATATCGTAGGACACATTCCCTAATATATATATATATATATAGTCATATATAAGATATTCATTTGAATATAAATATATGCACTGACCTAGACCCAAGTTTTTGTAACAAAGAATACACATAAGGTTGTAATATAAAAATATGGGTCTCATACCCATGTTCTATACTGATCAACATATTAATTGGGTCACCATTCACAATGCAATCAATGTAAACTAGTCAATCGTATTCTATGAATGAAAATAAACTTCCTAAAGTAGTCAATCAACAACTAAATAATACATTGTATCTCTCATTTATCTATTATTAGACATAAAAGAGATATGATCCCGAAGACCACATTTGAGGTGACCTTTTTGAGTCCACATAACGCATCCTAAGAAAACATGGAATAATATAGACATTCATGGAAAAACACCCATTGAAATCACCAGGAAGACCAATATACAGATAAATGAATTTATAAATAGGTGATATGTGTCATAACATAATTTCCCCTCATTATATTCATAATATAAGTACACATAGATTGGTGTTTCATTGATCGTAAAATGATTCGCTATTTTATCTCACCATTATACTAAGTTATTAAATTGGCATTGTATTGAAAACTACATGTATAATAACAAACATAACTCCATGTTTGTTTCATTTATTTTGTGTTTAACGCTATTAAAATGTTAAATGTTACTTTTTTTTTATATTTATATTGTTGGTGGATGTGATTTTTAAGACACATGATTAAGTCCATGAAAAATGGGCATATCTACACATGATCCATGCAAACTAGTGAACTAAAACAAATTCTTCCACTAAATTGTGTATTATAATGGGCTGAAATTTTTGTATAGGTCCAAAATGAAATTGGATACCATTAATATAAAGGATCCCAAACCCCATTCCACCTCTTAAATTCCCATCCAAACTAATCTGTCCATGGAATCAAATATACAAAATTCAAAAAAGGTGTTCTCTATTTTATCAATATCTCCGGATATGATTGTAAAAATGGAAGCAGACATTTTTTGGAGATAGTAATCATGTGGGGAAAGAATATTATAGTTTTTTCCAAAGAGTTATTCAACATTATAGTGGTCAAAAACAATGATCCATGTATTTTTACAAGACTTGTGTGGTCAAAACCACCTTCCAATTTGCCTATAAAAACACAACATGGACACCCTATTTTGGAGTATGAACCATTGGTAAGTTGCTACAATTTTAGAGTCCCAAATGTTTCCTCCACCAAATATATGATGTTCTAGATGCCATTTAATTTTCTACCTCCACCTCTTTCTCCGATTCCCCTCCCATGGGTTTCTATTACCCTTGTGATCTCCTAGAGAGGAACATATTGTAATTCTCGAGCATAATGTTGCAATATTTGAATAATCAATTAAATTATAGGTTTTTATGTTGTTTATTTCATCCTATATTTTCATTTAATTGAGTTATGAACTTTTACATCATTATATACTCAAATTATCATTCTTGGGGGTACCCATTCATGTGATGTTTCGCACACCGTTCACCAGTTCTTCTTGCACCATTCAAATAATGAGTTTATGTGGTTCATATTGTTCAATTAAACTCATATAAACTCTGTCATGGCCATTTTCTTTAATTTCATGGTAACACATTGAAATATCATACAATCCTGGACAACACAACAAGTTCATCTTGTAATTCCTCGGTGAGTTTCAGTTAAGAAGTCGAATACAAATCACCCAATCATCATTTGTATCTGGTGAATCACTGTGTGTTTTCGACTGAAAACTATGAGGTATCCTTGTATTAAGTCAGTAAAATCTTTTTTCATAGTAATATAAACTAGTGATTTAAATATCATAACCCTATATCTTTATGTGAGGAAGAATGCACATCATTATATTTCCCTGGGTTGATCATGTTTAATTAATCTTGTTCATTTCGACATGGTTTTATCGCTTCTATTTTTAAATTGTAATATTTAATCATAAAACCCCAAGATTTATTATATCCCATTCCCATTATATTTTCATAATCATAACCCACTTTTTCTATTGATGACCTAAGGCTCCATTGAAAGACTACCTAGTGTTGCTAGTATATTGGAGAAATTCTAGTAAAAACTAAACTATTAATTTGAAGCGCTTGACAAAGCGATCAAATTTTTGCACCATTTCTGGGGAGCCCAAAATATTTTTTTTATTTCATTTACGTTATTTATTTTACATCTTAATTGTTACACATTTCAATACCCCACCCCATTTTATTGTTTTTTTTGGTTTTTGGTTTTTATTTTTGGTTGTTTTGGTGTGTTCTTCCTCTCTCTCTCTTCTTCTTCACCATCTCTCTCTATAATTTTTTAGTATAACATTATCTTTTCATTCCTACATTAATTAATTAATTTATTTTATTTTATTCATCTTTCATAAAAAAATTATAAAAAAATCAAATAAAAAACAACAAACAATCAATCGGTCAAACTGGACATCATTGTTGCCTGACAAGATCTAGTAAAGAAAAACTACATGAATTTGACCATGAAATTGAGAAATCACTCCTTTCACAAATCGGGGAATGTAGAGGACATAAATAATGTAACACTGAGTAACCCCTTGTGGAATCTCAAGTGTCCATAAACAAATCAAAAGATGAAACCAATAAAACCCAAGATAATGTGGTGGCAAATAATCCATCCTTAAAATAATAGACCACCCCAGATGTGGAGTACCAACTTGTGTAAATCAAATATCCTGAGAAATCATCCATAATTTAGTTGAGATTAGGACTCATCCACCTATTTTCGAAATTCCATGGTCTTCATGATATGTTACCTCATAAACACCTTATGGATTTTCACATAGTGTGCTCCACCATGATACCCTAAAATGTGTCTGAGGACCTAATTATGTTTAGGGCCTTCCCATTCTACCTTAATGGTGTAGCCAAAGGCTAGCTATACTATTTTTCGAATACAATTGACGGATGGAATGACCTAAATAGACTCCTTTTAGAGAAGTCTTTCCCTACCTCCCTAACTGCATCAATTAGTATATAAATTTGTTGCATTTGGAAATCACAATGAGAGACCCTGCATGAATAATGGGAGAGATTCAAAAGACATTACTCAAGATTCCCACTACCAAATTAGTGAATAGTTGTTATTCCAATACTTATTTGAGGGACTTATTCCCATAGATCACAGACTGATATATTTTGTATTTATTGGTTCCCTTATTGATAAAACTCCTTATGCAGCTTGTGACTTAATAGCCAACATGGAACAAAATGAACAATAATTTGGTACATGAACTATTACACCAACCCAATGAGTTCATGAGGTTATTCCATCATCTCCAGAACAAAAGATAGATAATAAAAATGATGATATAATAACTTTAATAAGTCAATTATCTCAAGCAGAAGGTCACTCAAAATCTCCTCATGTTCCATTTCATTGTGGTATTTGTTCTAAAAATACATATTTTTCTGAACAGTGACTAGAAATTCAAGATTCACCGGAGTCATGTGCAGTTGTGTTCCATGGGAGTCAATTTCAACAAGAAACTCCCTTCAGGAAAGAACAATTCATGCCACATCCAAACCCCATGTGGCATGCATAATCCCAATAACAACAAGGAGGAAACTTGGGCTACCCCATGAAAAATTGGAATAAAAAAGGCCAAGGTATGAAATATTCTTATACCTAAAATTCTCATAATAATCATGCTCATCATAGAAAATGTGAACCAAACCTCTAGGACATGGTGAATCAAATGGAATCCCAAAACCTCCATTTCCATCAAACCACACAATCAACTATTCATGACATGTGAACTCAAGTAGGGAAATTTTGAAAAACTATCAGTGAGATTAGGATGTAAGGTTACGGAAAACTATCATCCCAACCCATTTTACATCAAAAGGTCAAAGGTAATTTTTGTGAAATTACTCTTCATAGTAATAATGACGTCTCTACTTCTACTGATTCTTCACAAAAGGTATTTCCCCCAATTGAAAATGCTCTTTTGTAACCCTAAAAAATTTTATGTAAGGAAAAACAAAAAAAACGAGTAATAGAGTTATCATTGATGATTCAAATGAACAATTCATTACTATTCCTTTTACCCCAATGACTCTCTAAATCTAAGAACAATTTTGATAATGATATTGATAAAGAATAAATAGATACATTTAAAAAGGTTCAATATAACGTTCCACTATTGGATGCAGTTAAACAAATCCCTCGATATGCCAAATGTTTTAAAGATATTTTCACCCATAGAAGAATAATAATGTGGAATGAGGAGGTCAACATGGGAAGAAATGTCTTGGCCTTAATTCAATAACTTATTCCAGCCAAATGCAAGGATCATGGCATATTCACAATTCCATATACCATAGGGGAGACCTTATTTTTTGATGTTATGAATGGTTTAGGTGATTCCATTAATGTAATGCCTCACTCCATGTATAGTTCTCTATAGGTTGGAGAGCTTCAACCAATGTTCATTTTCGTACAACTTGCTAAGAAATGTACAACACATCCAACTAGAGTGATGTACATTGTCCTTATAATAGTGATGAATCTCATCTTCCCCGTTGATTTCATTTTTCTTGAGATAGAAGATAACTGAACCCAAGCACATTCTCCTCTCATACATGGGAGGCCATTCATCAAAACAGAAAAGACGAATATCAGTGATACCAATGGTATGTTGTCCATAGATTTCAGAGGAGAAAAGGTAAGTTTTTACATTCCTAAGGCTATGATACACCCCATTGAGGAGCACCCCATGCTTCCTATCTATTCAATGGAAGTGCTCTCAAAAATTGCACACACAGAAAATTCTTTCCTAAAACCATAATCTTATTCATTTTCCCTTTCTTCACCCTTGGATGATTTGATTTCTGATTTACGTTTTGAGTGTTGTTTGGGTTCCGAAATGTGTATATTTTGTGCTTTAAATGATGTGTGTGTTCATTTTGAGGTATTGATAACTATTCTCGAATCTACAATTCTCATTTCAATAGATTATAAACCTATATAGAATACACATGAGCATTTATATAGTCTCATAGAACTCACTTCTCCTAAATCCACTCCCTCAATCAAAAAACCCCAGGTGATTGAATTAAAACCACTTATTTATAATTTAAAACATGCTTATATTGAGTTTATTGACCAAATTACCATCATTATTTCCAATAAACTATCTCCGCAACAAGAATCAAAACTTCTAGACCATTTGAGAGAGTGTAAAATGGTTATAGGATATACATTGGATGATATTTCTATAATTATCCCATCTAATTGTAAAAACCATCTACTTTTGGATGATGAGGCTAAACCCAAAAGAAAATCTCAACACTGGATGAATCCCACTCTCCCTAAAATTGTAAAATTGGATGTCAGTATGTTAATTACTACAAGGATCATTTATCCTATATCTGATAGTAAATGGGTTAGCCCAGTTAAAATAATTCCTAATAAATATTAATAAATGTTGTGACAAATGAATGGAATGAATTGGTTCTAACACTTCTGCAAAAAAGTTGTCGAGTATGTATTTACTACCATTGACTAAATAAATCCACACAGAAGGACACCATTCCTCTTCAATCTAATAACCAAATGCTAGAATGATTGGTTGGTAAGTCCAATTATTGTGTCCTTGACTTCTATTTGGATAATTTTCAAATCCATATATCAGCTAAAGATCAATCAAAGACAACATTTACATGTCCATTTGGGACATTTTTATACGGAAGGATTCCTTTTGGTCTTTTTAATGCTCCTAGTACTTTTAATCATTGTAGGTTGAGTATATTTTCAGTGTACCTTGAGAATTTCATGGATGTTTTTATGTATTATTTCACGCTATGTGGTTCTTATTTTTATGATTTTTTGGAACACCTAGGTTATGTCCTCTGCAACTGCATTGAAAATGATCTTGTTTTAAATTTTGAGAAATGGCTTTTCATTGTGGAGTGGGGGATAGTTCTTTGGGATATAATATCTCATAAGGGAATTCATGATGATAAATCAAAAATTGAATTAATTTCAACCTTTCCATATCCAAAATTTGTTCGTTGGGTGCGATTGTTCTTAGTCTATGTCTTTTTTTACCGTTGATTCCTTAAAGACATTAGTAAGATCACACTTCCGTTATCCTAGTTTTTTAAAAAGGATTCTGAGTTTCTATTTGATAAAAATTGTGAGGAGGATTTAAATTCACTAAAAAGGATTCTTTCATCCCCTCTTATAATCCAACCACCTTGTTGGGATCTTCCCTTTGATATTATGTGTGATTCCTCTAACTTTTCAGTTGGGGAAGTTTTATCACAAAGTATTTAGAAGGATCCTCATGTCATTGTGTATGCCTCATGAACCCTTCACCCTACCCAGGAAAACTACACAACCAAAAAAAATAACTTATTTTTATTGTGTATTCCAAAGAAAAATTAAGCTAATATATTATTAGGTCCAAAATTATCATCTTATCTGATAATGTTTCCCTCTATTTCATCCTAATGAAAACTTAAGATATGCCCCCCTCATTCGGTGGATGTTCTTCTTCCAAGAGTTTTACCTTGAGATTTATGATAATATATGAGTGAAAAATCTAGTAGCTTACCACATTAGTAGGATATCCCCACAATTAAACAATCATGTTTACTCACCCCACCCCATTGGATAATTCATCCCTCATGAGAACCTTTGTGATGTTGTGGTCCTTACCCCCTAGTATGTAGACATGGTAAATTTTATTACAACATCTTGGGACCCCATTGATTTCATCACTTCCCAATACTGGTGACATAAGAATGATTCTAGATGGTATATTTTGGATGTCTGAGACTTATTGAGAATTTTATGTGACCATGTAGTTAGTCGGTGTGTCCCTGACCATGATTTCACCTCTGTTTTGACCTTCTTCTAGACATTTTCATGTGGGGGACAATTTGGCTCGCAAATTACACCTCTAGAGGTCCTTGACTCAAAATTTTATTGGCCAAAATTGTATAGGGATGAACAAATATTTTTCCATTCATGTAGTCTTTGTCAATTTATAGGGAATATCTCCAAGAGTAATTAAATAACCCAACATCCTTTGTTATTCTTTGAAATTTATAATGCATGGGGCATTGATATCATGAGGCCTTTTACAAATTCAATTGTTTTTTTGTATATATTATTGGATATTGACTATGTATCAAAATTGGTGGTATCCAAGGCCACTATGACTGATGACTCTTGAGTGGTTGTTGATTTTGTGAGGTCCCAAATTTTCAGACGGTTTGGTTTGATGAGATTCATCATTAGTGATTTGGGTTCACATTTTTGAAATCGTAACAAGAATAATTTTCGCATTTTTATGGGGTTGATCATAAAGATTCCACTGCATATCACCCCCAAACTAGTAGACAAGCATAAATCTAAAATCAAAAATTTAAGAGAATCTTTGAAAAAAGTACAACCCAACATGAAAGATCAGATATTGTGATTGGATAATGCACTTTAGGAATACCATAATTCTTTTAGAACCCCAATAATAATGTCACCATATAGGATTGTGTTTGTAAAGGCTTTTCACTTACCAGTAGTGGTAGAGCACCATGAATATTGGTCTTTTAAACAATGTAATATGATTCCTTCAGATGTATGAGAGCATATGATGATATAGATTAGAAAATCAGAAAAAATTCAATGTGATGCATACGAGAAATCCCTAATATATATGTAAATTCAAGGGCTATCCCCAATATCATGATTCATGAGTAAAAGTTTCAAATTGGTGGTAAGGTCCTCATGTACAATTCTAGGCTAAAGCCATACCCATGTAAGCTTCATTCCTAATGGCATGATCCTTATATTATTACTGATGTTTACCCTTTTGGTGTTATATAGGTTTTGTAGGTTATGACTGGAAAAAAGATTACTATCAATGGGTAGTGGCTCAAACACTTATTTTAGGTTTTTCTAAAGCATCTCGTGGAGGAAATCCAACTGATAGATGCCACATAGGACACCACTTTTCTTGATAAACCTTCTCACTACCTTTATTTATTTTCTATTTATTTAATATTATTTCATTGAGGATAATGTAATTGTATGTTTGGGGTAGGGTGACATGTCAAATTTAGGATTAAACAAACATAATTATAAAAAAACCAAAATGTGTTTTCATTTTTGATTTTAGTTTTCCTTAATTTTGGTTTTTAGATAAAAGTTGATCTTAAAAAGAATATCCAAAATCATTTTTCATTATTTACAATATTGTGTGGAAAATTTCATTTTTTTAAATGTTTACCAAATGAATGTCAATGTGGAATAATTTTTTAAAATTTTTATTTTCAAATCATTCTTAGGTTTTTAAAGTATTTTTGAATCCCATGCCTCATTAGCACTGACAAATATTTTAATCCCTTACTTGAGAGACATTCTAAGCCCTTTATTGAATATTCATCCTGTTAATCACTTTTATGAAAGTCTCAGGTCATGTAGAGAAACTATAAATTTCCTTGATTGTATTTGAAGCTATAAGATTAAAGTATGATAAATTCATGATATAGGCGATCATTCATTTAAGAGCCCTTTTTTTAATTATCCACTATTTTCGGAAACCTTTATATTTTATCCTTCTTAATCACTAAACACCATGAGATTATTATATGGTTGCAACATTACAAGATAATTGTTCCATACCTACCCATATCTTGTGTATATTATTATTTTATTTTCTATAAGAGTTGGTGATAGGGTGTTTCCATTGGAATTTCTGGAAGAGAATCATTGTTATGGGATGGTATAAAGGGCGGATAAATTTTCATTGGGTAGTGGGTTCACATTAAATTTTACATAATTATTTTTACACATGTTTCTCTCATTTTATAAAAAATAACTATACATTAAAAAAATATAGTTCATTTATTTTGATAAAAAATAGAACAATTGTAAAAAATTGGGAGAATAGGATGGTTACTCATTATTATTCACTGCTTCGTCATGAACAAAAGAAGTGGACCATGGGGTGAGTGAGTTCGAGGTGATACAATTTGTGTGGGGTTGTGTTTTTAAATTCATTGAGAAATATTTCTTAATTTTGTCATGTTTTGTACATAAGATATTAAAAATTCCTCTTCGGCCTCAGATTTTTATACATTAAATCTGAATAACCCTTGAAACTCAGAACAACCTGTTGTATGTCCTCTTGTGTAGCACATTAGTATTTACTGGTAGAGAACATATAATCATGGAAAGAATATGGAAAGATAACATTGACATTGGGAAAATAGAATACTCCAATTTCATATGTTCCTTGATTGAAGAGGAAAAATTTCTATGTGAGTTATGCTGTGACATTTTTAATGGGTGAACAAATGATGCTGAATAAATTGGTATGTGAGTAAAGAAATATGATAGGAAAATAAATTCCATAAATGAAACATGATGAAATTCATTTAAAAAGAATCTTAGAAATTTTCACACCTTTGATTTAGGAATGGGACCTGATTATGAAATTATACTTTTCCCAGGAGTGAAAATGATTAGGTGTGGGGGTGTGATCGTACCCTGATTCACTGTTTTATTTCACCCTTTTAAAAATGAATTAAATTTATTTTCATTGAAAATTAAAACTATAATAAAAGACTTCACACCATGTTTGATTCAATTACTTTTTGTTTAGACAGTTAAAAATGGTAGTTTTACATGATTTGGTAATCATATTGTAGGTGGAGGTTATTTTGAAGACCTATAATGATGTCCATGAAAAATGTGCCAATATTCACTTGTTATAAGCACACTAGTGGACTAAAACACATTTTTATAACAAATAGTGTATTAAAATGGACTGATATTTTGTTTCTTGGTCCAAAATTGGATGATCTAAATTTCATATTAATGTTCCCAAGCCCCATTCGGTCTCATATAGGCCCATCCAAACTTATTTGTCCCAGGAATCAAATCTTCACAAACCAAAAGCATTGTTTAGTATTATAACAATATCTTCGTCTGTGATTGAAAAAATGGAGCCTATGTTTTGGTGGAGATAGTAATCATGTGGGGATAAAACATTCTAGTTTTTTCCAAATAGAAATTTGACTGTCTAGTTGTTGTAATCTACGATCCAAGGGGCTCTACACAATCTCTGTTCTCAAAACCACCTTCCAATTTGCCTATAAAAGAACACCTTGGGCTCCCTATTTTTCAGATTGAACCATAGGAAAGGTGATGCCATTTTGGAGTCCCAAGGGAGTCCTCCCAAAAATATATGAAGTTCTAGAGGCCATTAAAAGTTCTACCTCTACCCCTTTACCTTTCTCCCCTCCCATGGGTTTCTAAATCACTTGTGATCACCTATGGTTGAACATGTTTTAAATCCCAAGATAAATGTTTCAATATTTGAATGGTATTTCTAATTCCTTGTTTCTATTTTGTTTTTCATCATCCTTTATTTTTTTTAACTGTGTTATGTACTGGTAAGTCATGCTCGAGCCATATGATCATTCATGGGGGTACCCATTCATTTGATGTTTCACACATAATTCAACACTTCTTCTCCCCCCTTCAAAATATAGTGTTTGTGTGGTTCATATTTATTTAAATTCATGGTAACACATTGAAATTTCATACAAATATAGACAGCAAATCGAGTTCTTCATGTGTTTCCTTGGTGACTTTCAGTTATGATGTTGAACACAAATCACCCAATCATCAGTGGTATATGGTGAATCATTGAGTGTTTTCAACTGTGCGCTAGGAGGTATCTTAGTTTTAAATTAGTAACATCCTTGTTCTAGGTGTTATAAACTAGGGATTAAAATATGATAACCCAATCTATTGAAGCGATGAAAGACGAGCGTCATGAGATTTCCCTTGGTTGATCACGTTTAATCAATCCTGTTCATTTCTCCATGGTTTTATTGCTTCTATTTTGCAATCGTAATATGTTATCATCAAACCACAATTATTATTAAATCCCATTCCCCTTATATATTCATAATCATAACCCTATTTTTCAGTGAATGTTCTATGGCTATGTCGATAGATGACCTAGTGTAGCTGTTATACTACAAAAATCCTAGTAAAAACTAAACAACTAATTTCATGTGCTTGACATCAATATCATGCATGCAGTATAAATTGATACACTAGTCGATGCGATACCATAATGAGGCATGTATCATTCATTTATAATAATTCAGATACATATCTTAATTCCTAACATCAATCAAGTAATATAATATGAAATGTACTTTTTTAGTGTCCAAAATTAATATAAGTTACATAATTTGTAATCCATTCATAGGGAGACTTACTTATATGTTATCTAATAAAGAGGTTCACATCAATGCCAATACCCATAACATTATATTAAAATCATTATACAAATAATTATATAACTAGAAAAAGTTTTAGGTGAACTATCTAATGGAAATTACACAAAAATATGTAAATTTTAAAATATAGTCCATATTAACACTGATGCCTCACTCACATCATTATTATTATTGAATAATAATTACGAAACAATAACATAAGAGATTTCATTCTAAGAAGACATCTCACCAAGGCAGTTGGTTTAATTCGAAAAAAATGCTTAGCATGTATGTCATATTAATAATACACACTATAGGGAATTCTATTTCAATGTGATAAACCTTCAATTATAATATTTAATGGATTCATCCACTTATTTAAAGTAATTATGATCAAACTAATGAATTTAACATTATAGAGGCACTATATGGAAATACCAGTGGATGGGTTAATGAATTAAAAAAAATAATGAGTCATTGATGGAAAAGAAAAAGATTGTCTACCTCAAGCATAGAAAGGTTCACTCTACAAATAAAAATCTTTGATTCATAATGGTTTAGTTGAAATTTAAAAATAAAAATAATCATGTTGATAATATGATAAATTCACTCGCATGAAGATAGAATCAATAAGGTTGAAATAAAAATAAATAATGAAACAATTTGATTGAATAACTTATCACGAGGCTTCCACTCTGAGAAACATAACATGAATTGGAGGTTAGTAGAATATGTTTTTTAACACCTACTATAGATGGATGTGTAGATCCCGTAGAAGAGGGATACGTTATACTTGTGTGGGAGGAAGAAAAATAGAAATGAGGATTTTAATGAAAACATGGGAAAAATCATTTTTTTATAACTTCTTAAAAATATAGATGTTTATGTTACATTTTTTGGATAACCTTTCACCAATCAAATTTCCTACACCACTTAGGATAAAAACAATTTTAGGTCCCATGATTTATTCTAACCATTTTCCAGCCATGTGGTGGTTCTAGTTATATGGCACTCATGTTGTAGGCTAAGTACAAGGTTTGTAAAAATCATGTGATATCCATGCATATCAACAAATTTGAACCTATATTAATCCATATGACCTCTTATATATTTAATGTGTTTTATTCAATCCATTCTAATTATTAATGGGGGCCAGATGGTTGACCTGCATAGTTAAAATAACCATGCACCTACTATATACCTCAGTCTATGTATCCCTAAAATGGTGATTTTGGTGAACCATGCATCTAAAATTCAATAAAACTCTCGATAATCTTCCAGATACAAAATCCTAACAAAAAAATACTTTTATGTGTCTAAGGGCTTAAATTCACCATAAGAATTTCAATTTTTGAATTACCCCATCCAGAAAGGGAAAAATTCAAAATCCATCAAAAAATTCACAAGGTCTGTAACATTCAATGTTATATTGATCAAATTGATTTTTATAAAATATTTTTTATCATATAGTAATCTAGGGGATGAAAAAACGAATTTATTTGTTATTATTTTTGTTTTAAAAGAGGATCAATATATTTTCGGGAGAAATCATACATTATGTGACCAATTTTGATTTTGGTTAATGCATAAAGATATGAGAAATATATTTTTATCCTTGTGTGGATTACGTGATTCATTATATGTTGATTTTAGTTCTTTCTCCAAGATAATTTTATATTCAATTATAACATCAGAGCTTTCAAAAAAGGTTTGAAACATTGAATTTTTTATTTAAATTTAATAAATTTAAAATATAATGAATCATATAGGATTGGAGGAGGTTTCAAGTGAATACAAGGATTGTTCTAATCTCTGAACAATAAAAAATGAAGCATAATAGGCTACATGGTTACAGGAAACTATGACACCCAACATATACAGTTCTACAACCATGTCGTAATAGATAGTGGGGTGTAGAGGGATGAATGTTTTTCCAAAACCATGTGACCATAATTGCACTCTCATCTAGGTAATTGTATGTTTGGGACATAGCCCAAACACACATTTTGTTCATTGTTAGTCATGTTGTGCTACAAAACATGCAGTATTCCCCATTAACACAGTAGAAAGTTCACATTTGACACACAGTTTGGCTAAACCATGAGACGAAACAGTGCATTATTTATACTGGGGGTGAAATTCTCTTCAACTCTTAATAAATGTTTTAATCTAATTTCATAATTGCCTCTCCCATTAGAGTTGTTATTCACCTTCCCCATTGGTGTGTGGAATACTCCTTCCCTCTCCATGGGGGCATGAGGTATCTCCTTCGTCAATGGTCCAAATCCTTTATCATTGGAAGTAGGAGAAAGCCCTTAGTAATCTATACCTTTCTAAGTCCTCTATTTATTGGTTCCTCTTCCATCTATTTCACAATTTTTTTAGCAATGTACGTTTTCTCTATTTCTTGGGTTTTGTTATATTGTTTGATTTACTCCTTTTTAGTTTATATAAATTCTTTATATTAGATGAATCTAGGGATTTAATGTTGAGGTAGGGTTTCTAATCTATTTCACACCATTTAGCTAATTTTATTAATACGCCATTATGGAACTTTACATAACAACCTATGATACTGCATTATTTAATTTTAAAATGATTTCAATGGATATTTCGTTATTCTAGTGACCATACCATGAGGAAAACCCCACTCATAAGGAGTTCTCTTTGACTTTGGACACTCGTTTGGATGTTCCCTTTTATAATGACCAAATTCCCATGGTTATAATGTTTAATTATAACATTAGGGATGAATTTTGATTTAATTATGTATATTAAAATGTAATATAGAATCATTGGTTTCCTATGAGAGTAAGCATTAAGCTTTATTCCTCATGCCTTGAATTTTTCTAAATTTTGATGTTTAGATTGAATTCTATTTGACTTATTGTTTATTTCTCAACCATGTTTTTAGCTCATTTATTATTATATATTACTTTGCTTATACTTATTTTATGAAAAATTAATTATTCTCTTGACATATTATAATTATTATTTATTATTCTCTTATTCTAGAAAGAATTTATTATTCGGATTAGGAATGTTTCTGTTCTTGATATATATAAATGTCATTTATGACACATGATTGGAGGAATGTTAATTCCTTTTTCATACACATTCATTACTTTTCTTATGTATGTGTTTAAATGTTTAATACTTTTTTTAGTGGCTCGAATTATATATTATTTCATGTAGATTTGATATTACACATGTACTTAGTGACTCATTCCTTATTATGATAAAATTTGAGATACATGGATGGCTTTCAAGATTTTGGTAAATGATGTTTCACTGATGGAATATGATTATATAAATTTTTTCATTGTGATATATTACATGATTGATATGGGTCACCTGATATGGGAAGATAGAGGACATGTGTTCGAAATTAAGGATTCTATGAATGGACTCATCATTCTCTAGTGTTTACTACTCAATGCGCTAGGAGAAATACTTTGACTTTCCTCTTATAGGATCTCCTGGTGGTTTCTTAAACACATGAGTAACACAAACTCGCTATGGGATAAACTAAGGATTGACATGTTGTCATGATGGATATTCCCTGACTCGGATGATACCCGATTCTCGAAGTGTAATACTTAGTATGGAATCGAAGTCACCATCCTTGAGGTATAAATGTGATGTTGTATGGGTCTCCTTGTACATTTTCGGAGGTATTAGTTATATTGTATGTTTCATACAGAGCCTTGTGATTTCACATAGATCCCCTTGCATGGGCTCATGAACCACCTTTGGATTTTTTGAATATATGGATTTTATTCTCATATGAGAATCAACACAAAATTATTATCATGAAATTTTTTATACATATATGATTAATCACTAATTATTATTTTTATAATTAGTTAACTTGATTGGGGATATGTAAAATGAATCCCCAAGGAAATGTACAATATTAGGGGATTTCCCTTTTTATTTTCTTAATTACTTCATCCCTCGTATAGATGTTATGACAATAATAGGTACCATGTTCAGACATATGGCTTAGGATGAGGCAGGTGGTTTGGGATGGGCCCTCATTTAGGAACCCAGAGAAAGGTTTACTTATTTAATTTATTTATTTATCTTAATTTATTTCATATGTCACAGTGTCATTTTTTTAATTCAATGAA
The DNA here is from genome assembly GCA_963277665.1 of Viscum album. Taxonomy (NCBI): domain Eukaryota; kingdom Viridiplantae; phylum Streptophyta; class Magnoliopsida; order Santalales; family Viscaceae; genus Viscum; species Viscum album. Next base: position 1,497,853,672 of record OY728145.1, read on the forward strand.
TGGACAGTTCTAGAAAATGTGAGTGGAGGACTAATGAGATTTATATCTCACGCCCATCTTGGGTGTCATTCAGTACTCGAGTATACTTTATTATTATTGGTATGGACAATATGTTGTGCGAAACATCTGATGAATCTTATTTTTCTATTCTATCATAGAGCATGGGTAAGTATACTGATCCTATGATCGAGATATTGGTAGTAAGTTATTTATACTTTTCTATATTCTTATAGAATATAGTATATATTTGTATAACCAGTTACACATATTAATCATTTTAATATATATATGAAATAGTGATCATAAATTGTTATATATCATTATTATTTTTCATTCCCTAGTAATCTACTTTTTCTTCTTGGTTAATTATCTTTATTAGCATATTTCATTATTTCTTATTCTATCAGTTCTTTAAATAAACTTCCTCTATTTACTACTTATTGTTTACCACAACACATACATTGATCTATGAGGTAATTGGCACCACAAGGACACAAATAGGGACCTAGATGCTAGTCTTCCACCACTAGATCTCAGTGATATATGCTTGAATTCATGTAGATAACCATCTTGGGCATTGGTGAGTGGAACTCAGGGCAGGATACAACAAAGTGGTATCAGAGTACTTTTTTACTTTTGTCTTACAGTATTGGAATGAAAGAAGACTACGAATTAGGAATTTGAAATTTACCCTTTGATTATACATAGTTAACCCATGTATAGTTGATGTAACACCCAAGACTTTTATGTTATATAAATCATCAAATGAATCTTTTTCTACACAACACTTTCTTGGCTTTCTTTACACGCAATCACGACCTTCCTCGATAGCTTGCGTCGTACGCAATACCGAGTTTCACTAAACAACAATATGCTATTAAAACTAGCCGTTATGAATAGTAATAACCACTTTTTGAAGTTTTATAAATTTTATTTTTCAAAATGGACTTCAATTTTGGACTCAGAATATCGAAATTAGACTAGGGTGAAATTTTGGTATTTTTCTGAAAACATTCAATTTTTGATGAATAGTGACACCACTAAGTGGTTGGTTAAAAACTAAATTTTGCATAAAACATAATTTTACCGCTTCTGTGAATGGAATTTCAAAAATCCGATAGACACGGTTGATATCAGTAATTAAAATGTGGTTCAATGAGATAAAAATAATTTTTTGGTGAATAGTAACTTTTTACTATTTTTACCGCAAATAATAGTAAATAGGGCAACTAAGGGTAAATATGATAATAATATTACCCTATCACATGTCCTAATTCTATTGGACAAGTGTAATTCGACCAAAAACAAACTTAGGAATACAATATGACCATTTAGGCCCACTTGGGTTAGATTAGGACATTTAATATTAATTTATTTAAAGAAGGGTAAAAATAGTTAAAATCAATGTTTAATAAGTAAATAATTTTTAATATGGGGTTATACATAAGATAAATTCGATTGTAAATATTCATTGGAAAGCTAAAAGGATTTCCTACATGATGGTATTTTATTTGTAATTTTTAGACATCAAATAATTTAATTTATTTATGACACAAAGATGATGCAGTAATTAACTTATTAATGAAATATTGACATAATTGATAATATAAATACCAAAATAAATGTAATTTAAGACTTTTTATGAATTCCACTAATTTTATAGGTTACTATGATATTTTAGTTTTGATTTAATCAACTTGGTTTTAACATATAATTCTGTTATGACTTTCACAAAAATCATATATCAAATAGTGTCAAAATTGACACAAAATAGTTTTTAAATCAAATATTATATTATTAATTGTTATTTTATTCCTAAAAATCTACGGTTCAGCAAAATGACTTATATAAAGATATATATATTAGTAATAAACAATTTGGGGTTCGTTTGGCATGTTATAGTAAGTTTATTAACCATATAGTGAAAGAAAACAAAAAGACATGGTAAAAGTTAAATTATTTAACTTAGAGTTAAATCTAATTGATAAGGTTAAAATAATACCCTAAACTTGTCTAAATCCTATTGGTTGATAGGAGATCGACCCATCCCCACTTTAGCTTCGAAATAAGACCCTTTGGAACCATTATAAACCGATTTTGACTTTAATATAAAATAATATTTTGAGATATTCCTAAGGTGCCCCTCTCCTCCCTTATAAAAGGGCACCTCCTCCCCCTCCTCCTCACACCAATTTGAGCACTCAAGCTCGGCCAACCCCTGCCATTTTTTCCTCTCCACTTCCCTAGAATAATCCTAGAGGTCCTGGTCTTCTTAAAAGACCAATCTTAGTTCCCTAAGTGGAGGATTCAAAGAGGCATTCCAAAGAAGAGGTAATATCCATTACCGATCTTTTCAATTTCTTTCTTCTTCAACTTCTTCTTCTTTAGTTGTTTATGGATAAAGTAATAACATCAGTATTACTTACATACTTATATGTTATTATAAATATGAAACAACCCTAATTCACCTTCTATCCATCCTACGGAAAAATGAAATCACCGCGCGTGCGTACGTACGGAATACCGTCTCCACGCCGTGGTGTAATCTATTTTTCCACCATCACTTTACAAGGATGGGTATAATGTTGCAATGAGTAACTATTTATGATTATTATAAAGTAATATTGATACTTAAATAACATATATATACTTCAATACAGTTCCACGATCATAGGAACGATATCATCACTCGTGCGTACGTACGGAATATCGTCTCCACGATGTGATGCGACTCGTTCTACATGATCATCATTACATAGTAATTATATAAATGAATTGAATGAATAAATATGATATATGTTACACTAATACCATTCTGGATATAAGGTATCTATAACCTTAAAAGAAGAATAAGAATGTATTCGGCAAAACACGCATAAGAACAAAAGGCAATAACGACCCGAGTAACAAGTAACAATGAAATATTACTAACAAGAAGCTAAGAATATGACCATATATGATATCATATCAATATGTATGATTCTGTAATAAGTCAATAACATTATTTAAACCATTATACAGGAGCTTCGGACACGTACAAAGCAAATCAGACCTAAGGTAAGGGAAATATCACAATCTCATTTTTATCCGAGATTGTTTATTCGTAAGTATTTACTGGGGTGTATTTTATCATCCACATCCATGTTTCATCAATATGTATTATTAATTCCATCCACCTACAATTTTTTAAATCCATTTTTACCCTTTGGTTAGTTTTTCGTAATATTTATGAAAGTAATCTTTTGTCGTTTTTCTTACGAAGTACTTTTTGACTTTTCCGATAAAAGTACGAAGAATGTTTTTTTTAACTTATATGGCTTGAATGGAATTTTAAAACACAATTTCCAAGAATCTTCCTTTACAAGTTTTAAAGTTTATTTTTAATCAACTTATTTTAGTTTAAAATTGTATGACATGTTAAGAAAGGAAAAGTGTTTTTGAAGTAGAAAGGATATTTTCCTCAAGAAGGGAGTTCAAGTATTTTATCAAAATTATTTTCCATCTAAGATAATTAAAGGGTTATGTTTTTATCCCTATTATTACATTGGTTTGATTATGTTGTGGTGGAAATATTTTTATGAATTCCTTTATCTTATATGAATTGTTTTATGATGTCATGTTGTTTAAGAATCCCATTTTTATTACATGGGTTACGCTATGATGTATGGTTTATGATTATGTGGAACACATAAGAAAGGATTCATTATAAGATGGCTGGGACCTATATCTCCCTCCAATGCATTGGGTAAAGATTTTATATCTCATGAGATAGATATGGTTGGAACGGAAGGTTATTTCGGTTCAGTGATACAGGACTGAAACGAAGAGTGAACTCGGTTCATAAAGGGACTTTGTCCACTAAGATAGTCTTGGCAATGAGTCATGACTAGAAAAGAAATGATTTTCCATGATTATGTGTGCATGCCACAAATTTTCATGTTTTATGTTATGATTATGGGGATCTCATTTTAACTTCTATGATTTATTCCATGTTAAGATATTATAATCTCTTTTGCAGGTTTTGATTTTCAAAAAGATATGATATGATTTTTATTTCCTTTATTTTCCCTTGCTGAGAATTTGAGCTCACCCTTTTTTGTTTTCTTTTCCCCAGGCCAGGAAGATGGATATTAAGTAGAATATGCTAAAAGGGACCCTAGATATGATGAAATAAATGGGAGACAATGTAGAAGATTTATGAACCAGTTGTTTATGTTTCCCAGTTTCTAAAGACACTATACCTATACGGTCCTTTGTGGTTTTTTCATATGTTGTAATAAGTGTGCTTCAATTTTGAAGTATTAACAATGTATGTAAAGTATGGGTTGTTATAGTTGGTATCAGAGGAAAGTTATAGTCATTCTTTGGAAACTTGGATGTGAAAGCCTTAGTAAGAACCCTAAGGATAAGTCTAAGAATAGAACACAATCTTAGTGTTTTAGAAATGGCCATGAATAACCTAGGATAAGACCTTAAGCATGAAAATTTTATTCATGAATTATGTGGTTTTCCTATTATAAATAGTGTTTATCACACTATTCTTCTTGGTTTTAGTCAATGGCTGGAACCCGAAGGAACCGTGTTAATGCGGAATGCGATGGGAAATGCAATGATTGTCCCCCTGAGCAACCAAACGATATGGGAGCTGGAATGCAAAATCTTGTAGCCATGCTCACACAACTTTCTCAAGCTATGAATCATGCAGGACTTCCAAACGAGCAAAGGAAGGAGCAACATTCTGTTGAATCCTTCATGAGGTAGCATCCACCTTCTTTCAGTGGGTCTACTGATCCATTAGTTGTTGAATGATGGATTAGTACTACAGAAAAGATATTTTCAGTTCTATAATGTTCTGAACATGATAAAGTCATCCTAGCGGTGTATCGTTTGGAAGGAGATGTTGATCAATGGTGTAATCTTATTAAGAATACGAGGCAAAGGGATGAAATTGAGTCTATGGAATGGGACGAGTTCAAGAACTTATTTTTCAATAAGTACTTCCCTCGTATTCTCCCAACAAAGATGGAGAAAGAGTTTCTTGAACTGAAGCAAAGGGATGATGAATCTGTTGGTACCTATGAAGCAAATTTTACAAGACTTGCAAGGTACGCTTCTGGTATTATTATCCAACCTGAGAGTAAGATCGATCGATTCTTTAGTGGCTTAAAACCAAGTCTTAGATGGGCGTTAGCCATACGGGACTTCAATAGCTACGAGGAAATCGTTTGATGTGCTCTCAAAGTCGAGATGGAGATTGGAATAACCCATCAGTCACATGGGTTTGATAAGAAGAGGAAAATGGAATTCAAATAAAAATCTAAAGAGCACACGGAAAAGAAGATGCGCTTTTCCTTATGCTCAAAATGTGGAAAGAAACATGGAGGGAGTTGTCTTAAAGGGACAAGTAAATGTTTTAAATGTGGAAAGGAAGGTCATCGGGCATTTGAATGCCGTGATAATGGGAGGAAGATGTCTAATGATGCAAACAAAGGAAGGGATACACAGAATGGACCTACTACACTTCAATGTTTCAAGTGCAAGGAGATGGGGCATTATGCCAATCAATGCCCAAATCCACGGATTGATGATGATAGTCGACGTCAACAAAATCTTAAGGCTAAAGACAAAGGAAAGTCACTTGCAATTTCTATCAGCGATGTGGAGTACGATAACGAAGTGGTGAAAGGTACACTTACCATCCACTCTAAAGTAGAAATGTTTTATTTGATTCTGGATCCACCCACTCTTTTATTTCTAAAGAATTTTCTAAGGGTATCACCGTATTACCTCAACAATTAGATGTTGAGTTAGCTGTGACAACACCTAATGGCACAACAGTCGCATCAAAAGTTTATAATTCTTCTCCGATTGAAGTTTGTGGGAAAGTGCTTCCTGCAAATCTTGTGATCCTTACTTTAGTGGAATTTGATGTGATTCTTGGCATGGATTGGATTTCTCTACATGGAGCTCATATCAATTGCCAAAGAAGGGAAGTCACATTTCATATTCCAGATCAATCTACGATCGTATATCAATGCAAGGATGAACATAATCTTCCAGTGGAAATTTCATCCATCTAATGGGTATTGATTCCACTAAATGAAGGTTATTTATCTCAAATGGTTGGTGAGAAACTCACGATTAAGAATATGCCCATTGTACGGGAGTTTGAGGATGTATTTCCGGAGGAATTACCGGGTCTTCCACCAAATCGTGAGGTTGAGTTTTCAATAGAACTCGTACCGGGTGCTTTGCCTATTTCAAAGACACCATATAGAATGGCCCCAACTGAGTTGCAGGAATTGAAGAAGCAACTCCAAGAGAATCTTGATAAGGGATTCATACACCCTAGTGTGTCACCTTGGGGAGCACTTGTTCTATTTGTTAAGAAGAAAGATGGATCAATGAGACTCTGCATTGATTATCGAGAACTTAACAAGATCACTATCAAGAACAAATATCCTCTCCCACACATTGATGACTTATTTGACCAACTACGCGGAGCTCAATACTTTTCCAAGATTGATCTTCATTCATGGTATCATCAATTAAGGGTCAAAAGGGAGGATATACCAAAGACGACTTTTCGTACAAGGTATGGACACTATGAATTTATAGTGATGCCATTTGGTCTTACTAATGCCCCTACTATCTTCATGGATGTAATGAATAGAGTCTTTAGAGACTATCTTGATCAATTTGTGGTAGTATTTATAGACGATATTCTTGTCTATTCAAAGAGCAAGGAAGAGCATGAAGATCACTTGAGAATTATATTGAAGACCCCGAGAAAGGAAAAGCTTTATGCCAAATTTACCAAGTGTGAATTTTGGCTTCAAAAAGTTGCATTTTTGGGTCACATAATCTCAAAAGATGGGATATCTGTGGATCCAGCAAAAACAGAGGTTATCGAAAGATGGTCGAGACCAACAATAGTAACTGAGATCCGAAGTTTTCTTGGTTTGGCTGGATATTATCGACGTTTTGTAAAAGATTTTTCACGATTATCTAATCCACTCACCAAGTTGACTCGGAAATGAGTTATGTTTGTCTGGACAGAGGAATGTGAAGAGAATTTCAAGGAGTTGAAAAGAAGGTTATCCAGTGCACCTATGCTCACACTGCCTTGTAGTGGAGAAAGGTTTGTGATCTACAGTGATGCGTCCTAGAAGGGATTGGGGTGTGTTCTTATGCAAAATGATATGGTGATAGCTTATGCCTCACGACAGTTGAAAATCCATGAGCAAAATTACCCAACACATGATTTGGAATTGGCTGCGGTAATCTTTCTATTAAAGATTTGGAGGCATTACCTTTATGGTGAAAGGTGTTATATTTATACTGATCATAAAATTTTAAAGTATATTTTCACACAAAAGGAGTTGAATATGCGTCAAAGAAGATGGTTGGAGCTGATTAAGGATTACGACTGCTCAATCCATTACCACCCTGGGAAAGCAAACAAGGTGGCAGATGCATTAAGTCGACAAGACCATGCTAGTTTATCCATGATGAGGATCACAAAGGATCCAATATTTATGGATTTACAAATGATGGATCATGGAATTATAATGGAAGGGGGAAAATATTATCTTTCTGAAATTAATGTTCAACCATCTATACATGTGAAGATTAAAAAGACACAGAAAGAAGATGTCGAGTTACAAAAGAAGGTGAGAAATGTTCCTGAATTCAACCTTGATTGTGATGGGATAATAAAGTTCAGGAATCGGGTTTGTGTTCCTTCCATCCCCGAATCAAAGAAGGAGTTGCTGGATGAGGATCATAGTTCTTCATTCTCTATTCATCATGGAAGCACGAAGATGTATAGGGACCTGAAAGAGTACTTCTGGTGGGATGGCATGAAAAGAGATGTTGCTGAATATGTCTCTCGATTCTTGGTTTGTCAACAATTTAAAGCTGAGAGACAGAAGTCTAAGGGGATGTTACAACCATTACCCATACCCGAATGGAAATGGGAAAACATCACTATGGACATTGTCACAGGACTTCCTAAAACATCCAAAGGCTATAATGCTATCTGGGTCATAGTTGATCGTCTTACAAAGTCTGCACACTTCATTCCTATTAGAGAGGATTTCTCTCTAGATCATCTTGCCATGATATATGTAAAGGAAGTGGTAAGATTGCATGGAGTACCACTTTCTATTATATCTGATCAGGATCCGAGATTTACCTCGAAGTTCGGGCGAAGTCTTCAGCATACTCTGGATATAGAGTTGAGTTTCAGCACTGCTTATCATCCCCAGACAGACGGTCAGTCTGAGAGAACAATTCAAACCCTATAAGATATGTTGAGAGCTTGCTCTATGGATTTCAAAGGAGGTTGGGATCAACACCTACCTTTGTTGGAATTTTCTTATAAAAATAGCTTCCACTCCAGTATACAGATGGCTCCTTATGAAACTCTCTATGGAAAGAAATGCAGGACTCCAACATGCTGGGATGAAGTTGGGGAAAGAAAGCTATTAGGACCTGATCTCGTTGATGAAATGGCAGAAAAGGTCAGATCTATTCAACAACACATAAGCGCAGCTCAGAGTCAACAGAAAAGTTATGCCGACAACCGAAGAAAAGACCTAGACTTTGAAGTGGGTGATAAAGTGTTCTTACGAATATCTCCCTGGAAGAGGGTTATGAGATTTGGAAAGAAGGGAAAGTTGAGCCCTAGATATATCGGTCCTTTCGAAATACTGGATCGTGTTGGGAAGGTAGCTTACCGATTGGCGCTTCCACCGAATCTCTCTCAACTTCATGATGTGTTCCATATATCTCTCCTGAGAAAGTACATACCAGATCCTTCACATGTACCCAGCTCAGAAGTTGTATCACTGGAGCAAGATCTTTCTTATGAAGGACAGCTGATAGAGATTCTGGATCGTAGCGAAAAAGTCCTATGAAACAAGACCACTCGATTGGTGAAAGTTTTATGGAGGAACCACCAACTTGAAGAAGCTACATGGGAGCTTGAGGATATGATGAGGGAGAAGTATCCTCATCTGTTTGTTACAAAGTGACGAATTTCGAGGGAAAAATTCTTTTTAAGGGGGGTAGAATGTAAAACCCGAGACTTTTATGTTATATAAATCATCAAAGGATACTTTTTCTACACAACACTTGCTTGGCTTGCTTAACACGCAATCACGACCTTCCTCGATAGCTTGCGTCGTACACAATACCGAGTTTCACTAAACAACAATATGCTATTAAAACTAGCCATTATGAATAGTAATAACGACTTTTTGAAATTTTATAAATTTTATTTTTCAAAATGGACTTCATTTTTGGACTCAGAATATCGAAATTAGCCTAAGGTGAAATTTTGGTATTTTTCTGTAAACTTTCAATTTTTGATTAATAGTGAAACCACTAAGTGGTTGGTTAAAAACTAAATTTTGCATAAAACTTAATTTTATCGCTTCTGTGAATGGAATTTCAAAAATCCGACAGACACGGTTGATATCAGAAAGTAAAATGTGGTTCAATGAGATAAAAATAATTTTTTGGTGAATAGTAACTTTTTACTATTTTTACAGTAGTTAATAGTAAATAGGGTAACTAAGGGTAAATATGATATTAATATTACCCTAACACATATCCTAATTCTATTGGACATGTGTAATTCGACCAAAAACAAACTTAGGAATAAAATATGACCATTTAGGCCCACTTGGGTTAGATTAGGACATTTATTATTAATTTATTTTTAGAAGGGTTAAAATAGTTAATATCAAAGTTTAATAAGTAAATCATTTTTAATATTGGGTTATACATAAGATAAATTCGATTGTAAATATTCATTAGAAAGCTAAAATGATTTAATACATGATGGTATTTTATTTGTAATTTTTAGACATCAAATAATTTAATTTATTTATGACACAAAGATGATGTAGTAATTATCTTATTAATGAAATATTGACATAATTGATAATAAAAATACCAAAATAAATGTAATTTAAGACTTTTTATGAATTCCACTAATTTTATAGGTTACTATGATATATTAGTGTTGATTAAATCAACTTGTTTCGAACATGTAATTCTGTTATGACTTTCACAAAAATCATATATCAAATAGTGTTAAAATTGACACAAAATAGTTTTTAAATCAAATATTATATTATTAATAGTTATTTTATTCCTAAAAATCTAAGGTTCGGAAAAATGACTTAGATAAGGATATATATATTAATAATAAACAATTTGGGGTTCGTTTGGCATGTTATAGTAAGTGTATTAACCATATAGTGAAAGAAAAGTAAAGGACATGGTAAAAGTTAAATTATTTAACTTAGAGTTAAATCTAATTGATAAGGTTAAAATAATACCCTAAACTTGTCTAAATCCTATTGGTTGATAGGATTTCGACCCATCCCCACATTAGCTTCGGAATAAGACCCTTTGGAACCATTATAAACCGATTTTGACTTTAATATAAAATAATATTTTGTGATATTCCTAAGGTGCCCCTCTCCTCCCTTATAAAAGGGCACCTCATCCCCCTCCTCCTCACACCAATTTGAGCACTCAAGCTCGGCCAAACCCTACCATTTTCTCCTCTACACTTCCCTAGAATAATCCTAGAGGTCCTGGTCTACTTCAAAGACCAATCATAGTTCCCTAAGTGGAGGATTCAAAGAGGCGTTCCAAAGAAGAGGTAATATCCATTACCGATCTTTTCAATTCCTTTCTTCTTCAACTTCTTCTTCTTTAATTGTTTCAGGATAAAGTAATAACATCAGTATTACTTACCTACTAATATGTTATTATAAATATGAAACAACCCTAATTCACCTTCTATCCATCCTACAGAAAAATGAAATCACCACGCGTGCATACGTACGGAATACCGTCTCCACGCCGTGGTGTAATCTATTTTTCCACCATCACTTTACAAGGATGGGTATAATGGTGTAATGAGTAACTATTTATGATTATTATAAAGTAATATTGATACTGAAATAACATATATATACTCCAATACAGTTCCACGATCATAGGAACGATATCATCACTCGTGCGTACGTACGGAATACCGTCTCCACGATGTGATGCGACTCGTTCTACATGATCATCATTACATAGTAATTATATAAATGAATTGAATGAATAAATATGATATATGTTACACTAATACCATTCTGGATATAACGTATCTATAACCTTAAAAGAAGAATAAGAATGTATTCGGCAAAACACGCATAAGAACAAAAGGCAATAAAGACCCGAGTAACAAGTAACAATGAAATATTACTAACAAGAAGCTAAGAATATGACCATATATGATATCATATCAATATGTATGATTCTGGAATAAGTCAATAACATTATTTAAGCCATTATATAGGAGCTTCGGACACGTACAAAGCAAATCGGACCTAAGGTAAGGGAAATATCACAATCTCATTTTTATCCGAGATTGTTTATTCGTAAGTATTTACTGGGGTGTATTTTATCATCCACATCCATGTTTCATCAATATGTAATATTACTTCCATCCACCTACAATTTTTTAAATCCATTTTTACCCTTCGGTGAGTTTTTAGTAATATGTATGAAAGGAATCATTTGTCGTTTTTCGTACGAAGTACTTTTCGACTTTTCCAACAAAAGTACGAAGAATGTTTTTTTAACTTATACGGCATGAATGGATTTTTAAAACAAAATTTCCAAGAATCTTCCTTTACAAGTATTCAAGTTTATTTTTAATCAACTTCTTTTAGTTTAAAATTTTATGACATGTTAAGAAAGGAAATGTGTTTTTGAAGTAGAAAGGATATTTTCCTCAAGAAGGAAGTTCAAGTATTTTATCAAAATTATTTTCCATCTAAGATAATAAAAGGGTTCTGTTTTTATCCTTATTATTACATTGGTTTGACTATGTTGTGATGGAAATATTTTTATGAATTCCATTATCTTATATGAATTGTTTTATGATGTCATGTTGTTTAAGAATCCCATTTTTATTACATGGGTTACGCTATGATGTATGGTTTATGATTATGTGGAACACATAAGAAAGGATTCATTATAAGATGGGTGGGACCTATATCTCGCTCCAATGCATTGGGTAAAGATTTTATATCTCATGAGATAGACATGGCTGGAACGGAAGGTTATTTCGGTTCAGTGATACAGGACTGAAACGAGGAGTGAACTCGGTTCAGAAAGGGACTTTGTCCACTAAGATAGTCTTGGCAATGAGTCATTACTAACAAGAAATGATTTTCCATGATTATGTGTGCATGCCACAAAGTTTCAAGTTTTCTGTTATGATTATGGGGATCTCATTTTCACTTCTATGATTTATTCCATGTTAAGATATTATAATCTCTTTTTCAGGTTTGGATTTTCAAAAAGATATGATATGATTTTTATTTCCTTTATTTGCCCTTTCTGAGCATTTGAGCTCACCCTTTTATGTTTTCTTTTCCCCAGGTCAGGAAGATGGATATTAAGTAGAATATGATAAAAGGGACCCTAGATATGATGAAATAAATGGGAGACACTGTAGAAGATTTATGAACCAGTTGTTTATGTTTCCAAATTTCTAAAGACACTGTACCTATACGGTCCTTTGTGGTTTTGTCATATGTTGTAATAAGTGTGCTTCAATTTTGAAGTATTAACAATGTATGTAAAGTATGGGTTGTTATAGTTGAAACCCAAATTAAATGGCATTGGAATTACAGTTATTAACTATAAATTTATGGTTCAAATGGATTCTCCATTGGGTGATACATTTGTTTTTTTCTTCTATAAATATGTGTATTATTGGAATAAGCATTTATATTACTTTAGACAATTGAAATTTGGGATTTTTATTAAATGCATCATACTAAGAACAATAGGTCTTAAAATGTAAATAATCATTCTATTCCACATGAAATTTTATTAATTCCATTCCTATTGTCATGTGACACTTGATATAACATGTTCTTTTGAGCCCTGTAGTACTTATGTCAGGTTATTTATGAAAATATTATAATGAAACCTGAATGGATATTTTGGGATTTGGATTTTGTGGAAACCCTATTTTATCTCATAATGTGTATGAGCCCTTAAAAATTAGAATGGTGATCTGCCCAATTCAACTGATCAAAGATGAGGAAACAATTTAAATGAATAAATTTGAGAAAGACATTCAAAATGAAATTGTATTAATTAGAAAATATTGATACTTAAAACTTGAACTTACCTTGTAAATGTTCTTAAGAAGTGTCTCTATTGATCTTTATGAGGTAATTTATTCTTATCTAAGCCTTGATTTAGGAGAAGGATGTCAGTTAAATTATTCATGGAGGCATGATTTTATATATCATTCCTTACTTATTTCTTTGTCTACATTTTATACAGATTATAAATAATGAATGAGTGTTGTTTTTGAAAATTCTAGAGTTGTTACACCATTAAATCCTCATGATTCATTCAAATAGAGTGGCTATAAGCACACATCAGAGGTGTTGGGCCAAGATCTACTCATTATACCTACTGTAGTACCACCTATGGCAACTCGTGAAGATCTTACACTCTATGTCTATGCTCAAATCATGGAAAATTTTCATTTTATTATGTTGCTTTTAAGGCTTTTAAATAGTCTTCCTTGACTATGGAAGAGATTACGAGGGACTTTCAACAGTAGCATCCTCCCACTTTGTAGGGGAGAGCAGTCCACATGCTATAAAGTCAATATTGTTTGCCATGGTATCTATAATTGATCATCTTGATAAGCATCTATAGTGGATGTTCTTGATCAATACCTACATGCTATGTGACTCAACCATGCATTGGTAGGATGTCATTTCTCAGTCAGAGAATTACCAAGGAAATAACTGGGAAGACATCATGATATATTTATTTGGCCACTTCAATACGTAGACTATAAGAGAGGATCAAGATTGGGGGATGTGGAATATTCATAAGGGGTATGTGATTGTACTTAGTTATTCTATCCTTTTTATAGAGATTCATCTTTTTACTCGATCTCTGGCCATTGATGAATTGAAAGATTTCATACTCTTTAAATATGAGGTGTAAAACATTGTCCAATCAAAGGTGAATGTCATTTAGATGATGTCGATTATAGAGATAATTAACCAGTGCCTAATTATAGAATTGAATCTCAGAGATGATAGTATTATTTTATAGGGAAATTCTTTTTAATGTCAGGGAAATGGTTGTGCATGCTATAGGAAGTATCAAATAAAGGGTTCTTCTGGATGAGTTTTTAGCAAGGTACAAGATACTGAACGTTCTATAGTAAGTCACAAGTATGGAAGGATGGGGATAAAAAGTCCTCAGTGCATGATGAACTTTATAAAAGGCTGATATTTTCGTAGGATTGGAAATCATCAATGCTTCTACCATTCATTTCCTCCAGCATCTAGTTATAAAAGGATCTGTACTAGATCCTCCATTGGCTACAAGATCTATGACTCAAAATTAGGATGGGAGTAGGTCATATAATGGCTGATCAGGCCAAGTCAATAGGTGTTGTGGATGATATAGGAAAAACATAGTTCATCATCATTAGAAGAGTGGATGTGCTCCGGATTTCATGTTGTATCTGAGGGTAATGGTTTTGCTCATATGTATGTAGTGAAATCGACGCAAGATGATAAGAGTTCATGATGATATATGGTTTGAGGTAATATTCTAGTGACATATACTTTAATTTCCACCCTTTTTTATATATGTGAATCATACTCTTTCATTAATTTTCTATGTGTGTAAAGATATTATCTTGAAATTGAGTACCTCTATTGGATTATGTCTTTTTTCACAATAGTGGGGTTTCAAATAGAGTTCATAATTTAGTGCCAGGTGTTCCCACTAGAATATTTAGGTTCCATTTATTCTAAAATTTCATATTCATTGAGATTGTCATGATTGAAGTGATTATTATTAAGGACTGGCTCGTGATCTATCTTTCCCATGTAAATTTCTATAGTTGTTGAGTGTTTTTCACATCGCCCAATGGAAGAACATAAATACATATGGGATAGAGGGATATTCATATAGATAGAGATGGGTCAAAATTTATTATCCTGAGTAGAGTGACACCTCTATTAGAATGTTTCCTTATGACCAGTCAGGGGATCTAGCATGTGGAATTCACTCCCATCGTGGATAATTTTAATGATATTCTCCCAAAATATTTCTCCTAAATACCATCAAAGATAGAGGTCGAGTACACTATAAAGAGTGTTTTTTGTGAAAAAAAGTTCCCATCAGTCATTATTGGATGTCACCTAAAGAGATTCAATAATTCAAGTCGAATCATAAAGTTAATGAGGCTATATGTTTCATATAATCCAACACATCGATGTGGGGTTCACCAGTAAATTTTCCATGATGTCGGATGGCACCCTATGATTATTTCTATATCATAGATGGTTGATCTAACACTAAATGAAGAACCATTATTCATTTACTTATTTATATGACCAATTCAAATATATTTTACGAGATGATATTTTCTTTATGATAGATTTGATTTCGGGTTATCGTTAGTTTCGTGTGAGACCATTAAGTATACCACGTACAACATTTCAGTGAACATACAACTTATACGAGTATCTCGTTATGTCATTCAGATAGAAAAACCTACCAATAATATTTATGGAGTTCATAAATTAGTTATTCCACACATATTTGTACTTATTATTTTTAATTCTTTATAGATGACTTATTGCTATACTCACACACCATAAATTTCCCTGAAAACCGTCTTGAGATCAGGTAGAGTACACCGAAAGAGAACCAGCGATAAGAGAGGAATCATAAATACCACTTCTGGATGAGTAAGATTCGTGTATGGTGTCATATAATATATAAGAAAAGAATATATATTGATATTTATAAGGTTATATCTTTGGTTTCATGGGAGTATCACATGAATGTGTTTGACATATAAATAATCTTCATGCATGTTGTCTACTACAGGTTGTTCAATCAAGACATATTTCACTTTATAGTGACACTAAAATCAATGACTAAGAAGTGTTTGTAGCTCCTATGGTCAGAATTTTTTCAGAATTTTTTTCATGAGTTAAAAGGAATACTCCATTCATTTTCTATTCAGATTCATCAATATCTAAGAAGAATTAATATGGTTTTCCATTATTATTTAGGAATTAGACTCGATGTAGCTCTAATAAAGGGTGATCAAGTCTAGAATATAGATCTCACCAACAAAGGCCTCATGATAGATAGAATAATATGAATGAACTCGATTTATCTGCAATGGTTTGTGATCTATGATATTGGATAAACTATCTATTGTTTGATAGGTTAATTTTATATATGGATAATGATATATTAAAAAATATCTCCACCTAGTATGACCTAAAATTGTGGTTGAACAGTTGGATGGGATACCTGCAGTAATTCAATTTTGATCTTTCTTATACCCTTGGTAAGAGAAATGTCATGGTTGATAATCTTATCTACAAGACAGAGAGGAAAAGTTTATAGGTAGAAAGCAGTGAGTGGTTGATGATGGTTATGTTTTATTAGTTGCATATTGAGGTCCTGGAACACCACTTGCAATTGGTTCTAGTATCTCTATCCCAGATACATTCTCTTATAGAACATGTTCATATGAATAATATAATAGATTCAAAAGGACTTTTTCTGAGGGAGAGTGTCATTTGATAAAACCCACATCCTGGTTGGGTTGTTGATATTAATGAGACCCAACTCTATCATGTTAATGTTTGGGTTCCTTATGATATACAAGAATAGGTAATGAGAGAAGTTCATGCCTTTATATAGGTTGTTCATCATAGGATAAAAAATATGCACGGATACATGAATTTTGAGTACTGGTGGAAAGGTATGAAGAGGATGATATAAGACTCTATCACTCAATTCACAACCTATTCACTAATGAATGTGGAGCATGAGTGACCTGCTGGACTTCTATAGCCTCTATACATTATTTAGTGGAAATGGACCAACATCACCTTGGATTCCATGATAATCATGTAAATAAATCCTTGAGTATGAAATGTAGTGTGGGAGATCACTAATAGGCTAACAAATTTAGTACATTTTATATAAATCTGGGAGTCATTCACTATTGAGGAGTTAGGTTGAATGTACATCCAAAAGATAGAGAATCTTCATAGGGTGCCTCATTCAATCATTTTGGACTGAGATGCCCAATCAACATCATAGTTTTAGAACGAGTTGTACAAGGAACATGGATCATAGTTGCTCTTGATTACTTCATATAACCATCAGACTGATGGGTAGTCCTAACAAATAATTCAACTTATAGAGGATAGGACATGTGACCTTATCCAGGATTTTGGAGGCTCTTGGGAAAGACACATTACTCTTCTAGTGTTTTCCTAACATAAAAAAAAGAAATGGTTGATATGGATCTATTTGAGGCCATATAGGGTATTTCATTTCATTCAACTACATTAGATATTTAGGTAGGTGAGGCAGCTCTACTAGGTCATCCTCACATTTATGATACAATAGAGTAAGTCCAACTGATTCAAAAAAAAATGGCTACATCTCAGTCTAGGAGAAAGTCTTATACTAACTTTCACCGTAGGCATATGGTGTTCATGGTGGGACATTTGGTCATTATTCATGTATCAGTAAGATTGGGTCACAAATGGATTATGAAATAGGGTGTGTTTTCAACTCAGCATGTCGTTCATTTCGAGATAGTGGAGACGGTTTGCCAAGAAGCCTATTTATTGTTGTTACCTAAAATATACCATCCAATGCACGACATCCTTTGTGTATCTCATATTGATTTGTATCATCCAGAACTTCCAGAATTGATCGATCCATATGATATCGAGCTGAAGAAAATGCATCAATCGGAGAACAACTGATTCATATAATTGAAATTAAAATGACGGTTCTCGGAGGATGGCCAGTTCTTTTGGTCCAAGTGATATGGAAGTACGAGCATGTTCATTATGATACATATGATAGGGTGTCTGATGTACCTATATAAACTACTAAAAATATGGATTTTATCAGTGCTAAAAATGTCCATTAATAGCTCTATAAATGGGGAATTAATATCGATGAAGATAAAGGGGTGGTCCCCTTTATCCTCACTCCAAAAAACGCTGATAAAGACTCATATTATCAGGGCTAAAAAAGTGCTAATAAAAGGGGTCTTTTATCAGCGCTAAAACAAAGTGCTGATAAAGGGGTCCTTTATCAGCGCGTTGTTTTAGCACTGATAAATTACCACTTTATTAGCGCTTCCATTATCATCGCTTTTTTATAAGTGCTGATGAAAGGTAAAAACATAAAAAATTTAAAAAAAAAATAAATAAAATAAAATACTGCCAATCGGGGGGGCTTTTATAGCGCTTGAGCCCGCCCATTTACAGTGCTTTTCCGCCCCCTACAACGCCCCACACATCACCTCCACCCTTTAACAGCGCTTTCTCCCATATTCCATCATCCGCATGTGTCCCTGCCTCCACCAGGATTTGAACTCGAGACCTCCCCCCTCCGCACCTAAGCCCTTACCACTCCTCTATTTTGATTTGTTTTCCAATTCATGATATATATATATATATATATATATTTATATATATTTATATTTATATATTTAGTTATATTTATTCATATAGTAATATATATTTATATTAATATATATATAGTTATATATATATAGTTATATTAATATATCCCACTATATATATATAGTTATATTTATTCATATAGTAATATATATTAATATTAATATGTATATATATATATAGTTATAATAATATATATAGTCATATTAATATATATATATAGTTATATTAATATATATCTCTATATATATATATAGTTATATTTATTCAGATAGTAATATATATTTATATTAATATATATATAGTTATATTAATATATATATATATAGTGATATTAATAAATATATTTATAGTGATATTAAAATATATATTTATAGTGATATTAATATATATATATAGTAATATTAATAAAAATTCATTATATTAAAAAAAATATATAGTTAGATTAATATATATATATAGTTAAATTAATATATACGTATATAAATAATCATATATTTGTATTTTAAATAAAATAAAGTTTAGTTATCATTTAGATAAAGCTAATATATTTTATATGTAAATATATTTTATTATTTATATTTAAAATTAATTTTTTTGTATGAATATATAAAAAATAAGTTTATATTGTTATATATTTGATTATAAATAGAAGTGAATTATAAAGAACGATGAAACATCAAAGACAAAATTTCAATATAAATGTAATACCTCGGAATAAATTCAGTCGCCACCAAAAAAAGACAATAATAACCCCTTAATCGAGGATGAAAATCCACGAAATGTTAAAAAATCGGGGTACCCCAACTAAAAACTCAGTTTTAGAGGCCTCATGGGCCTTTTTCTCCTCGAAGAAACCTTTACCGGGGTACCCTTCGATAACAACAACATAGACATCGTCACAGGATTTGATTTGATATGTCGTAGAGCTCAAACAGACATCCAGATCCAAAGTTATGGTCGTCTGAAGTTCAAGTTGCCTTTTTAACATATTTTGGATCTTTTTTTATTTTTTGTATTTTTTAATCTTCAAATTGTTATTAAATGGCTATTACTACATATTAATTATTAAATTATTAATTAAAATTATTTATTTTTATTTTTTATAAGCCTTTTTTACAAAATAACTTATATATTAAGTATATTAAGTGTAAATGTATATTTATACTTATCTAAAATATATTTAAAAATTATATATTATATTTAAATCAACATAACTATATTTATATATTTATATATTTATATATTTATATATTATTTTTAAATATTTTTTTTCAAGTTGACCCATTATCAACACTTTTAAAAGCTCTGATAAAGGCCCCCCTTTATCAATGCTACTAAAAAATAACTACTAAAGGGGGACCCTTTATCAGTGCTAAAAAAAGCGTTGATAAAGGGATGCTTTTATCAGTGCTTTTTTAGAGGTGATAAAGGAACCCTTTAGGAGCGCTATTTCTTTAGTGCTGATAACGTTTGGCGCTAGGAAAAACTATTTTTGTGGTATGGATATTGGAACGAATTATTTTAATATGACATTATACCACCCTCAGAATGGAAACTAGGGGACAAGTTGTTTTAAGGTGCAGAGGTTGTAACGTCCTGATGTTTACCATAGGAAAGGAAAGATAAAATTCTTTTAATTAATTAAAATGGACATATAATAATGAATAAATGGGAGAATGATGATTTAGGTGTATCTAGTGATCGTTTGGATCATGGATCCCCTAAAAGGATTGGATATGACTAAGATTCACTTTTAGAGGAAACTATACATTCCTTGCCACACTATTTCTCCAAACTGTGTTGTAGAAGACACTGTGGTGTAGAGGGATGATAATTTTTCCTCAACTATGAACCCATGAAACAAAATTGTGTGGCTGGTTTAAATATTTGGATAAATAAAAAAACATATAGTTTTCACATAGTATGTAAACAATGTGACTAACTGTGGGTTATATCCTTTTGTAGTGTATTAGGTGGATGATTGATGCACAGTTTGGAAAAACCATGTGGCCAAACTGTTAACAGTTTATTTTGGGAGAGAAACTACCATTTCTATATAAATGGTTGTTTTAACCTTATTTTTCCATCCCCACCCCATTATATTGTAATTTTCCTCCCCCATTGGTTTATGGACTCCTCCTTCCCTCTCCATGGGGGTTTGAGGTATCTCCTTCACCTTGGTTCAAAATCTTTCACTGTTAGAAGAAACAGAAATCCCTCACAAGGATATACATCAATCAATCCTATATTTCTTTTTATATCATCCATACATTGTGATATTTTGGTGAAAAATACATTTTCCCTATTTCAAAGTTTTATTAAATCCTTTTATTTATTCTATTTATGTCAAATGAATCTTTTATAATGAATGATTTTAGTTCTACAACATCAATGTAGGGTGTCTATTCTAATTCACATTGTTTGTTCACTTTTTTTATTTGATGTTCTATTATGTATCTCATTGAACCTTCTGGTGATGCATCATTATTTCATATGAAATTGATTCCAAAGTTTTTTCCTATCTATAGTGACATTACCTTATTGTTAAACCCACCCAAAAGGTGTTGTCCTTATCTTTGGCCACTGATTTTCATGTTCCGTCCTATAATTGGAAAATTACCATTATTTAAATGGTTAGTTTCAACATGAAAAATGCATTTTGAATAAATTATTTATATAACAAATGGAATTAAGAATCAATGGTTAGTTAAGATATTGAAAATTGAGATTTATTCTAAATGCCTCACATTTAAATATATTATCATGAATAACTTAAATTCCATTTTACTTTAGTTTAATTTATCATAAATGTTATTTAAATCCATAAGTATGATAAATGCATGTGCAGATATTTATGTTATGAAACATTAAATGTTCTCTTGAAACATTCAAATGATTATTACTCACGCACTTCTTGTGGTTTTAATTAATCAGCATGACTGAACAAGCATGTGATCTTGAGATATTTAAATTTCAATGATGACATTTTATTGGCGAAATGTTAATGACTTGTGCCTTGATTTTATTCCTTTTCTTATATCATTGTTTAAATTATTATTACCTCGTTTTGGTGACATGAATTATATTTTATGCCTTCTATCATTGATCATACGTCTATGATTAGTGATTATTGTCAGTTTATGCTTCATGTTATAATACATTATTAGCTTTATAGCTTCTGTAATTAGAAGATTAATTGATGGAATCAAATTATATACAATCTTGACCTGTCATATATGTGTTACTCCATCTGGGTCACATGATATTGGATGAGAGACAACACATGTCACATATTAAGGATTCCATATATGTAATTGCCTTGATTGGGATGTTTCTACGTGACACACAGGGGGTGATACATTACATTCATAGGTATATGATTACAGGATAGTTTTATATGCTCATGAGTGACACTGGTTCCTTAGAGGAGAAACCAAGGACTCACCCATTAGAAATATGGCAATTCTATGCCTCAGGTGACACTGTGTCCCCTATTTTCGATACTTGGAATGTACTCATAGTAACCATCCATGAGTGATACAAGGGATGTCATATGGGTCACCATGAATGAATTGGGTCTCCAACATTGGATTTCTTGGACGGATGGATTGGGTACTCATATGGGAATCACTCCATTGTTATTATCATGATATTTCTTATATATATGTTACACATAGATTATTATTATTATTATTACTGTTGTTATTATTAATATTTCACTTTCATTGTGGCATGGAAAATAAATCCCAAAGTTAAAGAAAAACCTTGTGAGGTTTTCCTTTAGGATTTCGTTATTTACATTGGCCATTGTATAAAAGTTATTTCTTACACATGTATCTTGTTTTGATGTCTAGATTAGGCTAATGTTGATTGTATGGGTCAGGTGTCCATTTAATAACCCGATCCAATTTTTACATGTTTTATAAATCTATTAATCAAAATTTTTCTTATATGGAACATTGTCTTTTGTTTATAGTATGAAATGGATTTTTCTAGACATTGTGGGTTCTAGAATTCTATTATTTATATTGAACACTCTTCTCAAGCATCTTTTGGTTCCCAACTAGACTATATGATCACAATAATGGAAAAGGGGATGGGGGTTACATTAGATGCTTTATTTTTTCTCTACTATTGGAAAGAGAGTGGGGCAGAGGACCAAGTAAAAGCTCAAGATTATTATTATAGAAGATTTTATTTTCATATCTATTTTCTAGAATATTGTATATGCATGTATCCCCAGTTCCCCAAACTCACCTATTATATAGACACATGATATCATGATCATTACTTTTTATCTAACATTAATATTCATGTTTTGTCTGTTACCTATTTCTTCCACTTGGTAACTTATATTTTTTATCTTATTTCATTATTTACACTAATATATATTCTTTAAATATACATTATCTATTTAGTACTTATTTTGTAGCGATTCACATACAATGATCTGTTAAATAATAGTCTCCCTATAGAAACAACCATGGTCCTCATTTCTTGTTGGTAGCCTTTCGCAATCTGGGCAATGTGCTTGAGGACATGGAGCCCATCGTCACCATAGAACATTGAGTGGAACATGGGGCATGATACTACATTGTTAAAAGTAATTAGACCAAATATGAGAGTGTGGTATAAATTTATTAATTTAGAAACTTATAATATAAAAGTATGTATATTTCCTTTTTATTTTAGCCAATAATGTAAAATAAATACTCAACTCAACAAAAATTATATATAACTAATAATGTGATTAAATCAATTTAATTTATGATGAATAAAATAGACTGTTAACTCGTCACATGATTATATTTTTGATGTGAATACATTTATATTTATATTTATCATTATTTTTATCAATGATATCTATCACACTACTTCATTATTTGGACACTAATATATTATTACAGCACTATATCATTACTTACAACTTACATTTTCTAACTTGATAATCTAGTAATATGTTATTCCAAGTGACCTTCAAACTTCCTCTTCTATCTCATAATAATAGTGTATTTTATTAACCCTTCTTATGAAGTGGATTTATTAAAATAGTATTTTCAAATATCAAACCTTTGAATACTAAGATATTATTCATGTTCTGAAGATGTAATTTATTAGGGTGGGGGGGGGGGGGGGGGGGGCGGATGTAATAGCCTGATATTTTGAAAGAAGAAAACTATGATCTATAAAGTATAGGACAAATAAATCAAATATTAGAAGAGAATGTAAAAGACCAATTAAATAAGATATATTTCATTTTTAATAAATTTTATATTTTCAAAATATTGTGGTTCAAGTTAACCCACAATTGTTATGCTCTATGATATACAAGACATGATACATGAAGATTTAAAAAAACCATGAAATAATATTATTTAAAACAGAACCCTTATAACCTAGAACAATGATTTTGGGAATGAATAGTTGTGACGGCCTTTTAATATATATATATATATATGTGTGTGTTTCATGGCTAATATAAATTATAGATAAATTCCATGAAAAAAATAAATCTATTTTTTGGATGTGTTTTTTATTCGGTAAATATATCTATTTCTCAAAAATGATTTTCAATGATTTTAAAAGAAATATTGATACCATGGTTTGAAAATTTCATAATTTTTTTAAATTTAAATTTATATATTAAATCATAATTTTAAAATTTTTTGGTAGTTAAATTTTAATACTTTTCATCAAATTTAACCATTTGGTGAATAGTGAAACATATTTATTTTTGTAAAAAAAATTATTTTCAACAATATTAGTAATAAAAAACATTATTATCATTTTAGAATAATATCAAGTAACATAGTTAAAAATAATTGAAACCAATTAATTACCATTAAATAAAGGTTACATTAGAATATAGTACCAGATTGTTTTTGTGTTTAAAAATTCAGTTTTGTAACAACTATTTTAAAATGTATAATGTTTAACAATTTTAATTAAATAAAAAAATACCATATGAGAAATTTTGAAAATGATATTTATATTTTATAAATAAATTGTTATTAATTTTTATTCATGTAATTATAATTATTAATCATAGTGTTAATATAAAATCATCATTTTCTTGAATAAACCACTTCTTTAAAACCTTTTATTCACGAAGGGTTTTATTTTAAACATTGTTTTACCAATAATATGAGTTGAATTTTTTAATATATATTCCGTAATTTTAATTATAATTATTTATATTATCTTAAATGTTTTACTAAATGTTTTTACCATAATAAATAGAGATATCAGTAAAAAATAACTATTGTGGTTAAGTTAAAAATGGATTTATATGGGGTAAAACTTCAATGATAAGGGGTATAAAGACATATAATCATGTATAAATTATATTTTAAGTATATATTATGGCCATGATTACCATATTATATTTTTATATGTTATTTTGAGACACATTTCGATGACTGTAACCAATGTAAAAATTTATGCAATGAAAAAATAAAATATCACATTATTGCTTTTAAATTTCAATAATATGATCACATAGAGATTAAATAAAGGTGTTAAATAATATTTATTTTCATTATTAGAATGAGGAAATTAATTTCATGGGGTTAAATAGTTTTATTTTTAGTTATTTAATTACTTAAAATGATTAGGAAATGTCATCACCGTAATTATTTAATTAATAGAAAATTCAAATAAATGATACTAAAAATGATAAGTGTAATATAATTTCAATTATGTATTTTATTCAATTAATTCATAAAACCAATATAGATTGATATATAGGTGTGAAAATAATATATTTTAGTTCTTCATTTCTTTGATATTTTTAATTTCAACTGTAATGTATAATAAAAAATAGTTATTAATATTTTTCAATATTAAATAATTTTTAATTCACGGATTTAAAATCCCTAAACACGCCAATAATATATCAATTTTTGGAATATATTTTATTATATTAGTAATTTTTCATTCCTAGAACAATAATTCATCTATAATAATTATATTTACCGCTAAAAAGTAAAATCCTTCATTACCATGTTAATGGGTAAATCGAGGTTTCACATGTTTCATGCTCCTGTGTTAAAACTAATTTTCTACAATGATGGAATTATATTTTATAAATATGAATTAATATTTAGAAATATTGGGGTAATATAATTTTACATGTATAATTTTTTTCAATGATAAATTACATAGACAAAAATGCTACTTTTCATTCCGAAACAAATAAAGTAAAATTAAAGAAACAATGAATTTAAGAAACATAATGTTTACAAAAGTGGGTTTCTTGAGTGTTTTAGGAATTTCTAGACCATAAAATACCTTCACTAAAAAATTTTAAAAATATAGAGGAACATTCTTGTAGAGTTACATCCCATTAATGAATATTGTTTTGATATTTACAGAAATTCCACTCTAACATTATAAAAAGCTACCTCATCTATTTCAATCTCCACATCATGAAACCCTTTATATTATTCCAATAACTATCCATATACTTTCTTTCCTTCAATCCCCACATTCTAAAATCAATGTATTTATTATAATTACATCCTCAAAAATATTTTTGAGCATAAATTAAAATGTTTTTTTAATGAATAGGAAAAAAATAATATGTGACTAGTAAAACACAATATATGAGACTTCAACAAAATTTCCTTTAGTTGTGGAATATTTTGATGTAGTGATACTATATTATTTTATATGTTGTTTATAAATCCAATATGTACTGTCACATCTTGGATTCCACAATTCTAATTTTATTAAATTTTTGCGTTATATGGTTCTTTCATGGGGCTTATGATTGATGTTTTTCCTATGTGATAAGGGAAATTTATTTTAAAAACCAATATTTTATTGATTTTATTCAATATATATATCTTTCATCTTAATGTTTTAAAAATAATTATTGATTTTTCTTATCTAAAGAAATATTTATATTATAAATTTTATATTTCTTTTTATATAATTTCAATGTTTTTTCCAAATGAATAAATCTATATTTTTGATACATAATGTTATCACATTAAATAAAAAGAAGAATATATTATTAATTTATAATGAGAAATAGAAATTTTCATGCTCCATTAATGTTATTTTATTTATGGAACACATTGTAAGATTTAAATTTTTAATAATGAAAAACCCTCATTCCTTTTTTCTGGGTATTTAGGTATTGAATATTGGGTTTTAAAAGAAAATTTTATTTTCATATCCAGTAAGGTTTTCAAAATTGGATTAAATGTGATTTTAGTAAGAGTTTTATAATATAAATGTGTAATAATAAACTTGTTTATTAAGTATATTCTACTTCTAAAATTTCCGAAATAATTAGAGAGCCTGATACAACTTTTACGAGGGGTTGGGCCCAATTATAATTCATGGGTGATCCCGATATAACATATAGGATTGGATGAGACCCAGTATAGCTCATGGAAAAATTGAAATCAATATATATCTTATAGAAAGTGGTGATCGCCATAATAGCTCAAGAGTGAGACTAATATTTCTTTTATGGTGTTTTCCAGTCCTACCTCAGTGATCAAGACTCTGAATTCCATCATGAGAAACTTTTTGTGGAGCGGTAATATCCACGAATGGTAAGTTATTACTGCCTCTTAGAAACGATGTTGTATGCCACATGGCAAAAAAGGTCTTGGAGTCAAGAACCTGGAGATCTTTAACCAATCCTTACTGGCACAATTCATTTGGAGGACCATTAATAATAAGGAACAATCTCTAGACTTCCTCAGATCTAAACTTCTTCAAAGTATCATTGAACGTAATATGACCTATCTTCACTCTTCTATTTGGCCTGATCTGAAAAAAAATCTTCCAGAATATCAGTTGCCACTCTCACTAGATGGTTAGTGCTCACTCCTCTCTCAAATTCTGGAAGCATAACTAGATTGAGGATCCACTTATTGACAAACATGGTACTTATGATCATAAAATTCACTCTGATTCCTCCAATAAGAGTCATATTGAGAATCATAATGACCATTCTTGGTCTATTACTCATATTCGTGATAACTATGATTTTCTCTACATCCATGATCTCCTCTTGTGGGATCCAAGCTCCAATGGAATACTGTATTCGAAGGGCTACTATAATTATCGTATCCATGGAGAAATTAAACGACTGTAGGCCTTTATAAAAAGGATTGTGCCATCCAGATTTACTCTACATTGACAACATCATCTTAATAAACTACCGGTTGATGTGAATGTGCAGCAGGTAGGAATTCCACTTTGGTCCAGGTGCAGTCTCTTCCAGCAACACCGAGTGGACATCGACCATCTCTTCCTCTCATGTAATACATCAGCATCCCTCTAGAATTCAGTGTTTTATATCTTCTTTCTCCACTACCCGCAAGCCAATTATGTCCCTCAATTTCTCCTTGCATTACTGGTTGTCCAGCTCTCCAAGCAGGTTCGTATCCTCTTTCTGGTGTTATGTGATAAGGTTTTTCATATTATCTGGCACAGAAGAAATCAATGCCAGCATGGTGCTCCTGCAGCCCATTATTAAAATACCCTCTCATCTGTTCTGTTTGCGGTTAATCAAGCCAATTATCTACATAGTGAATGATGTCATAATTCGGTCAGGAACTTTGTGGTTCTACAAAATATTCACCTTCAAGTAAATTACCCTAAACCTCTTGGAACCATTGATGTTTTTTGGTTGCATCCATTTGTAAGATGGATGAAATGCAGCATGGATGGCACCTCGATGGGAAATCCCAGACCTGTTGGTTATGGTTTTACTTCCAGAGATCACAATGGAGATTTTTTGGTGGGGGAACATGGCACATGTGCTAATGCCACAACAGTTGAAGCTGAAATATAGGTCATTATTAGTGTAGTTGATATAACATGGAAAAGAGGCTGGAATAATGTTTGGTTTGAGAGTGACTCAACCATAATTGTTCAAGTGGTGAGGCTGGTACAACTACATCTTTCCTGGAATCTCACTAAAAATGGAATAGATTGATGACTTCTCTAGCTTCAATGTGCTATATTATTACCCATATCTACCATCAAATAAACCAACATGATGATTCTTTTGCTAATAAAAGAGTTTTGGAAGGGACCTGCAAACAATAATCCAATATTCTAAGTGATTTGATGAACATTTTTCAACATGATAAATGTAAATTTCCTTCCTACCAATTTTTTTAGCTTTTTCATTTCAATAATATTAAATCTTTTGGTTTTATTTTAAAAAAATTCTTGAAATAGAACCCAATAATATAATATGGTTAGGGATTGATATATATAATAGAACTACATTTTCTCATGATAAAAATAGAATCACTGAGGGGGTATATAATTTTAGGCCCCACTAGTCACTTAATAAGTCTTATGTGTTCAACATATTATTAAAAAACATAATAAATATACCTTATTAAATAAAACTTCTAAATAGGAAAAGATATTATAAAAAATATCTATACATCCCAAAGTCTAATTAATCATAAAAACCATATATAAATAATAAGAATGTTACAGTACGATATATTCCCAGTAAAGAATTAAAATTTTAATTTTCTAATGAATTTTATTACAATGACAATATCATCGCATAATTATTGGGGAAATTAATCAATTCACATTGAAATTCGAATTTATGATAAAAAAAATTCAATAATTTTAATAAAAACAATTTATTTCAAAATAAAAATGAAAAAATGCAATAGAAGATAAAAATCATTGACCAGTAACTGTGGTGTGAAATTATTCTAATATTTTAAAATTTTAAAAAAAATGTTTATTTCATACTTATGTAATTATATAAATAATGTGCTTTAATTAGAAAAGGATTGAATGGTTTATCTTTACTCAGAAATTGGAAAATCATTAATGGGTAAAAATATATTTAACAAATAATTAGAAAATAGTAAAATTATTCTTTCAATCATTTTAATGAATTTATGAATATAGAAGAATATATTTCTGATTGTGGAAAAACAATTTTAGATTCTCGTGAAACAATGATTCATGTATCTTGAGTGGATAAAGAGTTAAGAAATTTATAATTTTTTTAAATTTACATAAAATATTATATATGATAAATGGTCATATTGGGGTTAGTATATAATAAAAAAATAATTCCCCTGACATAGTCTCTAGCGTAAACAATAATGAATAATAATGAAATTGGGAGATAAATCAATACCACGTTGTTATCATTTAAATTGTAACTGCTAAAAAATGAAACATTTAATAAAATAAATACAAATAGAATCATTCACTATCATAGAAAATTGGAAATATATTAATAACACGAAATAATAAAGGGTTAAATTTGACATATGCGTCACAAAAAAAAAGATATATTAGAAATGCCTAAAAATATTGTTACCTTGAAGTGAAGTTTAATAGATGTTTATATTATTTTACGTAAATTTATATACAAAAAAAATTGAAATAAAATAAAATAAAATAATATGTAATTTCACACATAATGATTAAATAACAAAGTCATCATAGTGGATTTATAACATAGTAAAATATAATTGTGGTCAAAAACTCATTACCACTTTGTAACAATAATGGGAAATATCCTTGGATGAAATAGTTGTAATTGAAACATTCATGAAAAACATTCATGAAGGATTTATGAAATACATTTCAGATAGAAACAATATTCAACAAATAAAAAATTAGGTTCATAAAATTAAAATATGCCATATTGAAAGAAAATAGAGGAAACCCCTTACCTCATGTCTTACTCCTCACAAAAATTCATTACCTCAATTAGTTATAAAAATATAATAATGATTATCTCATAGAAAAACTATATTCATGATTTTTTATATTTTTTTGTTTTATTTATTAATATTTTATATTTATTTAATTAATTAATTATGTTCATACAATACCTATTGATGGTATTTAATTCATCTCACCAAAATGACTTCGATATGATGATTATGGTAAATGTATTAATTTTTACATCATATATAGAATAATAATAATTAAATAACCATAATTCTATACATAAATTATAATTTTCAAAAAACCAAGAATTATTTTTATGAAAAATGAACTACGTTATAATCATGAAGATTATAAGACATACATTCTTATGGGTAAGGTTTATATTTTTTAACCTTCATGGTGGAATAAAGTTAAGAAATATTTTAAATTTATTGGATTAAAATTATATCTTAATTATCATATTTTTTAAGAAAACATATAAATATATCATCTATGTTATTTGGTTATGGGTGATGAATCATATTTTTTCATTGAGGAAATAGTCCCAAAATACAAAAAAAATGGTGGTATCAATTTTTATTTGATGGAAATATAAAAAATTAATTCATAAAATATGATTTATTAATTATTAATATTACATTAGTGTAATATATAAACATTAAAAACCTCAATATTATTAGGTATGAGAGGCGTTGGTGGAATACAAATGACATCGTTTTGCAAATGGTAGTCTCTTATATAATAGAAGGACCATTTTGTTTCCCATTTG
Organism: Viscum album; assembly: GCA_963277665.1. Lineage (NCBI taxonomy): Eukaryota > Viridiplantae > Streptophyta > Magnoliopsida > Santalales > Viscaceae > Viscum > Viscum album. Next base: position 1,497,884,725 of record OY728145.1, read on the forward strand.
ATGGAAGCTGATATGGATATTGGGTAAGAAATTATCATAAAAATTTATATTATTATATGGTATATAATTTTTTAAAATGATTTATGATGATTTTAGGTATGTAGAAAATGAAATTAAATGAAAGCATTCAGTTATATGATATATCTCTTATATCGACAATCTCATTTTTCAAACACAGTAATCCTTCTATGGTTTCTATTCAAACAAAAATATGAAATATATGATTTTTAGAGGTATATTAGTATGGTATTTTATTAGGTATTTTCAAAATAAAATGTATCTTTATATGTGTTGAAAATAATAGAGTGTGTGTCCATTAATAAATTGTGGAGGAGATTTCATGGAAATATATAACCTATTTAATTAATTCAAATTATTAATTTTTCACACGGCTCGAAATTTATTTAATTAAACTATAAGATGAGTTTTAGTTTAAAAACTCTTATTATATTATTGAAAAACATGTTTTTGTTAGCTTTTCACCATGAAAACATTGTTATAACCCCCATTCACAAATTTGACAATTATAACAATATAAAAGTTTTACACGCATTAAAGGTCCTGAATGTAACCATAAATCAAAAATTCATCATAGATTAGAAAATGTAACATATATTTGACTAGATATTATTACAAAAGAAATATATCATGATTTTTATCATTTTTAGATAATTTAATAAATTATTATTTTGAAAAAATATCAATGATGAATGTATTGACACTATTCATTTAGTTTTACAATAAAATTATCAAGATATAGATTGAATTTGAATTCAATATTATATCCCATTCCAATAATGTCATATTTATATATAAAATTTGAGGAAAAAACTTTATGAATTTTATTATACTTTCAAAATTTTCAATATCATTTATTTAATTTTCCTACTAATTATATAAATATCATGATTGAGTTGTGTAATAATTTAGGCTAATTATTTATCCTGTAAATTTTAAAAAATAATTATAATGACAAAAATAAATTATTATATTTAAAAATTATTTTTAAAATCTATTATAACCTCATTTAATCATTATTAAAAAATATGATAAATCTTATGTTAAATGGTGTGATCTTTTTGAATATTCTTTACTAAAAAAATTAAAATGTCACTATCTTAAGAAAATAGGCCAAAAATTAAATAGATAATAATTTAAGGTCACTATAGTCTAATTCGTCCTATAAAAGAAATTACTAGAAAGCGATTTATTTGTTTGTAATTCATTATAACATTTTTTTTAAACTTAAATCTTGATTATACACTTTACTAATTTCATTTACATTACATCATTTACAATTAATAATTCCTATCATTAAAAGGGTCCTAAAGAAAAAATAAACCAACTATTTATAAACATGGTAAAAATTTTATAATATTAAATATATATATTTGGTGAAATCAAATTTTAATATAAATAAATAAAATGCAAAAAAACTCATGTTTAAAAAATTACGTTTTTATGCTTAATAATTTACTACCCTTGAAATCATAAAAATTGATGATTCAAATTTTAATTTTCTAAAATAAAATGATATTGTTTAACATTAATTCCAATTCCAAAATACTCTATGAATTTTAAATTACATGATATAATGAAGATAAATTATATTAGTTATAAAAATATCATATTTCACAATTCACTCAAAAGTAAATCCATTCATGAAACAAATCTCCCCAAGATTAAAATAATATTAATAATTTAAAAATTGTGTTAATTTTTTTAAAAAATAAACTATGTATAAATATAATTCTCACACATAAAAAAACAATAAAATATTTTTTTGATTAAAATGTATTCCTCATATATAAAATTATTTTACTAAATATTGTATACTTCATTATTATAAAAAAATTCATTATAAACAACCATTATATATATATAATGTGATTACAATAATTTTTATACTCTAATTTAATGTCTAAGTCACAGTGGTCACATTTCAATAATAATAATTCATGGTTATTTTATGTTCAATGATGTGAATCTTATACGCTATCGAACATATGGATGTTTTAAAATTCCATGTTGTTACTTATACTCCTAGGTGTCATTACAGAATTTCTTAAAATTATTTAATAAGGTAAAATCTTAATTTTACAAATGAATTATTCATCAAATGAAAAAATATGTAGACCACTAATCAGACAAGACATTAACACAATGGTAATATACAAGTAATGTACCTATGGGTCACTTAATCTCTATGCCTAAGGCCCCTATAAGGGTCCCCCCCACATCCCTTGAAATGGGGGTTATAAAAAATCAACAAAAAAGGCCTTCCAGAAATTTGAGCAACCAAAATCTAATAAATAATTTTAAAATGATTTAACCACACAACTTTTCTTATTATATTACTACTTCCTACTATTAAAACTATTTTTCAAATAAGATTCTTCTTAAAAAAACCATCTCATTACACTTAAAATACTCTACATCCTGTTAATTAAAATTTATTTTAACACTAACAATATATTCGTCATTGAAATCGTAATCAACATACCCATTCAGACCACATAATAAGTATGTAATATATTTCATAAGGTATTCCTCATTGTAATTTTTACCACACCTATCACAATCTGAAATTGTAATTTTCTTTCTCTTTTATATATTTAATGATATCTTCCCATTTTCCGTCCCCATGGATCAATTTTTCTCTTTATTGTCCTAGAATACATAGTCCTTATTAAATTATATTTCAATGTTCTTAGTGTATGAGCTTGTGTCTGTATTTCATGGAAATTTCTGAAAGAATTTTCATTACAAAATAATTTATGCATTTAATTTTTATTGAACATTCAAAACATATTCATGAATATTGGTTCCTCTAAATGTCATATTTTATAAGTAGAAATAAGATTTGAATATAGATTGTATTATTTATGACCATCCTATGGGATTTGGGATTGGATTTTATCTTAATAAAAAATTATAGCCTAGGGTGAATGGTGAGAGAATGGAAAGAGATAACCATGTGACATAACTAGGTGGCCAATATTACATAGGCAAAAGAATTGAAAAATATGATGGAGGTCCAAGAAAACCTAGTGAGTCTCTATAACATATTATAAACATATCCCATGGTTGGGGTATGGACTGTTAAACCATGAACCATACTGGTATAAGGTTTGTTGTGCTTACATAGTGGGGTATGTGGTTGGTATATGGTTAGGAAATACGTGTACCTAAATGATGAGTCTTGTTAATTTGAGAAAAATTATCATTTTGACCACTAAATTATTAATGAGGGATCCCTAAACCCATTATCCAATTTTCCCACATCTCAAGATCTAACCCATCACACCATATTCTATTTTTTATACCCCTAAAAGGTGGATTCGCGGTAGCCTCCAATGGTGTTCTGAGGTGTGAGTTATTTTAGGGAAATCGCATTGAGTTTGTTTCTCAATCTGGTCATATTTATCAGTTTCACATATAAGATTCTTGATTTTTTATTCTAAAAAACAAAAATTAGATTCTTATACTAGTTATGGGTCATTCACATTATCGAGAAAGAGGATTACAAAAGAGTCTATATATAATTATCCAAATGTTGTTTTTCTGAGGTATGTATCAATGATGTTTTTTCAAATCATTATTTTCAAAATAATATTTATAAGACATTTTTCTTGGGTATTTTTCTTAGGGAATATACATGGTTCTATGTTTCAGTTGTTTTGTGGGGTACCTATGAATGTTTTGTTACTATTATAGGGTAATGTTATTAGATGGTGAGGTTTTGGACGTTTTGAATTTGTAAATAAAATTGTTTTACTTTATATTAAATGATGAAAATAATTAATTATTTATAGTAAATTGCTATTTATAAATTTATAGGCATTTGGTGGTAATAAAAGTCCCTAAATATATCCGATGATTATGGGTGGCCCCTAAAAACTTCTGTTGGGGTTGGAAAATAATTGAAATTATTTTTATGAAGTAAGTGGGATTCCATACAATCCACAAGGAATTTTCACATGTATCTCATAGGTTTTTAATTATTGGTCTTTCCATGATGTGTGAAGCAACCTATTAATGTGAATTTCAACATATTATTAAAAATATGTGTAAATTTAATTAATAATAATTGATGGAATCTAGGGTATATAAACAATCCTTATGTTATAGCCTCATGAATTGGTCACTGACTTCCAAATAATTTCCCTATTAAGACATTGAGTAGCCTCCAAACACCATAGGATTTGTTGTTTCCCTTGGTGAGGCAAGTAAACTCATTTTTTAGCAAAGGTGGCTAGTATATTATCCCAAAACCTACACTCCTAGATTCATTTTTAAAATAATTAATAATATATTTCTAGCTTTTATGTTGATAATTGTGACCCAATTTTTTAATCCAATCCTTCTAAAATAGAAATAAAAATTCAGATAACTTATAACCTTGATGAAATTAAAAGATTATAATTTTTTAAATTAGAGAAAATTCCTACATAAATAATTCACATGACATTAAATGATAATTTCTCCCACATAACCCGACTTTTATTTTTCACATTTATACATCCACTTCACCCATATTAAATATTTTCTAAAAAAATACTCATCACCATCATTAATCAAATCAGAGAGAAATGAAACATACGTAGGGAATCTAAAATAAATAGTATTCTTAAACACAAGGATAATAAATTTATCTTTATTAATGAGAATACTAATTATATAAGGTTGTGAATAAATAACCTGAGAGCAAGAGTGAATCCTAATAGAAATCATACGAATCTGTAATTGGATCATCAAATATGAAATCATATAAAATGAAAGGGTCATTGAAATCAATAATAATGAGAAATTAAATATCATTCACAATCATGATAAACATTATAAACCCATAATAATTAATTAATCACTATTTTAGGATCATTGAGAATAATTTTATAAATACACATTTAAATCCTTTATTAATTGCAATAACAATATGAGCCACTTATAATGTAATCATATACCAAAAAATTGGAGATCTATAATGGGGTTCAACCATTCTATATTTTATATTAACATAAACCATGAGCTATAATGAGGACCAACCCTTCTTAACATTTATATCCACCATAACTATTTTTTATGAGCTATAATGGGGATCATCCCATTTTATATGATATATTGGGCACACCCATTTGATAAAATGGTGTATAACTCATCTTATACACCATATCCGAATAATATGTTTCATATAAATCATATTTACTATATTATTAATAGATTACATTAATCATAATTCCAATTAAAAAACAATTACTAACCAATATAAAAAATTAGATAAAATTAACATTTTTTTAAACACATTCAATACCAAAATTGCCAAAAATTACAAAGTTGGTTTTTCATTTAAGAATAAAAGAAATTGTTCTAAGTAATCCAAAATAAAATAAAGACTATAGTAGTTAAAAATTCATTGTGGTTGTGTTCATTAATAATGTAACAATCCTTCTATTATTTTTAAAAATGTTCCATATAAAAATTCTAGAAAGGCTGATTTTAAAAATCACTAAAATAAAGTATAAGAGGTATAAAATATAAATTATGAATATTTTATTTCCATATATGAAATTTTATAATATAAATTTAAAAATGTATACATGAAAGATTAACATTTTTTGGAAAACGTTAATAAATAATTCATTTAAAAATAGAAGTCTCATATCTCTTGGGAAAAAGTTTCATTTTAAAAAAAATGAATAATAACATTAATTTTTATTATATTTAATTGGAATGGATAAATTTTGGATATTATATGTCTATGTGGAATTATATAGACAATTTAAAATAATATAAGTGCATAACATCAAAATATACCTCAATAAAAGGAAATTTAGATGAAGTATCTTACGTTGAGTCTCGTTTATTATACTTGTTCTGTATTTTAATAATTAAAATTGTTATGTTAATTATTTACAATATTGATAATATTTTAAATTTTTATTATAAATTTTATTTCATTTATAACCATGTTATATAGACTTACATAATCAATTATGTATTAGTCAGATATTTTTACCCTATTCAGATTATGTGTCATTAATGACATTGGTAAGTTGCCTATGGTACAAAAGATAAAAAGTTAAAAATATAAATAATATTAATCAGGATATATTTATCCTATTTAGGCATAAATAATATTTCTAAAACCAAAAAATAAAGATGGCTATTCATAATGAACTAATCTTACAATCATAGAGATGGTAGTCTGTATATAATTATGAGAAACATTTCCATTTGATAATGATAATTATTTAAATAATAAATGTAACATTTTATATTCAATGAAACATAATTATATCTTTTATACCATTATATTTAATTAAATTTACTCATATATATAGTTCTTATGATTATAAATGACTCACATCACTTCGAGGAGGCGATTATCCACTTTTCCATGAACGATGTTATCATTTTTTTGTGAAAAGGTTTTTATGAAAAGATAAAATATATTTATTGAAATAATATTATATAAATAAAATCATAATTATTTAATATATCCCATATAAACATATTATATTTATCCTTATTAACTTTAATGTAACATTTAATGAAAACACTTCACATTTCTTCCCAAGGCGACAATATGTCGTACCAAAAATTTAAATTATTTTATCCCATATAGTATGTATCATAAAAATGATATATATATTATAAGGATTGAAAATTTATAATTAATTTTTTAATAAATATATATATATATAAACCTTGGATCCATCATTATTCTCAACATTGACTGATGGAAATGAAATAACAGACAACATTACTTCATGAGGATGTGCTCCACTATACACATGAATAATGATTTTGTTAGCCATCTGTTGGATGTTTTTTTGGATTTTGGATGTATAAAAAATAGCAAAAATAAAATTATATTTTTTATACTAAGATTGTTATAGAATATTTTTAAGGAGATATTAATCAGTTGGAGAAAAAATAAAAAAATTCCCATTATTGAATGTTACTTATTAGTTAGATAACTTCGTTTTATTTAAACCAATGACCTTCCTTTGTTAGATTTATTCTCTAATCATTGATTCTAAGATAATATTATGGAATTTTAGAAGTTATTTAGTGTTTGGACAATCATACTAGAATGAGATGTCTGATGATTTGAGCGGTGTAAGCTCCCTTTTATAGTTGATGAGGCGTGACCTTCTTGTAACTATTCAAAACTATTCACTATTGGGAGGTAAATATTTTAAAAATTAGATTATAAATTGATAAATAATGGTTTTGAGGGACTGTATTGTGGATTAAAAACACCAAAACCCACTAAAAAATGTTATAAAAATTTGGTTCCTTTACTATCATTCCTTATTTTTTCATTTATTTTACTAGTTTTCTCTACTATGCGATTTATCCATTGAGAATAAATTTTATATATATATATATATTATAAAATTTAAGAAATTAATTGAAATATGAATTTTTTTTATAGAAATCACTTATCTATGGAAAATTAATTCATAAGAACCTCATGTAACTGGAAAAATCACTAAAATAGCCTAATCATGACAATATTGTTGTTACTATTTATGGATCAATTTGTTAATTATAAAAGCTTAATTCATAAAAGAGTGAAATAAAATTTAAATTAAATTATATTTAATAATAAAATTTTAGAATATTTGTTTTTTTGTTATTCTAACACATTTAATAAAATATCATTTATTTTAAAATCATATTAATGAAAATTGTGACATTAGTTATTTAATTTAATTTTAAATACATCAAAAAATGATTATTTATTTATATAATATTCTTTAAAATTTAAAATTATACATTCGTCTATATAATTAATTTTATAAAATTATTCATTATTTTTACTTCACTATTAAAATTTTTGGCATCCTTTATTAAAGTTGATTATTAACTAAATAATTACTACGTTAGAATTTCATAAGTATTTTATCTATTTATATCATATCAAAAACTTAATGTCAAATTATAGTAATGAAATAAGTTATATAAAATTAAAAATTATATATATAACCAAATTTTTTTGTCTGTATCCCAAGGCATTATTGAAATTAAATGGAAAAGTTTTCCTTGTTATATTATTCTTTACTTAAATTATTATTTTGGCCAATTACTTAATATATTATAATAAAAACTCATAACATATTTCATATCATCAAAAGGATCAACATATTTTTATGTATTTTTTTAGAGTAATCGATGTCATTTAGCCCATTGATATTAATGTTTAATGTCTGGGTAAACTTGTTTATTCCTTATTCGTTGTAATTAAATTTAACAATTTTCACTAGTCATGTTGTTGACAAATTATGTTGCACTTGGTAAAAATTATAACTAATTATGATTTGACATACAGATTCCATTTAGTATGAAGTAAATTTATAGAATAAAATTTAGCATTATATTAATCCTACAGACACTATGAGATGATGAGTTTTTAAAGTGAAAATGTTCAAATTTTTTCTAAGATTATATATGTAAATTCAATAAAAAAAATTATTCAAATGGTATAAATTGTATTAAAATATCAGTAATTGGTATTAATCTTATTTAAGAAAATTTTAAATTATAATATATCAATGTAAATTATATGAACAATTGGCAGTTCTTAATTAAAAAACAATATTTTTCTCTATTCATCAGAAAATGAAACTCCTCACATAAATATGAAAAAATTACACCTATGATAATTTTTAAATTTATATATTCTTAATTATTTTTATATTTTTTTATAACTAAATGTTTAATATTATTTTCTTCAAACAAATTAACCATTAGAAGATGGAAAAACATCTTTTATAAAAAAAAGAATATTTATGCATAAAATTTAATTTTTACTATCTAAATTCCTATAAAATCAATTTGATAAATGTCAAAATATTTTCAAGAACATATATAAAATAATACATATATTATAAATTATTAGGTTTTTATATTCCCATAATCACTCGGGCTTCCCTACCATACATGCCATTAAACATAAAAATCATGGGGTTGGGTGTAATGTTGGATGAATAGATAGGCGTGTGTAACATAAGATAAATTCAGTGCTTTTTCAATTGTTCTACAAAATTTGATTTTATTATTTTTATATTTTGATATTTAAAATCATACTCCTTCACTCCTATAAATGTAATCCTTTCAATTTTAACAATATCTTAGTAAAAAAAGTTGTAAATTTTATAATACATTTGTTTTAATCTCACATGCTAAAAATGGTCAACAAACATCATATTAATAATATATAAATAGAATAATAATCGATATTTGGAGTTACAAAAAACAAGTTTTCCTAATATTATAACTCATGTGGGATTAGATTAAAATCTTAAATAATTATAGAGAGTGATTAACGTCATTTATCACAAAAAAAGTGAATGATCAACGGACTGTTATGGTCTTCAAAACCGTAAAAATGTAATAATGGAAAAGATCATTGTTTCATCAAAAATCATGCCACTTGGAAATAGGTTTTTTAATCCATTTATTATAGTTATGTAATTCTCATACAATTTGGACTAAGATAATATAAAAGTATACTTAATTGAGTAGTATAATTTCATCCATTAATCAATTTCAAAAAAACTCTCATCTCATTCTCCAAATAATTTGGACTTTTGGATGAATTTTTACTTCCTCATGGACTAAAATTAATTTTTATGTACCCCATATCCATTATATGTATAATGAGTCATTCCTCGTATCTTTGGATGTTATACAATACCATATTCATGAGTACATATTAATGTAAATCCCAAAATTATTAATCCATCATAGATTAACCTTAAAATATAATTAGTAATACCTATTGTTAAAACCAATTAAATCCATAGACAATTATACAAAAAATTGTTGAAACATTTCCACACTATGTTCACGAACCATATATTTGAATTGATTTATCACATATTCTTCCATGATAAATCAACCTTCATTCATCCCACAATATGCAATATTTTTTTGAAAAAAAATTAATCATAAAAAATAAATATTTCATAATGATAAGAACATCATTTATTTCATTTTTATTTGTTAAAAAATTATCATCCTTCAGTCGTGGGTTCATTCCCCACCTCAAATCTTGATGAGAAATGTTGTCACTGAGCATATGTGTTTTCCAATGTTTTATTTACTCCCAAAACATAAAGCCTCCCTAAAAACCCTTCCTATTGATCCTAGGGGTTACAAATACTCAACCCACAAAAATGCTTCCAAAAATCCATTACTAAACTCAAAATTGTTTCTACATAAAACCCCTAAATTAGCTTTCTAATACATTTAACATATAATCATGCATAATATTATAGACCTTTATCTTATATAAGACTATTAATATATGCAAAAATGAAAAAAATTTGAACCATAATGTTATCTAACTAAACATTGATACCACCTAAGATATCCCCGAACCAACACTCACATATTCAATTATGAAATCATCAACATTAAATTTACATCTATCATATTGATAATTGTGACCCATGTTTTTTGTCTAATACATACAACATAAAAATTTAAATTTGGAAAAAATAAAACCTCATGAAAAATTTCAGTTAATAGTATTTTGGAAATTAGGAAATACACCAATAAAAATAATTCACATGACTCTAAATGTTCAATTATCATGATTATCCTAGATTTTTATTTTTCACATTTATACATCAAGATAATTCATATAAAAAACTTATAAATATAAATCATCCACAAAATTCATGATTTTTTTTGACAAATGAATCATATTAAGGGTGGTATCAAATTAATAGTAAGTATAAACATTATAATTAGAAATCAAATTTCATCTATGAGTATTTGAAGCACATAAGGGTGTGATGAAAAAATGAGAGTGAATTGGAGAATGATAAGACAACTCATACCCATAAATACCCAAATATTAAACTATAAAAACATGGATAAGTCAAGTGTTATAATAATAAACAATAAACATCCATGTGATATCAATTTAGATCATGAGAAACATTATAAATCCATAAAAATAAATTAAAACACTATTTGATGACTTGGTGAATCATTTTCATAAAACCCATTAAATTGTTTTTAACTAGAATAAAAATATATTTAACATATAATATAATAAATACACAATGAATTAGAGAACTATAATGGGGTTAAACTATCATATATGTTGTATATGTATCAATTGTGTGCTATAATGTGTCTCAAACCTTGATAAAGGATATGTTGGGTTCACCCATTTCTCATGAGCTATAAAGGGAATTTTCCCTCTGAATAAGTTATATTATGATCACCCATGATCTATAATTGGGATCAACCCTTCTTATAAGATATATGAGGAAAATCCATATTCTGTAATTCTCATTTGAAATATCATGAATTATTATTTTTAATAGAGAAGTCCCTTATCACATAGGAAACACTTAAATGATAAAAACTGCATAAAAATGACATAAAAACATTCAATATAATTATACTATAAAATTCAAGATATAAACATTCAAATGGTCTATATATACACCCTATAAAGTAATATAGGTGCATAACATCAAAATATGACTTATTGAAATGAAAATGATATAAAGTTTCCCCCAATTAGTCTGATTTGTCATACTTTTCTTTATCGTCCTTTATAATTAACATAGTTTTATTATATAATTTATTTTTAAATTTTTTCAATTTCATTATTAATTTTATTAAATTATAAATTTTTTTATATAATTAAATAATCAATTATGTTTAAGTCACATTGTTTTACCATATTCGGCCAATGCATAAAAAATTACATTTGTAGGCTGACTGTGATAAAAAAGGTCTTTATTTTAAAATATCCAGAATACAGATAATATAATAATTATATTATATATACCAAAATTATTTTTTTAAAATCAATGATGACTAATTGTTACTAATAATGAATTAATTTTATGATGCTAGAAATAGTTGGTCATATTTATGAATAATTATTATTTATATTTTTCAATGATCCCAATGGAAAGAAGGTTAGTAAAATTTAATCGTCCAAAATTATTATTATATAATCAATACCAAAATATTTAATAATATATAGTTATATATATATCATTTTTTATGTAAAATTTATCACACACTTCGAGGATTCGGGTTTCCAAACATCCACGAATGACAATATCTCTTTTTAGTGTGAGAAAAGGTAACATTGAAAATAATATAATATATTTCATGAAATATAGTTATTAAAATAATTACATAATGCATTCATTTATATCATATATATTCACTATCATTCCACTTATTACCTTTTATGTAACAAAGTAGTGAAGAATGCATCACATTGCTTCTTGATGTGGTAGTCCATCGTACAAACAAGAAAAGATACATATCCCATGTGTTATGGAACGTAAAAAAATATTATATACAATAAAACAACCTTACAGTTATAATTGTGTAAAAAATATCCCATTTAATTTGTATATACATCATTATTACAAATAACGATAGGTTTTAATGGAAAAATAACAGACATCGATTCATGAGGTGGTAGAATTTTGTACACACGAACGATAATTTCATAACCCATTTGATGAATGTTTGTGTTGTTTTAGATCATAAAATTATAATAATAACATCTCATTATATTTTGGATGCTATGGTTATTGTATATGATTGATATAATATGAATTTAAGGGGGTTCATAATTAAATTAAACAGATAGTGCTTGTTATTGAATGTTACCACTTCTTCAGGTTACTCCTTTTGGTTTAAACCAAATAACTTCCTTGGTTGTGTTGTGAAAAAAAGTCTTATATCATGAGAGTATATATTTTTTAAGTTATATTATTAGTATTTTTATGACCGAAATGACTTTATTGGTTTGAATAAGTGAGTGGAGTGAGTTCTAATTTATAGGTGGGGAGAAGTATCATTATTTTAAAAAATAAATTGTATTCCCTATTGGGAGGTCAAAATTACAAAAAATGGATCCAAATTTGATAATAAAATTTGTATGTGTATGATATTTTCTGTAAAACCTCCACCACATAATGTATTATATGTTTTAAACAATTTTACCCTTAACACCTATGTTTCATCATTTTTATTCATTTATGGTTTTCATTAAGTGAACTAGTTTTCTATACTATTTATGTTATCCATTAAGACTAAATTTAGGTGATATATATCATAAAAATTGGACAAACGAATTCAAAATATAAAATCTAAATTATAAGATATATTTCCCCTGTGTTTTTCAATAAATTTTTACCAAAACACGTATAACGTGAAAAAATAATACTTTAACCCCAACCATACCACCAATTTATGTAATATTTATAGGTCAATACATTCCGTATTAAAGATAAAATGGTAAATTAATGGAACATTATTTTATACATTAAAATTATAAAATTACTGTATATAATATAGTAATAATATTATATTTAAATCATTTAATAAAAAATCATTTATTATAAAATAACGTAAATGGAAATTTTGATATTATTAATTTAATATATATTTACAAATATCAAGAGAATGATGTATTTTTTACACATTTAGTTAAAATGACAAAAATTATATTAACAGATAATATATTAATCAAATTTTACTTTAGGAAAATGGAAATATAATTTAACATTTAAAATTACATAAACAAAAAGTCAATTCTCCATTAAAATTCAGTATTTTTGATTATTCATAAAAAAGAATCTTCTCCTAAAATATCAAAAAATAACCCTAAAATATTCTTAGAAATTGGATTTTTATTTTTTTTCTTTTAAAATTAACAAAACCTTTAATATTTAGTTCTAAAACAAAAAATCCATTAAGTAACTGAAAAACTACCTTTAGAAAAATATTTATTTTATGAATATAATTGGAATTGTTCTGATCTTATTACAATAAAATATTTTAGATGAATGTCAAAATATTTGGAATAATTTATTTGAATTCATAAATATATTTTATCTTATTGGGATGTTATATTACCTTCTATGCATGTTTTTTAAAGTCAAACCCGACATTGATCATAGAAATCTATAGGTTGTATATAATGTTATTTAAACTGAGTTTTGCACGTAATGAAAGATAAAATATTTATTGAATTTCAATTATGATATCAAAAAAAATATAATTTTTTTTCTTATATTAGGGTTTTATTGATAAAAATTATGATTTTGAGGATTTGAATTGGTGTGTAGACCATCCTAGAGAGACCTTGGACATCAGGAGAGGCCATGACTCAAATATTGAAGGTTTATATAGTATAAAAGCCATATAAAATGTATAATTTTCTTCTAACCTGTTCACAATACCAATGAATGCTATTTCTTGGTTCCAAGAGTGTTAACCCAAAAATATAATATGACTTATGGTTTTATGAGGATCACCTCCAATTACGTAAAGATCTTGAGGGTCAAATAATGGATCCTTATCCGATGTATTGTCCTTGCAGATAATAGTGGGTGCCTTGGTGGTATATTAACACCATTATTGTACATTATACATTTGAATAGATATATTAGTGGGTTTCTCCATAGAACACACATATAATATATGACCTCAAGGGGATATTACATCTGATATTTTTTATGCATTAGTTAAAGAGACCAATATTTTTTTCTCTCAATTGGTGACTACGAACTCATCTATGTATATAGGACATGCTAAATAGAAGATAACCAATTGCTCTAGTATGAATAGTTTTCATGGTGGGTATTTTTATAGGTTATTTTTAATGTTGTTATTTAGAGAAATTTTTTATTTATATATACTTTATGGGAAATACATTTTCAATTGGGAGTACCACATACATTGGGAACATACAGTAATTTGGTGACTGCATATCAAAAACCCCTATTTGTTAGAATATATCCAAGGATTACTATAATTCTAGTATATTGGTAATCATTATGGTTTCATGGTTTCATCCAGTCCCTTAATAAATGAAATCATGTGACATTCCATTGTAATAATGGTGGTATCCTTGATTAGTACATATTCTATTAATCATGGGAAGTTGGATTCACCATGATCGTATTTCATAAATATGTCTAGTGAAAGAACATTGTTCCTTGGATTAAATGATTCAATGTTATTAACTTTAATTTTCTTGAATATTCATTATATATTCCCTAGTGTGATCCCCCTTATGAATTAATCATGCTTTTAATGTCTTGATTAACTATGTAATGATACCTAGGAATCATACATCAGACAGTATTAGGGAATGTGGAGATATTTTCATGGATCCACTTGTTGCACATTCATAGAGTTGTATGCCTAGGAGGATTATGATATTTCTTAGAGAAATATTTATCAGATGCCAATATTATTTTCAGAATCCAACCTATATTTATTAGATATGAAAATGGGTGATTCTTGGTGCTAATATGTTTATCCCCCTATAGTGAAATATCTGTCCTAAATACATATAAGCTCATTAAAAATAAGGTATAATCAAATATTGGTATATATTAGTAAATTTGAATGAAATTGATTATTTATGAATTTTTTGTTGTTAAAATTTACTTAATTATCCTGATGAGTGTATATTATAGACAAACATTCATTTAATGGTAATGTATGGTACCACATTGGAGGTTCCAGACTGAGTTTTTACTCAAATTCGACTTGTTATTCCATTACAATTGGGTACGGATGAAAAATATCACTTGGTCATATGTATAAGATGGGATATGTCTTGAAAATAATAAACCTGGATGATAAAATTGTGTATATGGATCATGATATGTGGTATAACCCAACATAGGTAGTATAATCATTATTTCTTTCCTTTCTATATTAATGGTTGTCTAGGAGGGAGTTTAGTGTTGTCTGTCTCTCATGGTTGTCCCTTTATTTACTTCATTCCATTCAACATTATATCCTAGTATATACTTATTTATTCTACATGAAAATTATTTAGTACTTTAGATGTTTCTTGGTTATTTTAGATATTTTCATTACTCTAACACAAAGTAATAATATCCACATTGACACACCCTCGACCTTTAATTCTATTCAAATGTCTCTGCTTTAGATGGTGTCATGTTTGACGCTATGTGGTAAACTGGTCCAATGATTTTTTATAGATTCATACATGTTAGGATGTGACAATTTTGTGCTAGATGATCCCTTTCTAGTTTTTTGTTATATAGGACATGAAAAAATGAGTACTAGGAATTTTTCATAAGTTTTGATGAATATTATATTGGTGCATAGTGATGAGTCATTTCAATGAGAATTATTTATTTATCGGGATATCGGATTGTTTTTTAGGATAGTTATGTTATAGATGATTATTATATTCTATTTTATTGGTAAACATTTTATAGATATTAAAGGAAATATTTAGGATTTATATCCATCAACATATTAGATATAGGTCAATGAATTATTTTTTAATCTTGGATAGAAAGAAGAAGATAAAATTTTACATTCATAATATTTCAAATGTATGTTTAACAAGAAATATTCATACTAGTGTGAGATTTTGTATATTATTTAGGATAAAAATTTCAAGTCTAAAAAACAAACTAAATGGGGTAGTACAATATATGATTTTTTGTATAATTATACTTAGATGGACAACAATTTTTACATCCATTTATGTTATTATATGTATTCTATGATATTATACACCATTTACATGGTGATTAAGATGAATTTACATATATATATGATATAAATAATAGTCAGTAGGTTATAATGAGATATTAGTGACCTGTTAGAAACTCTAACATGTGACTAGTGGAATGTGGTTCCTTAGAAAACAATTGAAAGGAGAACCATGTCAATATATAATGTTATTCCCATTTCATGATACCCATTGTGGGTGTATAATTTTTAGGCATAGATAAATAATGATTGATAAGAACATTGATTTAGCTTCCCTGTCTTAGTATTTGTGATATTTTATATAACCAACCAACTTTTGTGGTTATATGGAAAGATCTTCTAGTGAATTATTGATTTGTACCTTATTTTTTATAGAATAATAAATCATTGAGAGGGTATTTAAATATAGATATTCTAGATCAATATTAATTTATAACCCTCATTCTCTTTGAAAATATGTCCCTCTAGGGAGTACTCTTTGTGCTGATTCATGGAGAGGATCAAGGCCTTATGTGGCAATTATTTGAATGTGATTCCTTAAATATTATGGAAAATGATTTTCTTAAATGGATAATATATTCATTTTCAATGAATATTTATTAATTTATGAAAAGTAATTCATAAGGACTTTAATATTTCAGTTCTATTGGTTACTTTGAACACAGACATCTAGTCTAATAAAATATTATCAATGTTTCCCAAAATGATATTCCCATTTAGTTCCTCTATATAAAACAAATCTGTCATAACATGTTGAAAATAAATATAACAAAAGGGTGACCTTAGGTACTCAGTAAGGTTAGACTATGAATATATACATTTTTATCATATTAAATTCTATGAAAATAAATATGGAAATGTTATCATGATAAATTTCATACCCAACCTATCAGGGATCATAAACAAGATTCATGGAATAAAAAATTATCATTTCAAAATATATAAATCATATGAATTACCCATCATCATATCTCAATAATGAAAAATAAATTCATATCATAAATTTTCACGTTGAATCAACATATGTATATAAAATCATTTAATATGCCAATTTTGTCTACAAAGTCTCACAGATCAAGCATTATCACTTATTTCTCCTGACGGACCAACCACATTGACGTGTTTCCCCTAACTATATTTAGAGATATTATTCCGTACTCAATGTTTTAGAGGGAGATATAGGTCACACCAAAATTTTTATTAAATCTTGTAATATGTGTTCTATAGGACCATAAATCATTCCTCACATCAAAACCCATGTTTTAGAAATTTGTTCCTTAAAATCATCATCATAACATAACTCATAAGAATAAAATGGGTTTCATCAATATCATTAAATCATAAAAAAATGAACCAGTAAAATAAAGGATAATAATGGTATCCTTGGATCACATTCCCAATAATTAATAAATAATATCAAATTATATCAAATTATGTGGGAAATTATTTTTTTGAATGATCTCTTGAAATAATTTATTCAGAAAATATCATTTCCTTTATGAAATCATTCATTAAGAGTATCAAAACTATAATAGAAAAAATTCACTTTTAAAACAACCTTTTAGGATTGTAAATGAACCTTAAATTAATTTACGATTAATGATGGTTTAAATTTATGTTCATGTATTATATGTTAGAAAACATTCCATTCATATATTTGAATTAGAAAAGTTATAAAGAGTCTTGTTTAGAAAAAAAAATATTCTATTCAATTTGTATAATTAAAAATTAAAAATGGGTAAAATAATCATTATGTATTTATAGTATAATTGTAAACCCTTTTATAAAATAATATTTTAGAAAACATGTATATGGAAGATAAATATTCCCCAACAGTGACTAAAAATGAAATAATCTAAAAAATTTATGAGATTGTGAAATAAACACATAATATTTTATAATCAGCTGAATCATACACCACATGAAATAAATAAAATTATATGTATATTAAAATAAGATAATATTAAGGATATTACTTAAAAAATACATTCATTCTTGGTATATACAACATTCAGTGTAAAAGGCATGTGTTCGAGAGAAATAAAAGTGAGAAAAATATCATTTACAATAAGAATTGAATTAATTTTCATACCGTAATATCTAATTTATAATTAATATATTTCTTTTATATATCTAATATAGAAAAATATTTTATATTTAAAACAATATATGATTTACTTATGAATTTATATAAATATTCTATAAATAATTTCATGTAAAAGATTTGTCTCATGTAATATCCACTTTGTTTTTCATGCGCTCTTTGACATTTTATTATTAGTAATTTATTTTATATCATTATTTAATAATATTTATAATTATAAAATCAACATGAATATCATATATATTCTTCATATACTTAATTATTGTATGATTTATAAAATATTGTTTGAAAATTAAATATACCATTTATAGAGACATTAGATTGTACGTACACAAGAAAGGTATTATTATTTTCTTATTGGGTTAATATAAATAAGATTATATGATACATTATCATTCAAAAAAATTTATTTCATATAGAAAATGATGTTATGAAAACGTCTTTTAATAAATTACATTTACTTGGTGAACAAATCAAATAACTTCGTGATACGATAGTCTATTGTACACAAAAATGAAGTTATCTTATTATCACAAAATAAAAATCATGATGTTTTGCATGATATAATAATTATTCAATCATAATAACATCATGATAGTAATATATATAATACATTAAAAATAAATCAATAATTATTCCCAAATTTAAATGTGGTAATGGGAGAAAGAATGGAATCATTTTGCAAAGCTATAATCTTCGGTACACACAAATGATGATTGTATACCCCATTTGATTCATGTGTGTAAATTTGTAGGTCATTAAATTAATACAATACTATTTAGCTATATTAAATATACTAGGATTATTATAAAAATATGATTGAAAATTAATTTAATGTTTTGGAGGATGAAATAAAACAAAAACTTTTGTTGATGAATGTTATATTGTCTTCAGGTATCTTCATTGGATTTTCACAAAAATACTTCCTTGGTTGGATTAATAACAATATAAAAGATTTTATGAAAAACATAGGGAAGTTTTTAGGATATTCAGATTGAGTTTTACTAAGTCAAGTAGTGGTTTATATGTGCAAAAAGGATAACTATAGGTTCCCTTTTATATGAGAGGAGACATACACTTTTGGAAACTCTCAAAAGATTATGTTACAATAAATTAAATATAATTCCATGTACCAAAAAAAAAGGGAATTAATTATAATATAATTTTATATAAGATGTTAATCCCAACAACCAATATATTTTATATAGGTTTTGGAATAATTTTCTACAATATCATTTGGATTAACTTTTAGTAATCCTATTTTAATTTTAACTAGTGTGACAATATTTTGGTTATTAAAAGGTTGATAATTTTACGTATAAGATGCAAATTGAACTATAAAATGAATATTTATTAAATTATAGAACATAAATTATCACATTTTCCTTTATTTATTATTTTTATTGTTGTTTTATAATTTATTGAAATATTATATTCACAAAATATCATTATTTTCAATTTTGGCACAATTGATTACATAGGAATTAATAATATTAATACGACAAGATAACTTTAAAAAAACACATTTAATACACCACTAATATTTTATATTCTATAATAAAATTAGTATAGAAACTTAATTAATTCAAATTATATTTCCTTTTATATTTATAATATCACAAAATTGATTTTTTCATTAATTGAATAATTATTGTATCATTATTGTCTAATTATTTATGAAAACTATATCATAACTAAAAATTATAAATAAAATAACATGAATTATATAAGAAAATTATATTTCAATATTGTGTATATAATTGGGAATATATTATATTTAACCCATATTAATTATATTACACTTTTTAAAAGTAAGAGTGTGGGATTTTTTCACTCCAAATGATTTTCATAATAGAAAAATAATTTTCATATAAAAGTGTCCATTAAGTAATTTTATAAAAACATAATGGTATAAGGTAGAGTTAATATCATTCGTTGAAATTTAGAAAGGTTTTTGAAACATTATATAGTCTTTATCACATTATTTTCAACAAAAAATACACTGTGTTACCCATTACTATGGTAACAAAAATATCTAATTTATGTATTCATATTTGAAAACAATAAAAGGAAAATATTTAATAAATTATGAGAAAATTATTGAAAATATGGATTTAATTTTAAAATTTTAATATTTATATGTGGGTAAAATTAATTTCTAATTATTCTTAGGAATGGGGCGAGAAGATGGGTTCTTAAAGATAAAATGTTCATATGATTGAAATGTTTTTATATCCAAATTCAATGTAATAATGATACATATTATATATGTTTTATTATATAATAAAAATTTTACCTGACTATACATTCAAGCAAATAATTAATGTAATTTTCCAATATAAATTTTTATATGAGAAAACTATTTTCAACTAAAATCGAGTATTTTCATTATTCATCAAAAATATGAAACTTATCATAAAAATATAAAAAATTAAAAAAATGTAATTTATTATATTTCTGTTTCAATTAAGAATTTCATTTATATATATATAATTATTAAATGTTTCCAAATTTACTTTTAAAACCATCACACCATCAAATTGAAGTAAAATATCCTTTATAAAAATGAGGGTTCCTAAGCTTAAAATTGGATTCACTGTTAACATATAAATATAAAACATATTAGATTAATTAAAAAACATTTCATTGAATATATGACAGATAAAATTTTAAAGACCCATAGAATTCAAGGGAATGTTTTTCTTAATTTTCTTTGGAATTTTACAAGAACGCGGTTTCTGACAGAACCTGATTCCGAGGCCCGGAGTGCTCGGAATCAATTTCTGAAGTTTGGCTCGGGTACGTTCAGTGAACGAACGAGCGGGAATTTATAACTTTTGAACCGGTGCCTGGAATCAAATTCTGAGGGCACTGATGAACTCGCATCGCCGATATTCGCTTAAGGAGACCTTTTCCGAGGTTTCGTTTTATCCGGGAAAAAGGTTAGTTTTGGGAGAAATTATAAGAAGTTAAATAAAAATGTGGAAACACTTTTTTTTGTTGGTTAACTTCTCCCAAAGGGAGTTAAAGGTGGGACCCACATTCTCTTAACCTCCCTTGGGAGGATTAAGTGTGGTGGGGCCCACATGAAGCATAACTCTTATTCTTCTCTTTTAAAACTCCCTTAGACTTCTCTTTTAATTAACATGACAAGTTGGGTTTATTAATGGAGTTGAATTGTTTGAATTTCAAACCTTTGAAATTCAAATTGTTAGGTGTGTGAATAAAATAAGACTTTAGCTTGTTTTATTTGGGTTAGAATTCTCTAGCCGCCTTGAGAGAAATTGGAGTTCTTCTTCATCTTCTTCTTCAAGATTTGACGAAGAACGAGAAGAACCTTCGAGCTTCGACGAAGAATGCCACGTTCTCGGGAATCTTCTTCCGTGACACCTTACCCGAGACACTGACGACGTCCTCTTCCGCGTATTTTCTTCCACGACGATTTCCCGTGACGAAATCATCGTCAAAGAACTTCGAATCCTCACTTCACGACATCAACGTCCTTCTTCCATGACACCAACCACCACGACGCGTCTTCTGTGGGTCGTTAACGATCATCGATCTTGAAACCGAGGTGGGGGTTTGTTGTTGATTAATTATTTAATCTCGTTCTTGGTTCTAGCATGATAATCTGGTGGATAAATATTTAAGTGTTATCGTCTAACAAGAGGGGGGTCAGACCGCACAAACACGGCCGAATTCCCCCTCCTTTGTTTTTGATTATTTTTTTATATTCTTGTGGATGAACGAGAAGGCGTGGTGCCGTCGCACCACGCGGGAATCGCACGGCTGTATTTCGCGGCGCCGTCGCGCCGCGCCGTGGAAGGATTATCATGAACGCGAAGCTGTCGCGCGGCGTCGAAGGGAACCGAAGGCGCCGCAGCCGGAGCTGGGCCACGGCGGAGGAGCGCAGTGTCGTCGCACCGCGCCAGACGACGAAGGCCGCGGCCGGTTCCGGGCCGCGGCGGAACGAGAAGAGTGGCGGCTCGCCGGGCCGCCGGTGTCGGAAGCTGGAAGGGGACCGGCTTTGCCGGTCCGTTGAAGAAGAATCGGCCGGCCAGGTCGGGCCGGCCGGAAGGGGAAAGACCGGGGGAATTTAATTCCCCCGGCCTAGTTAATTTTCCCCCCATTATGAGGGGGGCCGGTTTCACAAATGGGGGGCAGCGCCCCCCCCCCCCCCCATTTTTCCAAACGGCAGGCCCCCACGAGGGGGGGGGGGCGTTTGATCAAGGCGCGGCTCTCAGCCGCGCCGCCTGCAAGGAAGCGGGGGCCTTGCCCCCCGCACGTGGCACCCGAGCGGAACCCAGGCCGTGCTGCCGGCCGGGCCGGGTCGGACCCGGGTCGGGTCCGCCCGGTTCGGGTCGACCCGGTTCGGCCGACCCAGGGGGGGTCGGGCCGGGTTGGCCCGGACCCGGACCCCCCGTTTTCGAATTGACATCGGTCTTTTTCTCATAACTTGAGCTACGGACCTCCGATTGATGAACTGTCAGCGGCGACGCAATCCTTGGATCGAGACGGTCTATTTGTTATATCTCACTCAAAGGTTCGGAATACTTTGAGTTCGGCCGGGTTGGTTCATACACCAAACCAACCGGGCCCTTGGAGTGGAAACACTCATATCTTGAGCTACGGACGTCCGATTGATGTGCTGTCAGCTTTGTTGAGTTTCTCGTAGTGAGACGGATCTTTTGGCATATTCCGCCCGAGGTTTGGATGCAAGTGGAGTACGGTCGGGTTGGTTTTGCATTAAAAACCAACCGGGCCCCTGGGACGAAAAAGCCAATAACTCTCAGACCGGGCGTCCGATCGACACTCTGTCTGTTGCGTTGTGTTCCTGTTGACGATATGGAACTTTTGGATACATCAACTCTGGACTTTGTGACAGTTTATTTATCAGCCTCTCGGCTCGTGGAGCGGACCCTCCCGAACGAGCTTGCTGTGTGCGGGAACCCTAGAGCTGGCTGCGTCTGTGACTGCTACGGCTACTTCTATTGTGACTGCGACGACGACAGTACAGAGATCCTTTGTGGATTCGACGACGACTACATCACTCAGCGATCCTACGTGGATCAGTGCTACAGGTCCTGTGTGGGTCCGATCCTATGTGGGTCTGATCCTGTGTTGGTCTTTGCGCTCAGCGGTCCAGTGTGAACCAGCGCATATAGATCCTATGTGGGCCCGATCCTGTGTGGGTCTTTGCGGGGGTTAGTTACCTATCGATCCTTCGTGGGTCCAACGACTTAGATGGATCAGAGATCATATTTATCATCTTTCGAAGAAGTATACCTCTGTGAGCTGAATCTTGTTGCTTTCCTGTGTGGATTGAGTTGTGCTATCCTGTGTGGATTTCGTTTTGCTTTCCTGTCTGGAATACATTTACTTTCCTGCGTGGACTGAGTTGTACTTGGGCTCGGAGGATGGAGAGTTTTGGGAATTGATGACTTAGGTATATGAATGGGTATATACCTAAGCAGTGTCGGTTGTTAGTTCGTGATTGTATCTTACTTTGTGGTTTATCCTTTGTGGATTTTGGGAGACCTTCAGGGGTCTTGGGATCCCTACTGAGTATCTTATACTCACCACTGCACGAGATATGCATGCACTACGTTGTGTTGGTTGCAGATGACGGACAACGTTGATCATGGATGAGGCTTGCAGAGCAAGACGGTACCTGGAGGTGGACCACTGGGCGGGACGTGTTCGGAGCGGACGACGAGACCCGAGGAGCAATGGAGCTATCTGTTCTCACCCTTCAAGTGGGATTTCTAGTGGACAGCTCGGAGTAGCGGCTTTTACATTACAGTTTATGTTTTCCCTTTCGAGTTGTACTTTACTTTCATTTTGGGTTTGTATACTGGCCCATTTACTTTTCTGCACTTCAGTTGTACTCTGTTCTTCCTTAGTGTTTACTTTTCCGCTTACTTACTCTGTAGTGCTTGTTTAGTTTTCAAAGGCAATGCCTTCCCTTTTTGTTGGGATTTACGCCTTGGTGCTAGTCGCCAACCCCTGGCCTATGGAAGGCGGGCTTGGGGTAGTCACGGCACGGGCCCCGAGGACGGGTCGTGACAAATTGGTATCAAAGGAGTTCGGTTCTACCGCGAACTCTGATCTTTTCTATGTGAAGCAATAATGTTTAGCGTATTGAGTGTGGTTATCAGTCCAGGGAGTCTAGTGTTGGTGCGGCGGCCGACGTATCCGTACACCAGGACCCTGACTTCTGATTTCTGACTTAATGCACGAAAACATTGATTGCGTGTGTGTTTCAATGTTTTCTTTGTGGTTACATTATATCATTTCACCAGGTATACTGTTCTGACTGTGGCGCACCTATTTCCTTTTCAGGATGGCCCCACGACGGCAGCCAGCCAGGGTTCCGAGAGTTCAGCGTGACGACAGCCCACCGAGTGACGATGCCTCGGTGCAGGGCCCTTTGTCAGCAGTGGAACCGGCGGTATCTCTACCCGTCGAGCCACTGATGCTTCCATCACCAGCCGCTGACGATGCACGTCGCCTCAGCGCACTTCATGAGTTTCAGTGCTAGCGACCGCCCAGGTTTCATGGGGAGACGGACCCCCAGGCAGCCGAGGACTGGATGGATGCAGTGGTACGTGTGTTTAGGCTAGTGAGGACACCAGCAGACCTCATGGTGATCCTCGCTGCGAGCCCACTACACGCAGCAGTATGACGATGGTGGAGCTTGATGCTCCAGGTGCACGATGAGGCATCTCTACTTTGGACGACATTGAAAGCCTCTTCCGCTCGGAGTTCGTCCCAGCCACCCTTCGTGCGGTGCGTATCCCGAAGCTTCTTCAACTGCGGCAGGGCAGCATGACGGTCACTCAGTACTCGGCGAGATTTACTGATCTCTCGCGCTACTCGACTGACATGGTACGAGACCCATTCTTCCGGGCCCGAACCTTCGAGCAAGGTTTGAGACACGAGATCAAGGAATCTCTGATCTCCCTCAGCATACCGACTCAGACAGGAGTACTGGAGCGGGCCCTTTTGATCGAGAGCTTCCTTGCTGAGTCAACACCAGCACCGAGACCCACCGCAGGGCGGCACGTGGTAGAGTCATCTGCAGCAGGCAGTTGACAGATGACTCAGGGGTCCAGACAGACCAGACCTTCAGGCATACGACCTCAGGACACTGGCTCAGCAGTGCGGGGCACACATCGAGGAGCCAGTCTTTCGAGAGTCAGGCAGTACTACTCGTGCGGCGGGTAGGGCCACATGGCTCGTGACTGCCCGACCCGTCGTGCCAAGGAGCAGCAGTCGGTTGAGGGACCACCGAGGTAGAGGTAGAGGGTCGACTGTGGCGGTTCGTAGGGAGGAGGCGGACGAGGCAGAGGAGCTGGACGAGCAGCAGGTGGTGGGTGATGCTTTGAGTCTCTACCACCACCACCACCAGGAGGTCCACCCCGACCACAGGGAGCTGGCGGGTAGAGACAGGCACAGCTCCAGGCAGCAGAGGCCTACGACCACGGCGCACCAGAGATGATTCGAGGTACTATCTGTGTCTATTCCACCCTTTCTGCAGTACTTATAGACACAAGATCGAGTCACTCTTTCATAGCTGCTGCCCTTGTTCAGAGCTCGGATATTCCGACAGAGCCATTGGCTCGATCCTTACGGATAGAGACTCCTACGGGAGTAGACTCGACGATTACGCACTGGTGCCGGCAATGTGAGATTACACTAGGAGGTGAGAGCTTCGGCTGGGATCTTCTTGTAGCAGCATCGAGTCCTTACGACATCATCATGGGCATGGATTGGCTATCTACGGTCCATGCACAGATTGACTGTTTTAGGCGCAAGGTGCGATGTGTACGCACCGACGGGAGCAGGTTCACCTTCACCGGCGAGAAGGGAGACTTTGCAGCACAGGATGGACTTCTGCGGAGGAGAGGACAACCCATCACTCATCAGTTGGCTAGCCTCATCCTTGGAGCAGTTGACGTGCCGAGTCCTGGTTTTCCTGCAGTGGTGGATCAGTTTGCGGACGTTTTTCCCGATGACGTCCCAGGGCTACCACCTCGTAGAGAGGTAGACTTTTATATTGACATGTACCCCGGGACAGCTCCGATATCGACTCCAGCATATCAGATGGCCCCTGCCGAGCATCGAGAGCAACGGGTACAGTTGGAGGACTTGAAGGGCACGAGGTTCATCTGACCCAACGATTCACCTTGGGCTTCCCCGATATTGTTCGCCAAGAAGGCGGACGTGAGCTTGCGGCTTTGTGTTGACTATCGTCTTCTGAACCAGGTGACAGTGAGGAACATGTATCCGCTACCGAGGATTGATGACCTATTTGATCAGATCAAGGGAGCACGGTGGTTCTCGAAGATAGTCCTCAGGTCAGGCAATCATCAGCTCAGAGTCAGAGACGAGGACGTGCAGAAGATGGCCTTCAGATGACGGTATGGCCACTATGACTTCTTGGTTATGCCTTTCAGCATAACCAATTCTCCATCAGTGTTCATGGCCCTCATGAACAGGATCTTTCATCCATACCTCAATCGGTTTGTTGTGGTCTTCATAGACGACATACTGATTTACTCGACGACTGAGGAGGAGCACGCCTACCACTTGCGAGTTGTACTTGACACACTCCGAGAGCACCAGCTTTATGGTAAGCTCTGGAAGTTCCAGTTCTGGATACGTGAGGTCCACTTCTTGGGACACGTCATCTCTGAGGCGGGAGTTGCAGTGGATCCCGTGAAGATCGAGGCAGTGCTAGCTTGGGAGCCACCCAGGAGCGTGACTGAGGTTCGGAGTTTCTTGGGACTAGCTGGATACTATCGGAGATTCGTGCCAAACTTCTCAAGAGTTGCGACACCACTCACAGCTTTGATGAAGAAGTGGAAACCCTTCGTGTGGTCAGACAGTTGTCAGCAGAGCTTCCAGGAGCTGAGACAGAGATTGACTAGAGCACCTATCTTGAGGTTGCATGAGGAGGGAGTAGGGTACGTAGTTTACTGCGATGCATCAGGGACCGGACTCGGTTGCGTCTTGATGCAGGAGCGGGCAGTGATCGCCTATGGATCCCGTCAGTTGAGGCCGCATGAGAAGAACTATGCTACCCATGACCTGGAGTTAGCAGCAGTGGTCTTCGCTCTGAAGACATGGCGACACTATTTGATGGGCGAGCTCTTTACAGTCTTTTCTGATCATCAGAGTCTCAGGTATATCTTCTCGCAGAATGACCTGAACCTGAGACAGCGGCGATGGCTCGAGTTCCTCCAGGACTATGACTTTGAGATATTCTATACTCCTGGGAAGGGGAACGTAGTAGCCGATGCCCTCAGCAGGAGGACGGGCATTCAGCTACTTGAGGAGGCGATGGAGCAGCTAGCCTCTTTGCAGATATCCTTCGTGGATAGAGATGGCGTAGCCTTCCTCCAGTCCCTCACAGTCACCCCTCCACTACTGCAGCGGGTCAGGGAGGCACAACACGAGGACGCTGACTATGAGACATGGCGTGCACAGATATCCTCAGGACAGGCACCTGATGGTTTCTCCCTTGTAGCAGAGCACGACATCATTTTCAGAGGACGTACCATGATACCAGTTTCTTTGCGAGAGGAGGTGCAAATATAATTTCACACTTCTCCTTTAGTGGTACATCCAGGAGTGGCGAAGATGTACCATGATCTCAGACGACAGAACTTGTGGCCGGGCATGAACAAGGCTGTAGTAGAGTTCGTTTCTCGATGCCTTGCCTGCTAGCAGGTGAAGGCATAGCATCAGGTACCAGCAGGCTTGGTATAGCCCTTGGAGGTCCCGGAGTGGAAGTGGGATGGGATATCTATGGACTTCGTGACTGGACATCCATGCACTTCCAGAGGTCACGACTTCATCTGGGTGATTGTTGACCGACTCACCATGTCGGCACACTTCTTACCCATCAGAGAGCAGGGCTCAGTGGAGAGCTTGGGACGTCTCTACGTTCAGGATATTGTGCGGCTCCACGGCATGCCATCATCTATCATCTCTGATCGAGATGCTCGCTTTACTTCTTGGCTTTGGAAGGGGTTACAGGAGGCGTTCGGGATGCAGCTACGTCTGAGCACAGCCTTTCACCCTCAGACGGATGGTCAGATGGAGAGGACCATTCAGACTCTCGAGGACATGCTCCGCGCATGTGTCCTCGACTTTGGTCGTAGCTGGGAGGATCACCTACCCTTGGTGGAGTTTGCGTACGACAACAGCTACCACTCCACCATCGGGATGGCACTGTACAAGGTGTCGTACGACCGACCTTGTAGATCTCCTTTGTGCTGGACAGACCCTGGGGAGTCAGCACTTGTGGGACCGGAGATGGTCCAGGCCACGACAGAGAATGTCCAGGTCATCCAGGAGCGGATGAGGACAGCTCAGATCCAGCAGAAGTCATACGCTGACAGGAGGCGGAGGCCACTAGAGTTCGAGGATGGAGACCACGTCTTCTTGCGGGTCTCACCTCGACGTGGTATTCAGAGATTTGGCCGAGGTGGAAAGTTATCTCTGGGCTTCATCGGACCCTTCCAGGTCCTCAACAGGATTGGCGAGGTGGCTTATCGCCTGGATCTACCACCTCAGTTGCACCGGCTGCATGACTTCTTCCATGTATCTTAGCTGAGGAGATACGTGCACGACCCAACGCACATCATTGACCATGGGGAGCTTGACGTTGACGATGGGGCGACTTTTATGGAGGTCCCGGTGGCGATCGAGGATCGACAGGAGCGAGTCCTACGTGAACGGTCGATTCCTCTAGTGCGAATCAGATGGCAGCACGGGAACCTCCAGGAGAGTACATTGGAGCGGGAGGCTCAGATGCGTGCTCAGTACCCTCATTTGTTTCCCTAGTTTTGATGTATCTTTACGGGGACGTAAAGCCCTGAGGTGGGAGTAATGTAAAGACCCGTAAAATTCAAGGGAAATTTTTCTTAATTTTGTTTGGAATTTTACAAGAACGCGGTTTCTGACGGCACCTGATTCTGAGGCCTGGAGTGCTCGAAATCAATTTCCGAAGTTTGGCTCGGGTACATTCAGTGAACGAACGAGCGGGAATTTCTAACTTTTGAACTAGTTCCTGGAATCTAATTCTGAGGGCACCGATGAACTTGCAGCGCCGATATTCGCTTAAGGAGACCTTTTTCGAGGTTGCGTTTTATGCAGGACGAAAGTTAGTTTTGGGAGAAATTATAAGAAGTTAAATAAAAATGTGGAAACACTTTTTATTTTTTTTGTTGGTTAACTTATCCCAAAGGGAGTTAAAGGTGGGACCCACATCCACTTAATCTCCCTTGGGAGGATTAAGTGTGGTGGGGCACACACGAAGCATAACTCTTCTTCTTCGCTATTAAAACTCCCTTAACCTTCTCTTTTAATTAACTTGACAAGTTGGGTTTATTAATGGAGTTGAATTGTTTGAATATCAAATCTTTGAAATTCAAATTGTTAAGTGTGTGAATAAAATAAGACATTAGATTATTTTATTTGGGTTATAATTCTCTAGCCGCCTTGAGAGAAATTGGAGTTCTTCTTCTTCTTCTTCTTCAAGCTTTGATAAAAAACGCGAAGAACCTTTGAGCTTCGACGATGAACGCCACGTTCTCGGGAATCGTCTTCGGCGACTCCTTACCCGTGACACCGACGACGTCCTCTTCCCCGTCTTTTCTTCCGCGATGATTTCCCGCGATGAAATCATCATCAAAGAACTTTGAATCTTTTCTTCACGTCATCGACGTCTTTCTTCCATGACGCCGACCACCGCGACGCGTCTTCCGTGGGTCATTGATGATCATCGATCTTGAAACCGAGGTGGGGGTTTGTTGTTGATTAATTATTTAATCTCGTTCTTGGTTCTAGCATGATAATCTGGTGGATAAATATTTAAGTGTTATCGTCTAACGAGAGGGGGGTTGGACCGCACAAACACGGACGAAATCCCCCTCCTTTGTTTTTGATTAATTTTTTTATATTCTTGTGGATGAACGAGAAGGCGTGGTGCCGCCGCACCATGCGGGAATCACACGGCTATATTGCGCGGCGCCGTCGCGCCGTGCCGTGGACGGATTATCATGAATGTGACGCCGTCGCACCGCGTCGAAGGGAACCGAAGGCGCCGCAGTCGGAGCGGGGCCGCGGCCGGTTCCGGGCCGCGGCGGAACGAGAAAACCGGCGGCTCGCCTGGCCGCCGGTGTCGGAAGCCGGAAGGGGACCGGCTTTGCCGGTCCGCTGAAGAAGAACCGGCCGGCCGGAAGGGGAAAGACCGGGGGAATTTAATTTCCCTGACCTAGTTAATTGCCCCGCCCCCATTATGAGGGGGGGCTGGTTTCACAAAGGGGGGGCAGCGCCCCCCCCCCCCCCCCCCGTTTTTCAAAACGGCAGGCCCCCACGAGGGGGGGGGGGGGGCGTTTGATCAAGGAGCGGCTCTCAGCCGCGCGGCCAGCAGGGAAGCGGGGGCCTTGCCCCCCGCACGTGGCACCCGAGCGACACCCAAGCCACACCGCCGCTGGCCGGGCCGCGCCAGACCACGCCGCCGCGCCGGGCCGCGCCGCCGGCCGGGCCGGGTCGGACCCGGGTCTGGTCGACCCGGACCCGGACCCCCCATTTTCGAATTGACTTTGTTCTTTTGCTCATAACATGAGATACAAACCTCCGATTGACGAACCTTCAGTGGTGATGCGATCCTTGGATCGAGACGGTCTATTTGGTATATCGCACTCAAAGTTTCAGAATACTTTGAGTTCAGCCGGGTTGGTTCGTACACGAAACCAACCGGGCCCTCGGAGGGGAAACACTCATATCTTGAGCTACGGACGTCTGATTGACGTGCCGTCAACTTTGTTGAGTTCCTCTTAGTGAAACAGATCTTTTGGAATACTCCGTCCGAGGTTTGGACGTAGCTGGAGTACGGTCGGGTTGGTTTTTCCTTAAAAACCAACCAGGCCCCTGGGACGAAAAAGCCATTAACTCTCAGACCGGGTGTCCGATCGACGCTTTGTCTATTGCGTTGAGTTCCTGTTGACGATACAGAACTTTTGGATACATAAACTATGGACTTTGAGACAGTTGATGTATCAGCCTCTCGGCTCGTGGAGCGGACCCTCCCGAACGAGTTTGCTGTGTGCTGGAACCCTAGAGCTGGCTGTGTCTGTGACTGCTACGGCTACTGCTACTGCTACTGCTACTGTGACTGTGACGACGACAGTACAGAGATCCTTTGTGGATTCGACGACGACTACAACACTCAGCGATCCTACGTGGATCAGTGATACAGGTCATGTGTTGGCCCGATCCTGTGTGGGTTCGATCCTGTGCGGGTCTTTGCACTCAGCGATCCTGTGTGAACCAGCGCCTACAGGTCCTTTGTGGGCCCGATCCTGTGTGGGTCTTTGCGGGGGTTAGTTACCTATCGATCCTTCGTGGGTCCGATGACTTAGATGGATCAGAGATCATCTTTATCGTCTTTCGAAGAAGTATACCTGTGTGAGCTGAATCCTGTTGCATTCCTATGTGGATTGAGTTGTGTTATCCTGTGTGGATATCGTTTTGCTTTCCTGTCTGGAATACGTTTACTTTCCTGTGTGGACTGAGTTGAACTTGGGCTCGGAGGTTGGAGCATTTTGGGAATTGATGACTTAGGTATATGTATGGGCATATACCTAAGGAGTGTCGGTTGTGACTTCGTGATTGTATCTTCCTTTGTGGTTTATCCTTTGTGGATTTTGGGAGACCATCAGGTGTCTCGAGGTCCCTACTGAATAGCTTATACTCACCCCTGCACGGGCTATGCCCGCACTACGTTGTGTTGGTTGCAGACGACGGACATCGTTGATCTTGGCTGAGGCTTGTAGAGAAGGACGGTACTTGGAGGTGGACCACTGGGCGGGACGTGTTCGAAGCGGACGACGAGACCCAAGGAGCAGTGGAGCTATCTGTTCTCACCCTTCAGGTGGGATTTCCAGGGGACAGCTCGGAGTAGCGGCTTTTACTTTACAATTGCTTTTTTCCCTTTCGAGTTTACTTTACTTTCAGTTTGGGTTTGTATACTGGCCCATTTACTTTTCCTCACTTTAGTTGTACTCTGTTCTTACTTAGTGTTTACTTTTCCGCTTGCTTACTCTATGGTTCTTGTTTAATTTTCAAAGGCAATGCCTTCCCTTTTTGTTGGGATTTACGCCTTGGTGCTAATCTCCAGCCCCTGGCCTATGGAAGGCGGGCTTGGGGTAGTCACGGCACGGGCCCCGAGGACGGGTCGTGACAAAAATTCATTAATATTGTCTAATAATATATATTTAAATAACTTACTATTATAAAACACGTTTCTTAAAATAAATATATATTTTTTATAAAAACACATTCTTTATTTTTAATTGGTTTTTATATTAATTTATAATAAATTAGTAAAAAATCATTTTATAATATTTTTTAAACCATATTTTCAAAAAAATTAAACTTATTCATTCTATAATTTTTAATTCATATGTTATAATAATCACAAATGACAATATATTTGAGTTTCGTAAAACTCAGTATTAAACGTAACAAAATCTATTAAAAGAATATTTTGTTGTGTGTCACAGAAACAATATATGTCTTGTTTATACCCAAATAAAACATATTTTTTTGTTTAAAAGTATTTTTTATTAAACCACATTGACTTTGTATATCATACAATGCATGTGATCAAAGGATTCCAATTTATTTGAAAAAATAATATTTCATAAAAACGCATGGTATTACATTATACCCCATTGAAATGAATTTCTCCTTAGAATTTCAAAACTCTAATAATACAAGGTTAGGATACTGATAGGTCATTATATCATCATGTTACCACATATCATCATTAAACAAGTGGTTTCTCTGTAAAATATTTATAAGGTTAGTTGTCTTGTTTTGTATAACATTATCTATAAAATCAAAAATTTCTATTAGTTTATATTTATATGAATGTTCTTATAAAGTTGTATGTCCTATCATTTTATTACATATAGATGATCAGGTATGTACTTCCTCAATAGACAGCTATTGAACATATACGGAATATGAGAGATATTTTTTGGATGTTCTAATATATAATCTTTTCTTCCAATGGAATCAAACATTTGATAAAAGAAATTGTGTCCTTGAAATTTGAAATTACAATTTAAAAAAAGGTGGATGTTTAAATATTAACTTTTAGAAATCCCACATCGAATAAAGATTCAATAAAACATCCTCTTGAAAATAGTGAAATTAAAATAAAAATATCACCAGATTACTAGGATTTTGATTAGGATACCATTAGTGCAACATGAACACACAAATATAGAATAAAATTCAAATGATTAAGTTCTAATAGAGAGTGATAAGAGACATGGTCATTTTAATGTAATGTATCATAGAAAAATAAATCTATGAAGATATAAGGTACTATTTGATTCATCAACAATCTCATTACCTAGATAGAATATTTGTTTCCGTATACATTCCCTAAATATGAATAATTTTCACATGAAGATGTACTTACATGATTTCATTCAATTTTTTATGCACGATCTCATCCATCAGTTTTGTGTTGATCAATTTTTATTTCATCCCTTAGTCCATGAAATTTGTTTTAAATTTTATTTCCTAAAGAACTAGTGGATCATAAGATATATAATGGAAATATTAGTCTTTTCTTTTATATCTAGTTATCATCACATAAAAATGGTTTTCAAAGGTTATCCAACATGCATAAATATATGTATTATGAAAAATTAATATCTAAAACTTCATTCAATGGTCATAATATACCTTCAAACTGATTGTTATCCTTTTTATCCTTTCAAATGATAATGCAAAAACATTTAGAAAGAATATCCCTGAATTTATAAAAAACATCTAATCATTAGTTCCCCATATAACAAAAAGTTCCCTTTTATTTTTATATACCAAACAATGGAATACCCTTATCATGAATTATATTGAAATATAGTAATAACCTGTATTAAAATAAAACATCATTCAAAATTGCAGTTCATTTAAAAACAAAATCTTCCATTATACCAAATATACAAAAAAATATAATCTCAATCCATGATATCATAAAAAAAATTCACAATATTAATAATAAGTTCTAATGCCATAAATATTATAAAAATTACTTTATTCTTATATATAATCAATTTAACTAAACTAATCTCCTTTTTCTTAGCATCATTATCATAATGAGGGTTACAATACCTTAATCGTTTTTTCCATAAAATAGATCCTCGTCACAAAATAAAATTTTTAGGTCCTCTAGAATATTGAATATATTAAATCAAATCATTAATGGAATACATATATTCTATAATATTCATATATTTCATAATTCATAATTGATGAATCCAACTACATAATTTTTTAAATTCATAAAATTCAATGATTGTAATGGAATACATCATTCTATGATCAAGAAGTAAATTATTGGGATGGGTAATTGAGTTAGATAATTCCCATGTTCTACACACATAATACATTGAACTCCTTGGATTTTATACACTCAGTTCCCTTATTTTACAAACAGATAACATCTTTCCCACCATTTGATATATTCCCCTATGTTATTATCATTACTTTCTTGAAAGGAGAGATGATAAATATTCATTCCACCAGGCTCATAACAAAATGATATTTTATAAATTTCAATATTCTTATTATTCTATGTGTTAAAAATCCCATTGAGATTCTTGTTGTTAAAAATATATTTCAATAGATGATTAATCATAATCCCCATATATTTCTCTCCATTGATATTCAAATTTGGTTTCTTATAATCATGGAAATTCTATCTGATTCAATGTTTATAAGATTTGTAATGTCCCCAAATCTGGCACTCTCTTGTGGTTGAAAAATCTTGGTTTATGGTACCTCAAGTGTGCCTTATTGTATTCCATAGGCTATTAAATATAAGTTAGGGTATGTTTGATTTATTGTGGAGAATATTCCCCCTTAGTAAGAAGATTCATTTAGAATAAATTATTCATATTAAAATACAAAAATTCAGTGTAAAAAATATGGAAGACAACAATAAATGCCAACTAAAATAATCTAATAAATCATATGGAATAATGTATAAACATGATTTAATGTAACTAAATGTCCTGGAATACAAATATATGAAAATTAATAGATTAATAATTAAAAATAATATTGTCTCTAGTCCAGAAACCAATATTGTTCACATCTCCAAACTCTAGCCCAACGACAAGCATAAACTCAACAACAATGTCCAGTTCCATTCTCCATAACAGTATCCATGAAGTCTACATGGTTTCAAAATGGTGGCTGAATAGGGTGTGTGTAATACTAAGTCATTTTATACCACTTTTTTTATAAAAAAAATAGTACGATATAACAACTATGTGAAAAAGAGACAAAATTGTGTATTAATTAATTAAATAATTAAATAAACACCACAACCCTCTTCAGCACCATGTCAGAATTTTTTTGTTCTTTTATTACATCCATAAAAACTCACAACCATATAACCAATTTAAATAAACTAGTTCAATACCATGTCACAATTCCTCTAATAATTTCTTACAACAATGCCATCCAAAACTATATAACCAAGTTAAATTCACAGCAAACAATGTTATTCAAATACCTATAATCATTTCTACATTGGATTGGGTATCACCCTCTCCTTATAAGAATTACAACATATACTAGGTTGATCCTGCTCACTATTATCGTTATAATATATACATGTTTAGGTGCCTGGTCCTAGGACATTATTTAAGCATCTCAGCATAGAACACAATTCGTGTCATACAACATGGATATCACAATATAAAATCACACATCATAATAGTTAATTTTGATAATTACCATTATTCTTTCGTATAAAAAATTGATGTCCAATTCACACAGAATAAATAGTTATATACATAATAATGAAGTCATAATTTAGGTATTTTATAATAAGAAATACAATTAGGTTTCATGTCATACTAAATACATCTTAAGCCATTATCAATTTAAAAATATATTTGAAACCAATGGAATTCAAATGATAATATAATTTCACTAATTAATTAATTTTCAAGAAGATATAATTTATGGGATCATTATATTTCATTAACATGACAATAATCAACCCGTAGGGTTGATATTTAGACCCCCACCATAAATAAAGGTCTAACAATGCTTCCAATAGCCGACATCTACCAGGAAGAAGGAGTTGATGATTTTGAAAAGGATCATATATAAATATTGTTTTTGATCAAAACCTACACCGAAATTGGGTAAAATATTTTACGAAAATGGTTTGGATAATGAAGATGATAAGTAATAAACATGATAAAAAGAACTTACTAGGGATTGATCATTTGAACAGGACTTATAGAAAATGGTTTTGAACTCTATAATCACATGGATAATTCCATGTGGTCGAGAAAGAAGCAGCTACATCCAATTAGAAATAAAATTATCCAGTTTGAAATTTTAAAATAGATGGTTAGTACATTACATGGGAGGTAATCTAGTTACATGTCATTTAATTCTTTTTTATGGTATCAACAGAAAAACCAATAACCTTGGATTTAATTTATTAAAAACCATGAAAAATTACACAATATAAAATATATTTACATGAAAAGTAAATGTCCTTCAATATATTTTGATATCCCATTGTCCCTTTAAAACTTCTCCACATACCAAGAATCTATTTAGCACTTAAAACAATTTATATATATAATCCATTTGTTAAAAAAAACACATACCCAAACAATGAATCATTTTCTTCAATAATGGCTCTTCATCTCTGAACAGGGAATGACCGTTCAGGCTCAAATGAAAAGCTCATAGAGAAACATACCTATAAAATAATGGGATCTCAAAACCTTCCTACCTTATAAAAGCTGATCTTTGAGCTTACATAAGAATCACTATGAGGATTCAGTGAACAATCCCATACACATTGTTCTCATATTAGACATCCTTTGCCAAGTCTCCTCCTTAACATTCCCATGTTACTACTACACTATTATAAACTGTATAGTCATATTCTAAAGATATTTCTCACTATGATCCATAACCCATATAAGATTCTCATAAAAGGATGAATCAACACATATCTCAATGTCCACTATATATATAACATGGGAATGGTCTGGAAGATATATTCATTGTTTTGATAGGTGAAACACATCATTCAAGGAACTCTAGAATTATGTAAGGGTTATATGGAAAACCACTAGACCAACCATTTCCACTATTTCAAATGGTAAAATAACCAATACACTAGATTCTCCAATTATATAATATGGTTACTCCCCAACCCAGAAGACCCAGAAAGAAAAACATAATTATTACTATTGAATTTGAGAGGTTTATTCATTTGATTAGTATATGATTTATGACATCTATGTGTAATAATAAACTTCTATCTAATCAACTAAATCTGTTAAAAGGTATCCTGCAAAACACTAGTCTGAACAAGAGATTATTCACCAACCTTTAACAAAAAAAATGAAAAATGACATGACCTTCCATACAAGGACTCAAAAGGTACCATTTTTTGTTGACTCATACATCTATTATTATTTACAAACTCTTTATGTGTCATATGTTTCTCCCATGAACCACCAATATCCAAAATAGAGGCTCAAATAATATCCTCCAGAATTTTAATAATATACATAGATTGAACATTAGTTCATGGATGGTAAAATGTCCTAAAAACATGAGATCTTAGGGATCTCTAAAGACACATCTATAAAAATTATCTATAACAAGGATCATTATCTGAAATAATACTCCTCAGAACACCATGAGACTAATCTAATTTATGCACATAAATATCTCACTGATGTTCAACAATAAATGTTTCCTTAACATTCATGATGTTGGTAACCATAGAAAATTGGTCCAAAAAACCAATATAGAACCATTATTATAGTTTTTCCTAGTAAATCCTATCATAAAATATATTGTTAAATCATCCCATTACAATATAGGTATAGATAATCTTTACAATATCCTAACAAACCTTTTATGCTCATCATTCACTGGCATAAAATGGAATCATCTATCCACAAATCTTTACACATAATTATTTGTTCTAGACCACTAATACAATCAATATAGATCAAGGTACATGTATGTTAAAACTAAATTTACTTCCCATCTAGAATAATGAAACACCTTTATTAGCTCCTCATATAAACATATAGGAATCCATACATGACCTTGGAATAGAATATAATTTCTACTATGAAGAGTCCATAATGGTGAAATCCCTCCACAATATGAAGTTTCTCTAATAAATAAGAATTATAGATAAGATAAATTCTCGATCTTAATCACTTCCAAAATAAGGGACCTAGCTGATGTCGAAGTAAGAGAAACTCACCCCCTGAGATTTTTGAAGATCTCTATACATGTCTGCAAAGAGGGCTATAATCATACAGTGATCAAAAGACATAATTACCTATTATATCTATGTATTTTTACTAAAAGTGGCAACAATAAGGATTACCTATCCTGGTGAATAATCCAATTCAATTTAGAAATACTAAAAATACACCTCCCACCACTTATACTGAATGTTAAGGTCTCACTAGGAAAAATGACCTGAGGCATTTTTGATCCATGTATACCACAAACCTACATCCCATGAGATAGTGTCTCAACCGAAATAGGACATGTACCACAACTTCTATCATTATATCATGAGTTGTGTATTTACTGTCATTCAATATTATCTGTTTGAGCCATAAGAACTACAATATCATATGGCATTAGTACTATTCCGAGTCTAGCATCATAGCACAAGGCACATTATTTACCCGTCATAGGTAAAGTGAGGATATGTGCTGACTCCAGCCATATTTTTTTCACTTAAAATATATTTTTCAAGCATTAGACCTAAGAAACCTTTCTCATTTCTTGGTCATCCTAGAAATAGTTTCTTTTTAATAGGACAAATCCTTGCAAAAAGTTATTGTAGAAACCCGATAATCCTAGAAAATACCGTATTTCAATTATGATATTGGGTTTTTTCTGATATATCATAGTTTTAAATTTATATAGATCTATTTAAATTAATTCATTTGATATGAAATATATGAAAATTTCACATCATTTATCCTGAAATTACATTTTGTTAGATCAGAGTAATTCCAATTCTCTCTCAATATACTCATGATGATTTCAAGATGTTTCACAAGATATTATATTGATTTTGAGTACACTAAGATGTCATTAATAAAAACTATCATAAAATCAAATTGAAAAGGATGAAATATCCTATCAATTATTTCCATGAATACCATAATCACCTTTTCAGATCCAAATGGTGTCACTATGAATTCATACAATCCATAACTATTCCAAAATAATTCCCAAGGTATTTCAAATAATATCACCATTAACTAATGATATCTTGATCCCAAATAAATCATCAAAAATATCATATCACCTATTAGTTGATTGAAAAATCATTAATGATTGGTAGTGGAAATTGGTTCTTGAATGCCATCTAGTTTAACCTCCGATAATACTCACATAAGTGCAAATATCCAAAAACTATTTTAGCGGAGGGAACTGGAGAAGTCCAAGTATACATACTTGGATGTATGATTAATTTTGATTCCATATCTTATAAATTAACACTATACTCCCTTGGATTATCTTTTTCCCATTCAGCAAGGATACCAAGAAACTGATTCTACACCCGACACCAACTCGGCCATGAAATTTATATCTCTCTTAGAATGTAATCCATAGAAATTATTAGTAAGAAATCCTGAGAATGGTTGAAAATTAGAGAAAAATAATCCTACTACATTCCACCATTATCTAGAGAAATACTGGTAATATTTTCCATGTGGAAATCCAATATGCACTAAATTAGTCTCACACAAACATCTTAAAGATCCCACTGGCACTGGTGAGAATAAATTCTTCCTTATAAATATAGAAAAGTAACTCCCATCCTATAATAGTAAATATGATCCTGGTATAGGAATATCCAATACATTCCAATAATGAAGTCGAATCCTATCATTTAAAGAACATATTGTTCTCAAAAGAAACAGTAACCACCAATCTCTAGAGAACATTCCTTTCAAAAGTTGATATTTTTTTACTATACTCCCAATGGTGTGATGATGGATAAAACACAATATATGATTTCCACATCCAAGACAAATCTAATTTAAAACAGATTAGATGGAATGTATTGTGGTGCTATTTTATCAATCAATACATATACTAATCTAGATTAATCAAGAATCATACCTCTGACTGTAGAAAGTCATGTATCCATGTTAGCTATAGTGGTCTTCATAATGTGAAACTGAATACTTCATATTCTAGGGATCTAGTCTGATTCCCATGAGATATAATAATTTATTTTTATTTTTTCTCAAGCACTAGGGTACCACGTTCTCTACTTTGGCATGAAAATAAAGGTTGAACTCCAGATACCAACCTTAAAAGGTGTTGCTTAGTCCCATCATGATTATGGTGCTTTGACAAATTCTCTTCCACTAGCCTACTCTGGAATTTTTAGAAAGATCTTCTAAATATGAATTAGTATAATGTTGTTATGAAACTCTACTATGGGGTAGATAAACTACAGACGCTAGTGTCCAATCATACCTCACTTATAGCGTGGGAACGAAATACAATCTTGTGATATTTTTCTACTTCACTGACTACTCATCCAAAAAATACATTGGATGAAATTGTCTTATCAATTATTCATTCCACTCTAGTAAAAATACTAGTTTTTCTATCTAAACTGACATGGACATATCTTGGATCCACTATTAAGATCCTTTTTGGAATGAGAAAAAGATTTATCAAATATATAAATACACTTAAACTAGATTTGTTCACCTATGACCTAACCACATAGTGAAGACCATCCTAAAAAAGTTTAACCTCAGAGAACACATTAACTATTAATGGTATTTCAAAGTCAAATTGTCCCATAAAATATCCCTCATAATACAACATTGGACAACCCTCACATGTTATATGAATGAACTCACGATCACTTTCATCCCTTAAGATGTTAGGATATAAATTGACCCAGAACAACTCCTGGATGTCCTTCCAAGATATCTCATACTTCTAGCTAGTTTCTTCCTTAATATCCCAAAAATTCTTGGTAGGTCAGTGAAGCCTATAAACAGCAGGCTTCACCCTTTTATCCATTGGTGTTTTGATATGCTTGAATTTTCTATCGACTGACTTAGTCAAGAACTTGGCTGCCTAGGGTACCCATTCCCCAGTAAACACATAATGAAGTAAAAGCTGAAACTCTCTTGTCATCTCACATATCAAAAGAATGTTATGAGAAGTATCCTTTTACATAGATCACATTACCCTTAGAATCATCCATGATGATGAAAATCTATTAGATCCTCATGAACTATAAGATTATTCAATTCAGCTGTGTTTAGAGCATTCTGATTGACACTTTCTTGAATATCACGTTAAAGACGATGAGGAGAAAATTTATCTAAATGAAAAATAAAAACATTATATATCTATATTCCAATAATATTAACCTATCATGTGACATTAAAATAAAACTAATAACTCTTGGTATCTCTAGATAGGGCTTGATTATAGTTTAGAATAACATGATAACACATTTTAATTTTCAATTGAAATAGATATATCATATTAAAGTTGGACATGAAAGTATATATTACATGAAAAATTATATTTCCCCCTATTATGATCAATAAAAGTAAATATATCTGAATATTTCTTTTATAATTCTTTTATTCCCACATCATGCTAGACTGGGACTTGAGTGCTACACTCAATAAACAATAACATCATAACACAAAAACCCTCACATATAATGTGAACCACTCAAGGTGAAATATCATCAATTGTAACAAGAACACAACACAAGTAGCAGTCCCATCACTATGTACTTTAATTTTACCTCATACCTAGATTATCTACTCTCATTCCCAAATCATTACTATGTCTTGACACATCAATGTATCATTTGTACATTTACAAAAAAGTAAATCAAAAGGAAAGATAACATGATGCTCTTATACAAAATGACAAGTTCCCCAAATCTAGAACTCTCTAACGTGTACATATGGGACCTCAAGCATGCATCTCTTTATGCTAGAGGATCCTAACATGTAGCAGGGGTGTGGATAATATTGTGGGGAGACTATACACAATTGGTATGAAGTTTCATCCATATGAAATAATTCATATTAAAAATAATAATCAGAGTAAACAATGTGGATGAAAATAATAAAATAAAATTGAAAAAAATAAATTGTTAATAATAATGTGATGATAATCTGGAATGTTACTAAATATCATGCAAGAACAATATAATATAAAATTTAGTTGATTCAAATAATAGAATAATTTTTCGGGTCTCGAACCATGTGTTGGTCCCATTTCCAAACACTAACCTAATACCAAACAAGTAATCAACTCTATGGTTTATTTCACTTGTCAAAACCTACATCAATGAAGTCTTATCATGTGTAATATGGTGGCTAAAATTTTGTGTGATTAAAACTGAGTAGGTCAAAACCAGAGAGTCTAAAAAAACCATTTATGGTATAAATTTTATGAAATGTTTATTAATTAATTAAACAATTACTTAGATACAACAACTTTCTTCTGCACCATTATAGAATGTACCTCTACATGTATTGCAAATATTACAACCCAAACCATATGGCAAAGATAAATAACCAACATTGACACCATTATGTAATATCTCTGAGCATGTCATACAACAATGTAAACCATAACTGTATATCCCTAGAAATGTCACAACAAAAAATTTGGGTTAAATCCTTATATGAATTTTATCATGGTATTTGGAATAGTCTTCTCTCTATATATTTTACAACATTAACTGGGCTGATTCCATGTAGTATCTTCAATAAATTATATATGTGTGAAAGCGTTTGGGCCAGTCCCATTATATTAGAATCATAGCATATAGCACAATTAATTTCATACACCATGGATATCAAAATATCACATCTTATATCTCAATGGTATATTATGAGAATTACCATTATTCTTTCATATGACACTTTATTGTTCAATTCAAAAGTTATTAACATTTATATCAATAAAAAGTAATTCAAAATTTGGGGAATATAAAACAATAAATCTTCATAGGTCACATGTGAATCAAAATACATATTAATCCACTAGCCATTTATAAATCCATTTAAAACTAATGGAATTAAAAGGATAATCTCATTTCATTAATTAATTAATTTGGATGCATATATCATTTCTCGATCACAATATTGTATAATCATGAAAATAATAAAACTATAGGGTTCAGATTAAACCCTATACCTTAAAATAAAGATATAACAATGCTTCTAATAACTGACACCCATAAAGAAGAAGGTACAAATGATTTTGAAGAGGTTCCTAGATCAATATTTATCAATATCAAAACCAACAATCCAAGTGGGTAAATTATTTTTCCATAATAGGATTGATATTAATTATGATAACAATGAAACATGATAAAAGAAACATACTAGGGATTGATCACATGAACGTGACATACAAAAAGTGGTTTAGACCTCAAAAATCACTTGGAGAATTCCATAGTGTTGAGAGAAATGATGTTGTAGCTAATTCAAAATAAAAGCATCCACATGGAAACATTAAATTTTTTGTTACGCATTTACAAGGTGTGAAATATAGTTAAACATCATTAAAATTCTTTTCATGGTATCCACAATGAAAAATGTTTCCTCAGGGATTATTTTACTTAAACACACAAACAATTAAATAATGTGTTATCACATTACACAACATGTAAATGGAATGATTTTTAATTTTTCATCCCATCATTTATTTTAGGCTTCATAACATACAAAGACCCCATTTATCACCCAATACAATTTATACATGGATTCTACTTATTTAATCAAACATGCATCCATAAACATTGTAACATTATCTCCAATTGTGGATCTTTTTCTCCGAATGTGTCTTTACCACTAAGGTTCAATTGAAAAAAAATGAAGGAAAATTTAACT
Organism: Viscum album; assembly: GCA_963277665.1. NCBI lineage: Eukaryota > Viridiplantae > Streptophyta > Magnoliopsida > Santalales > Viscaceae > Viscum > Viscum album. The sequence continues at coordinate 1,497,929,407 of OY728145.1, forward strand.
ATAGAATGACGATATATCATATTATTCTTTCTAGTTTCATCCATCGAGTAAAAAAAGAATAATAATGTGAGAAACAATAATAATTATGGGAAAACAACATAATCTACTGAAATTATATATAAAATATCAAACAATGGAACTATAATTTTAATATTATGCTATTCATGATCATATGGATACTCTAGATTTGTAACATATTAATTGGATTATCCAAATGGATAATACCAAGGTTTTCTCATTCTATATTCCAATGGATGATTAAAACTTTTCTCTGATACCAATTATAATGACCCATGCTTTTCATACAAGGATATTTAATAATTTTTATTTAAATATTCAATAAAATACAAAAAACACATCCTCTAGATAAATAATAGTTTAGTGCATTTGGAGAAATGGAAAAAAATTATCGAGTTTATTAAAATATATTCAATGTTTCTCACAAAGATCATTCTCTTCTGTAACAGTAATGCAAACCTTTATTTGTAGACTATGAAAATAAGAAATATGAAAAGGGTTCACATTGATACTCAGTAAGGGTAAAAATGGAAGATATAAATTTATGTACCTATTAAGTCATAAGATAAGAAATACAGGTATGTAATATTGAGCAATGTTCACACCCAACCCATCCTGGATCATAATAACAAGCCATAGAATAAAAAATTAACATTTAAAAATACATGAATGATAAGAATGAAACATCATCAGAACTCAATAATGGATAATTTGTTAATATCATTATTCTATGTGTGGAACCATCATAAGAATATAAAAAACATTTTATATTCAATTTCTAACTACTAGGACTCCTAGATCAAGCCTTATCGCCTATTTCTCTAAGGGATGAAGCGCATCGTCTTTTTTCCCACCATAGATCAAACATGTCTGTAACACCCTGAGAAATTATGAGAAAAATATTTTTTATGTCTTATGATATAAAAAAAACCAAAGGAATCTTCCACTATATGCAATATTGGATTGGCTAGCATTACATGCAAGATCAACCTTTCTCGTTATCTTCTATTGTACACAATTCTGAGATTCCCTAAAAAACACATGTTATTAAAATAATATATAAAATAGACATTATAAATAGTATTAATCACATTTTCAAATTTTATATAACATTATAATTCATCTTATATATGATATGAGAAAAAATCAATTTTTTATATAAAAGTTTTATTTTTTTACCAAAATGCTGTTTTTCCACCTTTTGATGGCGCCCCCATTTTGAATATAATTTTTGAAAAGTTTAAGAATTAAATTTGAAAAAATAAAATTCTTTTTTGAATCAGGATAATAAAATTTATATTGGAAATTTTTTTTATACATTTTTGATAACTTTTAATGTTTGATGAATAGTAAAAATACGTTAATTTTTTCTTAAAACACCTTTTTTTCATCAAGACAATTTATATGGTTATATTATAAAATTTAATGGTTTTAGAGTATAAATAGAATATATTTTTCCATTTAACATAATCTATGTCATTATAATTAATTTTACATTTAATTTATAGTTATAAACATTTCAATATTTTGCATTGTTTTAAATTTTAAAACTCATTTTCTCAACAACTGGATTAATTTTGAAATTAATATCTGCAACTTATGAGTATTAAATTTGGAATCATGGATTCCATATTTGTAATCAGAAGGTCCAAATTATGTTAATAATCTACTTTTTATTTTTGGGCATTATAAATAATAACTATGATAAATTTTATTTACCACAGTTAAAGGTAAATCAGGAAATTAATAGTAAAAATAATATTATAAAACAATCATAACACATTCCAAAATATTATTGGATGAATAGAAGTCATCCAATATCACCTGTGGGTCTGAATAGATTCATTTAATGTACTTATGATCGTGAAAATGATGTAATTATTATTTAAACAAAAAAAGTGAACACATGTTACTCTCTTATATCTTATAAGTGTAATAATTATAATTTGGTGATAAAATTCATATAACATCATACATAAATAGTCATAAAAAATCCAATAAAATTATCTAAATCATTGGAATTTATTTATAATTTTTATGGATTAAATAATTATCATTAATGATGACACAATAGTGATGTAGAAATTATTTAATTGATTGAAATATCAAATAAATGGTTTTTAAAATATTTAAATAAATATTATATGAACTATTTAATGTTCTACACAAATTTTTTAGATATAATTGACATGTAATTAATCTATTAAATATATTTTTTCGAATATATCCTCTATGTAGATTTTATTTAAATTAAAATAAATGAGTAGTGTCAAAATTGACACTATTGTTATTTTATAAAAATAACATATTATTATATTGTTTAAAAATCAAAAAAATATTTAAAAATTATAAATATAAATTTATATGGTCTAAAATGTCATAAATTATCCAATTATGGATAATTCACAACACATAATTAATTATTTTAACAATTTATAATTTATAATATTATTACCACAAATAAAATTAAATAGATTAAATAAGAATAAATCAAGTTGATAAGGTTTAAAATAAATTTCCAACATGTGTAAATTTTATTGGATGATGAAATTACAAACCTATCTCATCTAAAATTCTAATTTGAGTCATTTTTGAATTTTTTATTTGGGTTGTGTGTTTATTATTATTTAATATATTAGAGGTTTCGAAACGTGACCCTCTCCTCTCTTATAAAACGACACCACCTCCATCTACTCTTAACAAAATTTTTAGGCTTCAATTTCTACAAAAAGTTGTCCTTATATCTTCTACACTTCCATAGAAACATACTAGAAGTATTGGTCTTCTTTAAAGACCAACTTTAGTTCCCTAAGAGTAGGTTTAAAAGTTGTGCGTCAAAGAAGAAGTAATATCCTTGACTGATTCATTCAAATTTATTTATTCTTCTACTTAATCTTATTTAATTGTTTATTTATAAAGTAATAAAATCAGTATTAATCATATACTCATATGTTATTATAATTATGAAACAACCCTATTTCACCTTCTATTTATCCTACAGAAAATGAAATTACCGCGTGTGCGTATGTACGGAATATCGTCTCCACGCTTTGGTGTAATCTGTTTTCCACCATCACCTTACATGGATGGGTATAATGGTTTAAATCATAACTATATATGTTTATTATAACATGATACTAATTATCAGATATTCTATCATCCACTCTAATACCATTCAACAATTAGGGGAACGATATCGTCGATGTGCGTATGTACGGCATACCGTCTCCTTGGTATGATGAGATTCGTTCTACATGTTCATCGTTAAACAATGATTATATAAAAAAATTGAATGAATAAATATAATATATATTATAATAATACCATTTTGTAAATGATATATCTATAACCTAAAAATAGGAATATGAATTCATCTGAAAAAACATACGTATGAAAATAAAGCAGTTAATACCCAAACAACGAGTTACAATGAAATGTTACTAACAAATGGATGAGAATATGATCATGAATGATATCATAAAAATAATTATGATTATTTAGTAGATCTGTAATATTATTCAAATCATTATACAGGAGGTCCGGATACACACGAATCATATGGAACCTAAGGTAGGGGATAATTATTCCAATCTCATTCTTAACAGAGCCTGTTTATTCGTAAGTATTTAATGGGGTTATATTTATTTTCCATGTCAGTGTTTTATAAAAATGTTTTCATCATGTTTTTAATATTATTCCATTTATGTTTAATTTCATGCTTACCCTTTATGACTTTTACTATGTAGTATGTATGGAATATTTTTTTGTTTTCCAGACGAGATACTTTTTGACTTTCTAGCAAAGGTACAAGGAGAATGTTTTTTAACTTATACGACATGAATGGATTTTTACACTTTCATAATAGCTTATTTCCCTGAAGCCTATTCTACAATATTTCATTATTATTTTCAACAAAATTATTTTCATTTAAAATTTAATGACTTTTTGAGAGAAGAAATTTTTTTTGAAGAAGAAAGGATATTTATCTCAAGAATTAATTTTAAGTGTTTATTCAAAACTATTTTCCATATAATATTACATTATTTAATATGGTTTTGTTTCAATTATAATGTTCCTATTACTTACATGGTTTAATTTTGTTTATGATGAAATGATATCCATTGTTGTATATGGATTATTTTATGATGGGATAATGTTTATGAAACCCATTTTATTTGTTGGGTTATGATGAATGATTTATGTTTATTTTGTGGAACACATAAGAATTATTTCATTATGGGATGGGTGGGATATATATCTCCCTTTAATGTAGTGGGTAATGATTTATATCTCATGAGATAGACATGGTTGGAATGGAATGTTATTTCGGATTAGTGATATAGGACTGGAACGAGGAGTGAACCTGGTTTAGTAATAGAAATTGTCCTCTATGACGGTCTTGTCAATGATTCATGACTAATATTAATTGATTATATATGATTATTTGTTTATTCCACAAAGTTGCATATCTTATGTTATTATTATTTTAATTACATTTCACTACTATGACTTTTCTAATGTCAGGATATTCTGATCTCTTTTGAAGGATAATATTTTCAAAATGTTATATTCTTATGTCTATCATATGATTGATATTTACATTGTTTTCCCTTACTGATAATTTGAGCTCAACCTTTGTATGTTTTCTTTTCCCCAGGTCAAGAAGAAGGGTACTAAGTAGGATATTCCAGAAGGGACTCTAGATATGATGAAATAGACGGGAGACAATGTGGATGATTTATGAACCAGTTGTTTATGTTTCCTAGTTTCTAAAGACATTATACCTATACAATCCTATCATTGTTCTGTTATATGTTTTAATAAATATGCTTCAATTGTGAAGTAATAACAATGTATGTAAAGTATGGGTTTTTATAGTTGGTATCAGAGGAAAGGTATAGTCAACCTTTGGAAACTAGGATGTGAAATCCTTAGTAAGAACCCTAAGGATATATCTATGAATAGGAAAAAATATAAGGGTTTTAGAAATGGCCACGAATAACCTATGATAAGACCTAAAGTGTGAAATTTTATTCTTGATTATGTGGTTTTCCTGTTTTGATTAGTGTTTCTCAAATTATGCTTTTTGGTTTTAGTTAATGGCTGGAACCCAAAAGAACCGTGTTAATTATGAATGCGTAGGGAAATGAAATGATTGTCCCCCTGAGCAACCAAACGTTATGGGAGATGGAATGAAAAATCTTGTAACCATGCTCACAAAACTTTCTCAAGCTATGAATTAGTCAGGCCTTCAAAACGAGCAAAGGAAATAGAAAGATTATTTTGAATCCTTCATGAGGTAGCATCCACCTATATTCAGTTGTTCTTCTGATCCATTAGTGGCTGAACAATGGATCAGTACCACTAAAAAGATATTTTTAGTCCTGTAATGTTCTGAACATTATAAAGTCATATTATCATTATATTTTTTGGAAGGGGAAGCTGATCAATGGTGGAATCTGGTCAAGAATACAAGGAAATGGGATGAAATTGAGTCCATGTAATTGGATGAGTTCAAGAACATATTTTTCAATATTTACTTCCCTCGAATTCATCAAACAAATATGGTGAAGGAGTTTCTTGAACAGATTCAAAACGATGATGAATCTGTTGGTACCAACGAAGTAAATTTTACAAGACTCGAAAGGTACGCTTCTGGGATTACTATCCAACCTGGGAGTAAGATCGATTGATTCTTTAGTGGCCTAAAATCAAGTCTCTGAAGCACATTAGGAAAAATGTACTTCAATAGCTGTGAATAAATTGTTCAATTTTCTCTCAAGGTTGAGATGGATATTGGAGTAACCCATAAGTTATATGGGTTTGATAAGAAGATTAAAATTGAATTCAAAGGAAAATATAAAGACCACATTGAAAATAAAATGAGTTTCCTTTATGATCAATGTGTGGAAATAAACATGGAGGGAATTATCTTAAAGGGACAAGTAAAAGTTTAAAGTGTGGAAAAGGCCATCGGGAAATTGAATGTCAATGTAATGGGAAGAATGTGTCTAATTATGCAAACAAAGAAAGGGATACACAGAACGAACCATCTACACATCAATGTTACAAGTGAAAGGAAATGGGGAATTATGCTAATCAATGCCCTACTCCAAGGGTTATGGATGATGATCAATGTCAACAAACTATTAAGGCCAATGACAAATTAAAGACACATGCAATTACTATCGGTGATTTGGAGTATAATAATGAAGTGGTGAAAGGTACACTTACTATCCACTGTAAAGTAGAAATTTTTTTGTTTGATTTAAGATCCATCCACTCATTAGTTTCTGAAGAATTTTCTAAGGATATCTCCATATTACCTCAGCAATTAGATATTGAGTTAGCTGTGACCACTCTTAATGGAACAAAAGTCGCATCAAAACATTACAATTCTTCTTTAATTGATGTTTGTTGGAATGTACTTCCTGCAAATCTGGTTATCCTTCCTATAATGGAAATTTGATGTGATTATTGGAATAAACTTGCTTTCTTTATATAGATTTCATATCAATTTCTAATGAAGATAAGTAAAATTTCCTATTCCTGGTCAATCTATGATCATTTATTTATGTAAGGATGAATATAACCTTCCATTGAAAATTTCTTCCCTCTTATGGGTCTTGATTCCAATTAATGACTGTTATTTCTCTCAAATGGTTATAGAGAACCACATGATTAAGAATATTCCCATTGCATGAGAGTTTGATGATGGCTTTATAGATTAATTTTCAAGTCTTCCACAAAATCGTGAAGTTGAGTTTTCAATAGAATTCATACTGGGTGATATTCCCATTTCAAATACACATTTTAGAATGTTCCCAACTGAGTTGCAGGAATTAAAGAAGCAACTCCCATAGAATCTTGATAAGGATTTTGTATGCCCTAGTGAGTCACCTTGGGGAGCACCTATTCTGTTTGTTAAGAAGAAAGATGGATCAATGAGACTTGGTATTGATTATTGAGAACATGACACGATCTCTATCAAAAAAAAATATCATCTCCCGCATATTTGATGACTTATTTGACCAACTACGTGGATCTCAATACTTTTCCAAGATTGATTCCTATTTAAGATACCATAAACTGAGGGTAAAATAGGAGGATATACTAAAGACAGAATTCCGTACAAGGTATGGACACTATGAATTTATAGTGATTCTTTTTGGTCTTACTAATGCCTCTACTATCTTCATGGATCTAATAAATAGAGTCTTTAGAGACTATCTTCATCAGTTTGTGGTAGTCTTTATAGATAATATTCTTGTTTGTTAAAAGATAAAGGAAGAACATAAAGATCAATTGATAATGGTATTTAAGACACTAAGAAAGACGAAACCTTATTCCAAATTTACCAAGTGTGAATTTTGGATTCAAAAAGTTTCATTTTTTGGTCACATAATCTCAGAAGAGGGGATATATGTCGATCCAGAAAAAATGGTGGTTATTGAAAGATGGTCGAGGCCATCAACCGTAAATAAAATCCAAAGTTATTATGGTTTAGATGTGTATTATTAATATTTTGTGAATGATTTTTCAAGATTATCTAACCCACTCCACAAATTGACTGGAAAAGGAGTTATGTTTGTTTGGACGGAGGAATGTGAGGAGAATTTCAAAGTGCTAAAAAAGAAGGTTAGCCAGTGCACCTGTGCTCACACTACAATGTAGTAGAGAAAGGTTTGTGATCTATAGTGATTTATCCAAGAATGGGATGGGGTGTGTTCGCATGCAATATGATATGGTGATATCTTATGACTCACGACAGTTGAAAATCCCTGAGAAAAATTACCCACTCATGATTTAATGTTAGTTACTGAAATCTTTTCATTAAATATTTCGAGGCATTATCTTTATGGTAAAAGGTGTGATATTTATAAGGATCATAAAAGTTTAAAGTATATTTTCACACAAAAGGATCTAAATAAGAGCCAAAGAAGATGGTTGGAGCTGACTAAGGATTACGATTACTTAATTCAATACCACCCTGGGAATGAAAACAAGGTGGAAAACAGATTAAGTCGACAAGACCATGATAGCTTATCCATCATGAGGATCACAAAGGATCCATTTATTTTGGATTTACAAAGGATATATCTTGTAATTTTAATGAATGGGGAGATATCTTATCTTTCTGAAATGAATGTTCAACCATCTATAGAAGTTAAGATTAAATAGGTGTAGAAGGAGGATGATGGGCTTCAAAAGAAGGTGAGAAATGTTCATGGATTCAACCTTGATTGTGATGGGATAATAAGGTTCAAGAACTGTGTATGTATTCCTATAGTATAATAATTAATGAAGGATCTCTTAAATGAGGATTGTAGTTCTTCATTCTCTATTCATACAAGAATTACAAAGATGTATAGGGACCAAAAAGTGTACTTTTGGTGGGATGGCATGAAAAGAGATATCATCAAATATGTCTCCAGATTCTTGGCATGTTAGCAAGTCAATGATGAAAGACAGAAGTCTAAGTATATGTTATAAACATTACCCATACTAGAATGCAAATAGGAAAACATCACTATAAACTTTTTCATAAGACTTCCCAAAACATCTAAAGGCAATAAGTTTATCTGGGTTATAGTTTATCATCTTAAAAATTTGGTACACTTAATTACTATTATAGAAGATTTATCTCTTCATCAAAATGAAAAGATATATGTAAAGGAAGTGTTAAGATTTCATGGATTACCACTTTCCATTATATCTGATAGGGATATGAGGATTATCTTGATGTTCTGGTGAAGACTTTAGCATGCTCTGGAAATAGAGTTTTGTTTCTACACTGCCTATCATCCTCAGATAGACGGTCTGTTTGAGAGGGCATTTAAATCATTAGAAGACAGGTTGAGATCTTTCTCTATGGATTTAAAAGGTGGTTGGGATCAAAACCTACCTTTGGTGGAATTTTGATATAATAATAGCTTTCACTCCAGTATTCAGATGGCTCCATAAGATGCTCTATATGGAAAGAAATGTAGAACTCCAACTTGATTTGATGAAGTTGGGGGAAGGAAGCTATTAGGAAATGATTTTTTTGATGAGATGGAAGAAAAGGTCATATATATTAAACAACACATAAGAGCAGACTAATGTCGACAAAAAAGTTATGTCAACAACCAAAGAAAAGACCTAGAGTTTGAAGTGGGAGATAAATTGTTCTTAGGAATATCTCCCTGGTAGAGAGTAATGAGATTTAGAAAGAAGGGAAAGCTGAGCCCCAGGTATATTGGTCCTTTCAAAATATTGGATCATGTTGGGAAGGTAGCTTACCGATTGGACCTTCCTCTAATTCTCTCTCAAGTTCATGATGTGTTCCATATATCTCTCTTGGGAAAGTACATACATGATCCTTCACATGTACTATGCTCTGATGTTGTAATTTTGGAGAAAGATATTTCTTATGAAGTAAATCCAATAAATATTTTAGATTGTTGTTAGAATGTACTATGAAATAAGTCCACTCTCTTGGTTAACGTTTTATGGAGGAACCACCAATTAGGAGAAGCTACATTGTAGCTTGATGATATGATGAGGGAGATGTATCCTCATCTATTTGTTACGATGTGACGAATTTTGAGGGGGCAATAAATTTTAAGGGAGGTAGAATGTAACAACCTGAGATTTTAAAAGAAATATTATTTTATGTATTATGTTATACGCAACACCAAATGATGCTTTCACTACAAGCAACACTGTCTTGACTTGTGTTACACGCAAGTGAAACCTTCCTCGATACCTTCCATTGTACGCAATACCGAGTTTCACTAAACAATGTAATGTTATTAAAATATTATATAAACTATCTGTTATAAATATTATTAACCACATTTTGATATTTCATAAAACATTATAATTCATCTTACATATGATATGAGAAAAAAATCAATTTTTCGGATAAAAGAATTATTTTTTAAAAAAATGTAGTTTTTCCACCTTTTGATGGCACCCCATTTTAAATCTAATTTTTGAAAAGATTATGAGTTAAATTTGACAAAATAAACTTATCCTTTTGAATAAAGATATAAATATTTACATTGTATAATGTTTTGATACTTTTCTGATAACTTGCTTATTTTGATGAATAGTGAAAATACACTAAATTTTTCGTAAAAACAACTTTTTTCATCAAGATAATTTATATGGTTAAATTATTAAATTTAATGGTTTTAAAATATAAATATAATATATTTTTACCATTTAATATAATTTATGTCATTAGAAATAATTTTACAGTGAATTCATAGGTATAATCATTTCAATCTTTTGCAATGTTTTAAATTTTAAAAATCATGTTTTCAACAACGGGTTTAATTATTTAATTAATTTCTGCATCTTTTGTTTATTGAATTTGGAAAAATGGATTCCATATTTGGAATCATTAAGTAAAATCTATGTTAATAGGATACTTTTTATTTTTGGGCATAATAAATAGTAAATACAGTAAATTTTATTTACCATGGTTTAAGGTGAATCAGGTAATTAAGAGTAAAAATAATATTATAAAATTATCCTAACACCTTCCAAAATTATATTGTATGAATATAAGTCGATCCATATCACCTAAGGGTAATAATAGATTCATTTCATGGAATTTTGACCATGAAATTGATGCAATTGTTATTAGAACCAAAGAAAGTGACAACATGTCACTCTCTCATGTCTTATAAGTGTAATAATTTTAATGATGTGATAAAATTCATAAAACATAGAAAATAAGTATTCTCTAAAAAGAAAAGAAAATTATCAACATCTTGTAAATTTAGTTTTATTTTTTAGGGATTAAATATTTATCATTAATGATGAAATAATAGTGATATAGAAATTATTTTATGGATTGAAATGTCAAATAAATGGTTTTAAAAATATTAAAATAAATATTATATGAACCATTTAATGTGCTCTACTAATTTTATAGATACATATGACATGTTATGAATCTATTAATTTTTTTTCTGAATATATCATCTGTGAGGATTTTATTTAAATTCAATTAAATAAACTGTGTTAGAATTGACACTATTGTTATTTTATAAAAATAACATATTTTTAAGTTGTTTAAAAATCACAAAAATATTTAAAAAATATAAAATGAAAATTATATGGTCTAAAATGTCATAAAGTATCCAATTATGGACTATTAATAACAAATAAATAATTATTTATAACAATTTAAAATTTATAATATTATTACCATAAATAAAATTAAATTCACTAATTAAACATAAATCAAGTTGATAAGGTTTAAAATAAATTCCCAACATCTCTAAATTTTAATATCTGATGATATTACAACTCTATCTCTTCTCATCTTTGAATTTGATTAATTTTGGATGTTTTTATGATGGGGTTTGGTTTTATTGTAAATTAATATTTTAAAGGTTTCCAAAAGTGCCCCTCTCCTCTGTTATAAAACAGATCCTCCTCCCTCTCTTCTTCCCAATATTTTGAGCCTTTAAGCTTAGCCAGACCCTATAAATTTCTCTTCTAAACTTATCTAGAAACATACTAGATGTCATTTTCTTCTTCAATGACCAACTATAGTGCCCTAAGGGGAGGTTTTGAATAGGCATGTCAAAGAAGAGGTAATATCCTTTACCGATTATTTCAAATTTATTTCTTCTTCTACTTAATCTTCTTTATTTGTTTCATTATAAAGTAATAACTGAATTATAACTCATATAATGATATTTTGTTATAAATCTGAAACAACTCTATTTCACCATCTATCTATCCAATGGAAAATTAAATCAACGCGCATGCGTACGTATGGAATACCATCTCCACGTAGTGGTGCAATCTATTTTCTACCACCACCTAACTTGGATGAATATAATGGTTTAAAGAATAACTACATACGGTTATTATAAAATGATACTAATTCTGAGATATTTTATCATCCACTCCAATACCATTCAATAATTATGTGAACGATATCATTGCTCGTGCGTACAAATGGCTCACCGTCTCCACAGTGCGATAAGATTCATTCTACATGATCTTCATTAAACAAAGATTCTATAAAATAATTGAATGTATAAATATGAAATATAGTATACTATTAATATTCTTTAAAATATATAACTATAACCTAAAAAGAGGAATATAAACTTATCCGACAAAATATACATATGAAAATAAAGCAGTTAATTCCCAAACAACGAGTAACAATGAAATGTTACTAACAAATGGATGAAAATATGATCATAAATGTTATCATAAAAACAATTAATATTCATTAATATATCCATAACATTATTTAAATCATTATACAAAAGATACAAATACACACGAAGCATATCAAAACTATGGTTAGGGATAATTATTCCAATCTCATTCTTAACCAGGATTGTTTATTCATAAGTATTTACTGGGGTTATATTAATCATCCATGTCTGTGTTTTACAAAAATGTTTTCATAATGTTTTTAATATTCTTCCATGTATGTTTAATTTCATGTTTACAAATTTTTTACTTTTACTATGTAGTATGGAAGGAATCATTCTTTTTTTACCGTACGAGTTACTTTTTGACTTTCCAGCAGAAGTACAAGGAGAAATTTTTTTTAACTTATACGACATGAACAGATATTTACGTTTTCCTAGAACCTTTTTCCCATGAAGCATATTCTACAATATTTCATGATTTTTCAACAATATTATTTTCTTTTAAAATTTCAAGACATTTTGAGCAAAGAAAATGTATTTGAAGAAGAAAGGATATTTTCCTCAAGAATTGATTTCAAGTGTTTATTCAAAAATATTTTACATCTAAGATTACATTCTTTAATATGGTTATGATTCAAGTATAATGTTCCTATTTATTACATGGTTTTATTTTGTTTTTGATGAAATGATATCCATTATTTTATATGGATTTTGTTATGATGGGATGATGTTTATGAAATCCATTTTATTCGTTGGGTTATGATGAATGATTTATGTTTATTTTCTGTAACATGTAAGAATGATTTATTTTTGAGATGGGTGAGACCTATATATTCCTCCAATTCTTTGGGTAAAGATTTGTATCTCATTAGATAAACATAGCTGGAACAGAATGTTAATCTGGTTCAGTGATACAGCTATGGAATAAGGAGTGAACTCGGTTCAGTAATGGACTTTGTCTGCTATCATAGTCTTGGCATTGAGTCTTGACTAATATGAAATGATTTACTATGACTATCTGTGTATGCCACAATGTTTCATGTCTTTTATTATGATTATTGGGATTACATTTCAATACTAGGACTTATCCCATATCATGATATTATGATCTCTTTTGTAGGATAAGATTTTCAAAATGTTATGTTCTTATGAATATGATTGGATTGATATTACCTTTTTTTTCTCTTTCTAAGCATTTGAGCTCACCCTTGGTATGTTTTCTTTTCCCCAAGTCAGGAAAATGGTATTAAGTAGGATATGACAAAAGGGACTACAGATATGATGAAATAAATGGGAGACGATGTAGATGATTTATTAACCTATTGTTTATATTTCCCAGTTTCTAATGACACTATACCTATACGGTTCTATAATGGTTCTATTATATTTTGTAATAAATATAAAACAATTTTAAACTAATAAAAATTTTAGTAATGTATGGACCATTCTAATGTTGACTTGTTTCCTCCAACAATATCATAATAAATAATTTATTAACCAATTTATTGGAGGGAGATATTTTACCCACCCATCGAATAATGAAAACTATACATATGGGTTCCAGAAGACCATTAATCAGTCATCGCATCAGAACCCATGTTATGAAATGGGATTCTTAAATACTTAATAATATCACAAATCATTGAAAATAAAGTGGTTTTTATAACTATCATACCTTCATAAACATATATCATTCAGAGAAAGGAAAAAATGGAATCATTTTTTAATATCACTATAAAAACATATGTGACATCAAATAATTTCATTATATATGTACAATGATTTTTTGAATTATCACATTAAATACTATTTGAGGAAAATATCATTTCATTTATGAAATTATTTTTTAAAGAGTATAACCATTATTGTGGGAAAAATATTCATTGAATAAATCTATTATTATTGTAAAAGAAGTGTCAAATTATTATGGCTTCATGATGGTGTAAAAATATATTCATGAAATATAAGGTAAAGAACATTCCCCCAGTATATTTTTGTTGGGATTGTTAGATATATCATTTTTTAGAAAATATTAAAAAATATTCTTTTCAACAGATTAACAAATAATAAAAAATAATCAAATATATATTTAAATATTAATAAGACAATATAAAAAATATTTTTTCATTTCTTATAAAACATAGACATTGAATATAAATATTCCCCAATAAAAATTTAAATTATACAACCCCAAAATTTAATGATATAGTAAAATAAACACTTACCACTTAATAATCAGATTTATTGTATCCCACATGAGATAAATAAAACAATATGGATACAAAATTACCATAATATATTTCATAAGGATTATAAAATACAATAATGGAATGATTATATAAAAATTAGTGTATAATCCATGTGTCCCACAAAAATAAAATGAGACAAAAATAACGTAATGTATATCTTTGATTCCTTATCATATAAAAATTCCTCCTATGTAATAAATATTATTTTACTATAAATATACCACAAAACCATATTCATTTATATAATACCACATATTAATTAATAATGACTTTCTATTACTCAAGTATTAATATTTCCAAGATAAATTTATGTTTTAGGTAATAACCATATTGTTTTTCTTACATGTTTTCACTTTTTATTCATGGTCCACATACTAAAAAATTTCAGTTAGAGGTAAACCTATGAATATTTATTAAGGTAAAATAATTAATACCCAATGAAAGTAAAAGGATGGGGGCGGACAACTTACCCATATCTAATAATAAAATCCAACTAGAAAAAAACAACTATATATTAAAATAATAATATCAATTGAAACATTAATAATAGGGTGATTCATATACCGTAAATGATTCCCACTATGAATACATTTTATATTGCTTCAAAAACACAATGTACTGCTTTCTAAGCTTCAAAATTCTCCAAATAGTGCTATTGTTTAGAGTCTAGCTTACCATTTTCATCATATAAGGACCCTTTTTTCCTTTTTCATGGAGGACCTGGTAGTCACCATCTTTTGTAGGTCAGAATAGTGTTTTTTCAGCCTTCTCCATGGGGGATTAGTCACAAATCCTTCCCATTTAGACATATTATTCATTTTACCTTGAAATATATCACTGTATAAAGGTATAAAAAATCCAATATCATTTTCTTTATCACTATTATAGGAATCTAACCATATGCGAGGGATGTATATAGAGACATAACTTTAACATCTATTATTCACTCCCAATAAAGCATTCTTTGAAATAGGCATATGACCTACTCCTATTAGCTAGGAGGGACTATTATGATCAATTAGAGCTAAACATTATGGGTACTTTAATGTTTCATGATCATCATGTGAATTTTCCCTCTTTGCATCTTCTACTATCACTGCATATAGAATTCAGGTAGTGTCTTTAATAGTCTCAAGCTACATATTCTCATAATGATGCTACTCAATAGGAATATCAACATCCTCCAAAACCTACTAAAAACTAAATAAATCAACTAAATTTATTTCAATAGATACTCCATTACCTTCTTGTGATTCACTCCAAAGGAAATGTGGTTAATCACATTTTCCATGGGATGATTCCTTAATGTCCAGCACTTCATAAAGGTTGGAATGCTGATACTTTCCCAATATTTTTGCAGCTGCCTATCCTGGTCTATCTTCCACAAGCCATGACAGCTCTATTGAAGTCTCATGCCTACCAAGAACATCCAAAGAGCAAGGTATCATTGTTCTAACTTCATGATCAATATTCCTAATGGGAAAAAAATTGAATTTCCTCAATGGGATGAAAATTTCCACAACCTGAGCCTTTGAACCCGTTGTATGTGTCTCTTTCATGATTCCTATATTATTATACCCCATTGAAGGATATAAGGGCACCACTACCGAGACATCATGGAAAAAATAAGGATCCTTACTCATCTCCTACACCGTCTTCCTCTAAGAAACGTTGTGACAAACTGAGGTAGTATGCTCGAGTTGAAAACAAAATAAACTGTTCATAGAGATGGTATGTCATATGTACATATGAAAGCTATTTTCATTTTTGGGGTTAAAATAATGTATAATATATGATATATTATCATTTTAAAAAACATTTTTATTTTATATATATCACATAATTTTATGGAAACTATTATTAAATCATTTCATTCAATGTTGTAAAGAATCAAATAACATCACGAGGTAGAAGCCCTCCTTACACATGGAAAACAATACTATATTCCAACAAAATTTATAGCATGAAGGTATGTGTGATATAACAATTATAGAATCATAATAACATAATTAAGATAATAAATAATATATATATATATAATTTCATAATTATTCCTAAACTTTATTTGTGGTAATGGATTAATTAATGACATTGGTTCATGAGGTGGTAGTCAGCCGTACAAAAGAACCATGAATGTGTATCCCATTTGATGGATTTTTGTGAAGTTTTAGTTCATAACTTTTACATAAGAACAAATAATTATATTATATATATTTACGTAACAATATTAACATGAAATAAATTAAATTATGTGGTTCGAGATAGATATAAAACAAAAACATTTTTTGATGGATGTTTTCTCTTATTGAGGTATCCCGTTATGATTTCCACATAAGGACTTCCTAGATTAACTTCATGCCTAAGGTAATTATTTTATGAATAATGGAGTGATATTTGGGGGAAATTTTTATATTATTTTCCTGAACGAAATATGGTTTTACATGTGATGAATATAGAATAAGAGCTTTATTTATATAAGATATGGGAGGGCACTTTTAGAATTTATGAGGGGATTAATTTATAATAAATTAAATTACAGTAAAAATTCCTCAAAGTGAAATTTTACTCATATATAATGTGATATATTGTTGTAATAACATCATATAAAAAAAATTTGTTAGGTGTTGGGGTAATTTTAAAGCATGTGAATTTGATAATGCCTTAGTTACGCAATTTTAATTTTACCTATGATAACAAATTTCATGCTATTAAAATGATATGATTTTTATGTAAAAGGATTAAAATTACAAATAATTGGTAAATTAATTATATTTTTAACATAATTTATAACATTTTTTGATGTTTATTTTTTTTAATTTTAAATTATTTAATAAAATATCATTTTCATAAAATATCATTATTGTAACCCCTGACACCAATCATTACATTAACATTAAGAATTCAAATAAAACTACATAACATAGAAATAATTCATTTAATAATTTCAGAATATATCACATTCTCAGATAAATTTCTTTTATTATCTTAATTAATTAAAATTAGATTTATTTTAATTTTTTAATATCACATTATTGATTTTTCATTAATTAAATAATTAATAGATCTTTTTTATAAAATTATTTATGATAATTATATATTTACTAAAAAATTATAATATAACATCATTATTTATATATATATATTAGGTTTCATAATAATATATATTGTCGAGAATATCATCAATTTAAATCCATGTTATTGTTTTCACTCCCAATAATATTAATTATATCTAAGTCATTTTCATGGAAAATTGCCTATTAAATAATTAAATTAATTAAAAATGTATTAATGGTTGAATTAAAATTATATATTAAAAAGTATTAATCTTTTATGGTTCTTTTATAGTCCACATAACTTTTGTTAACCTAAATTATAAAATTTCACCTTTTTCCATGGAAACAAAATTTCATAATCTTATTATTCATATTGGGAAAACATTAATGGTAAATATCTACTAAATATTGAAGTTATAATTTATAATATTTATTTAATTTTTTGAAATTCATAACAAATAATTGGATAAAAATAATTTAAAATTGAACCCTTATATAGGGCCAAAGAACATGTTTTCAATTAGAAAACGTCAAAATAACTGAAATTTATTTATATCCTAATTCAATATGATATATATTAGAGGGGATTAAATATTTTTTTATGATATTAAATTTATCTTATTATACTTTAAAATGAATTATAAATAAAATTTAATGCTATAAATTATTCAGACCATAAAACTATGTTCAATTAAAATATAGTGTTTTCACTATTTATCAAATCATGAAACATTACATTAAAACAAATAATGTAAATTTTCATATTCCTCTTTCAAAGATGAATATTTTTTCAAATATAATTTATAAAATTTTCAAAATTAAGGTTTAAAAAATATTTCTCATTCAGAATGAAGAAAAACTATATTTAGAAAAATACATCTTTATTTTGCATAAAATTTGATTTATTTTTCTTATATGACTATTAATCATATTTGATAAATTCTAATTAAAAAATTGAATAGATAACATAAAAAGTTCATTAATATCATCAAATAAAAAGGATAAATTAATTTTACTATGATGAAAAACATTTTTCAACAAAAATAATAATTATATCATAAAAAACACATTAATTTTTTTTAAATGGGGTATTATTTATATTTATAATAAAATTTTGACCTAATAATTAATTTTATAAACATGTGTAAAATATAAGTTCATAATGTTTTAATAATATTTATTAATTAAATTAAAATGGAAAAGTGATATCTATGATAAATAATACAATATTCCTTTTTTCGGAATCTCAGTATCATGTATAACAAAAGATATCAAAGAAGCTAATTGTTTTGGGTAAGAGAATCCAAAATTATTATTATGTATCCGTAAATCCAAAATCTATGTTTCATCACAATATCATGTATAAATAAATATTGAATTGGTATAACGTGCAACACATGTAATTAGATAATTTAATTTATCGAAAACAATAATAATTCCTGAAAACTCTTGGGTGTTACATTAAATATTAAGAGAATTAAAAAATAAGTGAGTTATAGTTGTCAATGAATTTTATTTTATTATGTTCAAACATTATATTTTGATTAACACTTACCCTTAAACATGGAATTTAAAACATGTATAAATAAACCCATTTTGAAAAGTTTTTATCCATATATGTCGACAATATTTTTACTTACAAACGATTTTATGTGAAATAGAGGGAATTTGAAGGAACCATATAAGTATTGTAATAGTTTAGGTGATGTTAGAACTAGGATTTACCTATTTTTGTATAATAATATTAAACCCATTAGTGTGATAGGCCAATGGGTTATGTGGTCGAACATGGGGAACCTTCTCAATACATGATTGGTTGGGCTAGGTGGGAGACATAGAGTCCACATTCTGACTTAGATCCTATTATATATGTAATTATACTAATTGAGGAAAACCTACATGGGGTTTTTATGGTGACAGATTCCACATTGTGTATTGGAAAGGATTCTATGTACATGGTTTGACGGATGTATTATTGATTCTTTGGTTTTGTGATATTGAAAGGATAATAACTATGAATTTTGGGAAAGCACCTATAATGTCTGGGTAGTGAAACTGGCATAGAAGAGTATGCTTGTTAATGTGATTTTAACTATTGATGAATTTTATTTTAGTTAGAACAATTTCTAGATCCTTGTTGGATGCTTGAAAAATAATGATTTTGAAATGAATTTATGTGTGTGGATGAGGTTAACACTGTCTAGACTGAGGATGTATAAATGTGACCTTAAAATGGTGAAATGAGGTGAGTGGTAACTGATAAATCCAAGAACAATTAATAAACATGATTTTTTGGCGGATATTTGATTGATATCCTTGTGTGCGGATAATGACATTCTATGGAGCATGATCAACTAATCATCGATGACAGATGACTCTTAGGAGAATATGTATGTTCTTGGATCAGGTGTGTGGGAATGAAATCATAAGTTGTTTGATAGGATAATGGAGAGTAGTTTTTAGATTTTCATGGTAAACCATATAAATAAAAAATATATGTTCATATGGGAGAAGGGTTATGACTCATTAAGAACAATGAGAACCTTGTATGTGTTTCGTCATGGGGATTCATGTATATAAATGGAAATAAGGAAGATATAATGACAGTATTTGAAATATATCAAGTGTTATGAGATGTTTGACCAGAGGATGGAAATTGACACACACTATATAGAGATGTTTTTTATGAGTTACTTCATGGAATGTGAATCTTTTCAAAATGTGACCATGGAACTACAAGATTGGCATATATTTAATCTTAAATTATTTCAGGGGAGGACTCAAATTATTATGACTGATATGAGTTTAATCACATAAAATATTATGGATTCCATTCCTATGGTTTTTAAAATAGAATATTTTTAATGTTTTTATTGGATACTAGGAGTGAGGGGTTTGTAGAAGAAGTGTGGTCCATGTTTGTTGGGGTAACTAAATGTTGATGTTATGAAAACCATATAACATTGGTTAGGAGTTGTGTGTTTCTCCCCAGAGAAACACCCTAATGTGAAAAAGAGTTGTGTGAGGTTGAGAATATTCACTAGATTTATATTTTAAATTATTTATTAAATTTTATATTCTGACCCAATTATTACAATATTTTCTATGAATGACAACCATAGGATTTTAAATGGACATGGGTAATCTCTTTTCATAAGAATTTATACTGGTATAGATTGTGATTGTCCAACGTAATTGGATTGGGATTGTAAATGTGTTCGTGTTATGGCATGGAAATAGAACTGTAAAAGGGACACTATGGATTTAAAATTTCACCTAAAATGGTGTATATTCATTAGTAAACATGATTGTTATAATGGTGATGTGTGTTATGATAATGTCATGAGATTATAATTTTGGTGACACGATAATGGTGGAAGATGATAATTTTTATAATAGTACAATAGAGGTCGATTAAATTGTGTAATTTTTTATATTTGTTTATGTTCTATGAGGAATTTTTATTAGAAACACCGTTAATAAGAGATTTGTGTAGTTTATGGGCCAGCTAATGATTATTAACAAAATATAGAAGGACAAGATTCTTTTTGGATGATTGGAAAAAAAATTCCAACTTTTTTAGAATTTAGATCCAATAGTAATGGTTTTTTTGTTATCCAGTATGATAATATACACTATTCTAGGAGCGTTTTTAGGATCCATGGGTCATGTTTTAGTAGTAAATTCTGACTGTAGAATTACCATGGCCTCAAATCTAAAACAAAAAGTAATAACATATTTTATGTTGCACCCTTGGATAGTAAATGATTGAGGAGATAAAATGTCCATATCCTTAGTAATACTTTCTCTAGTAAGAATAATCATGAGGCTTTTTATGTATTTTAGAACATTGGATCCTGTTGTTTGGTTCATGTTCACTATGATCGAAGTAGAATATTAAGATCATATCAGCCATATTGGGATTGAACATACTTATTTGAGTGAGATTTATTGACCATGTTATTTCATCACATTATTTAGTATTTCCATAGAGGATTCCTTGGGATGATATTAAATAAGGTGTGGAGTATGGTATATCCCATGTCCATATGAGTAGGAAAATTAAAAATAAATTTTAATTTCTAATTACATGATTGGTAGGTTTTTCATTGGGGATTTGGAATGTAATTACAAATTTATTAACATATCTAACAATATATTATTAAAGTATAATGAATCTTATATGGTGGGACATTGGTTTTGAAATTTTCCTTGGGCTTCTGGACCAGATGTTGATCTTTGGAATCATTTATGCCTATGGTAAAATGGTAGGTAAATCTATGTGACTGGCCTAAAAAAATTATGTGAGATTATATAGTAAACTACATAAATTCTATATGATTGGTCCAAGGTATTTTCAACCATGATTCACTCCCTTTAATTATTTATTATTCTCATAATGTGCTGTACAAAATTATGTCCTGGTTTTTCCAATTGTATGGACAAATTGTGAATAATATTAAATGGGGGTAGAATTGTCCCCTTATCCTCCTCTTCCATTAAGATATAAACAACATCTTTCTCCCAATTATTCTCCATTTTAGGAGATATACCTCTTCCTACTTCCATCATTCCATAAAAAAAAATCTTCTGTATGGTATTGGTGGCCTTCTATTGCATTTTTATCATCCATTTCTCCTCCTGTAATATCAATGAAACATCTCCTCTATTCATTATTTTTTTGGTTTCCCTGAATGGATTTGAAATTTTTTATTCAACTAGATCATGGTGGAATTAGTCTCTGATGATTGATATTTTTGTCTACCTAAGATGGTGGTGACCTAAGAGATCATGTATACTTCTCCTCCTTCCATTTCATTGCAGTATCTCATCATGGTGTTCTTCCAAATCATTATACAATAAGGATATATTTATTTAAATATATCCTTAGATATAGTTCCATATTTATTTTTGATGATGTGTAAT
Source organism: Viscum album (assembly GCA_963277665.1). NCBI lineage: Eukaryota > Viridiplantae > Streptophyta > Magnoliopsida > Santalales > Viscaceae > Viscum > Viscum album. The sequence goes on from OY728145.1 coordinate 1,497,951,829, forward strand.
GTGCTATTAGAAATCATTTGGTCAAGATTCCTGTTTGGTAGGATCTTCCAGTGTGGATTCCAACCTTATTCATTTTTAATAAAATTGTGTAATATTCTTTAACATTTTTGTTGTTAATTAATTGACAGTAATGAAATAATGATTTATAAATTTCTAGTGAATTATTTTTGATACATGAACCCATATTCCTATTATGATATTTTATGATACTGGGAATTTTATTTCATCAATTAAAAATAAATGGAAATATTTATAATGGATTAGGTGGTTTTTTGTACATGACCATTGGTATTTACAAATGAATATGGTAGTGTGTGAATTCGTGGGGATTCCTTGGAGGGTTACCCCTATTAAATTCTATTTATAGTGAATTATTAAAAATTAATATCATTAGGTAATTTATAATTTATTTATGGTAGGGTTCATGAAATACCCTTGTGTGATAGCCTCATAACATTCCCTTAATGGTAATGACCTAGAACCGTGACATACTAATTTTCCTATAGACACTTTAAGAGGATAATTTGACCATGGTGAGGAATGTAATACCTTGTTATGACCTAGGTGTAGTTAATTAATGTAGAGTGTGACTATGTCATGTGTGTATACATTATATGAGAGAAATTGGTCACAAATATGGAAAATATACCATCTTTTGAATGTTACTATAGTGAATTGATCATGGGTTATAGCTAAGGTCTCACAAAATTTTTCAATATGAAATAATATTTGACATACTTCTATGGTGGGCATTGATATGAGAATATGAGTGTGATTGAGGAGCCCTAGCATAACTCCACTTCTTATTTTTTCCCTGATGATCTAGAAATGATACCTCTCACATGTACTAAACAAGGTGACCCTAGTGGTTTCCCTAGTGATTGATTGAACTTGAGAAAGTGTATTATATATTTTGATATAGTTGGTATAAAGTGTCACATATTAACCCATACCAATCATATGATCTAAATGGGATATGGAAGTAGATATGGTATCATAAATTCATCCAACCATGCTATCTTAATTATAAATCGACTTTGTTATCTTTAATGTTGATACAAATTCCAAACATGCTTCTATGAACATAGAATTTCTGCCAGATGTGATGAGGTGAAATTGTGTTGATTGTCATTATCTCTTTATTGTATCTACTTTGTGAGCCTTATTATAATTATCACTACTATTATAATATGGCTACATTTACTGGGATCTATGCACTTGGTGACTTTTCTTATAGATGATATGGGTCAAAAAATTTTCTTTGTGTCTAGTGTAAAGACACTGTTATGATCTCAAAAAAGCCCTTATATTTTTTATCTAATAAACCACTTATATGTTATTTCACTTTTTTTGAAAATTCATGCATATATTCTATTGAAACAAAACATTTTCAATGAATTGTTTTAGTAACATTAGACCTAGGAATCACATTCCATTTCAACACCTAGTCTCGAGATTTTACAAATAAATTACATAAATAAAATCATAAAAATATGAGTCATTACATACTCACAATGTTAGGTATTTACATCCCTAAAACACAAAACAATGAAATCCTCAATCAATTGAGGGTATATATGGGGTAGTGAAAAGAAAAAAACAAGACATTGTGAACGCTACATAGTATCTGAAAAGGGCCTATAACCCATAGAGATAGGTGGTCATCATACAAAAATAATCATTTACTATGTCTTGGATAGACCAAAATAAAAAAATGGACCCCCTATTAGAACTAAAAAGGTCTCTATCTCCCATCAACATAGGATTTATGATGGATCTCTACAGTATTCATCTGGTCCTGGATGACAAGAACCTTATCTGTAGTTGCATGCACCATCTTTAGGCCCATGAGTGCGGAATACCCTTGGTCCATTTAACAAAATTGGTGACTTGTAGTGTCAAGTGTACAAAGCATTGAATGGTTCCACACTGATAGTAGAGGGGTAGATTTTGTTTCATGCAAACTAGATGAGAGGTCGGCAATCATACCTACTATAGCCAAATTGTAACATGAAATTCTAAAGAAATTCCTCTATAACCTAAATAGCCCGCTCAGTCTGGTTGTCTGTATAGAGTTGAAACACAATTCCTAAGTGCAATTGAGTCCCAAAAACAACATTTAATCCCATCAATAATAAGGGTGTGAACTAGGGAACATGATGTAAATCATTAGTTATTGTAACACCGTGGAGTCGAAATATCATTTTCACATAGAGGTATCCCAAGCAATCTATTTAACTCTACTATCGATATTTAGAAGGTTGGTCCACATGGTGAGTCGGTCAATGATCACCCATATGGTATCATCCCCCCTAAAAATACATGTTTATATAGTCATAAATTACATTATTATCCAACCCCCTTCCTTTCTAGCACCTCAAGGGGTTGAGTTAAAATCGTGGGATCCTGGCGCTCAGTCTTCACTTATTGACAAGTAAGGCATCGAGACATAAAAGCTACAACATCCTTCTTCATTCTTGGACACCAAACTAGCGTCATAGGTTATGGTACATCCTTTCCTTACCTAGATATATTGCTAATGGGTATTCATGAACTCCCTCAGAACCTTCTCTCACAATGTCAGTGGTATCATCATGTGTCCCCCAAAAACCATAGTGTTCTCTCTTCCTTTTGAATACCCATCTAGGGAATTCCCTGTGGACATTTGAGAATGTATAGCCTCACAGAAAGTATCCCTATATTATACCTCCCTCACTCAGCATAATAGTAGACGGGTGATGACCATTAACTAGAGATAATATACTCTAAGTCCATCCAAAAAGGATATCTACAATGAGGCAAACTGCTATGGTGCCTCATTCAACAATTGTAAGATTGATCTCCTGGTAAATGTATCTCCCACCATATTCTTATTCCTAGTAGCATAAAAAATCCTTAATTTATAGTTATAATAAATTTTATTCATAGATATTGTCTAATGTTTTGATCTTTCTAGGAGAATATATAGGTTAGAATATTGTCATCAAAGTAGATAATGAACTACTTAACCTTCCAGTAGTGTCACCACATCTTCAATGCGAAGACTACTACTACTAATTCAATATCATGTGTCACATATTTATACTCATGTTATTTCAATGAGAATTAACTATAGTAAATCACTACTTACCTCTATAGAAAGATACAACAAAGACCAACTCCTAATGCATCATTGAACACTACATACTCAAAAGCATCATCTGGAAACCTCAAGATGGGAGAACCTGTCAAAATCTACCCCATGATTCACTATAACCTTGACTGACACATAATGTGCTTCTTGTGAAGATGATTATCTCTAAGAGTGTACAAGACCATCCCCAGGTTTCTTGCACACTCTTTCTCAGATATTGAGTATAGTAACACATCATCAAGGATGACAACATATGGATACACAGGAAAAAACATTGGGTCTCACAAAGCCCATTTTTTCAAGTCTGCTAAATACTCCCTTGTCTCATGAAGCTCTACAGGAGCCATGAAATATTGTGGTTTAGATATTGGTTTCATCTCAGGGTGTAGATCAATGAAAAAATATAACACTAAACATGGAAGTAATCCTAGAACATCTTTAGAGAATATGTCCTTATACTATGCTACCACTATAAGAAACTGAGGACATAAAACATCTACTGCTCTGAGGGGTAGGCTAGCAAACTCAAGAGTTATTGGATACACCCTTATATACATGATTCCATCTTAAGCTGAAAGGATTTCACATTCAACAATAAAAAAGGAAATCTAGATCTATTACCATGGATAAAACACACCCTTTTCTTAAAATAATAAATCTTAGAATGAACATGGGATACTAATCCATATCGATAATGAAATCATAAGGCCTCGACACTACTACCAATAGATCCATTCAAAAAAACTCAACAAATTGAGTAAGGTCATATTATATGTACTAGTGGATGATCATCAAGTCTCATCTAGTAGGTGTATCTAAAAGTATGGTCTATGTCAATGGTTTAACCAGAGTATCTAAGTATTAAAAAAGAAAAGTGGCATGAATGGAAATACTAGAATAAATTCCTATCAGGTACATAAAAATAAGAATGGTAAAGATCATTACATGAACAATTCATGGTGTCTTGGGGTCACAAGCCTCAATATCCAACTACTATATCCTACATGGTCCCCCATCTCACTATGTTTGGTATAGACAATATGGGGGAGGTGGCGGAAACACATCAATGGGCTTCCCACCTCTTACTTCTTCCCCAGTACCTCTTCCACATTCCCCGTCTCACAGATTTTTCTACTCCTACTACTGCCTTTTCCTTTGTGGTTCATCAACTACCTCTCCCACTATAACCTAAATGGTGTGACAATCTCACATGGAATATCCATTACCATAACAAGAATAGAAACGCCTCTTCATCACCGAACTACCATGCCCTGTAACATACAATTAAACCTCTTTTTATGGGGAATATGTTATGCGCCAACTATCGGTAGGACCTGTTGGCCCTACATCTTGGGCGATTGATGCCTTCGAAACTTATGGTATGCACTAAAACCCTATGTATCATCATCCAATGACAAAATATCCATATGATACTTATCCAGGAAATATACATCCACCAAAACCACTAGAGGAGGTTCTATAAATTCATCAATAGGAGAAAGCGCCACTTGATTACCATCCTGAAGAAAAACTAATTTGCGACTAGCTACCCTTTGGGCGTCCTCATAAAAAATCTCATCAAACTCCTGATCTTGGTATGGAATCTTCACTATTATGTTTCATGAATACATCCTATAAGTCATTAAGATGTGTCATGATAAAAAGAGCATACATAGTGAGCTGACTCCAGAAAGATGTGGAAAACACAACCCATTTCTATATGATGAATTCACCTTTATTTTTTTTCCTTCACCCATAATGTACATGTATCGAGTCAAAAATTAGGTGTCTAGAGTCTTGGTGTATGGATACTTCTACAACAAGACAAAAATAGATTCCCTTTCCTTAACGAGGAACTCAAAACATGTTACACCATTTCCCCCAACCTATATCATATACTCCTTGCCCTAAAGTTGAACCAACCACTCTGACACCACACTATTTCAACCCTTCCCAGGGGGTCCCGTGTCATGACTACCCCAATCCTTCTTCCAAAGGCGAAAATCTAGAGACTATCACTTAGTAGGAACATCCAAAAATTTATAGGATTTATTATAAGTACCTATACACACTCACAGATTTCCTAGCCCAAAATTTTGAGATATAAAAACACTATGTAAAAAATCAATCATACACTAAGTTACCAACCACATAGTATGACCATACGAAATTGGAATGTAAATAAGTCCAGAACACAATCCCACCAAAAGAATGATTTTTTTAAACATAATTCACATGTTTTTGAAACTCACCCGTAGAAAACCCTACCTGAAGGGGAATGTACTAATTAGTTATCTAAAGACATAGAATTACACTCCAGTCAATCTATCTCACTAAGAACCATTTAATCCTATTCCTCTTAGAGCACTGTAACAATTTCGATCTTCTGGCACAAGTCATAAAAAGTGTGGGAAAAGTCCTTGTATAGATGTGTAAAGCAATACTCGGTAGGAAACCTTAAAAACGTGCATTAAATTACCCAATAGGTAACATCATTAATAAAATTTATTAAGGAAGACTTAGTATATGTCTATAGTACATATAGAAAGAACATATAGATGTACTCATAATATATTCCAAGCCTCAATGGTCTCAACCGCTTCCAACTATATGGTTTCAAAATTATCATGCTCAATCAGAGACATCTAACTACTAGAGAAATCTAATAGTAAGCACGTAGAACATTTCTATGAAAATAACCAAAGGGAACATAATGGTTTCAAAAAGTTATATATTTTCCTAGAGATTGTGAGTTTCACTATGAAATAGTGTTTTAGTAAGACAATTAATATTGATAATACACAATGTTTCTATAATACATAGAGTTTTGATAATTCATAGGGTCTCGATGCACATATAGCGGTGAACCATGCCTAGGGAACACTAGGGGGACTCCTGGCCTACTGGAAACATCACCCAAAATAGATGAGTGGTTCTCGTGTAAATATAGGTCACACAGGCTCTTCAAACCATGTCTAAGATAAAACAAAGTAATGTGAGGACCACCAAACATCTCCCTGTGATACATGTTCCAAACCACCGAGTATACTATCAAAGCCAAGCTGAGACAACTCACTTATAAACATATCCCATCCTCTATGATAAGAATTTCATCTTACATCGAACCATCATTGAAAAAGAAAATTTATATGCTCTAAACCTAAATTTACATCTTCTATGTTGTAAACATGATCCTCTATCGAACCCCCATAAGAAAAGTCAAAGAGAACACTCCCAACCTTTGTTGGTCCAAATAAAAATACACTAAGTCATCTCAAAATGATCGCCTCGTCAGAATGGTCACAAAAACAAAAGTGGCTCATCAAATGGAATTTATGTTTGAATGTTATAGTTTTTTATATAAAAGTCCTAATATATATCCATTCTTCGTCCGATCAAGAGCGCCAGACCTAGTCTGAACCTCCAGCCAACCCGACTCGGCCTTGTCCGCTGGGACCGGTCTGTCATGGCCTATTTGGAAACATGAACAAACCTAATGGGCTACTGGACCAGTCCAACTCACTTATTTAGCATGCATGGTACTTGAGCCACCTTGTTATTCCACACACGGTCTGCCCCGACTATATGCCCCTCTATTCAACATGACACCACCACATTCAACCCCACCCCTTACCCTACTTCAATGGAGTGACACTAAATGAAACCAATCCACATTTCACATGACATTAATTTCCACAATAGGACAACAGTTCTCCACTCTTGCTCTATTTTTTAAATGAAGGAATCTATGTGATCCTCAGGTCATGTTCCTCATTTTCTTATGCTTGAATCAACATATAAATCCATACATTATAAAACCACTAGAACTATGATATTTCCCAAATCGCATTGATCCTCCCATCACTATCCTCATTGCACCCCTGGTAGGTTATCTCAAAATTGTATCTACAATTTCATATTATTTATCAATGGAGAGGAGGCACAACGATCAACCATTAATAAACCATGAATAACACAAAAAATGAAAAATATATAAGGGAAGAAAATCACATGATGAATCACACAGATTAAACCTCTATTATTTTTCATTCAGGCTATAGTCCATTCCTTAATAATGATCATGAAAGAATATAAAATCCTTAATCAAAAAACCCTGAGAATAAAACCCTGTAATTACTCCCATCATGAAAGAATGATCATTCTGATGGTCAATATTTTTATTAGTTGATTTTAGTTAGTTTTTTATTTTCAAGAACCAGTAAAAGAATTTTCAAAACTAAAAATCCCTACCTCGATTCAGTTTGATTGGAGACAAATATTGTTTGCCTTATTATTTCCATGGTTTAGATACTTCTAAACTGAAGATCATTGTTCTTTATTTTAGAATCCAACTATATTCTTTGGGGATAGATTCATCTCTATGCCTTAGAGAATTTATAGGGTTATATCATAACCCTAGATTCTTGAAAGTAATAAATATTAAAAAGAAAACCAATATTTTTTCAACAATAGTTTTTATTAAATTATTTCAATTTAATTAACAACAAAAAACTATATTTGAGATTTGGCCTACTTTTCTGATGTTAGGCCTCACCTAAGGAAAACATCCCCTTAAAAACACAATGGTGGTCACATATTTTCAATCAAATTTATAGTTTATGAGTTATTTTTATATTAAAATATTTTTTTGGTTAATTATTTTGTTAATGGTTACGCCCTTGGTGAGTTTTCCTATTGTTGACCTACTACAACAAAACATAGGTGGAAACTAAGTTAAAGACACTATTTAGAGTTGAACAATGCCCTTAAATTTATAATCTAGGAAACCTCTTAATATTCATTTCTCTTTTTACAAAAATTCACATGCTTGTGATTTTAAAACATTATTTTTTTCAATAAATTGTGTAGGGAACACTGAGACAAAGAATCACACCCTATCTCTTTTCCTGTGTTTAAAATTTTCCAAAATAATTTCAATAAATTAAATAAAAAATAATTGAGTCATTACATTGGTTGAAATAATTTTATTTTCATTAATAGCGTTACCATTTAGAATAGTAAATTATTAATTATGAACAGTAACACGGCCTTTGGAATAGTAAACTTATTTTTTGGTATGTTATGATATAAAAAATTAAATAATCAATTCATTATGATAATTAAACATGATTGATAAGTAAGGAAAAATTAATATTAGAAATAACATAACCAATTTTTTTGATAATATATATGATTTATATTCCCTAAACCAAATATCAATGAATAATTTAATAGTATGGAAAAAGAAAATATTTATAATACTATTATAAAAAATAAAAATTTTATATCTAAATAATAATTTACTTATATACAATGATCAATATTTATATAAGGTTCATAATTTATATCATATTATAAACAAATTTCTCATTAAATATATATGGAATTTACCTAAAAATAAATTTATTATACTTATAGAATTGTTTTTTCTAATTTATTGAATATTTTTAATAATAAATTTGAAATTATTGTATGGGTGAAATTAGAGAGAATGTCATAATTGGGTCCCCTCTAGTTGATCCTCTCCTTCTAACTGCATCACCTCGATGTGACCCTCTTTCTTGTTCTCCTCACCATCCTTATAAATAGGTTTTAACTATTCATTCTCTAGTTACCCAGATACTGTGATGGAGGTTACCCTAAATAATAACATGACTAAAGTGGAGTGTAACAATATTTGTGAGTCATGGAAATAAACAGAGAGGATTCTGATCATCTTGTCCATTTCATTGATAGTGTTGTCAGAGCCTTGGTCAGAAATATCTCATTCGACCAATAGGTTCGTTGAGTTACTATATGGTGATGACACAATGAATATTAATTTTCTACAAGTGGATGATTAATGCATAGTACAAATATTGTTTTTTGAAACCTATAATCAGATTCATCATTCAATTAATGTAAATAGTAGCTTTATTTTCTAGTTTGACATCAAAAGATGGTTATCTAGACTATGTTTCTGGTCCACTTATTGTTTAATGGTTTTTGTTATCATATGGAATGTGTGTGGCCCGGGCTTGTGGGTGAAGTAAGATTATATTTATATTGAATCCCATGAAATTATGCATCCTTTATATTTTTTTCAAACTACGTAATGGTATATATCATATCACATTCTTTGATAAAATTATGGGTTTTACAGATTATATTCATAAATAGATATTTAATACATATATTTATGGTCTCTAAAAGTATAAAATTTCTATGAAGATCGTTGATCCTTATACTCAACATATCACAAAAAAAATATATGAAGGCTATGATGAGATCATCTTCATCACATTTTTTAATTTGAAATGTGACTTCTATCGTAGAATTTATCTATTGTATCCATACTCTTTATTTCAAGTATGAATATCTCTATTATTCAAATGGTTGAAATTAACACTATAGTATATGAATTTGCTAAATGATGTGGATCATATTTTTATAGTAAATAAATTATGGACATTAATGTGTTCATGGAATCACAGGGATTGATGGATTTTGAATTTTTTGAAGTAAATATAGATGGTTTGATAATAGAAATGGAAGTCGAGAAAGACTCATTTTTGATGGCCACAATAACTCATCTCACAAGGTCTCTATTAGGTCACACTATATTATTATTGACATTAAATAAGGGTAATAGAAGGTATGATACTTGTTATTATTCAACCAAATAATAGTGTATGTATGGATTTATGTAGGATGTTAAGAGATCATGTGATCAATCGAAGATGGAAACTGCATGGGTAAACCTAGTTCAATAAATGCACCAGATGGAAAATAATGTGAAGATCTAGATTAACAATAGAAATAATGTTTATCTTAATGTAGAGATTATAAGAGTGGATATTGGACATTTGGAGGAGGTTTTTTCTGATAGGTGGATTCGTGATTTTTTTATTCTACTAGTGGAAAATAAAAATTTTCTTTTAAATTTTTTTTAGAAATTGAGTGGGTATTTAGTGAAAAATCATGACATACCAGCACAATTAAGGGAACCAAAATATAGCCTATTGTATATCATTTCTGAATTAAATGATTGTTTACAATTAATTAATATATTCTTATAAGTTTTGTCTTTCATAACAGATCTTTAGGTGTTTTTGAAAAAGGATTGGAGCATTTTGAGAGCGTTATGGCCAGTAAAAATATATGCATGTGTACTTAGTCCAATATGACTTATAATGAGTATATTCTTTCCAAATTAACTCTATGGATTCAGGATGAATAGGAAAATAATATAATGAAACAAGCATATAAAACATATCATTACATGATAATAAGCATAAATGACCATCAAATGGAAACCATGTATCATAAAGTATAGTGTCTTTGGAACATTAGTTATATAATTATAATGCATGGATGAAAAATAAAATTATCTTTTATTTAATCTCTATAATGATATCCTAACATCCTTTTAGTTTTTCAATTTATATAGGATATCCTAGAGGATAAATTTACAAAAGTTATTATCTATAAATCCCAATATGTTAATAAATATAGGAATAAAGAATATCATATGGGTTACAAGGCATAACATGATTTCCTAAAAGGCCTAACATAAACATAATCATATGTAATCATAACATGTAAAACATGCGATCAAGTAATCATGAAAACAAAATAATTTGGAAGTAACATAAAACATTAGATAAAAATTATTCAAGGATAACTATTAATACTATATCAAATGATATAGAGTCCTATAATAAATTAGGATTACTATATAATTATACACACAATATATCCATTAGACAAAAAAAGCCCAATGAATTTTTATAATGACCCAAACATTTTATACATTACTATTCCATCATTTTAAAGATAAAAACATAATATTAAACATTTATTTAATTTCTTTTTCTCTATATTCTTATTTGAACCTGGCCTCTCTTTTATACATGTAGTCACATTAGGATATACATCAAAATGGGTGATAGAGAAGCCCAGTAATAGGATAGATAATAACATATAAAAATGGGTGTGCATAACCATAACATTGGAAAATAGTCCTGAATATGAGAGGAAACATTAATAAGAGACTTGAAATGTGGCAATGCATAAAAATGAAACATCATGTCATAGTGGTTAACTACCACACATAGTTGTGAGAAAAACTAGAATCATGTTCACACATTATTTCACATTAACTCATGAGATTCATCACATTATTAAATGCATTATAGAACTCTATATTTCTAGGTGCACCTGTCACATTGAAAGATTCAAATTGTGCTATATAATTCCGAGCGCACCCGTCACATCATAACATAATCATTTACCATTCATGCCATAATGAAAATATATAAAAAATTAAAAATAACTAAAAGATTTAAAGAAATGTTTTTCATCTCATAATAACTCATTCATAAAGATTGGGTTCCCAAAATTAAGTGGGAATAACATATTTGATACGATAGTCATCAACCTTGAGTGAGAAGTTAAAGGTGTGTCTTTGGAATAAGAGTTATTTTGGAAAAAAAATTGTCATAAAATTAAGTAGGAATAATTTCTATCGTCGAAAAGGTAATATAATAAATAAAAAATTATTTTTTGAGGAGTTACCATACAAAAAATGGAGTGAAATTGGGAGAAACCATAGAAAGAATGTTGGGTTTGAGATTATCCCCTTACTTTGTATCTGAACACTTTCTTCACATTGTTGTCCTGTATAACCATATTATATTCCTTAATTTAAAATTATATAACCTTTTCTACATGAATATGGTTCATTATAGTTTCATTAAGTTATTTTATGAGATTTTGGAAGAGTTATAGAGTATAAAAACATTGTTTGTGAATGTTCATTTTGATGGTATTCTTGAGAAGTTCACATGTATTCATAAATGGAAGTTCCTATAGAACATGGGAAAACCTAACGAACTGATATTTCATGTCATTAATCATATTAAAAAAGTTTAGGTGGTCTTATAATGAATTATATTATATACCATGTGGATGAATCATTATAAAAGAATTAGATGATGATTGTTTGAGTTAATTTTGGATGGTTTTTTAACACATCGATCATGTTTTGTTTAATCATTTGGTAATATATAACTAAGATAGATGCATTACAGAAAATACGATATAATATAATATAATCTGTTTCAATCATAAAAATGGTTTCATGACCATATATTAAATCATTAAAGGAAATTGAAAAAAATTTGTTCTCAAAACTGATAGATTAATACCTCAGGAACAATGTTCTCATTTATAAAATAAAAGGAATAGATGAAAGGGGTTGGATGGTATTATATCCTACCAGTATCATAACATTAAAGTATATTTATTATACTATTTTTAACGTACTATTTGTATTATGATAGGTGGATTGAGAATAATAGGGGAATGTGAAATTGAAAGGATATTAAAGGAAAAGAGGGAAAGAAATTACCTCTTGAATCCTCCTCTTGTGATCCTCCTTAAGGGATCTAGGATTGGTCTTATGATGAGACCAAAACCTCTTAGAAGTATGCGAGGGGCTAGGGATGATTGTTGGTAAGAGTTTAGACAAGGCTTTAAGCTTCAGAGGTGTGAGAAAATTAGGGTGTGAAGGGTGGTATTTATAGTGGATATGAGAGGGGATTTATAAATATAAAATTCATTAATTTATTATTTCCCCACAAGAAAAGGAGTGGTGAATCTTCCATGATGAATAATAGTAATTTTATCATGTGATCTGGAACCAATTGGGGTTACATTAGTAGAACATCATGCACGAATCTATAATTATCATATTTAGCTAATTTTGTAAATTATGGTATTTAACTATTCATAAAAAATTACAGTATTTCAAAAAAATCCCAAAAATTCATCCCAACCGTATTTCAATGTTTAGAATACAAAAATATCTTCCAAAATTTTAACAAAAATTCTAAATACTGTTAATTTCGTTTTTAATTAAAATCATATTTAAAAATGCATTTTTTAAATTTAAAAAAGATTTTATAATGCTTTCAAAACATACTTAACATCTTATAAAATTATCATAAAAATAGGAGACATATAATTCTAACCTTATGAAAACATTTTAATAAAATATACATTCTATTAAATTAGTTAATTAATTATAATTAATAATTTATTACTTATAAAAAATACCAATACTTTTACTGAAGTCTAATTATCACTTTCTAAGATGCATAAATTTTATTTAATTATTCATGGTTAAGGTTACTCTTATTTTAGACGATTTAATATTCATAAGGGTCATATTACTATTAATAATGGTAGGTTACTATTAATAAGGGTCGATTACTATTCAACAATAATTATGTTTTTCTATCAAACTCCAAACATCATTCTGATCATAACAGTGTATGTTAGATTTTCAGAATTTAAACCATAGAAGTGGAAAGTCATGTTTAGTGGTCATAAAGTATTTAGTATCATGATATTTAAATATGAATCCAAATATGATCATACAATAGGGTATAATTATAAGGAGGTATTTCAAATAATAAAAAAATCAAGTTTTTATATTCTTCCCCCATTAAGAAATATCACCTCAAAATTTTTTTTACACAAACATGTGAGGAAACTTCTCCTTCCTTTCCTCCTCAAGTTCCCAAAAATCTTCTTCAAACTTATAGTTCCTCCATAACACTTTGAAAAGGTGGGTTTTCTTATTATGTAGAACCTTATCACTCCTCTCTAAAATCATCACGGGTTACCCCTCATGTGAAATATTATCTTCCAGCTGTACCACCTCTAGGTCGAGTACTTGTGAGGGATCGAGTATGTACTTCTTAGGAGTGATACGTGAAGAAAATCCTGAATTCGTACCATATTTTTTGGAAGTGCATATCTATAGGCTCTGACTCATATGCGGTCAAGGATCTCAAATTGGCCAATGTACATTGGGATTAGCTTCCCTTTCATTAAAAACTGCATGACTCCCTTCTATGGTGATATTCTAAGGAAGACACTATCTACAACATCAAACTCCAATTCCCATTGACGGTTGTCATCATAGACCTTTTACAGACTCTAATATTCTTTGATGTGTTTTTGAATGACTTAAAGTTTTTCTATCATCTCTTGCACTATATCGGGTCCAAGTATCTTTCTTTCTCTAACTTTATCCCAGTATGTTGGAGTTATTCATGGATTTCCATACAATGATTCAAATGGTTCCATATTAATACTCAAGTGGAATTAATTGCTTTATGAGAACTCAACCAATGGGAGATGCTAATTCCATCCAACTTTGAGTTCTGAAAAGCATTCTCTTAGCATATCTTCAACATCTGAATTGTGGTTTTAGATTGGACATCAGTTTTGGGGGTGATAGGTTTTTATGAAATTTAATTCAGTACTCAAATCATTTTGAAGTCACTTCTTGAATTTAGATGTGAAACTTGGATCAAAATCAGGGATAATCAAGTGTGGAACACCATGCAGTTTCACCACTTCTTTCACATAAATCTTTTCAATGTGTTCAAGTGAGAGGTCTCACCAAATAGTGATAAGTTAGTCATTCTTGGTGAGTTAGTCAACCACAGCCCATATCGCATTATTTCTCTATGAGATCTTTAGGAGGCTAATGAAAATTTCCATAGTTACATTATCCAATTTTCACATGGGTACAGGAAATGACTGCATCATCCCTTTGGACTTTTGTCATTCCACTTTAACTTACTGACATACCAAGCACCTTGATATATATTATGCAATCTCCTTCTTCATGTTATCCCACCAGAAGTGTTCTTGGAGATCACAATAAATCTTAGTACACCAATGATGGATAGGGAATGTTGAGCTATGTAAATTGTCCACTAGATCCTTCTTTATTCTCGGTGATAAAAGAACATAAATATCAATTTCAAACCGAATCACACAATCATTGTCAATATTGAACTCTTCCACCTTCCCATCATTTACTGTATTCACCCACTTTTTTATCTCCACATCATCCCTTTGTGCTTCCTTAATCTTATATTGGATGGATGTTTGCACAATCATTTGGGAAATGTCGGATGAATCCCATTCTATTATTTTTTCTAAATTCATTTCCTACATATCCAAGAATATAGCATCTTTCTCAACCTATAAAATAGATAGAGTAGCCGGTTCTTTTGGGCTTATAGCATCATCTACCTTGTTCACCTTTCCAGGATGATAGTGAAAAAAACATCCTAATCCTTGATTAGATCTAACCATATCCTTTGACAAAATTTGAGCTCATTTTGAGTGAATATATACTTTAGGATCTCGTGAATGGTGTATATGCCACACTTTTATCTATAAATGTAGTTCTTCTAGATATTCACTGAAAAAATCATGGCTTCCTGATCTAGATCATGAATCGGTAATTCTGTTAATGGATCTTCAATTACAGTGAACAGTAGGCTTTTATATTGTCATTTTTTATGAGTACACAAACCGAGCCTTTCTTTAATGCATCACTTTATATCAAAAACCATTCTCCCATTTAGGTTAGTGTTAGTATAGGTGTAGTGATTAGCCATCTCTATATATCCTTGATGCTTCAATCATGTTCATCTATCCAGTCACAATTTACCCCTTTCATTGTTAACTTAGTTAGTGGGATTGACAATTTTGATAAATTTATCACAAAATGTCGGTAGTACCCAACTAATCCATGAAAATTACAAATTTATATGATAGTAGAGGGCCTAGGCCATTTTTCAATTTCCCTCATTTCATAAGGGTCCATAGAAATTCCCTCACTTATGATCACATGTCCCAAGAACATGATTTTCTTCTTCCAAAAGTCACAATTTCTAAACATATCTTAGAACGTATCCAATCTCAATGTTGCGAAGACTGGTCTTAGATGTTCATCACATTCCTCCTTTCTCTTTGATAATATGAGAATATCATCAGTAAACACAGACAAAAATTTGTTGAGGTAATGCATAAAATCTATATTCATCCAATACATAAATATTACAGGGTAATTAGTAACTCTAAAGGGAATCACCAAAAACTCATAGTGATCATATCTTGTATGGATGGTAGTATTCTGAATATCTTCTCTCTTCACCTTTAGCTGAATATATTCAGAACAAAGATCCACCTTTGATAATTATTGAGCTCCCCTTAAATAATCGAACTAGTCATAAATCCTTGGATGAGAATACTTGTTCTTTCTGGCGATGTTGTTGAGTTCCCGATAATCAATACACATCCACATTATTCCATCCTTCTTCTTCAAAGAGAGCACTGGTGCACCCAATGGTGATTCGCTAGGGCATATGAAATCTTTTCCCAGATTCTCTTGCAACTAATTTTTTAACTCCTAGAGTTCTATAGGAGATATATTATAGGGAAACTTTGATATAGGAGTTGTTACATGTATTAGTTCTAGTTAGAACTCTACCTCATGAACTGGGGGAATACCAGGTAACTCTTCTGGAAATACATCGCCATATTCACTCATGTTGGTAATTCACACAAGGTTGGTACTATCCATTGACTCAACCATTTGTGTGAGGTATTCTAGTTTATAGGGATTGAACACCCACAACATTGATGGATTTTTAAAAGGATATTCATGATCTTTGTAAAATTTATAGAGGATCATGGGATAGATTGGAATATGAAAAGATATTTTCGTTTTCTCAGAGTTGATATGTGATATATATAATGAGATCCATTCCATTTCCATTATAGTGTCAAATTACACCACGGGTAGTACTATGAGATTCACTATAAGAATCTTCCTACATATGCCAATAAAAGAATATTCAAACACTTGGGATTCAAAGATAGAACCACTTGGCGTTTTTACAAATATCTCTACATCATGGTGGTGGGGATTTGATTCTATAGTTCTTAAAAACTTTCAAGATATAAATAAATTTGTAGAACTAGAATTAAATAATAATTTTCCTATTATTGTGTGAATAGGAAATTTACCTTGTAAAATGTCATTATCTTGCTCCACATCCGTAGTAGTGAAAACATAATCCAACCCTTTATCCATTGTATTTGGTGGTTGCTGACTGATTAACCTCAAGATCACAAGGTTTAGTGCACTATCTTGCATAGTTCCCTAGATCCCTACATTTTTAGAATTGAACCATGGGTGGTTCTCTCCTTTCATCCACTTTCTATTCATGTGTTAATGAAACTCTTGAGAAGGGAATCATTCATTCCCAAAATTTAATCACATACCCATCCCTTTTATGTATTTCCTGTGGTGTAACTTCCCATAATTCTAGCATGTGGGTCATTGATTTTTTGTCCCACCATTTTCATTAGATCCATCAACATGAAAAATCCATTTTTCATTTCTTAACTCTATATCCATGGGGCCAATCTCCAAACTTCATCTACAAATTGAGAGCACATTGAAAAAATTATTTATAACTCCCAATGTCACGAATTGCAAGAGCCTTTTGAAGGGGTGATTTTAATCCACTAAGGAATCTATCCATGTTACTGTCATTGTTTATAAAAAAACCCAAAACATATCATGCAAGACTTATGAAATTATCTTCGTAGGCTGTCAAATTTTCTCATTCATTTTTCTTGAGATCAATGAATTATGTTCTCATATTCGTGCAAAGTGTTCTTGGGAAATAATTTTTAAGAAAAATTATCTTAAAGTCTTCCCACTCAATATCTTAAATTTCTTTCCTTGTCTTGGTTTTCTTAATAAAATACCACCATTAATTGACCTCCACATCTAGATGATAATCATAACGTGTCACCTTCTCTGTATTAGAATAGTGGTGGACATAACCAATCGCCTCTATGGATTTAACCCACTTCTCTGTAACTACAGGATGGTAAGATCCACTAAACGCCAGTGGTCATTGCCTAATAAAACACATGATATCCAGTTTCTCCCTCTTTGGGGAAGGGGTACTTCATAAATTATTATGGATATTGTTCATAACATGAGACAGTTGGGTAATAATTGCCATCATTTTTTTAACTCCACCTCCCAAATCATTTGGGATGTCTTTCGGACAGTCATTGCATTGGCCCTAACATGACCTATCCTTAGTACATATAGTCACCTGAGGATATACATCAAAAGAGGGGGATAAAATATCAGTCAGAGTATATATAAGAATAATATAAAAAATTTTATAATAACCTTAAGATTGTAAAATAATAATGAACTTGATAGGAACAATTAATTAGAGGCTTGAAATGTGGGAATGCACACAAATTAAACATCTTGCCTTAGTGGTTAACACCACACATACATACGAACAAAGATTGAAATTTTTATAAATAATTTCAAATTAACACATGAGATTCTTCACTTTACCTAATGCATTGGATCGTTGTATAATTCCAGGTACACCCATCCCATTGAAACATTCATATTGATCTATATAATTTTGGACACACCTGTGACATCATAACATTATCATTTATCATGCATGACACAATAGACATATATAAAAAATGAACATAAATAACCCATGTAAACTAATGGTTTTCATCATGTAATAAAACATTCATAAACATTAGTTTTCCAAAATTAAGCAGGAATAACATACATGATACAATAACCATCAACCACGAGTGAGAATTAAAAGGCATGTTTCTGAAAGAAGTGTTATTTTTGAAAACGTTTGTTTGTCATTAAATTCAGTAGAAAACATGTATATCCTAGAAAAATCAAGATAATTAATAAAAAAAAGTTTTTTAAGGAGTGAACATACAAAAAATGGAGTGAATGAGGGAGAACCCGAAGAAGGAATGTTGGCTTCGACATTTTCCCCTTACATTGTATCTGAATCCTTTCTTCACTTTAGTGTCAGGTCTAACCACATTATATTCATTAATTAACAATTATATAACCTTTTTTACATGAATATGGTTTATTATGGTTTCATTAAGATATTTCATGGTCCTTGGAATTGTTGTATAGTATAAAAACATTGTTCGGGAATGTTCATTTTTATGGTTTTCTTGAGCGGTTCACATGTTTTCATAAATGGAAGTTTGTGTAGAACATGGGAAGACATATAGAACATATATTTAATGTTATTAATGAAATTAGATAAGTTTTAATTATATTATAATTAATTATATTACATACCATGTGGATGAATCATTAGATAAAAATTAAATGACGTTTGTTTGAGTTAATTTTGGCGGGTTTTTGACCAAAACGAACTTGTTTTGTTTAATCATTAATAATACGTAACTAAGTTACTTCCATAAAATGAAATGGGATATAATGAGCATAATATAATCTTGTTCAACCATAAAAATTATTTCATTTTCTGATCTGAAATCATTAAGGGAAATGTAAAACATATTTCTCTTGAAGGTGATAGATTAACACCTCTCGAACAACGTTTTATTTTATAAAAATAAAAAGTAAAGGAGAAGGGAGTTGGATTGTATAATATCCCACTATTATCATAAATGTTCAGTATAGTTATGATACTAGAGTTACAATACCATTTGAATGATGATAGGTGGGGAGAGAATAAGAGGAGAACAAGAAATTGAAAGAAAGATAAAGGAAAAGTGTGATAGAATTTACCTCTTGAATCTTCCTCTTGTGAACCCCTTTAAGGTACCTACGATTGGAGTTTTGACAATACCAGAAGCTCTTAAGTGTAGAGGAGGGTATAAGGATGATTATTAGGTAGAGGTTAGACCTGATGATTGAGAGGTGAGAAGAAATTATGGTGTGAAGGGTGGTATTTATAGTCGAGGGGAGAGGGGATTTCTCAATATAAAATTCATTTATTTATTATTTCCCCCAAAGACAAAGAATAATAAGTCTTACATGACCATGAATAGTAATTTTAGCATGTGAAACTGATCCAATTGGGGTTACATGAACATCTTTCATGACTCTACAATTATTATATTTACCTTATTTTGTAAATTATAGTATTTCACTATTCATAAAACATTCACGTATTTCAGAAAAATCCGACAAATTCACCCCAAAATTTTTCAATGTATAGGATCAAAAAATTAAGTCAATTTTTTCACAATAATTTTCTGAATATAATTAATTTAATTCTTAATTAAAATCATAATTTGCTTTAAATATACAATTATTAAAATTAAAACTGTTTTATAATGCATTTAAAAATTATGTAAGGTATTATAAAATTATCATAAAACTAAAGACAAATAATTGATAATATATGAAAAAAATTAATAAAATACATTTTATTTTAAATTACTGAATTAATTATAATTAATAATTTATGACTTACAAAAAACACCAATACCTTTACAATGGTCATATTTTCACTTTCTAGGATTCCTAAATTTTATTTAATTATTCATGGGTATGGTTACACTTATTTTGGGATGATATACTATTCATAAGGGTTTTATTATAATTCATAAGGGTGGGTTACTATTAGTAAGTGTAGGATACTATTCACCAAAAATTATGTTTTCTCTATTGGACTCCAAACATCTTACTGATCACAAAAGTGCATGTCAGATTTTTGAAATTCACACTATAAAAGTGGAAAAATTATGTTTAATGGTAAAATATTATTCAGTATCAAGATATTTCATTGTGATTATTAAGGTGATTATATTACTATGTATACTTATAAGGAGAGATTTCCATTATTAAAACATCATGTCATTACATTCTTCCACCCTTATGAAATATCTCCCTTGAAATTTAATTTTACTCAAACTGGTGAGGGTACTTCTCCTTCATCGCCTCCTCTAGTTCCCAAGTAGCTTTTTCGGACATATTTTTCCACCATAATACAATAACAATGTAGGTTTTTTTATTCCATAGAACCTTATCTCTCCAGTACAAAATCATCACTGGCTACCCCATAATAGAGATCATCATTAGTTGTACCACCTCTGAGTTCAATACATATTAGGGATCAGGTATGTACTTCCTCAGGAGTGATATCTGAATAAAATCATGAACTTGAGCCATATTTAGTGGAAGTGAAAGCTGATTGGCCACAACTCCTATGCATTCAAGGATCTAAAAGGGTCCAATTTAACTTGGGATTAGCTTCCCATTAATTCCAAATCACTTGACTCTATTCCATAGTGATATTTGAATGAAGACTTTATCTCCTACCTCGAAATACAATTCCCTTCTTTGGTTGTCATCATTGGGATTTTTCCGACTATGATCAGATTTTATGTGTTTCTAGATGACTTGAACCTTCAACGTCATATCTTGCACATGATCGAGTCCAAGTAGATTTTTTTATCCAACTTCATCCCAACAAGTTGGAGTTCCACATCACTTTCCATACAAAGATCTATATAGATTCATATGAATACTCAAGTGGAAGCTGTTGTTGTAAGATAACTTAACCAATGGGATATGCTGATTCCATCAACCTTTGAGTTTTAGAGAGCATGCTCTTAACATATCATCAAGCGTCAGAATAGTCATTTAATATTGCTGATCATTTTGGAGGTGATATGTTATGCTGTAATTTGATTCATTACTCAATGCATGTTGAAGACTCCCATATAATTTTGATGTGAACCTTGGATCATAATCTGAAGAAATCAGGAGTAGAACTCCATGCATTCTCACAACTTCATTCACACATATATTTTCATGTTTTTCAACAGAGTGGTCTTCTCAAATAGCGATAAAAAGTGCATTCTTTGTGAGTTTGTCACCCATAAAATACATCACAGTATTTCCCTTCGACTCTTCAGAAGACCCATGACAATGTCCATATTTACATTCTACCATTTACACTTGGGTATAGGCAATGACCGCATCATCCCTTTGGACTTTTGTTGCTCTACATTAACCAGCTGACATTCCAAGCACCTTGATATATATTCTGCGTTCTCTTTCTTTATATTATCCCACCAAAAGTGTTCTATGAGATCACGATACATCTTGGTACTCCCAGGACGGATAGTGAATGTTGAGCTATGTGGATTGTCCAATTGATCCTTCTTTAACCTAAGAGATGATGAAACACAACGCTATGTTCAAAACCAAATCAAACTAGCATCGTTGATTGAAACTCATTAATATTACAGTTTTTTACTACATTCACCCTCTTTTTTATCTCCATATCATCCCTTTGGGATTCCTTAATATTCACATGGAATAATGGTTGCGCAATCATTGAGGCAAGGTAGGATGAATCCTCTTCCCTTAAGATATCCAAATTCATCCTTTTCATATCCATGAAAATAGGGTATTTCCAAATCTACAACATAGATTAAGTATCAGGTTCTTTTTTACTTAGTGTATTACCTACATTGTTCGCATTTACAGGATGATAGTGAATAGAAAAATCATAATCCTTGATTAGATATAACCATATCATTTGACACATTTTGTTCTCCTTTTGTGTGAATGTATACTTTAGGCTCTTGTGGTCAGTGTATATGTCACATCTCTCCATAAATGTAGTTCCACCAGATATTCAAGGAAAAAATCACAGCTTCCAGCTCAAGATATTACATCATGTAGTTCTGCTATTGGATCATCAGCTGCCATAAGGTTTAGGCTATCACGTTTTCATTTTTCCTGAGTAAGCAACCTAAGTCGTTCTTTTAAGCATCACTGTATATCAAAAAAACATTCTCCAGTTTTTGGTAGTGTGAGTATAGGTGCAATGATAATCCTTCTCGTTATCTCCTTGAATATTCCCTCACATTCTTCAGTCTAGACATACTTTACCACTTTCCTTATAAGCATAGTTAGTAGGCTTGACAATCATGAGATATTTCTCACAAAACCTCAATAGTAGGTACTTAATCCAAGAAAAAACCCAATTTCTATGACACTAGAGGGCCTAGGACATTCTTCAGTTGACTTTTTTTGATGGGTTAATAGAAAATCACTCACTTCTGATCACATGCCCAATGAACATGTCTTTCTTCTTCAAAAATTCATACTTTCTGAACTTTGAATACAACTTCTCATTTATGAATGTCTCCAACATATGTCTTATATATTTATAATGTTCCTTTATTCTCTTGGATAATTTGATAGAATCATCAATAAAAAACACCAAAAATTTGTCAAGGTAATGTGTAAATACATTATTCATCAAATCCATGAATATTACAGTGGAATTAGTAAGTCTGAAGGAAATCACCAAAAACTCATAGTGTCCATACCTTGTACGAAATGCAGTCTTCTAAATATCATCTTTATTCACCATTTACTGATGATATCCAGAACAAATATACACTTTTGAGAAGTATTGATCTCATATTAATTGACCGAATAAGTCTTCAATCATTAGAAGAGGATACTTGTTCATTATGGCGATCTTGTGGAGTTTATGATAATCAATTCAAAACTGCATTGTTCCATCATTCATATTCACAATGAGCACTGGAACACCCTGAGATGATGCACTAGGGAATATAAACCCTTTTTCAAGATGATCTTGTTATTACCTCTTCAACTCCTCTACATCGATAGGATCTATCCTATAGAGACACATTGAGATAGGGGTAGCTTTGAGTAAGAGTTCTATTGAGATTTCTACCTCATGATCTGGGGAAATTCTAGGTAACTATTCTGGAAATACATCACCATATTCACTCATGATGGGCATTCCCACAAGGTTGGTACTATCCTTTGACTCAACCATTTGGGTGAGGTATGATACTTCATAGGGATTCAACACCACCACCATCGATGGATTTATCAATGGAGAGTCTTGATCTTACTTGCATTTTGTAGAGGACAATGAGTTGGTTCAGAATATGAAAAGATATTTCCTTTTTCAAGCAGTTCATACATGATCTATATAATGAGAGCCAACTCATTCCCATTATAGTGTCAAATTCCACCAAGTGATGTATTATGAAATTAATTGGAAGAATCTTCCCATATACACCAATAGGACAATATTAAAACATCTAGGATACAAAGATTTCACCACATGGTATTTTTATATATTTCTCTACATCAAGGTTTTGGTGATTTGATTCTATATTCTAGAAAACATGCTAGATATAAAATAATTCCAAGAACTATAATCAAATAATTATTTTTCCATTATTGAGTTAATAAAAAGTGTACCTTGTATGACTTCATTATCATTCTCCACTTCCCTAGTAGTGATGGAATACGGCTTCCCTTTTTCCATTTTCTATTGTAGATTCTAATGCTGATTACCCTCTATCACATGAGGTTTAGTGAACTGGCTTCCATAGTGCCCTAATTCTCTATAGTCGTAGCATTGACCCAAGGAAAGTTCTATCCTCTCATATGTAACATTATCCTTAGTTTTTATGTCTTTTCAAAACTCTTGATCATGGATTCCTTATTTCTCATACATGATGCACTTACCCATCACTTTGAGGCAGTTCTTGTGGTGAATATTCCCACATTTTTGGCATGTGGGTCATTGATTTTTCTTCCCACATTGTCATTAGATCTACCATGTTGAAACTCCATATTTTGTTTCTTATCACTATAGCCATGGGTCCATTCTCCAAACTCCATCTCCAGATTTAGAGCCCATCGAACAAATTCTTCATAACATCCTATGTCTCGAATAGTAAGATCCTTCCAAGGTGTTGTTATAATCCACTAAAAAATCTATCAAATTTTCTATCATTATTGATCACAAAACCCAAAGCGTACATTGAGAGCCTTGTTAATTTCACTTCATAGGTTGTGACAGACTCTTTTTTTTGCTTGAGTACTATGAATTATCTCTCTATCATTGTAAAATGAGTTCCAAGGAAATAATTGTTAAGAAACATTATCATATTGTCTTCCCACTCCATCTCTTGAATTTCCTCCCTTGGCTTGGTTTTCATAATAAACCCCCACCATTGATCAGCCTCTCCATCTGAATGATAATAGGCTAGTGTCACCTTCTTCATCTTAGAATAGTGAATCACATAAAATATCTTCTCCATGTAGTTTAACAACTTCTCTATAACTACTGGATCATAAGATTCACTAAACATAGGTGGTCGTTGCCTCATAAAACACTCAACAACCATTTTCTCCCTCTTTGGTGATAGAGGATCTATTTCATTATTATAGTTATTGTTCATAACATGATATTGTTGGGTGAGAATCACCATGATTTTTTAACTCCCCCTCCCATATCATGGGGGATGTTGTTTAGTAAATCGTTGCATTGGCCTACGTATGAGTTGTTAGCCTGGTTTCTCCAAGTTCCAACTGTTTTTATAAATTGAAAAGGTTAGAACAAAACATAAGTCAACGAGTCCTAAATAACATATTCATTCGTATGATTTATACTAAAGTTTTATTTTATGGGATACATATGTAAATATTCTTGTGTTTGTATTTTTTCTTACTCTATTGATAGAGGTTTTTCTTAGGGTTCACTAATCTGAATTCCAAAATTAACTAAACCTTGCCTCTGATACCAATTATACCGACCAAAAATTTACATACACTACTATTAAATAATTTTTTAATTAAAAAAATTATATTATTAAACATAGAGTATCCAAAGGTTTAGTGTTTTGACAAAACATGGACCATACATAACAATTACAACATCACACATAAACATTTATTTAATTCATTCTTCATTGGATTCTTATTGGTACATGACCTCTCTTTAGAACATGTAGTCATGTAAAGACATACATTAAAAGGGGTGATCTAAAATCCAAGTAAGAGGGTAGATATGAGCAATATAATATTTTTTGAGAATAACCATAACATGGAAAAAGAATTATGTATATGAAAGGAATCATTAAAATGATACTTGAAATGTGGAAATGCATAAAATTAATCATCAAATCTTAGTGGTTGAAAACCACACACACTTGTGAAAAAATATAACATCTTTTTCATAAATAATTTTAAATTAAATCAAGAGATTTATATCTTTACCCAATGCATTTGGGTGCCGTATAATTCTGGGCGCACCAGTCACATTGAAACATTAATATTGCTATATATAATCCTGGGTGCACCCATCACATCATAACATTATTAATTATCATGAAATCCAAAATGAAAATATATAAAAAATGAACATAACTAAACCATGGAAAGGAAAGGGGTTAAACTCTTAAGAACTCATTTATAAACATTTGGTTCCCAAAATTTAGTGGGAATAACAAACTTGATACGTTATCCATCAACCTTTAGTGATATGTAAAAGGTTTGTTTTTGAAAGAATAGTAATTTTCAAAAACATTTGATTGTCATGAAAATAATTATAAACCATGTATATCCCATAAAAGGTTTGATCATTTTGAAAAAAATATTTTTAAATAGTGGAAATACAATAAATGTTGTGAAAGATGGTGAACCCAAAGAAGGAAAGTTGGGTTCATGATTTTCCCCTTACATTATATCCAAACGCTTTCTTCACATTAATTTCTTATATAATATCATTAGATTAATTAATTGAAAAAATATAGAACCTTTTGTACATGAATATGGTTCATTATTGAATAATTAAGTTATTTTAATGGCCTTCGGATGAGTTATAGTGCATAAAAACATTGTTTGGGAATGTTCATTTTTAGTGTCTTCTTGAGCCATTCACGGGTATTCATGAATAGATATTCGTGTAGAACATGGGTAAACATATAGTACCAATATTTGTAGTTATTAATGAAATTATATAATTTGAAATGGTATTATAAAAAAAATATACTACACACCATGTGGATGAATAATTAGTGAAAAATTAAATTATAATTGTTTGAGTTAATTTGGGTGGTGTTTGAACCACAACAAACTTTTTTTGTTTAATCATTTAGCAATATTTAACTAAGTAAGTTCCATAACATGAAATAGGATATAATACATGTAATATAATTTGTTTTAACCATAATAATGGTTTAATTACTATATCTTAAATATTTAATTAAATTGAAAAAATTTCTTCCTTGAAGGTGATAATTTATCACCTCATGAACAACATTTTCTTTTAAAAAATTAAAGGAATACAAGAAGAGGGTTGGATGATATAATATCCCATTAGTATCCTAACATTATATTATATGTATTATTATAGAGTTAACATACCATTTGGATGATGATTGGTGGGGTGATAATAAGATAATAACTTAAAATTTAAAGGAAGTTAAAGGATAAGAGGGTGATAAATTACATCTTGAATCCTCCTCTTGAAATCCTCCATAACGGACCTAGGATTGGTCTTTTGATGAGACTAGAAGATCATGTATGTAGGAAAAGGTCTAGGTAAGATTCTTGGGTAGATTTTAGACATGTATTGATGGTTGAGAGGTGTGCGGAAATGAGGATGTGAAGTGTGGTATTTATATTGGAGGGGAGAGGGGATTTATCAGTAAAAAATTAATTATTTTCTTATTTCCCAACCAGACATGAATAGTGAGTCTTCCATGAACAATAATGGTAATTTTACCATATGATCCTGACCCAATTGGCATTACATCAAGAAATAATCTTTCATGACTCTATTATTATCTTATTTAACTTATTTTCTAAATTATGGTATTTCTCTATTCATAAAAAATTCAAGTATTTTTGAAAAATCCCAAAAATTCACCAACACCATTTTTTGGTGTGTTGAATCTGGAAAACAAAATAAATTTTTCAAAAATACTTTTTTAAATATTATTGATTTATTTTTTATTTCAAATCAACATTTTCATTAAAAATATAGTTATAAAAATTAAAACTTATTTTTAATGCTTTCAAAAGTTACATTTGGTTTTATAAAATTATTGTAAAGCATGAAGACATAGAATTGAAAAATTATGAACACATTTTAATAAAATTAATTTTATTTTAAATTAATTAATTAATTATATTTTTTTTTATGACTTACAAAAAATAAAAATACTTTGACTATGGTCAAATTTTCACTTTTTCTAAGATGCCTAAATTTTATTTAAATTTTCATGGTTATGGTTACTATTATTTTGGATGATTTACTATTCATAAGTGTTGTATTATTATTCATAAGGGTAGGTTACTATTTATAATAGTAGGTTACTATTCACCAAATATTATGTTTTTCCTATCAGACTATAAACATCGTAACTATCACAACCGTGTATGTCAGATTTTCTAAATTCAAACCATAGATGTGTAAAAATTATGTTTAACGGTCACAAAGTATATAGTATCATGATATTTAATTTTTATTCCTAATGTGATTATACTTTAAGGAATAGTTTTAAGGAGGTATTTACATTAATAAAACATCAGTTCATTATAATTGGGTCACTATCTGGGTACACCGATAATAACATGTTCATGCATATGTGTTTCACATGGATAATCAAAAATAATGAATAAAAATTATTGTTTCCCATGGAAAAAATGTGTACCAAAATCATGTCATAATATATTAAAATTGGGAATATCCTAAAAGTGTTTCTGAAATAACATCTTTAAATTCTACTTGTACATTAAAAATGGAATCTATTAATAGATTTTGATAAAGGATCTCCAAATTTTGTGAAATCATGTAAATAGAGTGTTTCTGAAACATTAAAATGATCCAATTTTTTTAGGTTAAGATGAAAATATTAAAGGGAATATAAAACATTAAAATGCATATAGTTTAATACACTAGATATACACTAAGACATTTTTTCATTTCTAAAGGGGTGGTTTTTGAAAAAAAAATGTTTTTTATAATAGATTATTCACTTTACAGGAATATGGGTAATAAATTCGGACGTTCCCATTAATCTAGATATCTTATAAATATTAATTGAGATGGGAACCTTATAATAGAGTTATTTACCTATCAATAAAAAATAATTGAGCTTGGTAGATATTATACGAAAAATAAAGAAATAATGTAGTAGGAGTTCATAAGAATAATTAATAATTACATTGTGTTAATGTGTGATAAATCCTAACAAGAAGGAAAAAATGGAGGTCCAGAGATATATATTACCTTATGTATAAATGTGTTCTTCACTTTCACCTAATGTCATATATAATAAATTTAGATCAATTTATCAATTATTTCAGAACCTTTTCCATAATTTTTTTATATTTTTATTTTACTAAGTTTCTTTATATCCATCGTTTTGACTTATAATGTTTATTTTTTTTTGTACTGAGGGAAATCATTTCATGGATTTCAGGGATGGTTTAACTTTTTATAATTATTGATGTTCTTGTAAAATGAATTAAAAAATAGAAGTGGAATAAAATAGTATTAATTAACCTAGATAATTTTAAAAGGTCACATATTTCATTTTATATATATATAAGAATGATTCATTAGATAATATTTTTAATGATAAATGATATTTTTATTTTGGTGGTTTTTTATCTTCATAATCTTGGTATTATTATTATTCAATATTATGAATATATATTTGTTCCAAAATGTGTAAAAAGTTACTATATACATTTAAAATATTATTTAACCCATTAAAATGAAATTACGACAAAAATTAAGGTATTAATGGAGGAATAAAAGACATCATCGACAAAGGTGGTGAATCGAAACATCACTCACACTGATTTTGTTTTTAGTATTAAAGGAGAATAAAGGTGATTTGTGGATGTAAATTCCCTCAACGTAATAAAATTTATTTATATATATGATATATATGATATCATCCAACTTTGAATAGGGAAGTTTAGGGTTGTATATTAAAATAAAAAACGAAAAGGGAAAGAATGAAGATTTTTCCTTCTGAATATTGTCTCCATGAAAAACACTTAAAGGAATAAGAAATAGGTTATGTGGTGAAAATATGAAAACCAGGATGTCGGGAATGGTATTTGGGGATAAAGTTTTGAAAATATTAGCAATATCCAAATAATATATGGTGTGAAGATAATATGTGGTGAGGGGATGTATTTATATAGGAGTAGAGTGGTGTTTTTATTATTTTATTCATTTTTATATTATTTTGATCAAGACTATCAATATTGTTAATTTTTATGACTAATTTTAGTAATTAGGTTATTTATGTTTGAGATAATGGTAATTTACATCAACCATGACTTAAACATTACTAAAAACATTTATTTTCATATAATGGTAAATACCATAAAATACTATATTTTACTATTCAATAAAAATTAAACTATTTTAGAAAAATATAAAAAATTCACCCTAAACAATTTTTTATTTGTAGTTATCCAAAAAAGGATCAAATTTATTAATTTATTATATAAATTTTGTAATATTTTTGATGTCATAATTTCATAAAAAATCAAAATTTTATTATTATAACATCTTTCATGACACATTTGAAAATTAATTAAGGTCTCAAAAAATTATCTTATAATTATAGTACAACAAAATCTTAATTTATAAATATATAATATTTTATTTTATTTTCATTAAATTGTTATCTTAATTATGAAATTGTAAATAAGCATTTACATTTCATCAAAATACGAAAACATAATTTATCATTTTAAATCATTTGATTACATATATCATGATATAAATATATCATTTTATTCTTTTATATTATTTTAAGAATTATTTCCTCTTTATTGAGTAATTTATTTTGCATATTGTGTTTATTTTTAGAATCTTCAATCATATGTTTTATCATTCAAATGGATCGAGCATATCTATTTTCCTCTATTCTTATTATCTTATTTTCTATTATGTTTTCAGATGTAATTTTTTCACTAATTTTTTAATAAAGAATACTTTTTAATTTATGAGAATAATTTTCTCTTTTTGTTTTCTATCAGTTTAATTATAAGAAGGTAAATTTCATTAATAAAAATATTTTTTGTTATATTAATCCATACTTATAAAAACTTACACTAAAAATTATATTTTAAACCAAAATGTGAAAATGGGTGACTGTACATGTCCTTCATCATAACATATGGTTCCTATATTACCAATTCATAAATATGTATCCACCATAGTACTCTTACCAGGTGATTAGTCTTATTGCATAGAAATTTTTTTCTACGGTCTAAGATCTTCACTAGATTCTCCTCAAAAGAGAGATAATTTTACAATTGTACCTACTATAAATTCAGTACATGTGATGGACCTCGTATGTACTATCTTAAAAGAGATACATGGAATACACCATGTACATGAGACATAGTTATCAAATGTTCAAGCCGATAGTTCATAGCTCTGACACTATCAAGAATCTTTAAGGGGGTGATGTACATGTTAATCGACTCTCCTTTATCCCCAAATCTCACGATCCCCTTCAATGGAGATATGTCTAGGAATACCATGTCTCCAAACATAAACTCATAGTCTCATAAACTAATGTATTCTTAGATCTTCTATAAAATTTGGGATTCATTTTTATGATATTGAATAGTTTTGACCACTTATACCACTTCATTGACCATTTTAGGTCATATAACTTATGATCACTAAATTCTCCCGAGCATGATATTTTTTATCATTTTTTCCATTAAAGTTATTCGTATGAAGCCATTTGGATGCTTGAAAAGAAAATAATGTTGTAGATAACTTCATCGATTGTAGATGTTCGTCCCATCCCCCCTTGAAGTTTAAAAAAATTCTCTTAATATTTCTTCCACTGTCTGAATAGACCTCTCAGATTAGACATCATTACAAGGATGATAAGAAATAATAAATTTGAAATCAGTGTTTAGATAATGATATATTATGTTTCCAATAATGTATGTAAATGTAATATCATGATCAGATATAATAGATAGCAGTACACCATGCAGCCTCACCAATTCTTTGTGGTATATTTGTGCATGTCGATCAAGTGATAACTCCTGCTGAATTTTGATATAGTGATAATTCTTTGGTAGATGATCTATAATGACACATATAACATAATTCACATTGGATGTATTTGGATGTCCCACAATAGTGTCCATGGTGATTTTTTCCCATTTCCAAAGTGTTTTTGGTAATGGTTATATCATTCCCTGAGACTATTTTTCATTTATCATTATCTTTTTGACATACTATGGACATATTTGTATATTCAGCAATGTCCTTCTTTATATTTTCCCACCAATAGTACCCTCATAGATAGTGATACTTATTTATTCTCTCTATGTAAATGGATATGTTTAACTTATGTATTTAATTGAAAAGGTCTTCCTTTATCTTTATTTAGGATGACACACACAATCATTTACTAAATCATGTGAATCCTTCCTTGTCATTTCTTATATCTAATGATTTACCATTTCTGATAGCTTCTAACATTTTCATAATTTCATTTTTTTCCATGAGAATAGATTATTTTCTCTATAAGGGACGGTTGAGAACAAAATGGAAATTTTATTGATGATCTTACTTCCTTAGTGATTCCAATTCCCATCCATTTCTGGCATAAAAATATTGGATCCTTCTAAATTTTCATCATTGATAAAGTTATATGACACTATATTCTTAGAAACCCCACCACATTATTTCCCTTTATAGGATATTAGTGGATTGAGAAGTCATAATACATGATGAGATATAACTATATTTTCTTGTGCATATTTATATCCTATTGGTTGAATATATATTTCAGTGTCTTATGATCAATATATTTTTGACTATTCTCCCCCTGGAGATAATTTAATAGGATTTTCAGTGTGGAGATCACAACTGCTAAATCTAGTTCATGTGTTGGATAGTTTTTCGCATGAAAATTGAGCTTCCATGAGTCATAGGATTTCACTTTATCATTTTCAACTATATATAGTCAAATACCATGATTAATGAATCACTATATACCTGAAAGAGTTCACAACTTGTCAAAAGTGTTGGTATGTGTGTAGTGATAGGCCTCTTGTTCAACTCATTAAATCAGTACTCACATTCACCATTCCCAAAAAATACTCCCGTTAGATTCATACTAGATAGTGTGTTTTAAATTATTTAGGATATATTACTAAATTTTTATTAACACCCAACTAACACAAGGAATTAAAAGATCACCATTACAAATGTCAGTATGCACCAGCCCACAATATCCATTATTTTAAATGGTTTACTTATATTCTTTTTCTGGTGATAAAATTAACCATAAATGACACTTCCTCCATTGATAACTCATATTTTATATAGTTCTCATATATTTTCTCCCTTCCCGATTTTTTTTCTAAGTATTCAAATAATCCTAATGCTCTTATTTCTATAAGAGTATATCAAAATATCATCTATAAATACTACCACAATATATTTGAGGTAATATCGAATAACATTTGTTATTAAATAAATGTATTCTTGTTAAAAAATTAGTTAGTCTAAAGGGAATAACTATAAACTCAATGTTCCCATAACTCAGTTGAAATAATGTCTTGGGAATATCATCCTTCATCAACTATAATTTGTGATATCCTAACCAATGGTTCACATTATGGAAATATTCATCCCCTCATTCTTATTCAAAAAAGTCATTTATATATTGTAGGAGATAATTTTTCTTTATAATGATTTTTTTGAGATTGAAATAATAATTGTAGAGGTGCATTGATCTATCCTTCTTCTTAATAGAGATGAAAATCTCACCCCATGTTAATAAAATAATGCATATTAAACCATTGTACATATTCTTTTATAATAATTTCATCCATTCATCAAACTAAATGTTTTCTATTATATATGGATTCTTTGATTTAAAAATTGATCAAGGAATTTGTTCAATCGAGAATTCAACCTCTTGGTAAGGAGGAATACCACACATTTCTTTTGGGAGCACATAAATGTAGTCCCTAATAATGGAAATATTTTCAATAACGAATCACTCCATTGTTTTAATAAATTTATATAGATATTCTTGTTCATAATGATATATGATTTATAATTGAGTCAATTATTCATATAGATATTCATCCTCCCCCTTAACCTTATACTGAATTAGAGGATGCCTCTGAATGTGATTATTTATCTCTATTGTAGGATAGTTGTTCTTGAATTTTTATAAACATAATAAATCTATGCCCAAAATATAATAATCCACTAGAAAAGGAAGCAAGATGATATTTTATGGTTGGTTCAATCCAAAAACTATAACTTAGGAGTATTTTCATACTTTGGTTTCAATTATCATGTCATCTCTTGTTCTCACAAATTTCTCATCCATTATTTTTTGTGTTGGTTTGTGAATAGTTCTACTATGCTCGAAATATTGGAATGAAGGCATAGATCCTGAATAAAATTTTATGTTTAGGAATATTGAATGAATAACAAGCATGGTTTTCACCACATCAATTTTGGGCCCCCTTTGTAATAGTGATAGCATATGACCATATTTTTTAAATTTGAGGTTGTTGTGGATGATATCCACTAACAACCCTTAGATTAAAGAACTGGATCACATAATGCTGATATTACTTTCATTTGAGTTACTTTATAAAAGAATTACTTTTGATCTGTTCCAGACTTTATTCTTCAATTTTTTAGGGCATCTTTCTGATATTTTTGAAATAATTAGCCAAATTACCCTAACTTATAGATTTTGATCATCTTCTGGTCCATTTATATAGTACCTAGGATTCTTATTCCCAAACATGTTACACATTGGATCTTGGGCTTTCCATTCATTATGGGATTGATCTATCGATTGCCTTATATAAAAATCCATTCCCTCGATTTTTTCTTCTAGCACATCATACCATTGAATGTACCTTATCTCCATTTCAAACATAATGGAACAACATACAATCTACAAATAGATTCAATCATCTAAAATCACAAATGATTTTAATAGAATCATATTTATCCCATTATATAATTAATAAAATTACATTATATGTTCATCAAAAATACATAACGCTATCATTCATTTGTTTTGAGTTTTTCCGTATACACCCTGATAGACTCATCTTTATTTGTCTTCAGTCATAGGAACTCTCTATCTATATTAAAATCAATAATTCAAGTGAAATATTTTTTGAAAAAAAAGCATAGATTTTTTTTGAATACATAGAATCAATTTCCTATATACATATCATGTTCTAGATCAGTTTCCACCATGTATAAGATTCTCTATCAAAATCTTAGATCACGAACAAGACATTAACTTCTTACAAGCACTGGATGGTGGAGAATAACTTATAAATGGAGTTAATCTATTGTTCATGATAAGGGGATCAAATGATCCACTAAATAAAGTACTCATTTTTTAGTAAATCATTTTGATTAAAAAAAATTCTTTCATTTGAGAGAAATGTTATTCCACAAAATTCAATTTATTAATTCATAACTTTATCGACTTTCTCTAGTACAATCATGAAGTTTTGAGATCTTGATCCCAGTACGTTAGGAATTTCATTAGGGAAATCATCAAATTTCATATATCATTGATTGTTGGGATGGGTTCTCTAATATCCATCCATTAACTAAGAAAATGAATTTATAATACTGTAGGATTGAATACATAGCTAACAATCATATAAATAGAAACATTGAAGATATATGGATAAATGTGAAATTGGAATCTATATCATAACTAATTATTCATTTATTTTCAATATCAATTATCCATAGTGATAAAATTATCACTAGAGTAGTTTCTATTGTAATCTAGTCCTTATCTCCAAAAATAACATCAACCTCACTCTAATATAGATTATAATGATCAATGCCTAATACATATTCTATGAAAATATTTTTATAATAATTAAATATCAAATAAAATCCATGGACCATAATGTCTTGGGTTATTGGAAGACTAGGTACATAATTAGAAACCCTGAAAGCAAAACAATTATTTCATCTCCAAAATGGGATATTAACTCCATTTTATCTCTTTAATGTTTATAATATATCCTTTTTAGTACATGAATAATGGGATGAGCTAAAACACACTGTAATGTAATAAAAATAAGAATAAAGTGGAGAACATGTGTAATAAGGAATAACATGATGACATAAAAAGGAATGAAACTGGAATAATCATGGGTAAGTATAACATGTAGAATATAAGATCACGTCCTAATAGAAACATATAAATATATAATCCATATATAATATTACAAAAACATGTTTTAAGGCTTACTGCCAAGTCTATATCACAGTTGGATAATGTCCCATAATGGAATCAGTTTAATCCCAAATAACATACATGAATTCTCATGATTATAAACATTAAACAATTATTTTTAATTCTATCAAGGTATTCCTAATAAATCATGATTAGGTATATGTGATCCACATGAGGAATCAAAAAAAAAAAGAATAAACATAAGTGTCGCCTAAAGAATTAAATGGGTATTGTAATTATATCATATGTAATAAAAATGGGTGTATCATAATTGTTTGCATGAAAAAATGGATTTAAGTAATACATGGACATTAATAAGGGTAAACTAGAGATATATCATGATATATTATGTCAGTTTAAATGAAATATTTTGAAATTATTATTTATGAAACAATATAAATTTTCTCTTTTTTTTTGCGGTTTAAGGGAAAATATAAAAAGGAATTTAAAAGGGTGAAATAAATAAATAATTTATAAAACAAGAAATTAAAACTAATATTTCTACATGATTAATCAATTGATTTTAGAAAAATATTGCTGGATTAAAATAGATTATGGGATAAACATGAAAATGGGTAAAAAAATTATAAACTTACCTATAATAATGAATTTTAATCAAGGGGACCTGAAAATTTAAAATTATAAAATATTTATTATCCCATAAAATAAATAATAATTTATATGTGTATATATTTTTGTAACATAAAAATATAATTTAGTTGGATGACATAAGAACATTTAAGAATCACATTGGGGTAAATAGATATATAGCATAACCCGAAAGAAAAACTATCGGTTTGGATAAAGAGCTTACCTTGTATATGAATACAAAATTAACATTAACATGATGTTATGTATAATAATATTAGATTAATTAGTTACATAATATATAACCCTAAAATCAAAAGTTTTATTTATTATAATTTTATTGTGTTCATTTATTGACATTTTGATGATTTATAAGGTTTAATTTTGATGTTTATGGTGTGTTCGATTCATGGATTTAGGGTCGTTTTAATTGTGTATAATTATTAATGTTCTCATAAAATTAATGAGAAACTCCATATATAGAATGAAATGGTAGTTATATAATAAAATTTTTAAATATACCATGTATAATTTTATTTTTTATATAATAAATATTTATTAGAGAAGTTTTTAACAAAAAAAGTTGTAGTACATTTTCTCAGTTTTTATCATCAGAAACATTTTATTATTATTTTATTTTATAAAAATATATTTCTTCCAAAACAAGGAAAAAATTAATATTTTAAATTTTAAATTTTATTTTGACCATGATAATGTTTTTATGACTATCCATTAAGGATTTAATTGTAAATGTAATGTCATCATACATGAATGCAGTGAATGAAAACATTGTGGATGATGTTTACATTTTTAGAATAAATGGAGAAAATAAGATATTTGAAGATGGATCTTCCATTAATAAAATAATATTGCATTATATGTGTGATAATTTTGTTTTCTTATCTCTCTGGATGGGTTATTATAAGAAATTAAAAGAAATTAAAATTGAAATAAGAATGATTTTTCCTCTTGAGGACCATCTCCTTGAGAACATCATTATAGAACACAGAATTGATCATTTAGTGAGACCATGTAGAAAAATATGGGGGAATTTTTTTGGTAGATTAATCTGATAGAATATAATAATTCATCACGTGTTAAAAGGTTTGAGTATAATAGGTGGTGAGTATTGGTACTTATTGGGGAGAAGAGGGGTGTGTTTTAGTATTTTATGGATTTTTTTATTAATTTGGAATAAGGCTTTCAATAGTACTGATTATATTAGATATTTATAAAAACTATAGAATGTTAGTTTGAGATAATGGTCACATACATAATCTATGACTCAACCTTGACTCTAATGATTATTTATTTACATATTATGTAAAATAATATAAATTACTATATTCCACTATTCACAATAAATCCAACTATTTTGGGAAACTGTAAGAAATTCACTATAACCATTTCTTGTTGTGTAAATTTCAAAAATAGACTCCATTTTAACAAAATAATTATATATATATATTTATTATAAAACAATAAATCAACAATTATTTTTCACAAACCTACCAATACTTAATTTTAATGTTTAAATTTTTTTTAACTTATACCATGATATTAATATACAATATATTTTTATTATATAGTAATAATTTATTTATATTTTAATAAATATTTTAATATTAACACTATTATTTATTTCTACAACTTTATTTTGGAGTGTAGTTACACTATTGGATTAAGCATATACTAATATTTATATTTTTATTATGTTATTTTCTTTTTACATTTCCACTATAACTTTTGGTTTTTTTGTCGAATAAATTAAAATTAATTATTTATGATTATAATATTTCATTTTATTCCTTATTTCATGCATTAAAATAAGGTAAATTTCATTTATAATATTATAGTTATTACTAATATGGTGTTAGGAGCTCTCTTAATGGAAGAAGAAATCAATGATGCAATGTTTACTCTCAAAATGGATAGTGCATTAGGACCTGATGGTTCAAATGGTTCTATTTTATGGATAACTGTTATATTTTCAGAGACCATGTTAAGGAGTTAGTGAATGACTTATTTGGATTTAGATCTCTAAACATATCATTTTGTTCTTCAAGGGTGGTGGTGATTCCAAAAGTGAAATACCCTTCGTTGCACAATCAATATAGAATGTTTTCTTTATGTAATATATTTATCAAATATCATGCATGGACAATTAATATAAGTAATAGTTGTGTTATTTGAATTTTTTTTTTTGAAGATCATCATAGATTCTTGTTGTGGAAGGTATATTACAAGGGGACATCGATATTCCCAAGGATATGTGTAGGATTTGAATAAAAGGAATCCTAGATCAAATGTGATGATCAAGGTTGATATCATCAAATATTATGACATATTTTAATAGAGTTTCATTATTAGGGTGATGAGTAATATTGGATTCAAATAATTGTTCAATTTTATTTACTAAATATGTTATTCATCATTGTGGTTATCGATATCCTTGTTTAGAAGTGGATTTGGATTTTTCAAATCCGTTCATGGAGTAAGGAACAAATACTCTTTATCACAAATAATTTTTATCATGGAACATGAAGATATTTCAAGTAAAATAAAAAAATATTAATAGGTTTTCAGTATTACATCATTCAATAATAGAATTGGTAGTGATGTTGTTTCATCATTAATTTTCTCTGATGATATGGTATTTCTTATTACTAGAATTTAAAATTTTGTTAATGGTATTTATATATCCCTTATCGCCTATGGAAATATTAGTGGTAATAATATAAACAAAAGTAAGGTTAGAGGTATCATATATAATAAATTCTCATAAGGATAATTTAATTCTATTCATCAAAAACATGGAATGAAAAGGTTTAAACATTTAAAGGTGCATCACAATGATCGACCTTTATTGTTAGAATTACAGTATATTTACTCAATGGAATTATAAATTAGATTTCAAGAATTATATGAAAGTGGAAAAATAATTTCATATCATTTTTAAGAGAAATTAATCTTATTAATAGTGTTGTAACATATATACCAATGCACATGATCTCTATCATAAAACCTATTAATGAGAAAATTTCCATGGTGGAGATGATTATGAACATATTTTTCTCAGATAAAACATAGTATGGGATATTATAGTAAGACAAATGGATTCAATTAGAAAAATCTATATATGATGGATATATTTATTTAAGAAGTTTTGAATAATCCATAGATTATATGAATGTTAGTGGATAATGGGGATTCATTATAGGGAAGTATTTATTGGTGAACATCATGAGGAATAGGTATGGGGAAATGTTGGAGGACTTGTTAGGTAGTTCAAGGAAGCTTTCTAATCTACCACACCACATTTTAGGTCCGCAGGATAATTTTGATGAAAATAATATAAGGGTAATTAGAAGATGAGATATTATTTTATGAAAATAAAAACTAGACTAGAGAAGTGTTTTTCATTTTGGGATGTCCTAACCTTAGCTTATCATTCTTGGGGGCCACCAATTATTTACTTCTTATTGTAACTATTCTTACCTAAGAGTATAATAAATTCTCTTATTATATCTACATTTATTATAAAATGGATATTTGTGTTTTTATAGGTGCTTCTTTAGGGGAATATAATT
Source organism: Viscum album (assembly GCA_963277665.1). Classification (NCBI taxonomy): domain Eukaryota; kingdom Viridiplantae; phylum Streptophyta; class Magnoliopsida; order Santalales; family Viscaceae; genus Viscum; species Viscum album. Next base: position 1,497,991,948 of record OY728145.1, read on the forward strand.
GCACTGATTATAAGAGTCTGATTTATATTTGAAGTTGGATAGATAATTGGGAATCTTATGTATTACATAATTAGAGAACAAGAAAGAAGGCTTATTTTCATTCAATATGGATAAAATAACCCTTCCAAATTGATGAAAATTTTATGATGAAAGTTTTTTATTTATCATCCGGATCTCACTATTGTGGATCATGGGAACTAGAATAAATGATCCAATTATTTTTTACATGTGATTGGGAAAATGGAATATAGAGCTTCATCACTATGTTTCTGAATGTTCATTTAAATTGAGAATCCATTTAGGAAGACATTAATGAATGGCTTCGTTGTTATGAATCACACTAGGTGGTTATGATGGATAATGATGTTATTTTTCTATTGTTTGTTGGAAAATTTAAAAGCGTGGAACAATGCACAAGGAAAAAATAGGATCTCTCATATATTTGCTCAGGTTTTTCTTATGTTGATGTTGGAATATATTTTTTATCTTATTCTTGGTGTATTTTATTCTAACTCATTCATAATTAAATTTCAAGGAACTTCAATAATAATGAATATAGAATAGTAATTCAATGAAATTTGATCAACTAGAAAACACCAAGCATGAGAATGAAATTAAATATGGATGAATCTTCCCTCTCAATTGAAATTATTGTAGGTTTTTTTGTGAGAGAAAATAGGGGTTTAGTGGTATTTTTCATTGTTTCCTTTTATGTGGAAGGGTACTATATTCAACTAGAGGGAAGGGAATTTACTTTAGTTTTGATATTTTTTAGTTTGTTAAAAATCAGGTTTTAATAAATGAATCTGACTCTAATTTACTGGTGGGTTTATTTAAAGGAAGGTTTAGTGTCCATGGGAGATGATCTACCTTTTCAATAGATTCTGAATGTTGGATAGAAAATTTCTTCCAGTTATTAAAATATGGAGAGGATGAAACAGAGAAGATAATGCATTAACAAGAAAAGTGAGTCAAGGTGAGAATATTATCATTTTTAAAGGGGTTGAATCATTATGTGATGGTTTCTATATCATTTCATTTGGAGATTCCATTAACATTAATCATTTCCCCCCATCGGTTTTTGTGTTTTTTTGTTTATATGATTGTTTTTTAAAATTAATAAGAAGTTAATTTTTATTCATTATTTCTGATGGTTGACATTTGAAATTTGATATAATAATAGCAATTTATAATAAATAATTTTGAAATATTGTAAATATGAAGTCATATATATATATATATATTAAAATCACTTAAATTAGATATATTATTCATATTTTTATAATTTTTGAACGAATTTTTATATTAATAATCTATTAGAGATAATAGCATACTATACGGGATATTTAATCACATTATATAAATTAAAAAATATTCATTACTTTATTCCTAGAAATCCGCCTCCACAAACATATAAATAACACCCTCCTACAAACTTTAATATTCTCATTAAATATTCATTTCCTTTCCCAAATCTTCTAATATAGCTTCTAATATCTTTTATTGATATCCCAGATTCTTTAACCTCTACAAAATAATAATTTACTAAGGTATACTATGTAATATAACATTGTTTTGTCCATATGATAATGTTACTTGATTAAAACTTACACAATTAAGGTTTTATTCCATATTTCAACCTCTTCATCTTTATAATTTTTATAAACAATTTTTATATAATATTTTTATAAATAAAATTATATTTTAAAATGAATTACATATGTATATAATTAAAATAATATTTTCTTTTATTTATTAATAACACTATCCAATCATTAGATATTTCAATTTAGGGTTTATGTTTAAAAACGTATATTAACACAATAATAGGATGAATGTAGAAATTAATTAAATTCATAAATATAGTATGTATGAAATTAATATATTTTTTACGTATAATATGAGAAATATATAAGAGATATTAAAAAAATATCTTTATAATTTTGACCATCTACAATAAGGGTTCTCGGAATCATCTAAAAAACCAATACTAGTTTAGATAATTAATTTATTTTCATATTATTGTTTCTACTAAAATTTTTGATAATATATTCCTATAAAATTCAATAGATCATGGATATTTAGAAATAATAATTTAATATTATAAATATACAAATTAATTTTAAGAGAAGATCACTGATCAAACACAATTAGCCGATTTTAGAACAAATTATATAAAAGGATGAATGAGGTATGATAAAAAATAGTCTGCAAGAAATATAATATACTTTAAATATAAGATAATCAATGTTTCTAATGAATTTTAATTTCATTATTCAAGTTTTTAAATTTATCTAAAATTTTATTTAGGTACTGGTGTAAGAAAACTCCAAAACCACTATGTTATCTTATGAGGTATGCTTTCGCATTCATTACATTTAATTATCTCTATATTCATCACATTTAAATATTTTATAGTTTACAAATATTTTCCTTTAAAATGTGTTATGATTATTTTTCCATAGTTTTTTGGGGATGTAAAATTATTTTTGGTATTCAACACTTTCTATTATTTAAAGGAAACATGATAATTGTACGTTTTACATTTATTATGAATTCACTAATAAAAAAATCTTTCAAAATGCTCAATTTTCTAATATTAATGAAAGTGACCATTAATTTAATGTATTTATTTTAATTAAATTTTAGGTTTCTTGGGAAACCCTATATGGTTAAATCATACAATGTCCCATTACTCATTTCTTAAACTAATATTTTAGAGGTTCATTCATATAAACAATTATACATTACATGCTTATTTTTCTCTAGAAAATTCCTCCATTTTCATTTTTATACTATTATTTAATGAATTAAAAAATTCCAATATATATAATATAATATTTTATAATAATTTATCATTATATATTATTTGTATATTCTCTCAAATAATATAACATAAGATATGTAATTTTCATGTGTTTTCACATTCATATGATTTATATATTATTTATTTTCCATATTTGGAAATCATTTTCATTTTCATATTATGATATGATGGTTGGGTTCAGAATTATACATCCCCACAATGATTTATTATTGTTTACATATTTGGGGATAAATTTTATGATTTAGGGTAAATAATCCAAACACACTATTTTAAGTTATCATGTTATTATGATTTGACTTATTCATTTAATGTACAACTTTATGATCATAAAACATTCTTATGATACAATGATATCATGATATAATATACTTTTCTAGATTTGTCATAGTGATTTTTATTTATCCTCTTATTTTAAAGTATCATTTTATGTATCTTGATATAAATATATATTACTAGATGAACTTTTTTGGTCCCCTATAAAACACTATGAGTCACTATCTTCCTTTGGGTCCCTAAGCTAAACTATGTATTAATAGATGTTCTATTTGATTTAAGAGCACATTATGGAGATTTAAATAAATATGATGAAATTAATTTTTTTAGGTTAAATTATTATATATCTAGACTTTTATAGACACTATATCTATATATATTTTCTCAGTTATATTTGGATTGTTATAAAAAAAATGTAATAATATTTATATGGAAGTTCCAGTTTTGGTATTTTATAGATTATTATAATTAGTTAATTCCATTTTTATTTTCTCAATTTATCAATAAAATATCTATTTTTATTTCATGGCCTTATGAATTAAATCACATAATTTATTATCATATACAATTAATCAATAATTATAGAATGAAATATTATTTTTCCAATAAAATATTATAAAAATTGGGGATTGGGGAATGATGAATTTCCCCAGTATGGGGAGACTGGTTAGAATTTGTTGTTCAACTAGTACATTTAAACACAACAACAACAAAAACTATTTAATTAATGTTGTCTTCAATGTGATTATATGTTGCAAAAAATTCCAACAGAAAAAATTATCTACACATTCTTATTTAAAATATGTTAATGAATGTTAATATGTGTTGTGTTTTTTTAAATATTATTTGTACTATTAATAACAATTTTTTTCTCAATTAATTGGTATTATAAATATAAATAATTCACCTATGTATAATAGCTACATTATCAAAATAAATTGTACTTAATCCAGGTTGACTAAAATATACTCTACAATTGCTATAAATAATGACAAATAATATATTTTTATACAAAAAAGAAAACATATTTTCATCTAAAAAGTAATTTTTCTCTTATTATTCATTATAAATCTATATAATCACCAAGAAAGTACAAATCTGAAAATGAGAAAAATATATATAAATTTTTTATCGTTTATTTCCAAAAAAAATAATTCTATATTACCTAAAAATAACTAATAATAATATTAACAACCTCATCGTATTTTTAATCTATGAATTATTAAAATATATCACAATATTTTATAGTTCATTAAACATGATGTAATTTGTTTAAAAAATTTATGACAAATTTTTCTTAATATTTTGTCTCATTGATAGCTTGAAAAAAATGCAGCCATGCGTATAAATGATCCATAATATAGGGTAGTAATAATACAAAAAATTAAATATTAAAGGGTTTTGATATGTAAAAACTAATTCATTGGGTATATATTTATTATAAATTAAATTGTAATGATTTTAAAGAAAACGAATATTTTAAAAAAATAGACTTTTTATAAAAGGATGTTTGTTCATGTTTTGGGAACACTATTTTAAATTATTTTTTAGTAGTTATAGAAAATTTATATTATAAAATGAAAATAATTTTTGAAAAAATAATATGACTTTTAAATTTTGAGGCTTTTTTTGGATTTTTTTTGAAAACATTCAATTTATTATGAAATTTTAAAATTACTGATTTATATTTGAAAAATGGGTTTTCATTTAAATAATTATCATTGTTAATTTTTTTTTCAAATTATATTTAATGTAAAATTAGAACTGAAATATTAAAAAATATTGACTTTAGTTTATTCAAATAGATTTCATTTTGTCTTTTGATGTTAATGCCTCCAATACTTATGATATTTTTCATGTTGCAAACACACTTTTTCATCACATCTATAGATACAATTTTAAATTGGATACTATAAATTATGTGGATTGTATATTGAAAAATTTAATGAATAATTATAATTAGGATAATTTATATTATATTATTGGTTAACTTAATTTATGAAAAAATTAACAGTGAAAACATTTAAAATTTATTACCACGGTTATGGTAAAAATGGGTTTATCGGGGAGTTAAACTAAACATATAAGGGTTACAACTAACTAAAACCGTTCAAAAATCTATTGGATGAAAATATATCATACATATAATATATAATATTTGAAAATACCTCATTGTTTATAATTTGGAATATGGTAACCATTGGTACAACATTTTCATTTCAAAAATTAAAGTGTGCCTCTCACCTCACATATAAAAGGTCACCATTATCTTATCTTCTTCACAACTTAAAAACAATTTGTATTGACTAATGACTACCAAAATAAAATCATAAATTTCATCCCCTAATCGTTGAATAATTTTCTTCTTCTAAATTCATTCTAGGAATAAAATTTCTATACACCAAAAGTGGCGGTCTGAGAAGATGAAAAATTAGTATGGGGTTTTTTTTTCTTACACAACAATAAAATATTAATCATTAACAATTATATAATTTAAAAATTATATAATTTATGATTATATGTTATTATATTAGTGTAACTACCTATATCAATATACTCTTCCCACAAATGGGAAATGATAATGTCATCCCAATATATGGAGGACTCTGGAATCTCAAACTGATGTGATGTGTTTTTCATCAACACATCTTTGTGTTGAGAATGATGATATATATAAATCATGTATATAATATTAATTAAATAATTATTCATATTTTTTAATTATATCAAATATACATTTTTTTACATTCCATTCTCTAGGGGATGTGATAATGTTGATCACATGAACAACAAACTACCTACTCTATAAATGATGTGAAATGTTTTTCATTAACACTTTAAAAGGATGTTAATAAGGATTATATTGATAAATATATAGGATATAAGTGATATAATTGTGTTATTAATTACATATTTATCATTTTTAAAATTAAATATAACATTTTATTTCTACCATTTTCACTCATTGCAAAATGATAATGATTTTGTTTTTTGTGTGGAACACTGCCTTCATGAAGTTATGTGGCTTTGTTTTAATCAACATGCAAAATTAATTTTTTTCTGAAATAAATGGAGGCAATAATTGGTTACCCTATTTATGGCCAAAAGAAATTTTTTAAATCAAATGTATTAAAATGCATGCTCTAGGTGTAATGAGTTTATAAAAACTAAAAATAAAAGAGTGGAACAGAAGATATATCAAGTAATCTCATCACCTCAAGCCAAATGTACTGCAAACCTGTGAAAGCTCCAAGGCCTCAAGCTAAGTCATCAAGAAAAAATTATTATGTCCGCATGACATTTTCTTTTCTTAGCATCATCATCAGCAGCACTTCAAATTTCTACGTCAAGGATTTTGATTCCCTCCCTCATTGTTTCTCTACTTCCACAAAATTCTTATCACATAGCTTCAGCAAACTGTGAAACTCTCTCTATGTTCAACACACAAAATTGATGAAATATATATATATAATAGATTATTTATTATATTATGATAAGTATGGAAATATAAAAAAATTATTTACCTCCTTTCCATAATAATCGTATAAAAATTTTAAATGATACTTATATGTACGTAAAACTTACTCTCTACCTTATCGTAATACAATTCATTTTAAGAGCCATTTTTATTGATTGGTAAATAAATAAAAATTTATTTATAAATATTAATATTTATTCATAATTATTTTTATGTATATATTAAAATAATGGCCTCTAATACCAATAGTTATCCTACCATAATAATTTTTGACACATATGTCAAATATCACAGAAAAAACGGACTTGAAATACTTGATTGATTAATTAACTATAACATGGTAATAAGTGAAATAAAATGAATAATAAATATTAATGAGGGTTTTATAAAATTAAATAATTAATATAATTATATTATTAATTAATATAAAAAATATATGTGAAGTTTCATACTGAATGTAAGGGCTTTGTCTCAAATTTATTTCATTAAAGAATAATTTATTTTTGTGCACGTAATTTATTTTATATAGTGTTTGTGCAGACCATTTGATGTGTAATGTAATTATTCATAAATAATTCATGGTATATTACCTTTAATTTGATTTATTTCAAATATGTTTATTTCAACAAAATGATGAGTTAAAAATATTGATAACTGAATTTCTTTTGTTGAGGTTATATTATGTTTTATTGTCTTTGATATTTTATTATTATGTATATAATTACATATGAAAATATTTTGTTGTATATGCACATATAATATTTGCATTTTCACTTGATACTCATAGTCAATTCATTAATAATCTCTAACATCAATCTTATGATCAATGTATGGGTTTATTTGACAATATCATTTTATTTGTTATCTTTGTATTTTTATTGAAGGAAATAATTTTACTATTGTCTTATAAAACCATTTAATTTTTACCCAATGGTTATTAATGATATTTTAAAGTAATAGTACCAAAAAAATTTATCTTTACTACATAAAATAATGTGGAAAAAAGTTTTAGTAAAATCTTTCATTACTTCACTCTTCGGTCAAAAATAAGTTCCAAAAAAAGGTTTTCTATGAATGATTTCAAAAATGGTTTTAAGATTTTCAAATTATTTATTTAATTAAATATTTCCAATTTTTTATTGTGTGACAAATTAGTTTTACAAAATATTCATGTCATTTTCTCATAAAAGCTCATTTTTTATTACAAAAAGTGTGAAAGGAATCATTCTTCTAATATACTGAGCATGTACAACATTTCATGCTATCAATACCACTAAATAATTTACAAAATACATTATAAGATTAAATGTTTATTATTAAATTAATATATTTAAAAATTTTATTTCTATATTTCATTTCAAAAAATAAAATTAAAATTAAAAACATTACATTCCACAATAATTTTTAAAGTGGCATTTTCTGGGAATTTCTATTCTTAAATGAAAAAACAACTTATTCCATATATTATCCATTAGGGGTATGTTTTATTTATAGCATCCTTATTCATTACATCGATGTTTTATGATAGTTTTTTTCCATGTAAATATTTCCCATTCACTTTCATGAATCAATTTTGTAGATACTAAATTTTCCTTGGAGTTTTTGATTTATAATTATCATTAGACATTAAATAACTAATAAATGTCTTTATTATTTATCATGGATATGTTTATTAAATAAAAATTATATAATTTATATATAATATGTTATAAAAGATATATTTTGTTTTGATCACATAAAATATTGATAATTTTGTATTAATTACAAAATACATATATTTAAGGACAAGTGGATTTGTACATAAATTGAATTGAAACATATATAAATGAGAAATGATTTAGAAAGGAAGTGACCAGTGGGGAAAATAATTTTATATACCCTCAATGAATCGATAGTATCATGAGGCGAATCTTTATGCAAGCGTTTATTGGGTTTCTCTTATTGTTTTAAAAAATATTTGGGAAGGTATTGACTGTATAGGTAGAATGTTCCTAACAACATGATGTCTAATGATTATGAATTCCCCTCATTAATAATTTAGTTATTATTATTATCCATGATTTTTTCATAATGGTATTACCTCTAGATATAATTCATTATGATATTATTTATTAAATTTAATGTGTCATCAGTTATTTACATTCCCATATTGATTATTCCTTATCTTATTATACATGACATTTTATCAATTATAGTATGAATTGATACATTTAATACTCAGTTTTTGATTAAATGGAATGTTATTTCATTTATTTACCATTCAATATTGACTATTCATTGTATTATAATTAAATTAATGTGATTTAAATGGAAATTGTGAAAAACAATTACATTTCGATTTCATTTATTCTTATTGATTCATAATAGCTTCAACTATACATAACCCTTACTGAGAATATGAGCAAAGGTCTATTTTTCAACATTTCCTAAAGGTTTTTAAAGTTTAATATTATTTATATGAAAGGATTTAATGGATAGAATTTTGTTATTATTGAAAATATATTATTATTTAATTTCAGTTTTCATATGCAATTTAGGTTTCATTTATATATGTAGTTTACCAATGCTATAAAACTACTCAGTCCATTGGGATACAATTCCTTGTATAATATGTAAATATAATAATCAAGACACCAATTCAAGGTTACTGGAGTAAGGGTAATTATATTTGGTATTTGAGGATAACTTTAGAAACCTTGCGAACTACATTTTGTAAATAATTGATTAGGGAGTATATCCATATGAAATAATTTTTAAATCACTATAGATGAATATCTATTGTTTTTGTATGAAAGAAAATTGGTTCTACTTATGATAAATTCATCCATATATGGATATTAAAAATGGAAAATAATATTAAATAAATATACCTATGGGTAATAAATCCAAAAAGGAAAAAATTTATTGACCCTCTAATCACCTTGTGCACGAAAATGGGCCTTAATGAGAACCTGTATTGACATTTTAGGAGATATTATTAAAATTATTCACCTTTTTATTTGAAACTATTATAAAGTATTTAAACAGACGATGGAAATGAATGATTTAGATTAAACATAAGATATATAATATTGATAATATATTTTTTCTGAATTAATCAAACTATAATTTCTTATATTATATTTCCACTATGATTATTATTCCTCATACTAAAAATTATGATTTTATTTGGTGAATAGAATATAAATGAATCATTTTAACATTAAAAATGACGGAAAATATGGTGACTATGATCTGCTGAATGGGATGATTACATTATTTATAGATATTAATATTATTATATATTAGTTGTCCTAAAAAATCAATACAAACATATACTATAAAAAACACACGATCTCACCAATGAAGTGAGAAAAGGATTTTACTATGATCACAACTAGTTGATACCCTGGATGAATGATTGATCGATTCTCATCATGATAGAAATGTGGAAAGATAAATCCAAGAACAAAAAAATTGAATGATAAAAAGTTTTATTTATGTGAATGTATGTAATAAATAAATTAATATACGAGAAAAAAATAAATATTATGATTGATGTAAATTAATCTCATATTAGGGATCCAATTACAGTTTATTTTATTAAATAGGGAGAACATGATAATTATCCTAGTAAATTCCCTCAACTAAATATTTAATATGAGGTAGGGGATGAAAATATGTTGACATAAAGTGGTAAAATTATTCATGTATCCTAAATAAAGAAATATATCATGTATTTTTTTGAAATTATATTTTGGTCATAAAAATCATGAAATATAAAAATCTTTTGTTGAATTTATTAATCATATATGTATAAATTATCTTAATAGATATAAATTACATCAGGATTTTATGAGTTTATGTTTTATCATATGATAAATATCCAAACCACACCATTAAAAAATTTTGTGGTTGGTATATAACATGAGTAATGATATTTTTTGTAAAAAAAATTATGGGAATAAAACCCATTGTTTTGTTATATGAAAACGTAATCTGAGGAATAATTCCATTTCATTTTTTATATAGGTTTAATGGTATTTATAATCTATATGGTTTATCATGACATTGAAGTTTTAATAATTATGGTCAATCCCAATATGGGAATACTATATAAATTATTTAATATAGTGGTCAAACAAAAACTTTTTGAATCTATCCATGTCTGTTGGGATGTAATCGATAACCAATTGATGATAAGGGTATAAAGCCTACCACTGACCTAGGAAATGTATTTTTCATTATATATTTTTTAGGTATTATTTTTGATAGGTACATATTAATTATTCACCTATGAGATTATGGTTTAGGATTATAGATTAATGTAATATTTTGGACTCATGGGTAACCATATTGGTTTTAGAAAATAGATAAAGGAATAAATTGATATCAATATTTTATAGATATTATGATCCATTAAAACTTAATTTTTGTGATTCAATACTAAAAAATTAAGATTTTGATATTCATTTCATAGAGTAGGGGTGAATTTATAATTGATCAAAGAATAACAAAATGATGAAATTTTTCATATGAAATAAAAATACCATGTATATATATTTAAATAAACTCATATATAATAAAATAAAATCTCAAATATTGGAAAAGGATCTTGAATAAAATTTTCAATCTTATTTCCTTAAAATACAATGAATGAAATTGATATTTCAATCAAAAGAAAATATGTTTTTGGTCCTTAATATCCCATTGATCATACATATTATTGTGATAAAGGATCTCTATAATTATCTATAATAATTTACTCTTTTATTATATACAGATATCTTAATATTGTACTAGTATTATAATAAATAAAAACCATGTTATGTGTTATTAAATATTATCTTTGAACATATATTTCAATATTATTAAGATAATTATTTATTAAATAGTTTTTTGATATTTTTTTCAATAATAAAATTTTCAAATACAAAACAATTGATTTATTAGTGAAAAATAAAATTGTGAGGATAAAAATTTACAATGGATGGGAGACTTTAACACCCAAAACTTATAAAATAATATTTTTTATCAAACACGTTACATGAAACACTGATCTTAGACATTCCATGAAATATATTTCCTTAAATTTAATCGCTTTAATATCTTTTGGAACATCCATTATTGATTCAACATGAACTATAATATATTACATCATTATAACATAGCCGTTAAATGAGATGGTTAGAATTGTATTAATTAAATTATGAAAATTATATATATTAAACATTTAATAAATATTAATATTTATCTATTTGTTTTAATCATTAAAGAATCATATTAATGAAAATAATATTACTTTCTATAAATATTAATTTTTTAAATGGCTCTTTAGATGTGAGATGAAGAAATAATTAAAAATTTATTTTTATAAAATTTATAAAATTTATCTGACAAAATTAAATTATTTTTTTAAATCATTATATCAAAAATTATCTTCAGGATAAATTTTAGGATTTTATTTGAAAATATTCAATTTTTTAATGAATAATAAAAAAATAAAAAATTTTATTGGGAAACAGAATTATCATTTAAATTGATTATAAGGTTAAAATATATTATATTTATTTTTGAAATAAAAATTGACCAACTATATTTTTATTTAAATAATTTCGTTCATTTCAATAAATTACATATAGAATTTCTATTTTAAATCTATCTAATCTTATGATGTTTTTTTATTTGGAAACCCACATTTTCATCATGAAAGTGGGTATAATTTTAAATTCGGTTCAATAGAATCTGTGAAATGAATTAAAAAATGGATTATAAAATTTTTATAAAATATTTTAAAATATCTAATAAGTAAAACAATTTTTTGGCCAATAATGAATTGATATTATAGTAAAAATTAATTTTCGAGGTTAAAAAGAAATTTGTTTACCGAGGGGTTAAACTAAAACGATAAGGGATAAATATCCTAAATATTTGTCTAAAGTATATTTGATGGACATATAAACACCTTATAAAGTAATTTTTTCTATAATAATCCATTTTGGACCCTTTTTTCATGTTGGAAACATCATTACACTTTTTAATTTTCATAAATTCCAAGTTTTCGACTGACATCACTTAATATTGGCCACCCTACTCCACTCTTCTTCACATCTTCAAATTTTTTTTCATGCCATAGCATCCCAAATATCTCCAAAAAATATTTACTATCATCTTATAAGAATTTCTATAATATGAAATCAATAATAAGAATAATTTATTTGTAATTCTAAAGTTGTGGTCATTGAATATAAAAATGATCTAACTATCCATTTTTATAAGTTACATATTCCACCCCTATTAAAAATTATTCATATATTTGTATATAATAACACCATTATGTAATATAAACTGAGATTTTATTTTTTAAAGGTAATTCCTATATCCATCCCCTCTTCCATTAACTGGGAAAGAATAATATTACTTGTGTGTACGATGAACTATAGCCTCACCAACAAATGTCACACTTTTCCCATCAACACCTATCATTATTCGTTATGATGATGGATATAAAGTATATAAATTATATTTAAAACATAATAATACATCTAGAGTAACTATACCATATATATCTTTTTTTACATTAAATTTCATAGGGAATATAAAAACTTCACTCACATGTATAGTGGATTATCTCCTTGTGAAATGATATGAATCCTTTTTTAATAACTCTTTGCATGCAATGTAATATAGAAAATTTATGAAATTTAGGTGATTAAGAAAAATTATTTCTATATTCATGAAATATTTCTCATTCTAAAAATATAATATATCCTCATATTTTTTCCCTTTTCATTCGGTGAAATATCATTAAAGAATTAATGTATGTGTGGACTAAAAATATCATAAAACGATGTTACAAATTTTTCATAAAAAAATAGAGATTATATTTATATTTATATTTAATGAAAAAATATTTTATATATGGTACTATTAACATTATACAATTTTAAAATAATTCACAACTCATTTCTATAATGATCATTCAAAAATGGAAACATTACCCATGCATACGTATGACCTATCATCTTAATTATCATAATGTACATTAATTCACAAAACAATTATTCAGGATTGGTGTAAAAATTATAATTTATATAAAAATAGATAAATATTTCAAGATGATTACTATTATAACTATGTTGATAAAATGATTACTAAGAAAAATATTCAACCTACAAAAGTCACTTATATATACACATGTAAAACATCATCTAAACAAAAAAAATAATTGACTAATTAATTTTATATATTATGGTGTTAAATGAAATAAAAGAACAAATAATCATGATAATGTTTCCTAATCACATATATAATTTACATATATGTATCATTCTGGGTGAATATGAACATTTTTGATTAGTTAGAATCATGGTAAGGGACTTCATCTCAATTTAATTCAATGATGAATTTTGATAATGTGATTTTAATTTATATTATATTCTGTGATTACTAACCAACTGACAAGTAATGTTAAAATTATTTATAAATTTATTTATATTAACTTCTAAATTGAATTATATAATCTAAGGGTATTATAATTGAAAATTGCAATGTGGTAATGAATTCCATAACATAATTATGCTTTATTATATTGTATTAATTTTTCATTCACATTGAGATTCAAAGATTATGTGTTTAATAAAATTTTCATATTTTTTGATTTATTTTTGATTTTTTAATTTTAATATACATTTAATAAACATATTTTTTTCATTGATCAATTATCATCTCAATGTGATGATAATTTTCAGGGTTTATTTGACAAAATCATTCTACTAAATATTAATAATTCATGAATTTAAGTTAATTGAAATTGGTTTGTCATTTTATTATAAAAAAATTAATATTTTTCTCTTTTGTTCATTCATGGTATTTTTAAGTAATATTACCATTTATCCACCCTTTTTTGTTAAAAATAACTTTGAAAATGGTTTTTGGAAAATTAATATTCATTTCACTATTCAGAATGAAATATACCTTATTTTGAAACCTTGTTTTCTAAAAACCATTTTTTGTATTTTTCCAATTTATGTAATAAATAAAATTTTACCAATTTTTTTATTTCAAATTGTTTCTTAAAGGCTACATCATTTCATTTTCAAAACAAGACTCATTCCCCCTTTTCCAAAAATCCTAATGAAATATTTTTTTAACATACTTAGTATGTTTGTTATTTATTTCATTCAAGGAAATAAAATGTTTTAAAATATTCATTATAATATTAAAGAGATATTATTAGGAAATGTATTTTCATTTATTTGAATATTATTTTCCTTATATCTTTCAATGTAAAAAATGTTACTTTCTCTACAATTGTTTTAAAGGATACTTGAATATAATATATATTCATCAATTTGAACAACCCTTATTCTACTAATTATCCACTAGGGATGTGTTTTATTGGTATTTTTCATTTTCATTATTTGGATGATATATGATAGTTATGACCCTGAAAAATATTTACATTCATTGTTGTGATTTATTTTTATATTCAATGACCTTAATTTTGAAATATAATTTCAATTGATAAGGGTGAATTATATTTCCCCTAAATTTTAATATTAATTATCATGGATATTTTTTTCTAAAACTATATATTTTTTAAACATATATTCTTCTACATTTATTATTAGTTTTTTGGGGAAATATATTTTACCCCTTATTCTATTCTCAAGAAGGATATTTGATTATAAGGCACATTAATCATGAATGAAATCAAAATTTTGATAATTGATGAATGCTCTAGGCATGTAGTGATGAGTGGGTCATATAATTATATAGACCATATATGCCTCAATATTCTCATGATGTGAATCAAAAAGGTATAATAAAATGGGTTTACATATTTAGTTTTAAACAGACTTTTGGATGGCCTTGATTGAAACTGTAACATGTTCCTATGAAAATTACATCAAAGGATTTACAATTAATTTCTTTTAATAATTACAATAATATAATAATCCATGATATTTTAAGAATAATATTATCTCGTGATTATTTTCTTTCATAGAATAATGATTAAATGGCATATCTTCTAAATTATTTACAATTACATTTTAAATATTGATTTTATTATTAGCCATGAAATGTTTGCAATGATATTATGTCAAAATGGATTTCATTATTTTTTTATTAACTATATTGTGTTATTATTTATATAAATTTACATATTTATTAAACCATATCTTATCATAGTACACAAGTTACATAAATGGAATGTATGTTTAGTTATTTAGTATTCCATGTTGTGTATTCATAATGAATAATGATTTATTTAGTTTTAATATCCCTTAATAATACTTTTATACCCCCCATAATATTCATTTCCTAGGGATCCTTGACATGTAAAATGATATATATCAATTATTAATCTATATGGAATAATTTTAATATGGGAATAATATATTTTAACCTTTTATATATGTAAATTTGAATTTATTAATGAGACTAGTTTAATAAGACTACTAAAATATTATCTCATTGAGAATGAAATTAATTATAAATAATAAAATTGAAATAAATGAGATATCAGTTCCATGTTATTTGAGTTAGTATTCTTAAAATATTATTTCTGGTGATATCTCAAAAAATGTTATACAATTAATGTCTTGTAAAAAATAAATTATATGCTTTTCTAACTATTATATTTTATCTAAATATTAAAAAAAATCATAAACATGTAAAACATTAAAAACATTATCTATTAAATATATCATAAGATCATAGGTTACCTTAACATGTTTTTATATCTTCATTCTGTAGTCCACTACATCTTCATATTTTAATTTAAGAATTTCATGTTTTCCCAAAACATCTGTACATTATTAATCTCTACACAATGTTCATAAATATAACATTTGTATCCTCTAATAAAATATCATATATCCATTTAATTTGTTATTAATATATCTATTTTATCATTTGAAACCATTTTTTATGTTATGATGTGCCACTTGATTTGGATGAACAACCACTTTAACTACAATATTTGATTTCTCAATTGATGACTTAATAGAATTGTCCATATATGAAATAAAAATATTTCAAATACCATCTATGTTATCATACCAATATAAACTCCTTATCATATGATATATAATTTTCTTTAAACTAGTATTCTTATTCCATTCCCTGAGTAAATTTATCCTCAAGAGGGAAAATCATTTTTCGGTAAAAATTCACCATCCTCATTATATAATTTCATCAAAAATGTAATAGTTATATCCCCAAAACATCCACAAAATCAACCTCATAGATTAATATTCCTATTAAATATTAATTTTCCATTTCTTAATTTTCTTCTATAAAGAAGTAGTACTTTATCCCTGATGTAACATTAAACATCATCGTTCTGAAATTTTTTCATCTATACTATTTGATTTAAATATCATGATAGAAATTTTTTAATTTATTATTTTGGGTAAATAATATTGTATTTGTGGAAAAAATTATTTATAATTATTAAATAGGTAATTAAAAATGACACATATCAATGAGTGATGAATCTATTAGAATTTGAATTCATGGTAACCTCCAAATGATCTATTATAGAATAATTCACCATGATTTATTTATCATTGGGTATTGAACCTTGAAACATTTATTTATGATACATATAATTAGAATTAGGATGTGCAAGATAGTAACATAGATATTAGTTCCCATCCCATTCAGGATGTAATTAAAGAGTTCCACGCAAATAATTTATGAAATTATCATAGGGATGGATACAAGCATGGGGTTGAAAATTCATAAAATATGATAATTCTCAATATATATAAATCCTCATCATTATAATATCACTAGTGAATAAAATAACCATTATCATAAAAAAGTCACACATAAAAACAAAAGTTGAAAATATATAACACATTAATGATCCATTTTTGGAATAGAAAAAAACACTAATTATGATAATAGTAGAAGAAAATTACATCTAAAAGTCCTCCAAATATGAAAGAAACCTGACTCCAAAAAGACATACATCTCAATGGCTACACCAGGATCAATCTATGACCATAATTTTCAATATACCAATCTTGACACACTTTGAATTATCATGTGTTACAATGAGTAAGAAGTAATTTTATTACAAAATTCACTCCATATCTACATCCACCAATATCGTCTATAAATTCATAATCATATACAATGATTTGTGAAGTGATGGATAACTTATAATATAATATATAATATAAATGTTTTAGTATGACATGTTGATAACCACACTGTATTAAAAATGTAAATGTAGAACACAAAATTCAGATTAATATGGTTGTCATGGGTAAGGGAAATGATTATCTTGATGTTATCTACTATGAGTGGATTTAGACATAAACAGATGAATCATACACCTAAAATATAATAAATCATTTTATTTATCTCACGAGGAAATATGTATTCTGAAAATTATCAAAATTATAAAAAAATTATTGAAGTTAATAGTCTTATTGTAAGTCTGAGGAAACAAAGGGGCCTATGAAGAATCAGAAGTCTCAATATATCATATCTTCTAAACCTCTCCAACTTCATCATCAGTATTAAAAACCATGAAGGATGTCATAATCTTCCTTGAATAATGTGTTCTAGTCAATGTATTACCAAAACATACAATCCAATCATACCATGCAACAAATTAAGAAACCTATAAGGGAAACCTGAACATAAAGCTAGAAATATGATTGTAATTATAATAATAAACCCTATTATCATAAAAAAAGAAATTTTAATCATAAATACATTAATTTATAAGTATTATAGAACCAAATCACTATTTTAGGAAGATTCTACATCGATTTTGTATCTTATCATAGTGGAATACACAAACTCTTAGACAGATATTTCAAATTGGGTGAACCAATAGTCTGTGTTAGAGGACCTGTATCACATAAAATATCATACATTAGAATATTGTATCACATATAATAACACGTTAACTTAAAATGCTATTTATTATAACAATTTAAATGATATAAATAATCTAAATACATTTCAAATATTTTTGGAGTCGTTCTTTGACATGAAATACACAAAATATGAGTGGAATTACATGACTTACAATGAATCCTCTAATCTACACACCCAAATACTATAATAAAAAATAAATATATTAGTAATAAAAAACAATCTATCTTATCAAATTCTATCATACAATTTAACAATGAAATTTTAATCTATATTAATGAATAA
This sequence comes from Viscum album, assembly GCA_963277665.1. Lineage (NCBI taxonomy): Eukaryota > Viridiplantae > Streptophyta > Magnoliopsida > Santalales > Viscaceae > Viscum > Viscum album. Next base: position 1,498,010,694 of record OY728145.1, read on the forward strand.
TCATAATAGACTATTTATTTTTAGAAACATTCCCTCAATGTATTTTTAAACAAAATGACCACATAATTTAAAAGATATTCTATATGATGACCACTAAACCTTAAATGTGTCACTTTAGATTGTTAATCCAAGATTAATTTAGAATGCGGTTGTGCATCTATTCTTTTCTCTTATTCGAGCTGTGTGTCCCCCACCTTTGGGTAACGTTATGTATATCTGACCATGTTTAGTTGCCTTCTTAGATTCTAAGTCCTCCAACTATGCTGTATAGGTTATATACTACAGGGTACACCTAACTAGACATACCCATGATTAATCTACAAAAACTGAAGTTGGGAAAGCTTGATTTTTTGTTGGTTTAAGACTAAATATCAACACAGCATCTTCCCCCATGGTGGTAATTAGATTATCCTACTTTTATCTCCTATTTTGATGGTCCAAGATAAGTCGCTCCACATTATAATTCATTGTATGTTACATTAATTGCTATTGAAATAGAAGAAATGTTTCGGAAATAATATTTAATGTATTATGCATGAGAACACTTTATCGACTCATATGGTTCCATGAGAGTCGTTCTCTCTCTATTGATTCTATTTTTGTGTGTTCATATCTATTTCACTATTTTCTATAATATCCATCAATGTATATTCATAAAAAAATATGATTACGTTATAAAATAATGACCCATAATTATTTATAGGTTTTTTACCTTGACCTTACAACTGATCAATGAAAAACACACACATTTAATGGAATGTATAAACAATGAGAAGAGGCATAGAAATCAACCACAATAATCATGTAATTTAGTAAACAAAAAATTAAATTAAATAATAATAACCAAGGGCATGAAATAAATTTATAACATTTCAACAAATAAAGAATGTGCCGAGAAAAAAAATATCAAGGTATAGTATATGTTTAGTTATATTGATGATTAGGAACCCATCTATTATGAGGTTTATTGAGAATTATGATAAATAAAACATCATTATGGTTCTATGGATCCACTAGATATATTCCTTTCCCTCCTACTCTTGAGTGTGGGTTTATGGATGATAATGATATAGATAATTTCTAGACATAAATTTAATGTAATGAGATTTTTTAACAATATACTTATATAACGAAATATTTAAATTAATTAACCCACTCATGAAGGCCCATCTCAGAAAACCCATATCCTTTATATAGGTATTTAGGACATATAACATACATATAATATAATAATCACACATATTGAGGCCAGTTTTATTTTTTACATAGATATACATCACAATTAAATGGATTATGAACAAAATAACCCTAATTAAAACTCCATAACAATACATTAGAATTTCCTTTATCTTCTAATATTGTAATGGATATTCAAGGAATATATATAAGATAGGGGTGATAAAAAAAATCCTTATAATGGAATAATCATAGAATAAGCTGATTAATGTAATACATGTGTTTTAATAGGAATTTCATGGTGATTCCAAAAGTGTGATAATCATAAACATGAACATCAAAGCATGATATAAGACGACGACATCAAGGAATTATAAAAATTTGGAGAGAACATTAAAAATAACATCATAATCATAATATATTCTAACCAATGATTATTCATAATATATTGTTATTATGATAATGTTTTATTCATTATAAATGGTATCTTATGAGGGAAAACCATCACACAATGTGTTTGAGGATTATATATTACCATTCCCACCCATCACATTCATATCACACAAATACATTTTTTGTGACCCATATGTTATACAATATAATATTTATTTTCATCAAAGTTATTCCAATGAATTAGTGTTCGGGGTTACATATATGTAAATCAAAAAGGATTGAAGGATAGTTTCATCTTTTTGAACATTGATGAGAATAAATGGGGATGAGTACAGAAAATAGTAATTAATAGTATAGAATACCACCCAAAAATTTCTATAGTTCAACAGGAGTACATAATGATTCATAGAGTGGTTTAATTATAGTGAAAGGTGTTATATCGTTAAATGGGTGTTAGAAATATAGTAATGTTACATTTATAAAATGTTTCTATCATCAACAATTATTTATGAAATTGTATAATTTAATGAATGTACATGAATAAAGAGGTGAGGGAGGGAAACCCTTTATATAATAGGGATCTTTTCAATGGTTAAGGGGGGATACTTAAGAATATAGTAACAAAATGTGATGGAATTAGAGAGGGATATGAAATGTAAATTGTTACATAATTTCTTTTGTGTTAAAATAATTGAGAGTTTTGGAAGAAATTAATTTCAAAATAGAGTGGAATTCGTTATTAATTTATATTCACAGGTTTTAGACTATATTTGACAAAAAAATCAAAAACATTCCCAATGTTTTCGCCGTGGTCTAAGCTAATGGAGAAATGATTTGAATATTTTATTTAAATAAGAGCTTAACTCATTAAAATAATATAATAAGTGTTGTGGAAGAATGTCAAATTAATAAAGAAATATTTTTTAAACCATAAAATAAAAAAATAGGATTGATGGAATCAAAAATGTTTTTTAAATTAATCAAATGAATTATAAAATAAATTATTCTATAGTAAAAAATATATTTTTTTATTGTGGATTCATCTTATATTATATATTACATAACTGTTTGGCTATTATAATGTTGTAATACATTGAATATATTTATACTCTATTTGATTTTAACCCAAGAATCCTATTATCATATAAATTAATCTAAAATTATCCATTGTATAATTCTAACATGCTGAATTTAAAAATATTATCAATTTTATAAGAATAGTTTTATATTTATTATAATTTATGAATTTAAATAAATAAAATCATTTATTGGAATATTGTAGTTTTTAGGACCATATCCACTTTCCATCCATCACTATAGGAAAAAAGGATTTTGCAATGGGCTGTTTGTGACGAGATTAATTCCCATTGCAAATAGCCATCCCAGAGGATATTTGCGACGGGGGGTTCTTCCGGTCGCAAATAACAAGTTATTTTTGACGGGTCTTGGGATCCTATCGCAAAAAGTAATGCATGGTTTGGTTCCGATGTGCGCCAAAGCATGAGAAGGTTATTAGCGATGGGGGGATCCCCCCATCACAAATAGTGTGTCGGTCGGAGGCTATTGGCGACGGGTCCCGTCGCAAATAACAGCAGTAGTAAATGGGTTTTTGTGGTCGGATGTTGTCCTATCGCAAATGGTGTGTTAGCATGTCACTTTTTGCGATGGGGCCCATCGTAAATACCATTTAAACCACGGACAACAATTAGTGCAGGAAAGGTATTTGCAACGTGGTGCGTCGTAAAAAGTACCTTTTCCAAAGTTAATCTCATCTCAAATAGTCCTGTCGGAAATAATCTGACCTATATATACCCCCTCATTTTTCATTCTGTTCCCCTCATTTCTCACTTCCTCTCTCTCTGTAAACTTTATTTGTAGAGTAAAAATATCACTGAGTGAGTTATTTTTTGCATAGAAGTTGTGATGTTCCTTACATCAATTGGATAACAAGTTTAAATGTATTTATATTTTATATCATTTTATATTTTAATTTTAATTATTGTTGATTAGTTGTAATTAAATTAGATTTATTTTTTTGTTATCATTGATTATTTGTAATAATAAATTGAAATTATTAATACTAATTCTTAAAAATTAGTAATAATAAATAATTAGTAATAATTAATAATTATTAAAGAGATTTACTATGCTCTATAAACAATTACATGTAATTAGTAATTAGTAATTTGTAGTTGTAAATAATAGTAATTAATATCAATTAACGTTAACTAGTAGTATTTATGTTTAATTAGTAATAGTTATGTTTAATTAGTAACAATTACGGGTAATTAGTAACAAATAGGAATAATTAGTAATAAATATGTATAATTAGTAATAAATAAAATAATTACTAATAAATATGTATATTTAGTATTAAATAGGAATAAATAGTAATAAATACAAATAACAAGTAATAAATAGGAATAATTAGTAATAAATTGTAAAAATAATAATAACTAGAAATAATTAGTAATAATTAGTAATAATTAAAAATAATTAGTAATGATTAGGAATAATTAGGAATAATTAGTAATAAATAGTAATAAAAAGTAATAAATAATAATAAATAGTAATAAATATGAATAAATGTTAATAAATATGAATAAATAGGAATAAATAAGAATAAATACAAATAAATATGAATAAATATGAATAAATAGGAATAATTAGGAATAAATAAGAATAAATATGAATAAATAGGATGAATTAAGAAGAATTAGAAATAAATAGCAATAATTAAGAATAATTAGAAATAGTTAGCATTAATTAAGAATAAATATGAATAATTAGTAATAATTAGTAATAAATAGTAATAAATATTAATATATAGTTATAAATAGTGATAAATAGTAATAAAGATTAATAATTAGTAATAATTAGTAATAATTAGTAATAAATAGTAATAAATTGTAATAAATAGTAATAATTAGTTATATTTAGTTATAATTAGTAATAATTAGTAATTACATATAATAAATATAATAAATAGTAATAACTTATAATAAATAGTAATAAATAGTTATAAATATGAATAATTAGAAATAATTAGGAATAATTAGTAATAATAAGTAATAATTAGTAATAATTAGTAATAATTAGTAATAATTTGTAATAATTAGGAATAATTAGGATTAATTAGTAATAATTAGTTATAATTAGGATTAAATAGTAATAAAAATTAACTAATAGTAACAAATAGTAATAATTAATTATAATTAGTAATAATTAGTAATAATTAGTAATAATTAGTAATATAGTAAGAAATAGTAATATAGGAATAATTAGTAATAGACGAAAAATAGTAATAAGTAAGAATAAATAGGAATAAATAGTAATAAATAGGAATAAATATGAATAAATAGGAATAAATATGAATAAATAGGAATAAATTGAAATAAATAGGATCAAATAAGAATAAATTGGAATAGATAGGAATAATTAGGAATAATTAGTAATAATTTGTAATAATTTTTAATAATTAGGAATAATTTTTAATAATTAAGAATAATTAGGAATAATTAGTAATAATTACTAATGACAAGTAATAATTAGTAATAATTAGTAATAATTTGGAATAATTAGTAAAAATTAGAAAAACATAGTAATAATTACAAATAACTAGTAATAATTAGGAATAATTAGAAATAATTCGGAATAATTAGGAATAATTATGAACATTTAGTAATAATTAGTAATAATTTTGAATAATTAAAAATAATTACGAATAATTGGGAATAATTAGGAATAATTAAGAATAATTAGGAATAATTAACAATAATTTGGAATAATTAAGAATGATTATGAATTATTAAGAATTATTTGGAATAATATAAGAATAATTAGGAATAATTAGTAATAATTAGGAATAATTAGTAATAATTATGAATTATTGTGAATAATTAAGAATAATTATGAATAATTAGGAATAATTAAGATTAAGTACTAAAAATCAGTAACAATTAGTAACAATTAGTAATAATTAGTATCGATTAGTAACGATGTGTAAAAATTAGTAAAAATTAGTAAAAATTATTAATAATTAGTTATAATTAGTAATAATTAGTACAATTAGTAATAATTAGTAAAAAATAAGAAAAATTAGGAAGAAAATAAATTATAATAAATTGTAATAACTTATAATAACTTTGCACAATTTATAGTGGATTGATGACACTCCTTTTGCTCGATAACTCTTCTCCTTTCAATATTCACCAACTCAAAACATTAAAAAAAATTATTCTTCTATGTATGCATATCCAATCTCGTATGCATGAGTTTGAATATGCTTTCATTGGACCATATTTTTTCATAATGTGTTTAGGTGGTGACAGTTGCAAGAAGATGATTCATCCACAAAAAGGACTCCCTTCTATCTGACACGTCATTTACATGTAACTTTATCACACAGAAATCACAACGAAGAATATTCTTGGAGATACACATATTCATTTTCAAGGATACCAGAATGAATATGCATACCTCTGATAAGATTCTTCATTGTGATTTATGTGTGAGAATGTTGCAAGTAAATGAGCCATCAAACAAATGAGTATCCATCAATCCACATGAAATTGTGTCACCAATAATTAATGGTAATTATTAAGAAGTAAGTGTAATTTTTTATCTTTATTTTAGATAGTGTTTTTATAATATCAAATTATTCTAAAATATTAATGATTTTATATTTTGTAGAAAAATATGTAACAAGGAAGTTAAAAAAATCATTATTAGAAGATCACATGTGGATAAATTAATGTTGAAATCCAAATGGTTCTGGTTTTAATCCTTTATTTATTTAGGGTGTTAAAGTGTTCTTATCGTTTTCATCATCAAAACCAGAATATGATTTAGAATGCACAATCAAGTGTCCATGTAAAAAATGTTCTTTGTGAACGTTGTGATAAGGTTGGGGGACATCTCTTTCTGTTTGGTTTTCAGCCAGATTGTGTTTTTTGGGATCAACACGGTGAACACAGTTCGAGAGAACATACTAAAAAATGATTATGGATCTATCATAGTTTCAAAATTTAGTACATGATGTTGCACGTCCATTTTTTTTATTAACTAAAACTGAAGATGATATTGATTTAACTCTTAAGTTGGCACCATCCTAATTATATTAGCTTTTGAGGTCTACTAAGGTGATTTATATCATGTTTGCAAGATAAAAAAATTAGATGTTGTTGAAAGATTTATGGATATTAAATTAGATAATAAAATGTCAAAAAACTATTTTTATTAGGTATTTTCTTTGGTTAAAACATTGTTACCTAAAAAAAATGTGTTCTTACAAATCTCTATGAGGCCAAGAGGATAGTTCGTAATCTGGCCCATACTTATCAGAAGATTCAAGAATGTCCAAATGATTTCATCTTATATTATGTTGAAAATGTTTCATTGGATAGTCATCCCACATGTGGACAATTGAGGTATAAAGAAGCTCAACCAGGGAATTCTGGATCGATTCCAGTAAAACTGTTGAGATATTTCCCGTTACACCCAGGTTGCATCATTTATTTACATCTCAGAACACAACATTAATGATTTAATGGCACAGAACCAATATTTCAACATATGAAACATTGAATCATCTATCTGATGGTGATTCATGGAATCATTTTGACTTTCTACATCCTTCTTTTTCGTTATAATCTTGAATCATGTGATTGGTTCTTTCTACTGATGGGTTTTATCCGTTTGGTTTTTATTGTAGTTAGTATTCATGTTGGAATGTCCTCATAACTGCGTACAATTTACCTCCATGAATATTGATGAATAAGCCCTATATTTTTTGACGTTGTTAATCTTAGGTGATTCGAAAAAAATATTAATGTTTATTTGAAACCATTAATTGATGAGTAAAATTCATTGTGCAGTAATGGTGTTAGTACATATGATGTTACTATGAAACAAAATTTTATATTAAAATCTACAGTGATGTAGACAATTAGTGAATTTTGGACATATGGCATGTTATCTGGTAGAAGTACACATGGTCTGAAATCAAGTTTTTATTGTATGAAAGACAAAAATTCCTTTATGCTCATCAATGGAAGAAAACCATGATATTTTGACTGTCGCTGAAGATTTCTTCCAACCGATCATCCTTTTCGAAGGAAAAAATCTCATTTCAGAAAAGGTATAATTGAAAGGATGAACATCAAAAAATGATCTTAGGTATAGAGTTAAAATCAGTTGTATTTTCATTATCTCTTATCACCTTTAGGACAATAGTAAACCAATAAAATATTCATGTCTTTTGGAAAGAACATAATTGGATAAAACAAATAATATTTTGGGGATCTTCTATATTGGTCTGATTTTTTGGTCCGCCACATGTTGGATTTCATGCATATTGAGAAAAACTGTTTTGATATTTAATATTATATAGTTTTGGATACACCCTATAAGACCAATGATACTGTAAAGGTATGATTATATCTTGCCCAAATTTTCAGGTGAATAGAACTTGAACTATTTAAAAATGTCATATCAAAGAGGATAATGAATCCAAAATCAGCTTATACATTGTCTAAAGAGATTCGCTTACTATTTTGTCAGTGGATTGCAGATTTGAGACTTCCAAATGGCAATGCTTCTAATTTGGGAAGATGATTTAAGAATGATTATATTACATGATTAAAAAGTCATGATTATCATGTTATAATGGAATGACTTATGATTATTGGATTCAAAGGTTTGTTGATTTTTATGAATTGGTATTCGATAACAAACATATCATATTTTTTTGAGAAATTTGTGCAGTGAAAACAGACTACGATGTGTTAAAAAAACTAGAAGAAGATGTTGTTGTAATTATATGTAAACTAGAAAAAATCTTTCCACTAGCATTATTTGACTCAATGGGACATCTGATATTATATTTTACACAAGAAGATAAATGTGGAGGTCCAGTATAGTTTCAATGGATGTACCCATTTGAGAGATGCATACAGAAATTGAAGAAAAAAGTATGTAACAAAGAATCAGTTGAAGGCTCAATTCCTGAAGCTTATTTGCAAGAGGAAATTTCTTTTTTCTACTCTTATTATTTTTAATCTCAATATCCCTCAAAAAATAATCGCATGGGACAAATTGAGTGGAATGTTAATGAAGAAATTGTTAATCAATTATCAATTTTTAATCATCCAAATCTTGGTTTCGGTGGTGTTCAAGAAAGATGGATTTCAGATGACGAACATCACAGAGCTCATACATATGTTCTGCTCCACTATGAAGAAATGACATCATTTGTACTATGAGTGCTTCTATGACTTATTGAATAATTTATGTTATAGTATGTGAACATATTTTATTTGAAGGTTATATGATAATAATATCAAGAAGAAACTTCCACAAATTATAGTAGCATCTCTTGAAGAACACAGAAAAAAAATTCTCAACGGTTTCAATAACTGGTAACATAAATAATTGATTGTTTAATATCAATTCCGTTTATTATTTATCATATTGATAATGTTTTACAAATTTTCCAGTGTATCAACATGCCGATAAAATTGATAAGTGACTGTTAATATTGAGTAACCCACAATCCAAAATGGTTAAATCTTATAATGCATATGTGGCGAATGGTTTTCTATTTCTACACATGCATATGGGGGATAATAAAAATATGAACAATTGAGTTTTTCTTAGAGAATCGCTTCCTAGAAAAATATAAATTCACTTTTATAGTATTCAATATGAAATTATTGAGCTATGTTATCTAGTACAAAATTTCATAAGTATGTTTAAATGTTGGTGGTTGGATACTGAGAGAGGCTTTCATGTTCATCGAGCTCATGAAATCATCTATATTAAATATAAAAGTCCTCTTGCATTAAATGAACCATTTTTACAGGCTCAACATGCACATCAAATGTATTATGCAAATTACTATGCTACTTCATGTGACTTGATTGATTGGATGAGCATAATAAAAATGAAATCTCAAGAAAATCAGTTTACTCAAATTGAATGTGGTTCCACTAAAGTGGCTGGAATTGATATTTTTATGAGACTGTTCAAAATACATCTTTTTCTCAAAGAGACCTGAATATCAATGATGACACTCCATAATTAAGGAGCGATGAAGATTTGGATGTTAATGATGTTACAAATTAATTTTAAATGACAAGAGATGATTAAACTAAAACTCATATGGATATTGATGATGTTGGGGAGGAATATGAAGACATTGACATTGAAAATTATGGATATAATGATGAATATGGACATGGACATAGTTAAATACTGGTTATAATCATAAGTAATATATATCTTTATATAATTTTTATTTTCAACAAGCTATTAAAAACAATCATTTTGTTTTTCAGATGGATCCTGATATATTTCATGAGTTGGAGGAGGCTGATATACCTTTAGATGAGGGGGGTTGTGGACCATCAGGCCCTCATCCAATAGATGGATCAGGGGGTATGCAAAGGGGGTGTGGTCTTGCACGACTGATTATTCCTGACCTTATCCCTGAGCGACGTCCACATATTAGCTTCAATCCAAACACACGAATGTATGGTAACCTGTATGTTTTAGTTATATTTCATTAATTTATTTATATATATATACAAATTTTTTGATTATTTATTCCTTATTTAGAGTTTTCTGCGTGCATCTATTGGACAAGAGTGTGCTATCTTGTGAAATTATTTCTCTCAGCCATGGATCACATGGGAAAAGATTCTCATTGATGTGCAACACGACATGTTCGATTAATGGATGGTATATAAACACAAAATATTTATTTTGAAATTTATTTTATTAATAACTATTTATATTAAAATATTTTTACGATTTATGGTATCCCGTTTATGATAGAATGTTTGATGTTATCCACGCGGCATGAAAGGTGTCTATCTGTGCCTGTTTCCGTTAGTTTTTGCACAATTTGAGAAGAACAACCATTAAGAAAGCAGGAATGATAGAATTTGATGAGTCATTTTGAGCCCACTGATCAAAGTATATTTCATATCATGTTTGGGATGGATTATATTTACACATGTTGGGTGGTGGATTTCAAAGGAGAACTTTAGTGGGATGGAAGAACTGGGGGAGACAGGAGACGACACATCGAGATGGTAACCATGTATTTAGTACGGATAGAGATAATATGGTAAGTATATTTTTTAAATGTTTTATATAAAATTATATAAAAAAAGTTGATTTTATATTTCTATAGGTAGTCGAATATCCTGATATTACGTAATTTGACGTTTATCGGAGGATGTACATTAATCCAGCCGTAGGAGATATTAGAGGTTATCGCCAACATCGGATTGTGGTTAGTATTAATTTTTTCAGTTTTACAATTAATTGGATATAATATTTTCAACATTTTATTTTCAAATTGGAATATGAAAAAAACATATGATGCTGAGACCTCTCAAACATAGGCTGAGAGTCAAGATGAGACGACTAAGCATACTAGTACCCACCATTTCAATGAGGCAGCATGGATGCAGGTGACTCAGTATAGATTTGAGAAGGGCTGATTAGTTGGTATCGACTCTTTTTTGACTCATGGTACTTATTATGGTACTATTGGGATGTCGGTGTCCAGATCGACAGGAGAACGTGGAGAGGTATCCTCTGTTGCATCACAGTGTCTGGAGTAGTTGTGAACTCAGTCTAAGATTATTGAGTGTTTGTAGAAGTAGCATGAAGAGCTGTATCAACAGCATCAGTATCACGGGAAGGAGATGCGTCGATGGCAGCACCAGCAGTAGAAACATAACGAGCAAATAAAGTACATGCATCGTCTGACTCGTAGTTTAGAGATGGAGTTTCCTCCACCATCTCCAACTGTTTCTCCACCTCCTCCAGAAGATGAACCCCCAGTGATTTTTTTTGTGGTAAAAATATTTTAATTGAATATTTATTATAATATGAACTATTGTCAGTTTTTGTATTTTATATTAGTGCAAATATAGCATATTTATTTTATTTATAATATTATATTATTTATTGTTAGTATTATATTTTTTAATATTTTTTTATTTTACTAATAATAATAACATTTTATGAATTTTTTTATTTTTTTGTAAATATTGAGAATTGTAATAATTTTTTATTTTTTAATTATTTTAATAAAATTAATATTAATTTTTTATTAATCATAATTTTATTAAATATATTTTTTTAGTATTATATTTTTTAATGTTTATTTATTTTACTACTAATAATATATTATTATATTTTTATTATTTTAATAATATGAATATAATTTATTCATTAATCATAATTTTATTGAATTTTTTTATTATGTTTAGTATTTGCGATGGGACCTTTTGGGATGGGCTTCCATCGCAAATAATTTAAATATAATTTGTTTTAATAGTATATGTGATGGAACGACGGGCCCGTCATAATTAGTATTTGTGACAGCCCCATTGCAAAAGGATTATATATATATATATATATATTGTATATAATCAATGGCTTATTTGGGACATGGAATTTTCCAGTAGTAAATTATTTTTGTTGTGACGGGCCCATTGAAAAAAATAATATTTGCAGGGCCGTTTTCTCCAACGGGCTATTTGTGATGGGACTTTGTCACTAAGGCCTATTTGTGACGATATTTGGTCACAAATATCTTATCACAAATAGATATAATTCTTGTAGTGAATTAGAAAAATAACATTGGAGATCATTTTTTTATATTTTAATTTTCAAATAAACAATTTTTTTTAAAAGATATTCCATGAAAATGATATACTTTTAGAAATTTATATTTATAAAAAATAGTTCATTAAAATAAACTATTTTTCCCCAAACAATCTTTATTTTATTATTTTTTATATAAAAATTGTATATTTATTATACATGTTTTATAACTATATATATAAAGTATTAATGAAAAGGGATTAATATAATCCTTCTATAAATAGAATTAATATTTCTAAAACCATACTACCAGGCTATAGAAAAATAAGTCTTCATTTCAGTAGTATACACCCTAAGGGTAAGATGTTTTATGGTGGTACATTCATGGGGTGGCTCCTCAAACATTTTTTGGGTTGTGACCTCAATTAGATAGAACTTCTACGATAAATGGTTTAATGAAATAATTTTTTTGAATATTATAATGGCATGGGTAAGGGAAAATCCAAGTGTTGATGTCTCGATTGGGAAAAAATACGTCATAAGGTATGGTCTTACAAGTAGATCCCATCTCTTCTTTAATTTGAGTCGTTTAAACCCTATAATACCCCCTAATATATATTCATCACAATGGTCATTATAGAATTACTATATGATCAATAGATATGACTCAAAAAGGTATTTTATGCATTAAAAAGATATTGTAGAAAAATTTTATAATAGTGAAATATCATAAAACAAAATGTAGTTCATTTTTTTCTTTAACATGATTTATTAATAAGAAATTTATTATATCTATATAGAATTTAATTTATAAAATTTATTGTTATTACATTCTTCCCCCCTGAAAAATTTCTCCATAAGGATTTTATTTATTATACCAAAATAGATGGTGGTACACCTATTTCATTTCCACTTCCAATTCCATTATAACAACCACATACTAATCAATTTTTCATATTACATTGAATTGGTGGTGATTATTGATTTTTATAACATTATATCATTTATCTAAGGTAAAAAATTACTAATCCTCTGATGAATTATCATTAAAAATGTTACCGACTTGTGATTTAGTATATGTGAGGGGTCTTATATGAACTTATTTTAGATATATAAGTGGAACACATCATGTAATTTTGATCGGTTATATGAGTGTGATAGTTTATTTCCAACAATTGTGATGTGATCAATGATGTTAAAGGGTCCAATGTATCTAGGACAACGAATTACCCTCTTCCCAAACCATAATTCATTATTCAATAATGATATATGAAGGAATTCATAATCTATAACCTCAAACCATCTTCCATAATGGTTTTTTAACAAAGATTTTATGTCCACTTATTATGGATATCAAATAATGTTTTTTTTTGATCCTTCTATATAATATCTTGGATAATATTATTTAATATCATTGTATTCCCCCCAACATCATATGAAATTGTTCAAGTTCACAACCACAACCCATATAGATCCATATATGTAGCCAATGGAATACTAGAATTGTATGCGTTATAATATGAGGACTCCACCTAAAGAAAATACTGATCCAAACTACTTTAGAAATTTATTAAACATGTCATAATATTATCCTATTATGTTTTAGTGGTTCTCTCAAATGTCTCATTGATATATTAGTGGAAATATGTAATGAAAAAAAATTATCACGTACTAGAATATGGATTCTCTTAAACCATAATGTAAATATTTTATCTAAATGAGATAAAATGAAGTGATGTAATCTAGAAAATCTTATAATTTCTCTTATTATATCTTATTAAGTTGGTACAACATTAAGTATTATAGGGTGTAAAGTAAATTATTTTCCATTGTAATGTGATCGTGAACAACAAAAATGAAATTATTTCAAGTAGAAGTCTGGAGGAGTCCTAAAATGATATCTATTTTTATGTTCTACCATTTCAATGAAAAATGGTTAATGGTTTCAAATTACAAAAATACTTTTATTATTCATCCTATAATTCTTATTATACCAAGAATCAAGATAATATTCTATAATCATCACCTTCATGTTAAAACACCAGCATATTTTCTTCTGAACATTTATAATCATTTGGATTCCATGTTCAATTGGAAAATATAATATATAAATCTTATCCAAATGTATATTTTTCAATTTTGTTTTACATATGAAACATATATGGTTTTGAAACATCTAAATCCAACATTAGATATTTTGAAATTTGACATATTAACTACATTTATCTGTATTTCATCATTATCTTTTTTATCCTCTCAGATCTTATAATGAAGGAATGGTTACAAAGTTACATGGAACATTTAGGTTTATTTTTCCCCTATTATTCCAATATCTATCATTTCTAGGTTTAATAATAATGGATCTACTACAATCCTCAGCTTAGATAGGTTTTATATATCATTTCTACATAGATAATCATCCAGAATATTTTCCATTCTAGAATGGTAATAGATTGAATAGTCATAATCATTTATTAACTTTAACGTCAATTAATTGAGAACATTCAACTTATTTTGTGTTAATATATACATGAGGATATTATTATCTTCATATATTTCATATTTATCCCATCAAGATAATGTCTCTGAATCATTAAATAAAATAACAATATAGCCAATTCTAGATCAGGGGTTGGTTACTGCTTCTCATTGATCATTGATTGTGGAATTTATAGGATATGACCCTATTATTTATCATGTGTGTAAAAAATCTATATTTTCAAACATCAATGTGGTTCAAATATACTTCCCACCAGTAAGTAATGTGTGTAAATGTGATGTGATTACAATATTATTTAACTATTTAACACTCTCCTCCAAATATTATGCCTAAAAAGACATCATTCTCTTTGAGTTATATTTATTAGTGGAATTTACAATCATTAAAAGTTCCTCAAATGTTAGTTATATCACTTAGATATTTTAAGAAAACTATTTATCTCTATTATAGAAATTGGTTTGAAACATCCATCAAATTAGACTATTTTTAAAGGATCTAAATAAATTAATTTCATACTAAAAATAATCCAATGAATGTTATATAATCCATAAAATGGAAAATTTTTCTTAAAATTTAACATAACTTTACATTTTTCAGTGTCTTCATTACAATATTAAAAATATCCTCATTTAATAACATTGTATAGGAGTGGAAAATAATATCATCAGAAAAATCTATCATAAATTTTTCAAGGAATCACTGAAGACTCTATCTATTATATCAATGAAGATAACTAGAGAATTAATGAGTCCAAATGGAATTACTAGTAGCTCATTGTGCCCATACGATATAAAAAAGATTCATTAGTATATCCTCATTCTACACATTTTCTTGATAAAATCACCTCCAAATATTTACTTTAGAGAGGTACTAATCTCTATGTAGCTAATCATAAATTTAATTAATCCATGGTAATGAAATTTATCATATTAACAATTTAACCACATTACTTTATAGTTCCTTATTTCTCTCTACATGTTTAATAGAGTTAATATAATAATTATTTCCAAATATTTGGAAATATTAGTGTATAAATTCAATTTAGAAATAAGCATTTTAGTTAAATGTAAGGACTGTAAAATATTTTGAGAAACCGTCATAATATTCCTCAAAATATATAAATTCATCAAGGATGATCATTTATATATTATTGATCAATTGTTTCTAAATAATTTAGCTCATAATTAATTAATTTAGATGAAAAATATGATCATTCTAATAGATATCAATCATCCTACATACACATGTAATGCGTTAGAGGGTGATTTTTGATATAGATGTTTATTTCTATCACATAAATAATGATAGTTCAATACAAGGAATGTGAGGTAATACCTTAGATTGTTTAGACTTAAACTAAAGTAAGTATCACCAGATTTTCTGGGAAATTCCTCCCACAAATATAGACTGATGTGGTGTTATAGACCACTGTTTATATAATTTTACCATTTTTCATTTTCATTGATAAAAATACTTACATTTTTAGTGGGTGATTGAATATTTCATTCAAATGTCTATTATAAAAAATAATTTATTGATTTGTTTTAATAAATAAAATTTTAATTTGATGAATGGTTTATAAGAATGAATATCAATATTTTATTAATGTTCTAACCATTACCTCATTGAAAACACACATATTTCTGTGAATATTAAAATTGTTAAAAATGTTATTGGGAAACTATGAATATTTAAAGGATAATACATTAATTATAAATATTCCAAAATATATGAATTTTTAGGTATTAATTTTAATTATCTATGATATATTTCATAACATTAAATTTATAATGAATATTTACTCCCTTTATAATTGATCATAAGTAGTTTTTTATTTCTCCATAGAATATTCAATGGGAGTATGAAACTAGGCATGTATCAATACCTCTTGGTTGTACCCTAGGGTTAGATTGAGTAAATATCCAATGAACCATTTCAGGGTTGTTACCACAGTGAAGAACTATAATGGATCCACATCTACATATAGTATCCAAACATGGATTTTATTTCTTTAATATGAATTTAAAATTTTTATAGAAAATTATTTATGTTTTTCTATATAATTTCCTACCCATAGAGAATTCACTATGGTTTTATAATCCTATAATAAAAAATAACTATTACTTCCTCTAATACCTAATATGATGACATATATATTTTATATATATTATTTCATTACTTATTTACTAATTATAAAAAAAAATTGAATTAGATTGTTTTTAGAGGCCTAGTTTCATTAGTTAACTCGATAAATACCATATAAAATATCAATATGTATAAATTGACTTAAATTAAAACTCTATTAAAATTCCCTTATAATGCCATTGATATTGTAAAATTGCATGGGATATCTTGGGGATGTACATAAGAAATGGGTCATCTATGAAACACAATAAGAGAAAAGTTATTGAATATCATAATAAATATAGTAAATGTTAGTAAATGAGAAAATCAAAATGACAAAAAAGTTTTGGGATAGTAAATATGAAAATTTATATAATATCTATGATGAATAAATCCAGGAAAATTTCAAATATTGTATGAAAAAATACTAAACAAGTGTAAATAATGGATAAAAAGTTATGTTTTATAATATATTTTTATTAATTGGAGCTCGAATTCACAATTCATTATATATCTTTATATAATAACGTTACAGAAAAAATTTGAGTCATATATTATTACAAGGCCCCCTATAAAATTCATATCATTTAGATGAATTTTTGTATCACATAGATCATAGAACACAAGAATTGAATTCATATTAATTAATTAAATGAATAAGTGGTATGATTTATAAAAATTATTGTACA
This sequence comes from Viscum album, assembly GCA_963277665.1. Lineage (NCBI taxonomy): Eukaryota > Viridiplantae > Streptophyta > Magnoliopsida > Santalales > Viscaceae > Viscum > Viscum album. The sequence continues at coordinate 1,498,028,199 of OY728145.1, forward strand.
TAATAATTTTTTCATATTTTAAACATGGGGAATACACTTGAGTTTAAATGTAAATGTGTATAATAAAAGGGTTTTCAATGAAAATCATCTGATAATTTCTATATTATTGTAGGTTTACATATTTATCAATGGAAGTGTTGAATGGGAGTGAATAGTGTTATATATTTAATAGGGATTCATATTGATTGAAAATGGATGACTGAAAAAATAATGAAAATTTAAAAAATAGAAATAAAATTTATTAGTTACAATAATACATTTCAATAAATAATATGGGCATATAATCTAATCATGTGAGATGTTACCTCAACAATATTATGAGAATCCCTTTACGAGAATACAAGCACCATCATTGGAATTTACGAATGGGTAGGGAGTGAAAAATAAGGATAAATTCATTTTAATATACTAAGAATAGGAGTATTAGTGGATTTTTATATCAAAAGGGATGGTTATTAATTATTATTTTCTAAATATATGTTTCAACTCTAGGTTATAAGATAATCAAAAACACTAAAAATACATTGGTTTTAGAAAATACTTAAACTAATGTGTAGTGGATTTAGATATTCTTTAGGATAACATTTGATCCCAGTAAAATAATATAATTAATGATGTTGAAGTGTGTCCACATTGAATAATTTTTATACATGAAAATATAATGAATGTTTTAAAAGATTAATTAATTATTTTTAAAATAAAATAAAAAATATATTTTTTTTAATTTGGAATTTATTTTTTGAAAATGTATTCCTTTTATAAAATTCATTACTTATCTTATGAGATATTTTTATATTATAATAAAAGTGAATTATTTATACTGAATTTATTTTTTACCACAAAATTGTACTATCTCAAAAAATTATGAAAAATAAACATTAGATAATTTTTATCTAATTGTTTTAAATATACTATTTAAATTAAAAAAATAATGTTTTCAAAATATGGAGACCAATTTTTTTTAAAAGTTACTTAATTATTGGGTAATATTATTTTTTTTCCACAATAAACATTTTTGAAACATTATAAAGACTATAAATGACATCATTAAACTATATTATAATTTATATTTATATAAAATCTAAATAAAAAATTTATCATGAAAATAACATTAATTGTATAAAAAAATTAATTTATAAAAAAAATTACTTGAAGCAACATATTTAAAAAAATTAAAACTATATTCCCATTTTATTAAAAACTGTTTTTCAAAATGACTGTATAAATATATTTATATATTTAAAGTAATAATTAAACTGTACATATAATAAGTTTTAAAATAATGAAATTTAAAAATTCATACTACTATAGTCTATATAAATAACTTCTTTTTACATCCTCACACAACCTCAGTATATGGTGTTCCATTGTGATTAATTCTTTGGGTTGTGGAAAATAAGGTTTGGATCATGATCTCGATAAGAATGATAGTATCCTTTAGATAGTTTAACTCTATGTTTATTACATAAATCATGTCTTTCTCTTAGTCATGGTTAGATTTTGGTGATTCTAACTCCCTCAGATGCATAAATAAATGGGATTTATAATGCATTATCTTAATGGTAAAGTCCATTTCATTTATATGTCTATTTAATTTATGTTTTATCATGACACTTAATATATATGATACATAATGGAAACTTTTAAATATATATATTATCAAATTTTTTCATGTGTAGAAGACTCTCAATGTAGACTAAAATGTTTTTTTTTTATTTTCTAAAAACATTAAATGTAATTAATATGTCTTCAATAACTATATTTCAAAATAATGTATTTATTCAATCAATATGGAATTATATTAATAATATTTTGTGTCATTTAATCATCATTAAATACATTTATAAGAATAAAAATCATACCATAATGAGTTATAAACTTCCATTATTAAGGAAATCACATATTTGAGTCCCTATCTGATGCATCAATTATAAGAAATTAAATATTTTCACAAATTATATCTCATATATGAAAAATAATAAATCATTTTTAATACACTATCATCATATTTGTAATAATGTTCAAATATCACAATGATTCAAAAAATCTAAAAAACAATTGAAATAATTTAAAGTAATGTAAAATTGAAATTTTTGTGACTATATAAAATGTCATTCATTGGGGGAAAATGATTAGTCTAGACCATAATTTAGTGTTTTTATGAAATTATTATTATGAGTTTATTTGAGAAATTATTTGTGGTTACCGTATATCACAAACCTATGAATGGTTCTAGAAACACATAATCAATATTAAAGTATTCATACGAACATAAATGACCCAAAATTATATGCCCAAAAATACATTTTAATATATTTTTTAGTCATTTCATCTAAAAAATCCCTACTACCAAACGATTTCATATTTAAGGATTATGTTGAAAATTAATAAATTTTTCAATACTTTTGAGTATACTCAAACAATTATTAAATCTAATATATACTTCTCACAAATTATACTCATCCTCATAACATAGGTGATGGAAACAAAATAAATTGGTGATATCAAATGTTCAGTGTGGTTATTATTCATTAAATTGACATAAAGAACTATTTTATAAACCTATTAGAAAATAAGAATATGAGATAAATATCACAGTGAAAATAACATTGAATAATCTGTGTTTTACTAGTGTCATGACATAATTAAATTAATTATAAAATTAATTAACCTATACCATATAATAAGCGTATATAATTATTAGAAAATAAATTTGGAAAATAAGGAATAGTAATAATTATATGACAAAAATATGCAAAAAAATAAAAATGAATAATTAAAATATACAATCAAGGAATTTATCATGAAAGACATTATGTATATCAGGATCACTCAATGAAATTTTTTATAATTTTACCTTCACTATGTTCACACAGTAAGGCTAGAAACATGTAATATTTTTTTATTCTCACAAAATAAAACATTTCAAAAAATATACCTACATCACTTTCACATGAATGAATTGTAATTATATATAAAAACATTATTTTTTAAAAAAAAATCATCATCTCTTGTTATATAAACCATTATGAGACTCATTTTATGGAGGTTTAATATCCCACCCATCAATGATAAAAATTACCAATTCACATTTTATCCAAGCAAGCATGAAAACAATCATATTTGAAATGACATATAATTAACTACTAGAAAAGTTAAGTGTTTTTGATAACAATAAATGAATATTTTATAATCCACCCAAATATTTAATGTGGATTGTTTCTTAATAATATAAACTTAGTCCAATAAAAAAATCATTGATTTATGTTGAAACTGATGAAAAAACATCATATAAAGAGTAGTTCAAATGGTAACCCATAAGAATGAATCTTGTGTTTAATACATTATTATACACAAAAATATAATTATTATATTAGAAAATAATGGAAAATTTATAAATATATAAAATAATTTGCTAAGAAAAAATTATATTAAATAAAATTCTAATATTGTTTTAAAATACTTAATTATAATGTATTAAATAAAGAAGATATATACAACTTTCAAAAGTAAATTTCAAAATTATTAATTAAAATTATAATTTGAAAAATAATAATAATTAATAATTCCATGGAAAAACCTAATGGTATAAATGAAATGTTGTTTGTTCAATTAAAAATTTGACAATTATGGTATTTTAATTTTTTTTATTTTGAAATAGATTTGCTAAAAATCCCCATTATATAAAGAGTAACAGGAATACATTTTTTTGAAGTGTTAACGTTATGTTTTAAGGTTCAATAAAAATAATAAGTATTTGTATTACTAAATATTTATGAGAAAAATAGTGGGATGAAAGAATATTGACATTAAGGATAAAAAATCACTACAGAGGGTATAAATTATAGATATCCTTATTACAATTTCATTAGAGAAAAAAACCGTAGAATAAAATTTTAACTATATATGAAATATAACCCATTGATAAAGAAATAATATAATTTCATTCAAAATAAAAAATGGAACAATATTGATAAAATATATGAACATTTCCATTAAAGAAAGAATGAAAACAATGAAATGGTTATGAATTACATTGTTCTATTAAAGATACTCCTGAAATATAGAAAAATAATTTAACAACCTGTGACAAGAAAAAATATTAGTCATGTGTGGCATAAAATTATATATATATAATACCATTAATAGACTTCATTTTTAATAAGTCTCCACAAGTATATTACCATATTATTTATTTAGAACACCATGTCTTAATAATTTTTAAAAAAATTTAAGTTTTTTAAAATATATTTTATTCATCATTATGAAAATATGCTTCACTATTATTATATAATTCAAGTTTGTATAATATATATTAAATTATGTTGTATATTTTCATATAATAATTAAAACTAGGTTTTAAGAATGACTAATTAAAATGAAATTGTCAACAAAAATGTTTTGCTGATTTTTCATCAAATGAAAGTGGTTTCTTAATTCATGTGTTAAAAAACATATTCGAGGAAAAAAAATTATTTACTAATTATTTTCAAATATTAAGAGTAATTATTTTTTAATAGTCATCTAAGTGATATATTTATAGCATTGATTAAGTATGTTCTAAAAGTGATGAAAATTAAAATATTCCAAAAATTAATTTAATATTATGAATTTATTTAGGTATCAAATCATTATTATATATTATTTATTTTATTTTTATATAGCCTGATTTTTAAATAACTACAATGGAAATTAGTAGTATAAGTGGAAAATTGAGATGTTGTTTTTACTCAATAAAATAAAACCAGTTTTTCTCACAGTATGATTATTTTTATGATGTTTAATTTATAACAATGGATTATAAATCATGTTATTATTAGGTTTCTCTATTTTTATTACTATAAAACAATTATTTTTATAGAAATAATATTTATCCTCTTAAACAATTATTATTACAATCCGTGAATGGTTTTAATTTAAAATAAAATAAAACATTTCATTGAGGTGGTAGTCTTACCATACACAAGGATAATTATTTCATTTTTTATTAATACATAGAGTGAAATAAAATATTTCATATTTTTATAACAATAAATGGGTTTAAATTAAAAAAAATTGGAAACTTTTCTTACAACCATCCATTTATATGTGTTGTTGAAAATTAAACACATCTTCCCAGGAAGAAAATAGTCCACTAGTACACATTAACACCATTTTTTATTTTCATTAAACCATAGAATGGTTAAAAAGGATTCATCTATTTAGAATAAGAAGTATTTAATAACATAATTATTCATTAATTTCTATTTTATAAAATTACTTATAATGTAGTTATGAAAAATGGAATTTTCTAATTTTGAGCCAATTTATTCTATAAATATGAAAAATGATTTTCTTAATTTTCTAGTGAAAAGAAATGGGAAAATAATTTTCATACCATTAATGGGATTATAATTTGCCATATTAGTATTTCTTATGTAATTATATTTTTAGTGTAAGTAAATATAATTATATATAAAGATACTGAACACATTTTAGAAGAGATTACAAATCACATTGAGAGTATAGTACTCGTATTGGAATGTCTATGGGTAATTAATGATTGAGTGATTTTTATATGATCATGATTATTCCAAAAAATAGTAGATGGATACTAGGGTAATGTAAAATGAATATATACCTCAGGATTTTAAATTTTATAATTTTTGGTAACACGTGATTCTCATAGAATGTGGAAAATAGAGCTGGATATAACAAAGATGTGGTAGTATTTGGCCACTCCATACTATAAGAAATAATTGCAAGGATATTTTGTATTTTTTTGGTTATTTAATTTTAGTTTAACACTTTTTTACAATATTTTCATTTACCATGATACTTACATTTTTAATTATATTAACTAATTTTTATATCAAAAATTTAAATGGCACATATTACCTAATAAAGAAATTTTGATATCAAATATGGAATCTGTTATATAAAATTAAATTTATTATGGTGAGAGAATTTAGTTATGATATTTGGTTAGTGAATGCATCAAATTCAATTTTGTAAGGATTTTATTTTTAAGAAAAAGTATTAATTTTTTAAGAAAATTAACAAACTAATATTTTTTTAGTCATTAATTTGATTAATATTAATAATAGAGATTCAGTATACTTCTAACACAAGATAAAATGAAATTATATATTTTTAATATATATTCAAAAAATAAAAAAGTTAAATTTTCACTAATTAATTATATAACTTCCAGAATGATAAACATGGGTTCTATAAATTTATCATAGTACATTACAATGAATACTTTTCCTTATTTAATATATATTTGGAAAGTAAAATGTTTTGGTTAATATTTAATTCCCATTTATAATATGATAATTTCGTAAATGTTATAGTTGATGAAAGGATTCATTTTTTCTTTTTTACTAAACATTCATCCATTTAACAAGAAAATTTAAACAATTTCTTTATGATAAAATTCAATATAAAAATTCATAAATTCATTTTTTTCAAAAATGAAAATTAAAAAATATATAACAAATTTTTTTGAATAAAATCATAAAATATAATAAAAAATTGTATATATATGAATTTAAAATTCCAAAATAATAGTATTCATATTCTTAGTTCAAATTATTTTTTAATTATATAGTGATATTATATTATTTGTATAAGAAATATATATTATTATAAAAATTAGTTCTTTAATAGTAATAAAATTCAATTAAAACCATATTTATAGAAAAGTATACATTTTAGGCATAAAATTATAAAAATATATTTTTTAGATATAGTAATTTAACTTCATATATCTATTAATATTAAATTTAAATAAATATATATATATATATATTTCATAATGTGTGGAATTTTTTTATCAATATTTAATTAAATAATATATTAAAATATTTATATTTTTTAAAATAAAATGTGTCTCGGTTCATTTTAGGGAAATAATACATGTAAATAAATCTATTAAACACATTATATTTATATCAATGAATGGTATATAATAATATATTATTGAATTACAACCCCATTAAAAAAATTACAACATCTTATACTTAATTACTAATAACTAATGAAATAATTATGGTTGTCAATAAAATTGACATAACCATTGAATAATGTTTTATGGAGGTATAAACCATAATAACATGGTTGAATATATGAATAACATATATCCCTTTATCACAATATTGTGTTTCATCCTAAACATATTAGATAAGTAATCCTCAATAGTTGGTTTTATGACCTATATAATGGATTCAATTTTCTTATATATAGTGTAATTAGACTTGCAGTGATAAGTGATCAGATTTTATTTGTTATTTGAAATATGGATTTTATATTTTATTTATATAGTCTATATAAGGATAAATCCAATACATTTCTGAAATTGAATAAAATTTATTTAAAGTATATGTAATGATCTAAAATATTTTAGGGATATTTTTTTCATGAAGTAATTTTCATTAAATATTAAAATATACATATAAAAAATAAAAATAAAAAAAATAAAATTTTATCTCACTGACTATGATCATAAAATTATTCATCAATGAAACCAATTGAAAATAAAAACAATACAACTTGTGAAAAATTTAAAATAGAATAACTAAAATGTGAATGTATGGATCACCCAAATCTTCTAAAATTGTCACTCCCACAAAAAATGAGATATAAATAAAAAAAATTATTATTAAACCAATAAATATATTATGTTAATGAAAATATAATATTAAGTGAAATTTAAGTTAATTTTTAGTGAAATAAGGAAGTTGGTTTTAAAGACTATAAAGGGAAATATGACTATTTGGATTTGACCATTATTGGATCACGCTCAAAATGTGCATTTGTTAACATGACCATTGGAAGATAAACCCTTGGTTTATTTTTTTACCATAATAATTAGTGTTTATAAATACTAATGGAAAACGATATTTGATACATCAAGTAGAATCGATGGGAATAATCAGTAGAGTTTTACCATTTGAATCTAATTTCTCAGAACATGTGAGGGAGGTATCTCAATAAGGTTTTCTCAGTAGAATCCTAATATGAGATTAACAAAACACTAAATGATATTTCCTATGGGATAATTTGAAATTACTGTAGATTGACACCCATTCTATATTAGCTAAGACACCGAGTAGACTTCCACCATCTCATAACATACCGTCAGGGTGTGTGAGGGTGTTATAAGGGGTCACTTGTCCTAAAAATAGTATCATAAATTATGAATTACATTTTTAATTTTAATTCATATTATATTAATTTTTATTAATTTTATTTTCTTAGTAAAATATATATTTAATTTATAGGATTATAACAATTTTATTTCTAGATTCAAATACAACATACTATTATTTTTTTACGAAAACATATACACTTTTTTAATAAAATAAACTATTATGAATAATATTTTTTTACTCGCATAATCTTTTAAAATAATATTTTAAAAATATAAACTATAAAATAATTTATAATGGCCTATAGATTTTTTTATAACTGTTATAAATTTTATTGTGCATTAAATAATTCTATTTTTAAATAATCTAGTACTTACCCATTCTATTTCACAGCGTATTTGATTACCAGTTTTTTCATTTTATAAGGTATTAGTATTTATAAAAGTTTAGAAGAAACAATAAATGTTAATAAATATTAATTTTAAATTAATGGTGTATGATAATGCAATATTAGTGCATAGAATATAGAGAACACTATTTAAATAGATTACAATTAAAAAGGCCAGATTAATAGTATATGAATTTCTAAATTTTGTGCACAAAAATTTGATTATATTTTATACATAAATCTTAATAATAGTATTGCATTCATGGAAATAAAAATTGAAAGATAAATCAATGATAATACTTTGGTTGTAATAATAAAAATGAGATATACTAAAATGATTGAATTAAAAATAATTTGTATGAGTGAGATTCTTATGGAAAAAGAAGAATAATTAAAACAATTAATGATGTATATGGATCAATATGGAATGATGGAGGTAGATATCAGATATAGAGATGAAACATAATATTCAATTTAATAAAAAATTAGATGAAGATAGAGAGTTGAAAACCACTTGATAATACTTTCCAAGATGAAATTGAAACTAAAAAATAGATAACGAAAAATTGTATCTGGTTGTTTCATCAATCAATTTAAATAGTGCTGGATTGTTTTTTTAATGCTCGGTGGAATAGAGACATTTCCTTGGTAAGTGGAGGGATAGTAAGATTCATGTTCCCTAAGTGGAGCCATTCACTCTTGGTATGTGTCTTCAACAGAGAGCTTTCATCCACTTTAGAAGACCATACAACATGAAATTGAATAACAAAATTAGATGAATACATATTGAATCATGATGTAGAATGAGAATTAGTTTCAAAATTCAATAAAAAGTTGAATCCGTATAAATAATAATGGTATAAGGAATATGTGAACACATCTTAGTTCATGCTTTTTCCAAAAACCAAAATAACCATTATTATGTCATTGTCGTCATCAATTCTTGTGAAACATGGTTCTGAAATGATAAAAAACATTTTCTTGCTTAATTCATGATAAATATTTATTATAAAACAAACCGATTCAAATGACCATATGATATGTACACGTCAATAATAAGAATGTTTTCAATGAATAGGAATAATTTATCAAGTTTGCAATAGATAACAAAATATAATATGTTCCTATGCTAGAAATGTTGTTTATAAGATAATGTGTTCTAGTGATTTGAATTAAATACCATGAGCCGGTACCAAGGAATTATTTCTTTATCTCCATGGTGGTGGCATGTAAGTAACCGCCTCAAGCCACATAACAAAAATCTATCAATCCAAAATTTATCTACTGCTCTAAAATTAAGATACATCATCAATATAGTATAAATTAGTTCGTATAAAAAACTAATATATAGTAGAAATTAATACTTATTAATACCTATATGATATGGTATAAAAATCAAAAAATGTGTGCATGAATTCCAAAAATAATTATATACTAATAGTCAAAGAATATTTAAATATGAGACTTCTAAAAATACAAAAATCTCACAGGTGCCGTAAGGATGAAAAAGTTATGAATTTACTGACTCTGATACAAATTGGAATCAACACTCAGGGCGATATAAATATCATCAACCAATATAGGTTCCTATAAGAAGAGGATAAAAATAAAACATCATACCATATCAATAAATTCACAATGAAGGAAAATATGTTCAAAACATTTTGGTGGATTTATACAAAGGAGAATGATTGAAGTAAATTGTATACCTAATCATTAGCAAGAATTTGATTATGTGGAACCTTTTAAAGGGGGATATTTCTTGAGGGAATAATAAAACTAATATTAAAATTAAAAATCCACTTATGAGTAAAACAAGGGAACCTACACAATTAGGCATGAAGGAGAATAGAGATAGTCTCAAATTATTTCTAGGATCCAAAGGTAGCTCTAAATTTGACCCATAAGTTGATGGGGAATGTTATTGTCAATCCATTGTGAGTATGTCACTACAACATAAATAATTATGTGACCCAAATTATGTCGAACCATACAACAACTATCAATCAAGAAGACCAGATAATAACTACTATTGAAATTTATATCATATTTTTAGGTTGGTACCCAATTCACCTATTTCATTATAAACTTGTAGATCAAAAATTGAAAAAAAAAGTAACATCCACTATGGTTTTTACGATTTCGTTTAGATGGTGAGGAAGTAGGTAGGGATAAACTGTACCTATCACATGTGAATAATGTATAGTTTTTTCATCAATCTCTTGACTCACATGTTGAAAACCTTCTTCATCTGTAACCATTTATTGACATATCTTAGAATGTAAGGTCTATATTGCATCAGTCCTTTGAAAAAAATAGGGCCCAAATATTGTTTTTGACATGAACTAATTTTCATTGGGAGGATACTAATATAGAGATAAAAAAGATATCATTAAAAAAATAACATAGGATTAAACTCTAAAAGTATTGAAATCCTTTATGTCGATTTGTAAGTTAATATCAATAATGCTCAAAATTAAAAAACTCTTCCATCTCCTCTTGTTATTCTTTTTTTTAAGAAAATGGAAGATTCAGGAATCAGAATATCGAATAAAATCAAGTAGATCATAGACAAAAAATATAATTAGATGTAATAAAATGTAACTAATGTTCAACACACATGTAGTAATAAACATTAAACATAAGCCCACAAAGTAGGAAAACCCTAAAATAAATTATTACACCTATCAATCAAAATATTAAACTTTTAGTTCCAAGGTATCCTATAATGGAGGATAAAAAATAAGAACAATTTCACTGACATGATAGCATTCCCTTCAGTAAAAAATGTGAATAAACCAAGTCATATTGAAAAGGGGACATATTTTTAGATTATCTTCTCTATGACCCTGGAAGAAATTAGGTCTTGATCACTAAATCATAATTCTCAGCTATCCAGAAAAGAAATAAAATACATTCTCTAATTTTTTTGGATACAATCAAAATATTTATTTTAGGATTAACTACAATTTCAGGCTGGCCAGAAAAATTATATGAAAATTTAAATCTATATAAAGAGAACATAAGAAAAATAATACAAAAGACAAACATCTCAAGGTAGTGGAGGAAAAAGGAAAAGAGAGGTCTAGTTGGAGGAGAAATAATGTTTATGGTTTCTATAGTTGATACCAAATAAAACCAAAATGATGAATTCATTGAAAAAAAAAGCTTTTAAAACCCAAAACACCAAAACTGATTATCATGACACACATACCCCATAACAATGATAAATACAACTCAATGATTAATATCATGGTCATAAATAAATCAATATGACATTAATGATAAATATAGTTACAAAAAACAACACAAAATTCAATTGATATAATTGATATAAAATTATTAATAGAGGTAATATGTATATGTAATTAAAGACGAATATGTATTTTTTTATGTCAATAGAAATAAATATTATAGAGAACTGATCATTCACTTGAGGTACTCAGCATAATGAAAAAAACCTTAAAAGAGTTAATAAATATATGAAATTACAGAGGAAGAAATATTTAAGTGAATCAATATAAATAAAAATTACGGAGAACTGAGTATTCACTTGTGATGGTAAGAATAATATACACTAAAAAGATAAACACATTATAGACTGTAATGATAGTGGTTTGGTTAAACTATAAAGTTTTAAACATAAGAAATGAATTAATGATCATGTTTAATGCTCATGTGTTATTTAAATGATTATCAACTAAACATGAAATATGAAAATAACTACTTGAAAATGATTATCTTTGGATGGGAATTTTTTTAATCTGAATATAACAGTACACCATTAAGAGAATATTACATTGGTTCAAGAAACATATTCATAATTCAATGAAAAAAATTATTCAAAATAATCATGGGAGTCATAATAGCATGTTTCACAATATAAATAGATAAAGAGATTAATGTTCATTTATATGGATATCAGATCAAGAAATCAAAACTATTAGGAGGAATGGATCAAGGAGATGCTAATGAATCATTCACATCACTCATCGCTCATGTCACTCATACACTTTAATGTTATTCATTTTGTTATATTTGGATTTATGGAATTATCATATGGAATCCACAATGAACATCGTAATGGTGTTAACATGTTCATGAAGATTAACGATGTTATACAACTCCCTGATCATAAAACAGTTGAGCATCACTCAAATGTTGATGAGAGTAATACCCTGTATTACTCTATTAATTCTTAGTACCATCTTATTATTTCATGTTTTGTTTACCTAACCGCCTACTATATGACTGGAGTCACAATGTCATATATGGGAATTTCCATTTCCATACTCCTAGTAGTGAGGGTTTATGCCCCCATGCTAGTTTACAACATGAAATATATGGTAGTCATTGTATCCTTGGTGATGGTCTTTCAGTCTATATTATGTGTCAGGTGCTCAAGGATATGATAGTGATGTGTAGGTGAATGTGGTCTCACCCTCTTGTGAATGTAAGACTGGTATGGATTTTGTTAAATATTGAGTAATATCACTCAACATATTACCAAAAAAAGGGTTCATGGGAAAGAAATTTAATGTTAAAATAAAGACTCTGATATGTCAAGAAAATAATAAATCATAGAATTGTCCAACAGTAAACCGAACATGACATTGAGTCCATAATATAATAATAAATCAAGAATAATTTATATGACCATTACACTTGGGATAAAAAATAAGCCACAAACTAGTCAATTTCCAAATAGGTTCATAGAATATGATAGAGAAAATTCCATTAGATTTGGGTATCCACTAAAGCCACAACATTAATCCAAAAAACGATCCCTGGAAAAATAAATTTACGAAAATACAATCTAGTCTGCACAAAATTATAAAATTAATATTAAATTAATTTAAAATCCAAGATATATAATATATATAATAGCATTGAGTAAAAAATGTGAAACTATAAATTGGGAACTACTTTAATGATCATAGTATACATACCCCTGTAAAGTGATGTTCAAATTTATGTAATTTTACATATTTGAAACATTCATAATGGCTAATACATGTAATATTAAAAAATTAAATGATATAATCTATTTATTGAATAAATTAAGGTAAGAAAACCTATGTTTTAAAAAATGATGTAGTCTAAAATAAAGCTATTAATACTAGTATTGAGTAGAATATTTTAGTGAGAAAAATACTTGGAAATAAGTTTTACATAATAATGGAATAATATAAACAATCCATTTTAGAACCATCATCTTAATCAAAATATTTACCATGAAATGCATCATCATCTAAAATAGTGGATCATTGAATAGGTAATTAATTTCATACATGTCAAATTAGGCAACCAAAATTGTTGTTATTTTCAAACATAAAAATAAAATTCAAACAATAAAATTTTGAATCCTATTTAGTATAGAAGTTTAATGACATGAGTAATGAAGAATCTTTGATTTAGGTTAATGAATAGGTAAGTAATCTCATACCTGAAGTGTGAAGATGTTTTAGCAGGTAATAACATTCTGGGAAATGAAATTATAAACCCAGGAAGTGAAATTATAGAAAAAATCCATTAATAAAATTTCAATAGGAAACAAATCTCGTATCTATGAAACCAGACAACAAAATATGTCCATTATATGATCATTGGTCAATATGTCCATTTTTTAATATGACCATTGGATGATAAACCCTTTATTGATAATTTTAACACAATAATTATGGTTTATAAGTATTAACATAAATGGATATTTTATATAGTAAGAATAATTGATGGGAACAACAAGTAGAGTCCTGCTGTTTGAAGCTAATTTTTAAAAACATGTGTGGGTGTTATCTCGATGGGGTTTTCTCATTATAAATCTTAATTTGAGATTTAAAAAATCACTCCTGGATGAAATTACCTATGGGAGAATTTAAATTTAGTTGAGAATGAAGCCCATTTTTTGTTATATGAGCTGCTCCACAAGACATCCCTCATCTCATAACATACCCTTATGGTTTGTGAGGCTCTTAGAAGGGGTTTTATGTCCAGAAAATAGTTACATAGAGTATAAATTACATTTCTTATTTAACATTATTATTCAACTAATTCCTCTTATATTTTATTCCTTAATTAAATATGTATTCAATCGAGTAAATTTTTAAAATTTTATTTCTAGATGAAAACATATTTTATTATTTAGAAAAAACATTTACACTTTTTTATTAAAATAAACTATTCTGAACAATATATTTTTACTCACATAATAATCGAGAATAATATTATAAAAATTTAAATTATAAAATAATTTATAATGTCATAAAAATTTTGTATAAGTGTCATAAATTTTTATTTTCCTTAAATAATTATATTTTTAAATAAAATAGTACACCCTGGTGCTATTGCACATCATTTTCGATTGTTTTTTTCATTTTAATAATATAAAAGAATTTATAAATGTATATAATTAACTATAATTAGGAATAAATTTTTATTATAAATTAATGGTGAATAACAATGGAACAAGAGTGCATAGAATATAGAGACATCATTAAAATTGTGGAGAAAGAAAATAGACAGATTAATAGTATATGAATTTCAAAATTTTGAGGACAAAAATTTGAATTCATTTTCAACTTAAATAAAAGTAACAATAATTTGTGCACCAAAATAAAAAGTGAAAGATAAATCAATGATAAGACAGTGGTTTTAATAAGAAAAATGAAAAATGTTAAAATGATTGAATTAAAAAAAATTGTATGACTGTGATAATTGTAAAAAAAGAAAATAGAGAGAAACTATTCATAATGTATATAGATAAATATGGAATGTTAGAGGTAGATATTATAGATAAAGACAACACCAAATATGCAATTGAATAAAAAAATAGATGAAGATAGACATCTGACAACCACTTGATAATATTTGACTAAATGAAATTGAATTATAAAAAATGATGAAGAAAAATTGAATCTGGTTGTTTCTTTACTCAATGACAATAGATCTGGGTTGTTTTTAAAATATTAGTTGAAAAGATACCTTCCTAGGTAGGTATAGAGACATACTGATTTTTTTTCACTGAGTGGAGTCATTCACCCATTATAAGCGCCCTTAATAGTAATACATCTTCCACTTTAGAAAGACCAAAAAAAATGAAATTGAATAAAAAATTAGTTGACAAAAAATTGAATCTTGATGTAGCATGAGAATTAGTATCACATTTCTATAAAAATTTTAATATGTATTAATAATACATTGATATAGAATATGTAAACACGTATTAGGGAATACATTTTCCAAAAAGTAAAAATTTCCATACAATATCATTTCCATCATCACTTCTTGTGAAGCATGGTTCTACAATGACAGAAAACATATCCTTTCTTAATAAATGATATATAACGAAGAGAAAACAAAATGAATTCAATGACAATATTTTTTGTACTTACAAATAATTGATATGCTTTAAATTAATAGGAATAATTTTGAAAGTTTCTAATAGAATAAAAAATAACATATATTTTTATACTTGTAATATTGTTTATGATAGAATGTGATTCAGTGACTGAATTGCATACCATGAGGCAGTACCATGTAAGAATTTCTTTATGACCATTGTGGGGGCATGTATGTCACAGACTCAGGCCACATAGAATAAATCTATCAATTAAAAATTGATCCACTGCTCTAAAACTAAGATACATCATCTGTATGGTAGAAGTTAGAAGGTATGAATAGCTACAATATAGTATAAATCAGTAGGTATGAACAAATAAAATATATACTATAAACTACCACAAATAAGTCATGAATTCCCAAAAAACATATACTAATAATAAAAGAAGATTTAAATTTGAGCCTTCCAAAAATAGAAAAATCAACAAGGTATCATAACCATCACTACTGGAAAATGGACCTATACCCATGATTTTGGGGAAACTGTGGGTATAGGTCTCCCTACATTGTTTTGGGAAAACCATGGGTATATGCATTTTTTGATAGCTAACGCCCACAATTTCCCCAAATTGTGGGCATAGGTTACCCTATGCCCACATTTTTCTCCAAACTGTGGGTATAGGGTATCAAAAAATGCATATACCCATGGTTTTCCCAAAACCGTGGGTATAGGGTGACCTATGCCCACGGTTTTCCCCAAAATAGTGGGTATATTCATTGGATAAAAAAAACCTATACCCACAGTTTAGAAATACCATGGGTTTAGGTTTCCTATGTGTGTGGATGAAATTTATTTTTTCTGCGGGGACAAAAAAATTGGTGGGAGTTCTATACTCTTGGTTTTTTCTTCAATACCCACGGGTTAAATAAATATATTTAATAATATATATATATACATACATATATGCGGTGATTGGGTAGTGGTTAGGCTGCTTGTGAGGAAAGAAGTTTTTGTTAGATCGAATCCCGTGAGCCATATATTTTGTAAAATATGTTATACTTGTGGTTTCCAAACCGTGTGAATAATGTTATGACATAGTGGCAAAACCTATACCCATGGTTTTTACAAACAGTGGGTATAGTTCCTTGACCTATACCGATGCCACCAACGACCATGGTTCCCCAAACCGTGGGTATATCCTATACCCACAGTTTTGGGGTCTATACCCACGGTTTTGAACCATGGGTATAGGATTATTTTCCAGTAGTGCATGAAATGGTTATGAATTTACAGACTCTGAGACAAATTGGAAACAACACTCATGAAGGTATTAATATCATCACCAAATATAATATCCTATAATAAGATGATAAAAATAAAACTCCACACCTTATCCTTAAATTTATAATGAATGAAAATATGCTCAAAACATTCTGGTTGCTTTATACAGAGTAGTATGATCTATGGAAATTTTATACCTGATCATTAGTAGGAATTTGATTATGCCAAACCATCCAAAGGAAGATGCTTCAATATTTTAGACTTAAAATAATCTTAAAACTAAAAATCCTCCTATGAGTTAAATAAGAGAAGATACACAAGTAAGAATGAATAAGTGTAGTTTGCTAGATCCAGAGGTAGATCTGAATTTGATCCATAATTTGAGGGGAAATCTGCTATTCCATCTCATTTATCTATGTAACTACAACATAAATAATGAGGTGACACAACCTATGTAGAACTAGGAAACAACTATCAATTAGGAAGACCAACTAATTAGTACTATTGTAATTTATATCAGATTGTAAGGTAGGATCAAAATTAACCTACTACATCATAGATTTGTATATCAGAATGTGAAACAACAAAAAGAAACATCCAATGTGGTTTTTATGATTTTTTTGAGTGGGTGATGTTAGAGGGAGGGAGAAACTAATCATGTCACATAAGAATAAAGCTTATATTTTTTCATCCATCTCATGACCCACATGTTTCAAAACATCCTCATTAGTAAATATAAAAAGACATAGTTTAGAATGTAAGGTTTATATTGCATCAATCACTTGATAAAATGGTGGCCCAAATATAGACTTTGACATGAACATATTTTCATTGGGAGGATAGTGATAATGAGATAAAATAAATAAATCTTCTAAAAAAACAATGTATTAAATTCTTAAATTAGTAATATCCTCTATGCCGATGTGTAATTAATTCACAATAATGCTCTAAGTTAACAAAATCTTATAACATCACTTCTTCCATTATTTTTTTAGGCACATGAAACCTTTATTAATTATAATCTAAAATAAATCAAGAAGATCACTGTAAAGACCAGTAAAATTCAAAGATATTTTTTTTCTTAATTTTCATTGGGATTTTACAAGAGCGTAGTTTCTGACGGCACCTGATTCTAAGGCCCGTTGTGACCAGAATCATTTTTCCAAAGCTTATCTCGGGTACATTCAGTGAACGAATGAGAGGGATTTCCTAACTTTTGAACAGGTGCTCAGAATCAAATTCTAAGGGCACTGATTGAATCACAGCGCCGGTAATTGCTTAAGAACACTTTTTCCAGAGTTGTTTTTGCTCGGATGAGGTTAGTAATTAATTCGGTTAACTAAATAATAAAAATAAAAATCTTGTGGTACAATTTTATTTTTATTTTAGGTAGTGTTATCCTAGGCATGGCGGTTGTAGTGGGACCCACTAATATCATAACTCCTAGGTAGGATATTAGTGAGGTGAGGCCCACATGATCCCCACCCCCATTATTTCCTTTACCTCCCATGTGCATTTAATAATGTAACTCACCCGCACACCCTCGTAAATGCCATGTCGACTCTCACGTTTAATTAATTATTAAATTCCTCATTAATTGGTCAACGCACATTAATTAAATCGTGATCTGTTTTAGAATTTCAAAAACCGTTGGCATGAGAATTAAAATAAGGCAAAGCCTTATTTTATTATGTTGCTGCGTTGTGCGAGAAGGATTTGAAGAGGTGAGCTCAAGTCTTGGAATTCTCATCTTCCTCCGTGAATAATTCGAAGAACACACTGTCGCCGATGAAGAACGCTAGCCTCTAACAGAAGACGACGAAGAACAGTAGATCCCCGAAGATCGACGACGCGACTCTGTGTACCACGACACTGATGATCCTCCTTCTGCGATTCCTTCTTCCATGACGTTCTTTCCCACGAAGAACATTCGTTCGATGACACCTTGAGGTAGGGGTTTATTAATTTTTGTACGTGAAATATCCTTTATCATTATTCGTCTTTATTTTTTGGGCCGATTGTTATCAACTTATCAGGAGGTGGTCGGACCGCACGAACACAACCGGCTCTCCTCCCCCTTTCATGTTTTGTTCGTTGCGGCTCGAACAAAGGCGGCGCGATGCAACGACACCACATGGAAACAAGAAAGAACATGAAAAAGAAGCTTGGAGTCGTCGCGCCGTGCTGTTGAGGCCGAACGAAACAGTGGTCGGAGTTGGGGCCGCATAGGGGTTTCGAAGACTCCGCAGTTTGTTTATTGACGTGCGGATCGACAGGTGATGACGAAGCGGGCCGCAATGTTGTTTGAATCTCATCTCAGCGAATATTGCGTCCCGGGAGGACCGTTGGTGAAACGGACCACCAGAGCATGTCCGGTGGTCTAAAGAAGGCTGTGGCGGCACGCCGCCGGAGCAAACCATCGCCATTGAGCTGTAGTGGTGGGGGAAGAACCGGAACGGTTTCGGCCGTTCCGAATTGGGCGGCGCGACTTATGCTATGTCGGTTCGTCAACCGCAGGGGTTGTAACCCCCCCCCCCCCACCCCACACACACACACACACCTACTGGCCGGGCCACTTAGGGTGGGTTAGGCCATGCCCTATTAGGCCAGACCCGGACGCGGGTCGGGCCCACCTGGGGGTATCGGGTCCAGCCCGAACCCCCATATTTTCGGGTATTTTTTGTTCAAACGCCCATAACATGGGCTACAGACCATCGATTGATGCACCGTCAGTTGGGATGCGATCCTCGGATGGAGATGGTCGATTAAGTATATTACACTCAAGGTTTTGGAGAACATTGTGTATGGACGAGTTGGTTTGAACACGAAACCAACCGGGCCCTCGGAGCGGAAACACATATAACTTGATCTCTGGACGTCCGATTGACATGCTGTCGACTTTGGTGGATTATTTTTATTGAGACGGACCTTTTAGCTTACTACGATCGAGGTTTGTATGCAGTTGGAGTGTGGTCGGGTTGGTTTTGACTTAAAAACCAACCAGGCCCTTGGAGCAAAAAAGGCAATAACTCTCAGACCGGGAGTCCGATTGACGTTCCGTCTCTCACATTGAGTTCCTCTTGTCGAGACAGAACATTGAGATACATCAAATCCAGACTACATGTCAATTGATGTATCGACCCCTTGGCTCGTGGAGAAGACCCTCTCGGAATGAACATGCTGTGTGCGGGAACCCTATATCTAGTTGCGACTATGACGACCATACTGAAATACTATGTGGGTTCGATAGTGATGAAGACTGCACGAGAATCCTATGTGTGTTCGGCAGCAATGAAGACCGTACTGAAATCCTATGTGGGTTCAACGAGGATGAAGACTACACTGAAATCCTATGTGGGTTCGGTAGTGAGGAAGATCATACTAAAATCTTATGTGGGTTGGACAAATATGAAGACTGCACTGAAATCCTATGTTGGTTCGACGGTGATGAAGACTGTACTGAAATCCTATGTGGGTTCGACGGAGATAAAGACTGCACTAAAATCTTATGTGGGTTCGGTAGCGATGAAGACCGTACGGAAATCCTATGTTGGTTCAACGACAATGACTACAGTTCATGCATCCTACATGGGTCTGGCAGTGTCTGACTCTGTTCTTGCTATCCGATGTGGGTCTAGCAGTGTAGTTGGTTTAGTATCCTACGTGTGTCACAGCTTAGATGAATTAGTGGCTATATCTGATCATCTCTATCACCAAAGAGGTATACCTGTGTGAGCTGACTCTTGACTTTCAATCATTATCTTCAATATTATTAACTTGCTTTCCTATGTGGATTGGGTTGTACTATTCTATGTGGACGTGATCGAACTTGGGGTCGGGTGTTGGAGTCGAACTGGAATTGATGAATTAGGTATATATATGGGCATATACGTAAGTAGTGTTGGTTCTTACTTTGTGATTGTATCTTTCTTTTGTGGATTATCCTTTGTAAATTGTGGGAGACCTTTGGGGGTCTCGGGGTCCCTACTAAGTAGCATATACTCACCCCTGCATGGGCTATGCCCGCACTACGTTCTGTTGGATGTAGATGACGGACAACACTAATTGGGGTAGAGGCTACTGGATCAGTTGGTACCTGGAGGTGGACTACTGGGCAGGATATACACGAAGCAGACAGATGGACCCGAGGAGCTGAGGTGGCTATCTGTACCCATCCTTCAGGTCGAACTTCCAGTGGATAGCTCGACGTTGTTGCTTTACATTCTGTTGTTGTACCTTCTTTCTAGTTGTACTTTACTTTCAATTTGGGTTTGTATTCTAACCCACTTACTTTTCTGCACTTATTGTACTCAGTTTAATTAGTGTTTACATCTTTTGGCTTACTCTTTGGTGTTTTTTTACTTTATAAAGGCAATGCCTTCTCCTATTGTCAGGATTTATGCCATGGTGCTAGTCGCCAGCCCCAGGCCTATTGGAGGCGGGCATGGGGTAGTCACAGAACAGGCCCAGAGGACGGGTCATGACAAATTGGTATCAGATGAGTTTGGTTCTACCGCAGAACTCTGGACTCTGATATTTCTTCTATGTGAAGCAATAGTGTTAAGGGTATTGAGTGTGGTTATTAGTCCAGGGATTCCAGTGTTGGTGCGGTGGCCGACGTATCCGTACACCAGGGCCTTGACTTCTGATTTCCAACTCATTGCACGAAAACATTGATTTCATGTTTGTTTTAATAGTTTTCATTGTGATTACTTTGTGGCAGCTCACCAGGTATAGTGTTTGACTTTTCCGCACCTGTTTCTTTACAGGATGGCTCACGATGGCAGCTAGCTAGGGTTCAGAGCATTGTGCGAGATGACATCCCACTGAGCGACGATGCCTCGGTGTAGGGCCCTTTGACAGCGGAGGCACCACTGGTACCTCTACCTGCTGAGCCATCGATGCTACCAGCACCAGCCACTGATAGTGCACGTCTCTTTAGTGCACTGCATGAGTTTCAGTGTTAGAGACAACCCAGGTTCCGTGGGGAGATGTACTCTCAGTCAGTCGAGGATTGGATGGAGGTGGTTTTTCGAGTTTTCAGGTTATTGTGGACACCATCTGACCTCATGGTGATCCTCGCTGTGAGCCTACTACATGCAGTAGCAGGCAGATGGTGGATCATGATGCTCCATGTGCATGACGAGGCATCACTCCTCTGGACGAACTTTTAGAGCCTCTTCTGCTCGGAATTCGTCCTGGCCACCCTCTGTGTGGTGCGCATCTAGGAGCTTCTACAGCTGCTATAGGGCAGCATGACAGTCGCCTAGTACTCGGCGAGATTTACCGACCTCTCGTGCTATTTGACGGACATGGTACGAGACCCATTCTTTCGGGCATTGACCATCGAGCAGGGACTGAGGCATGAGATTAGGGAATCGATGATCTCCCTCAGCATTCCGACATAGGAAGGAGTAATGGAGAGAGCTCTTCTCATAGAGAGCTTTCTTACTGAGCCTACAGCAGTAGCGAGACCTACCATAGGGTGGCACATAGCAGAGACGTCTACAGCTAGCAGTTGATGGATGTCGCAGGGGTCCAGGCAGAACGGACCATCAGGCAGATGACCCCAGGACACTGGCTCAGAGGTGTGGGGAACAGGATGCAGAGCCAGCCTTTCGAGGAGCTGGTAGTGCTACGCATGCGGCGGGCAGGTCGACATGGCTCGTGACTGCCCAACCCACTGTGCAGAGGAGCATCAGACGGTTGAGGGGCCACCCAGGCAGATGCGGAGGGTTGACCGTGGTGGTCTGCCGAGAGCAGGTGGACGAGGAAGGGGAGATGGTCGAGCAGCAGGTGGTGGGTGACTCTTTATGTCTTTACCACCACCACCACCAGGAGACCCACCCCGACTTCAGGGAGCTGGAAGGAAAATAAATGATCAGCTTCAGGCAGAAGAGGCCTTCGACCACGGCGCCCCAGAGATGATTCAAGGTACTATATGTGTCTACTCCACCCTTGCTATAGTTCTGATAGACACAAGAGTGAGTCATTATTTTATTTTCGCAGGCCTTGTTTAGAGCTCGGAGATTTTGACAGATCCGTTGACTTTATCCTTACGGCTTGAGACTCCTACGGGAGCAGACTCGATGATTACGCACTGGTGCTAGCGGTGTGAGCTTACTCTAGGAGGAAAGAGCTTCGACTGGGATCTTCTTGTAGCGGCGTCGAGGCCTTACGATGTCATCTTGGGCATGGATTGGTTTTCTACAGTCAATGCTCTGATCGACTGTGTTAGGCGCAAGGTGCGGTGTGTACGCACTGATGGGAGAAGGTTCACCTTCACCGGCGAGAAGGGAGCCATTGTATCATTGGATAGACTCACATAGAGGAGAGGCCAGCCAATCACTCATCAGTTGGATAGCTTCATCCTAGGAGCAGTTGAGGCACAGAGTCCGAGTTTTTCTGTAGTGGTGGATCATTATGCAGACGTTTTTCCTGATGACATTCCAGGACTACCTCCTTGCAGAGAGGTAGACTTTTATATTGAACTATACCCCGGGACAACTCCGATATTCACTCCAGCATTTCGGATCACCCCCGCTATGATTCGATAGCTACAGGTACAGTTGGAGGACTTGCAGGGCAAGGGATTCATCCGACCCAGTGTTTCACCCTATGATTCCCCGATATTGTTCGCCAAGTAGGCGGACGGGAGCTTGTGACTTTGTTTCAACTATCGTCTCCTGAACTAGGTGACTGTGGGGAACAAGTATCTACTACTGATGATTAACGACCTCTTCGATCAGCTCAAGGGAGCACGGTGGTTCTCAAAGATAAACCTTAGATTAGGCTATCATCCGCTCAGATTTTGAGACGAGGACGTGCAGAAGACGACCTTCAGATGTCGATATGGCCACTATGAGTTCTTGGTTATGCCTTTCGGCGTAACCAATGATCCAGTACTGTTCATGAGTGTCATGAAAAGGATATTTCAGCCATACCTCGATCTATTTGTCGTGGTCTTCATCGACAACATATTGATATACTCGACTACTGAGGAGGAGCATGCATACCACTTGCGGGTTGTACTAGACACACTACGGGAGCACCATCTTTATGGAAAGCTCTCAAAGTGTCAGTTCTGGTTACATGAGGTCCACTTCTTGGGACACATCATCTCTGAGGTGGGATTTGCGGTGGATCCAGCGAAGATCGAGGCAGTGCTAGCTTGGGAGCCACCCAGGAGCGTGACGGAGGTGCAGAGTTTCTTTGGTAAAGCTGGGGACTACCGGAGATTTGTGCTAGACCTCTCCAGAGTTTTGGAACCACTATCATCTTTGACAAAGAAGGGGAAACCCTTCGTATGGTTAGACAGATGTCATCTGATCTTCCAGGAGCTAAGACAGAGATTGACCAGCGCACCTATCTTGAGGCTACCAGAGGAGGGAGTAGGTTATGTAGTCTATTGCGATGTATCAGGGACTGGACTCGGATGTGTCCTGATGTAGGGTCGGGGTGTGATCCCCTATGGATCACGTCAGTTGAGGCAACATGAGCAGAACTATGCTACCCATGACCTGGAGTTAGAAGTAGTTGTCTTTGCTCTGAATATGTGGAGACACTATCTAATGGGTGAGCGCTTTACAGTCTACTCTGACCACCAGAGTCTTAGGTGCATCTTCTCGTAGAAGGACCATAATCTAAGATAGCTATGATGGCTCGAGATCCTACAGGACTATGACTTTGAGATAGTCTATACTCCTAGGAAGGGGAACATAGTAGCCGATGCTCTCAGTAGTAGGACGGGCATCCAGCTACTCAGGGAGGCAATGGAGTAGCTATCTTCTTTGCAGATATCCTTCGTGGATAGAGATGGAGCAACCTTTCTTCAGTCACTCATAGTCACTCCTCCACTATTGGAGCGGTTCGGAGAGGAAAAGCATGGGGATGCTGACTTTGAGACGTGGCATGCACAGATATCCTCAGGACAGACACCTGATGGATTCTATGTAGGAGGAGAGCATGATGTCCTTTTAAGAGGACGTACCAAGGGACCAGCTATTTTGCAGGAGGAGGTGCTGAGGGATATTCACACTTCCCCTTTAATGGTACATCCAGGAGTGGCGATTATGTACCAGGATCTCAGACGACGACACTGGTGGCTGGGTATGAAGAAGGTTGTGGCAGAGTTCGTTTCTCCATGCCTCACCTGCCAGCAGGTGAAGGCAGAGCACCAGGTACCATCAGAATTGGTACAACCCTTAGAGGTCCCGGAGGGGAAGTGGGACATGATATCTATGGATTTCGTGATTGGACTTCCACGCACCTCCAGAGCTCACGACTCCATTTGGTTGATTGTCGACCGACTCACTATGTTGGCCCACTTCTTACCCATCAGAGAGCATGGCTCAGTAGAAAGCTTGGGACGTCTCTATGTTCAGGAGATTGTATGGCTTCATTGTGTGCAATCATCTATCATCTCCGATCATGATGCTCTCTTTACTTCCCGTCTTTGGAAGGGTTTGCAGGAGGCATTCGGGATGCAGCTACGTCTGAGCACCACCTTTCACCCTCAGATGTATGGTCAGATGGAGAGGACCATTCAGACTCTCAAGGACATGCTCGGTGCATGTGTCCTCGACTTTGGTCACAGCTAGGAGGACCATATACCCTTAGTGGAGTTCGCGTACAACAACAGCTACCACTCCACCATCAGGATGACACCATATGAGGCATTGTACAGACGACCTTGCAGATCACCTCTGTGATGGACAGACCCAGGGGAGTCAGCACTTGTGGAACTAGAGATGGTCCAGGCCATGATAGAAGAGGTGCAGGTCATCCAGAAGTGGATGAGGATAACTCAGAGCCGACAGAAGTCTTATGCTGATAGGAGGAGGAGGCCACTGGTGTTCGAGGATGGAGACAACATCTTCTTGCGGGTCTCACCTCGACGTGGATTATGGAGATTTGGCAGAGGTGGCAAGTTATCTCCATGCATCATTGGACCATTCCAGGTCCTCAGTAGGGTAGGTGAGGTGGCATATCACCTGGCTCTACCACCTCAGTTGGATCGGGTGCACGACGTCTTCCATGTATCCCAGATGAGGATATACGTGTATGACAATATGTATATCATCGACCATGGGGAGTTGGACATTGTCGATGGGGAAATGTTTTCGGAGGTCCTGATGGACATTGAGGATCGAAAAGAGCGGGTCCTACGTGGACGGTACATACCTCTACTGCACCTCATATGGCAGCACGGGATCCTCTATGCGAGAACTTAGGAGCGGGAGGCTCAGAAACATGGTTAGTACCCACATTTTTCCCCTAGTTTATGATCTATCTTTATGGGGATGTAAATCCCTGTGGTGGGAGTAATGTAAAGACCCGTCAAATTCAAGGGAAACATTTTTATTAATTTTCATTGGGATTTTAGAAGATCATAGTTTCTAACGGCACCTGATTCAAAGCACGGTGTCCCGAAATCATTTTCCAATGTTTAGCTCGGGTACGTTCAGTGAACGAACGAGCGGGTTTTCCTAACTTTTGAACTAGTGCTCGAAATCGAATTCTGAGGGCATCGATGGAATCACAGTGCTAGTAATTGCTTAAGAACACTTTTTCTGGAGTTGCGTTTGCTCAGGTGAAGTTAGTAATTAATTGGGTTAACTGAAGAATAAAAATAAAAATCTTGTGGTACATTTTTATTTTTATTTTATGTATTGTTAACCTAGGCATGGCGGTTGGAGTGGGACCCACCGATATCCTCACTCCTAGGTTGGATATTAGTGAGGTGGGGCCCACACGAGCCCCACCCCATTTATTTCATTTACCTCCCATGTGCATTTAATTATGTAACTCACCGACACCCCCTCATAAATGCCAAGTCAACTGTAGTATTGAATTAATTATTAAATGGATCATTAATTGGTCAACGCGCGTTAATTAAATTATGATCTGTATTTTAATTTCATAAACCATTGGCATGAGAAATAAAATAAGGAAATGCCTTATATTATTATGTTGTTTCATTGTGCGAGATGGATTTGAAGAGGATAGCTCAAGTCTTAGAATTCTCATCTTCCTCCTTGAAGAATGCGAATAATGAACCATCACTGACGAAGAACGCCAGCCTCTGACGGAAGACGACGAAGAATGCTAGTTCAACAGAGATCGACAACGCGACGCCGTGTACCACGATGCCAACGATCCTCCTACCGCGATTCCTTCTTCTGTGAAGTTCTTTCCCCCAACAAACCTTCATTAGGAAACACCTTGAGGTAGGGGTTTATAACTTTTTGTTCGTGAAATATCCTTTATCGTTCTGCGTTTTTATTTTGTTGGCCGCCTGTTATCAACTTATCGGGAGGAGGTTGGACCGCATGAACATGGCCGACTCTCCTCCCCCATTGATTTTTTGTTCGTTGCGTCTCAAACTATGGCGACGTGATGCAACAGAACTGCGCGGAAACAAGAGTGAACATGACAAAGAAGCCTGGCACAGTCGCACCGTGCCGTTGAGGCCGAATGAAACTGTGGTCGGAGTCGGGCCGCAAAGGCATTTTGAAGACTCCGCATTTTGTTTATTGATGTGTGGATCAATGGGCGATGATGAAGTGAGCTTCAATGGAATTTTAATCCCTTTATAGTGAATATCGGGTCCTGAGAGGACCGTTGGTGAAGATGGCAGGTGAAACGGACAATCAGAACGCGTCCGGTGGTCTGCAGAAGGCGGCGGCAGCATCGGCGACCGGCGGCGGCGGCGCGCCGCCAGAGAAAACTGTCATGACTGAGCCACAGTGGTGGGGGAAGAACCGTAACATCTTCGGTCATTCCGGATTAGGCGGTGTGGCTTATGTCGCACCAGTTCGTCAACCGCGGGGGGTTGTAACCCCCCCCCCCCCCCCCCCCGCACCCACTGGCCACGCGGGTGCCACGCCAGGCCGTCCGGGCCGAGCCCTGCCCACCGGTCCGGGCCGCTCCATATTGGGCCGGACCCGGGTCAGGTCGAACCAGTTTGGACCCACCCCGGGGGAATCTGGCCGGGTCGGACCGGGCCCGAACCCCCTATTTCCGGGAAATTTTTGTTCAAACACCCATAACATGGGCTATGGACCTCCGATTGACGCATCGTCAGTTGTGATGCGATCATTGGATCGAGAAAGTAGTTTCGGTTAATTACATTGAAGGTTATGGAGAACTTTGGGTATGTCCTGGTTGGTTAGAACACGAAGCCAACCGGGACCTTGGAGCGGAAACACTTATAACTTGAGCTCCGGATGTCTGATTGATGTGGTGTCGACTTTGTTGGATTCCTCTTAGTGAGACATACCTTTTGGCTTACTCTGAAAGAGGTTTTGACATAGTTGGAGTGTGTTTGGGTTGGTTTTTAATTAAAACCCAGCTGGGCCCTTGGAACAAAAAAGCCAATAACTCTCAGTCTGGGCGTCCGATTGACACGCCGTCTTTCACGTTGAGTTCCTCTTGTTGATATGGAACATTGAGATACATCAACTCTAGACTACGTGTCAGTTGATGTATCGACCTCTTGTCTCATAAAGCGGACCCTCCTGGAACGAGCATGCAATGTGTGGGAACCCTAGAGATGGCTACGACAGTGACGACCGTACTGAAATCCTATGTGGGTTCGATGGTGATGAAGACTGCACAGAAATCCTATGTGTGTTCGGCAGCGATGAAGACCGTACTGAAATCCTATGTGTGTTCGATAGTGATGAAGACTGCCCTGAAATTCTATCTGGGTTCGGCAATAAGGAAAACCGTACTGAAATCCAATGTCGGTTTGACATAGATAAGGACTGCACTGAAATCCTATGTGGGTTCGGCAGCGATGAAGACCGTACTGAAATCCTATGTGGGTTCGACAGAGATGATGACTGCACTAAAATCCTATGGTGGTTCAGCAGCGGTGATGACCGTACTAAAATCCTATATGGGTTCGATGGCAATGACTACTGTTCTTGCATCCTACATGGGTCTGGCAGTGTCTGACTCTGTTCTTGCTATCCTATGTGGGTCTAGCAGAGTAGCTAGTTTAGTATCCTACATGGGTCCCAGGATAGATGAATTAGTGTCTATATATGATCATCTCTATCACTGAGGAGGTATACCTGTGTGAGCTGAGTCTTGGATTTCAATCGTTATCTTTGATATGATTTACTTTCTTTCCTATGTGGATTGGGTTGTACTATCCTGTGTGGACATGATCGAACTTGGTCTCGGGTGTTGGAGCCAAACTGGAATTGATGACTTAGGTATATGTATGGTAATATACCTAAGTAGTGTTGGGTTTTACTTCGTGATTGTATCTTTCTATTGTGGATTATCCTTTGTGGATTCTGGGAGACCTTCAGGGGTCTTGGGGTCACTACTGATTAGCGTATACTCACCCTTTCACGGTCTATGCCCGCACTATGTTGTGTTGGATGCAGATGATGGACAACGCTGATCATGGTAGAGGCTAATAAAGCAGTCAGTACCTGGAGGTGGACCACTGGGTGGGACGTACACGGAGCAGATGGCTAGACCTGAGGAGCTGAGGTGGCTATCTGTACCCACCCTTCAGGTGGGACTTCCAGTGGATGGCTCGACATTGCTGCGTTACTTTCAGTTGATGTACTTTCTTTCCAGTTGTAGTTTACTTTTAGTTTGGGTTTGTATTCTGGCCCACTTACTTTTCCGCACTTACTTGTACTCAGTTTACTTAGTGTTTACATCTGCTGGCATACTCTATGGTGTTTGTTAACTTTTTAAAGGCAGTGCCTTCCCCTTTTGTCAGGATTTACACCTTGGTGCTAGTCGCCAGTGCCTGGACTATGGGAGGCGGACTTGGGGTAGTCATGGCATGGGCCCCGAGGATGGGTCGTGACAAGTATGACCATTGAATCTTATTAGATGAAAGGAAAAATTACCAAATATAAACACAAACTTAGTGTTAAACATGAAACATAATCATATAGAGTACAAAAAACTCAAAAGAAACTTGTACACATATCAATCAAAATATTCTTCTTGCAGTTCCAATGTATCAAATAATGGAATAGAATAAATAAGAGTATTTTTATTGAAATAATAATTTTCCATTCCATAAAAAAATGTGAATGAACAAATTCATACTGAAAATGGTGCATAGTTTGATTTTATCCACTCCAATACCCCTAAAAAAATTAGTTCATGATCACTAAAACATAATTCCCAACCATGAAGATAAGAAATAAAATACATGCTCTAATATTTTTTCCCTCCAATCAAAATATTTAATTTGGGACTAACAGGGATTTGATGCACACTAGAAAATTTTGATCAATATATAACTAGATATAAATATAACATAAGAAATATATTACAAAATAGAAGCATCTGAAGGATGAGGAGGAAAAGTGGAAAGATAGGTCTGGCTAGAGAAAAATGAATGTGTCTGCATTCAATAGTTGATACATTTAGAAAACCAAAAATTAGTAATTCATTGAAAAATAAATAGTTTTTAATATCTAGAGCAATAAAATTACTTAGCTTGATAGACATACCCCTTGAAAAAGATAAATGCAACTCAAAGATGAATATCATGATCATAGATAAATCAATATGACATGAAAGATAAATATAGATACTAAGAAACCCCACAAATAGAAATAGAGATAACTGATATAGAATTCATGATGGAGTTAATAAGTATATGAAATTACAAAGTAATATGTATTTTCTTATATCAATAGAAATGTTGCATATAAAGAACTGAGTATTCACCTAAGATACTAAAAAAAGGATACAAAAACCATAATATATTTAATAAACATATAAAATTATAGAGGAAGAAATATTTACACGAATCAATGGAAATAAAAATTATAGAAAAATGAGTATTCACTTAAGTGGGTAAGAATAATATACACTAAAAATTGAAACACATTATAGACTAGAAAGATAGTCGTTTGGTTAAAATAGAATGGTTTAAACATATGAAGTAAATTAATGCTCTTATTGAAATCTCATGTGTTCTTAAAGGAAAATCAACTAAACATGGAATATGAAAATCATTGTATGAATATGATTATCGTTGGATGGAAAATTATTGAATCTGAGTATAATAATGAACAATTAAGAGAATATTTTAGTGGCTCAAGACACATTTCCATACTTCAATACGAAACACGATCCAAATGAAGACTGTGTGTCATAATATCATATTTCGAAATCTATACAGATAAAGAGAATAATTATAATTTAGAGGGATAACAGAACAAGAAATCGAATCTATTAGGTGGAATGGATCAAATATATATTAAGGAACTATTCGATGTTGTCATCGCTTCGATTTTTTATACACATTAATGTTAATTATTTAGTTATATTTGGTTTTTTGGAATTCTCATATAGAGACCACAAGTAACACCATAATGGTGTTAAAATGTCCATGATGATTAATGATGGTATTCAACTCTCTGATCTTAAAATAGATGAGCATCACTAAAATGGAGATGAGAGTAATACACCATCAGACACTATTTATGCTCATAAAAATCTTATTATTTACTTTTTTGTTACCCAAAGCCCCTATAAAGAAAAATGACCACAGTCACAATGTCACAAGTAGGAACATATATTCTCATCCCCCTAGTAGTGAGGACATATAATACCATTCTAGTTCACAACTACAAATATTTTTTACTAATTATATACCTAATGAGGCTCTTTCAGTCGCTATTATGGGTCAGTTACTAGAGGAGAATGATAGCGTTGGATAGGTCAATGTGGTCTGACCCTCTTGTGAACTTATATCTTGTATGAATCCTATTAAATATTGTGTTGCATTACCAAACATATTATAAAACTAAGGGTTCAATAGAAAGAAATTTAATGTGAAAATGAAGATTTAGATATTTCAAGAAAACAAGTATACTTTCAATCAACCAACAGTAACCCCAACATCCCATTGAATCCATACTATAATAAATAATTATAAATAATTTATACTAACATTGTCATTGGGATCAACAAATAAGTCACCAACTGGTCAATTTTGATATAGGTTCTTAGAATATATTGGAGAAAATACAATTACATTTGTGTATCCCCAGAAGCCACCAAATTGATCTGAAAAATATCCATGGAAAACTATATTTAATGAAATAAAATCTAAAATTCATATTAATATAGACAAAAATATTAAAAAACATACAATTCAAGATGCATAGTATATTTAATAGCATTGATTAAATATAGTGAAACTATAAATGGAAATCTGTTTGGATGATCATAACACACATACCTCTATAAAGTGAATTTGAAATGTATATAATTGCATAGGTTTATATCATTCATAATTACTAAAGCATGTTATCCAGAACAATTAAATTATGTAATATATGTACTAAATAAAATAAGGGATGAATACTTGTGTTATACAATACGATGTAGTGTAAACAAAATATGTTACTCCTAGTATTGATTAAAATATATTAGTGAGAAAAAATAATGGGAAATATGTTCTATATAATAATAAAATAGTTAAAACCATCCATCATTGAATATTCATCTCATCCAAAGGATCTGATATTAAAAGAATCATCATTTGAAACAGTGTATCATTGAATAAGTAATTAATCACATACCTATAAAATCAGGAAACAAAATTTATTATTATTTTCAAATATAACATTGAAAAACAAAAACAAAATTTAAACCCTAGGTATTATTGAAGTGAAATGACATGAGTATTATAGAAGCCCAGATTTGGGATCATGAATAAGTAATTAATATCGTACCTGAAGTGAGAGGTTGTTGCGGGATGGAATAACATATTGGGAAATTCAATTCCAAACACATGTAGTGAAATGATAAGAAAAATAAGACATTAAAATTGTAATAGGTAATTAATCTCATACCATTGAAATCAGAAAAAACAATTTTCTAATATATGATCATTAGGTAATATGTGAATTTATTAATACGACCATTGGAAGATAAACCCTCAGTTGACAATTTTACCACAGTTAGTATGTTTTAAAAAAATTAATGGAAAATGATATTTTATACGACAAAAATAATTGATGGGAACAACCAGTAGAGTCCTACTATTTCAAAAAAAACTCTCAAAACAAGTGCGGGAGGTATCTCATTGGGGTTTTCCCATTATAAATCCTAATTTGTGATAAACAAAATAAACCATGAATGAAATTATCTATGGGTGAATTTCAAATTAGTTGACATTGACATCAATTCTATGTTTTTTAAGCCACCCCAGAAGACTTCAACCATCTCATAACTTCCCCTTATGGTATATGAGGGTGTTTAAAGGGGATACGTGTCTAGATAATAGTTTATTAAAGTGTAAATTCTATTTATTAATTAAAAGTCTTATTCCAGCAATTCTCTTTAATTATTTTTCCTTAATGAAATATATATTCAATTGAGAAAATTATTACATTTTTATTTATGGATACAAATAAAACATAAATTTATTTTTTTTAGAAAACGTATACATTTTTTTAATAAAATAAACTATTCTGAATAGTATTTATTTACCCATATAATCTTCAAGAAGAATCTTATAAAAATATAATCTATAAAATAATTTATAATGGCCAATGAAATATGTGTAAGTGTCATAAAATTCATTATACCTTACATAATTACTTTCTAAAATAAATAAGTTTTTTAATATATAAAATTTAAAATTCAAAAATGTAGATATTTTTTCTGAAAAAAACATTATATTTGAAATCCTCACATAAAATTTTAGTTATGGTGAATTTATGATAATTTTGTAAATTAGATTTTTTTAGAAAAGAAAAAAATATAGTTTTTGGTTTCTCATATATTTAATGGAATCATATTTATTTCATAATTATGTAATAATTAATTAAACATAATCTAAGAGATGAAACATATTATTTCATTATATATATGTATTTTATTTTATTAAAATAAAAATTTAACATTACACGTTACTTTCCAAATTCAAAAAATGTTTTAATTTAAAAAAAAAATTAATTTTTTAAATATTTTTTTTTTCTATGAAAAAAGTATTAAGTAATGGTTTTTGGTAATAGTGGGTTAAAAATTATTACGTTGTTACCCATTTATCAAAAACCATGAGAAACATCCATGGATAAGTTTTTTGTTTTTCATTTTTCAAAACCTTGTTTTTAAAGACATATATCTGGAAATTATTAAACAATTCTTTCACTTTTTCAGTTAATTTCCTCCAATTTAGCAATTACCTTTCACTATTAATTAATTATACATGAATTTAAGGTGTTATTTTCATCCCAGGAGTCCCTTAATGTGTCCTTATCCCCCAAATGTTCTACTCTTTGAGATCCTTAAGTAACCCTTTGTGGTAAAGAAATTATCCTTCCTTAATCATCAATTCAATATCCCTTTTTGTATATGTATTCCAAATGTTATGGTTTCTCCATTTGATTACCATTTTGATCAAACCATTATTTCAAAATTGTGTTTTATCATTGAGAGACCCTTTTACCCTCTCATGTTACATTATCTAAAACTATATTTTACACCAGTCATGCTGCCGAATTTACATTTGAAATATATCTATCTATGGGATTGATGAAACCCTTCTCTTTCTATCCTCTTCCCACTCCAAATTGGTCATATAGTTTTCTACTGGAATCCTTATCATCGGGGTCAGTGATTCCCTTAGTGTGTTCTTATTTCTCTTCATCCCTTTCCTTAATTTTTATCTGGTGAGGCCACTTTATCTTATCTTCTACGTTGTCAAAATTGTCTTCATTGAAGTATTTGGGTGCAGAAAACGGTTGTAGGCTACTAAATCTATTAGTTTATCTTTCCACATCTATAAACACTCATTATAAATTGACTCACTAGGTCTGATATGGGGCATTTGTCGAGATAGGCTTTGATTGTTACATCTTATTGGTTGATAGGTCTCTAGGCATAGCATTGGTCGGCTTGTTAGTTCGGAAGGCCGCGTCTTTTCTACATTGTATTATTTGTTCTCATATGGAGTTATATTCCACTCTAAATTCTATTATAACCATATTCTCTACTACTACTATCATTTTAATATCTATAGAAGTTCTTTCAATGGGTTATTGGTAGGTTTGGTTGGGTAGCTATCTTTGTTCCTCATGGGAGAACACTGACGATGGTTAGGGTTTCTCAAATTTAATCCTCATATATTTTGGATATATTATTATTCCTAAACTCAATGTTTTATTATTTTGAAGCTTTTTCTTCAGTATTTCAATTTTTGGTTCTAGTTTGGATTCATCCATGATTGGTTATTGTGGTATCCATCTGGGTCTCTTTCAATGATGTTATGTAATATTATTGATTTTTTATTAAGTTAT
Source organism: Viscum album (assembly GCA_963277665.1). Taxonomy (NCBI): domain Eukaryota; kingdom Viridiplantae; phylum Streptophyta; class Magnoliopsida; order Santalales; family Viscaceae; genus Viscum; species Viscum album. Next base: position 1,498,063,644 of record OY728145.1, read on the forward strand.
ATCATTATAGGAATTATTGTTATTTTTTATTTAATGGGGGTTTATGAAAAGGTTGTAGAGTTTTAATAATGATTATATAGAATTCAAAGGTCTCTGGTATTTCGGTTTTTGGCGGTGCATGTCAGTGATGGAATGGAGGTGATAGTGACATGTAACTATTTTTTTGCTGATGTATTTTTTATGATTTATGGTGTTGGTCTGGTGTTGACATTATATGACTGTGATTTGTTGATGAGGACAATTTTTTATAGGTCTTGATTTCCTCTATGAAATTTATTTCCCTTGGTCTTCTAATTAGATTTGTGGTTTTGACGATTTTGGTATGATTGTGATGGTTTGGTTTTTAAATTTTGAAATTTGAAATGAGTTATGTGATGTGTTTTTTTAGGTTGTGATTTAATGTTTCTAGCAATGCTTTTGTATGTTCCCACATATCATTAATTTACCTTTTCAATAATATAAAAAATTATTATTGTGATCTAAATATCTCTATCTATATATGAAATTTTCATTACTTTTTCTCTTTTGTTTATAAAAAAATAATATTTTTTCTAGGGGTATACCCCTAGATGTAAAAATGATTTATTAGATTTATGTATTTACATAAATGGGACCAAAATTCCATTTTCAAGTAGTAAAATTATGTAATAATGATTTATTAATGCTATTTTATTTGAAACAATTTTGATAAGAAACTTATTCTATATTTCTTCATGTGATTTTAATGGAAAGATTTATTTTGATCTCTATGGGTCATTAGGAATTAAAACATATTAAAGGAGTTCCATGATATAACTCCCATTAAAACGGTAAGCAATTTAATCACTAGATATTACATGTTTTTTGATACATTGGAGAATAATCATGATAAATTTCATTTAAAACACATTGGTGAAAAACAAGGGTTAGACGCTTATGAATTTATCTTTTAAATATTGTATCCACATATCCTTGTAATGATTCAAGTTCTTCTTATTATTATATTCCTCTTGATAATGTCTTATAGTTATATATCATTTTCATATTTATATGTCTCAACAACACATGATATATGTCTCCCCTTCCTATTCCATTATGGGGATTCATGATCAGCAATTTCCTCTGATGTATTTTTCCTTGATATGAGATGCTAACCTAGTGTGAAGCCATGATGATTTCATTAAAGTTGTTTTAGAAGAATGTTTTGTGTTTTAATGTATTATGTATATTATTTCAATGAAATGAAACATTAAAATTATCTCTATTTTTACCATGAAATAAAAACTTATTTACTAAAAAGTTTTGATTCCAATGTTGGTATTAAGGAATTATTTATTTATTTATAAAAATTTGGACTTGAAAATTTTATTATGAACTATAGGGGAATATCTTGAGATAGGAAAATAAAATTTAATATTTTTAGGTATTAACTATGTGGTTTACAAATAAATATACATATGTTTGGATACTACAAGTAAACAAGACTCTAACACAGAAAAACATAGGGGTAACATCTAGAAACACATCTTTGATTTAAATACAAATAAGAAATGAAGCATAGGAACGGGCCTGGATGCATACCTTTTTTGACACACCCCAGGGGATATTTTTGGGTAATAAAATTTGTATTAACATATATTAAGTATATTTGGAAATTTTAATTTTTAATAGATGTGATTAACCACATATTAAATCCTGAGGTTTTAAGTCATTAAATCGCATTAGAGTTATAATATTTGTAAAAGAAACAAATTTCACACTAATGATTTCTTATTTTAGAACAATGATAGTAAATATTAGGAACCTTGTAAATAATTAGTGACATAGACAATGAAATGAAGTCATTTTAAGATAAGGATGGATAGAAAACATCACGAGGATTATAATTCAACTAACTCGAGTTATGAATAATATATTAAATTTTGTAAGATATACAGAATCCACATGAACTAAAAAATATTATTTTGAGTCCTTCATGCATCAACAACCACGTTATTTTAGAAGATCTAACAAACCATTGATTTTTGAAAAATGGATAAACACTTTAGAAAAATATTTTTTATACAGAACTGATCAGAGCTAGTAAAAGTAACTCTTGCAGATTACTGCTTATATATAGAAGTTGATAAGTTATGGAAATTGATTAATAACATGAATAAAATAAGGTGTATTGATGCAGTGGACCTAAAATTATTTAGTGGAATATATTTCAACAAATAATTTCCATGTTTGAGGCAACAAAAGGATAACTAATTCCTTTAACTTAATCAAAAGTAAAATGAATCTATGAGAAGCTTTGAAAAAGAATATTACAAGTCTTTCTCGATACACATCTATATTTTTTTGATCATAAGGGAAATGATAATATATTAATTGGTGGAATGAGACCCCATATATCGAAGAATATACAAATCATGATGATAAATTATATTAGGATACAGTTTTGACAACTATGAAGGTAGAATTTTATTATAGAGGGATGTACATGTCATGTAGATAGAATTAAAAGAAGAGAGAAAAGGATCCAAACTTCGGGAATTACATTGATCATAGAAAAATAGGAAATAAATTTAAACATACCATGTTCAAGAAATGTAAGAATAAGCATTTTGGGTTCTACTTATTTATTAGTATAATGTTCTACAATTGTGGAAGAGATAGCCAAGAAGAACTAAAGGAAGAAGGAAGATGGTGTCGGGACAAGTGAATGTTGAATTTTTAGTGTGTGGATAGATTAGAAACATTCCAAATCAATGCATTAATCATAATATGTTTGTGGTAAACCACCATAATCTTCACTATAGATGAATTGAACATGGTCAAACTTTTTTTTATCATAATATATGATGTATAGGATCCTAATGATGTCGTGTAAGGTATACTCATGTGCTCTCTAACTTAACAAGTACTATTATTTATTCTAGTTCTACATAAAAATTTATATTATATATGTTTTCAAATAATATAGAATCAATCATAGAACATGTAGAAATATGTTTATCCATTAAGACTCCTAGAGGAATTATGAAATCATTATATAGTTTATAGATTCTATTGTATTAATTGTAGATATTACAATTTCACTGAAAATATTTTAATAATTCTTATTGTGGAATTAGTTAATAATGGAAAATAACTCAAATTATAATTATATAATCAATTAAAGAATAATTACGATTTCCATATTCTTGAATTGAAATACTATAGTTATATGAAAAAGATATATATCTTAGTCTATGATATTTCAAGGAGAACCTCTCGTATCTTTTTTATAGTGATGATTTTTTAAGATGGGGATGGAAGTAAAAGTGTGAATAATGATAATTTTCCAATATCTCTAGAATACATTGAATTCTTTAGTAAGTTATTTCCCATAACTACCTCATATGGAGAGGTATATTTTCCACTAAACTCATACTAGGATCCATACCGATATGAAAGACCCAGTATAGAATGTATAATTTTGAGTTAGTATAATTAAATAACAAAATAATGATCTTATAGAGAAGGGATTAATCCTTATAGGTGTGTCTCATTAGAAAGAACATGTTATCTTTGTGATGTCATAGGATAGATCATTTTGGTTATGGATTGATTGTATTTAATTTAATAGGATAATAGTGAATAATAATTACCATTTTCCATGGATTTATGATTTATTTTTCCCCATCATGGGGATCAATTATTTATCCATATTGACCTTTGATATGGGTATCATCAATTTAGGGTGATGGGAGAAGATATTAAAAAGACTTCCTTCCAAACAAGACATGGGAATATAGAGTTTTTTGTTACTCCATTTAGATATACAAATTCTCATGATATATATATATATGAATTTTATGAAATGATTATTGAATGACTATTTTCATTTATGGTATATTTGAATAGTTTCTCCTATCATGAGGATAATATAAGGGTTCTTTTGGTATCATTGAGGGAAATATATTCAGAAAATTTTAAAAATTGAATTCTGGTTACATAATTTTTCATTGTAAGAACACATTATAACCTATGAAGGAATCTTAGTAGACCATGTCAAGATGAAAAGTTATTGAGTGGCCTCTCCCTATAGTAGAAACTGAGATTCATAGTTTCCTTAGAATAAAAAGATATTGTAGTTTGCTCTTTTTTTAAATATTGGATTTGTAATACACTGAACATGTCAACTCCAAAAGAGAAAATTTTCATCTTGAAAATGGAGTGTGAATAATGTTTCCCTGAACTCAATAAGATATTGGTTATCTTACCTATGTTAAATCTACCCACATTTAGAGAAGGATTAAAAATTAATAGTTACACGTATCTAAAAATTATTAGGTTATTCCTCATGAAAAATTATGAATATATTGGGTATGAATCTTGAAAGTTAATACCTCTTGAAAGAAATTATTCTATACATGGCCTGAGTTAGCTGTTGTTATTTTTTCTCTGAAAATTTTGACAAAATAACATTATGTTAATAAATGTGATATATAAATAGAAAATAATGTATGAATTATATTTCCACACAACTTTAATTGAGTACAAGAAATAAGATATGTATATAAATTATTAAATTATATGATTTTTCAATACATTATCACCATGTACGAGAAACAAAGATGTTGATGCGTTAAGTAGTATAGATGATGTTGTGATGGTAATGATGAGGATTCAGTGAGATCCTTTGATCATGGACTTGTACATGGGGATCATAATGTATGTTATATAATGAATACTATACCAAATAATTTATCAACCATCATTACCAGTGAATATAATGAAATATAAAATACAATATACATTATTGGAAATTATAATAGAGGCTAAAAAGAATGAGAATTTTCTTGACTTCAATATTGGTCAATAATGACTATTGACATTTTATTCAAGGATATGTGTTCCATATATTCTGAATATAGAAAAATATTTGATGGTTGATGAACATAGATATATTGTATCATCAAATCCTAGAAGTTAAAAAAATGCATATATTGCATTATGATCATTTATTGTGGGATAATATGAAAATGGAGATTTTTTACAACACTTCATGTTGATAAATATATTATCAAGTGAAGGTGGAGTGAAAAATTCCTAAATGGGTATTGTAACTACTACCCATAACAATATTGATATTAGAGAATATCATTATAGAAATCACCACTGGTCTCCCATAAACATCCATATGAAATAATGTGAAATGGTTAATAGTGGATTAACTCACCAAGAATTTTCTATTTATCGATATTCATTATGTTTTCCAACTTCACCATGTTTCCGATATATAAATAAAATAAGTGGAAATATTTTTTAGGGTTCCACATTCAATCGTGTCAAATCATGATACAAGGTTCGCATCAAATTTATGGGGAACTCGCCAACAATTATCAATGTATAAAATTAAATTTTAGAACATCCAATCAACCCTAAACTAATAGAAAAATTAAAATAATAATTGAGAAACTCGAGAACATGATGATCAAATTCTAAATAAAATTTAAAGGTGTATGGGATCAACCCCTACCATTGTTAGATTTCAAATAAAAGAAAACCTTCCAATTGAGTATTCAAATACAACCACACATATCTCTATACAAGAATAGATATATAAATCATACTTTTTAGGATGATGTTTGTGAGGTAATGCTACAAGGGCCCAATATTGTGCAATATATGTTAGAAAAGTTTCATTCCATCAAACAATATATAACATGTTCTTATAGTTGGAATAATAACTATGCTAATAATCTTTAAAGTGAGTTGGAGTTTGATATTTTGGAAAATGATTTCCTTCCTCTATCTCCATAGAAGAGAGTGGTGATGCTAATAAAGAAAGGAAACCATAATCCTAGGAATATTTTCCCCTTTGAGATTCTTAATCGTATGAGAGAATTAGAATATTAGTTAGAACATATACCAAATATAGTTCATTTTCATGACATATTACTTGAATCTATATTGAGTATGTACATACTAGATCTCTCACATGTACTAAATATTGATAAGGTAAAACTAAAACATGAACTCTCATATGAGGAGAAGTTGATGCAGATCTTTTAAGGTAAAGAAAATGTTATATGCAACCAAAATACACACCTCATCAAAATTTTAGGGATTAACCATAAACATGAATAAGAGGCATGGGAACTAAAGTTGACAATGAGATAGAAGTACCCTCATCTTTTTTCAACTGAGATAATGACTAGAAATTTATGTGATGAAATTTTTAATGAAGGAATATTTCAAAGAACAATAATTTTTAAATGATATTAGTTATTTGAATAAATGTTGGTCATATATTACATTATAACGTTAAAAAATAATGTTACACTGATAAATTTTTATATCATTAACAATGATTATTAAAATATTGATCTATGAAGTAATTACTTTTTGAAATATTACAATGGGACAATAAATATAAAATAAAATATTTAAAATGGGAATGTTTGGATCGCCCTAATCTAATAGAATATTAGATCCCATAAAAAAACTATAGAAATAAAAAATAATAAATTAATAAAGATATTATAAAAATGAAAATAAAACTATCAGATAAATTGTAGTGAATTTTGAGTGAATGTATGAAGTGGTATTTATAGGGTATAACGTAAACTTTTATCACTTGAATTCGACTATAATTTGACCACTGATTAATGTCACTATTAGTCAATGTGACCATTATTAAATATTAACATTATAATCTATACCCATGGTTGATAATTTTACAATTATAATGATTTAATAAGTAGAAATGTCAAATTATAATTGATAGAGATGGAGAATCGATGGTATCCACCAGTAGGGTCATGTCGTTCGATGCCCATTTATAAGAACATGGGGGGTGTACCATTAGTAGGGTTTTAATTTGACCAAGATTAAGACAAGGTTCATTAGTTGAATCTTGAATGAAATATGGTAACGGGTAAGTTCAAATTATTTGAAATTACCACGTAATGATGTTATCAGAGCCACCCAGGATGTTTCTACCATCAAACAACTTATACATAATACATATGTACATGTAATATGAGGTTATATGTACATACCATAGATAAATAATTTTTAAAATCAATTTTATAAATAAATTTTTTAATCCATCAATTCCACTTAATAATTTCTCTTATTAATAAAATATATGTTTCTTTTAGAAGAATTTGACAATATTATTCTCGGATGTAAATAAGTCATACTATTATTTTAATATAAAATATATACAATTTTTTTAATGAAATCATCTATTCTAAATACAGGTTTTTTTAGAAAAATAGTCTTTAAGCCACCATATCAAAATATAAATGACAAAATAATTTTACAATGTCCTAGAAAATGTTTTATAAGGTTATAAGATTTGATTGTGCTTTAAAAAATTCTCTTTTTTAAAAAAACAAGGTTTTTATATTTAAATGATAAAATTAACTTATTTATCGAAATATTAAGAAAAAATAAACATTATATTTGAAATATTAACATTTAAATTAGGTTAATCAATATAAGGATTATGATAATTTTCTTAAAAAATAATTTTTTTGAATTGTTAAAAATAAATGTTTTGAGTTTTCAATATATTTTAGGACCTCATATTTATGCCTTAATGGTATAATTTTATATTAATCAAAATCCATGACCTAGATCATGTTATTTTTTAATATTGAATATTTTAGTAGATTTAATAATTTTTTAAAAATACAAGTGACTTTAAAATGTATTAAAAGTGAGGTTTAATTTTTTTAAACATGACTTTGTATAATATTTTTTCCATGCCAAAAAATGTATTAAAACGGGTTTTAGTTCATTTTGTTTAAAATAACATAATATTTCACTTAAATATCCCAAAAGAATTATAAAAAACCATGTATAAGATAATTTATTTTCATCTTCTACAACATTGTTTTTGAAGACCTATATTTTGAAATTCATAAAAAATCCCTCCACTTTTGAACAAACTACCCACCAATTTCTCCATTTATGTTCAATCTCAACCCATCATCTATAAAATAATGGCTAATTTTCCTCCCATGGAGTCCTCCAAGTTTTCCTCATGTCCCCGAGGTTCAATTTCTCAATATCTAAGTGTAACACTTAAATGTATGGGAATTAACCTTCCATTCAGTTCAATTCGAGAACCAGTTTTTCATTTCTTCTAAATGTTATGGTTACTCTTTAACACTTTTTTAATACCCTTAATTATAAATTATGTTTTATATGTAGGATATCCTTTCATCCTCAATATTTCATATTTCTAAAACCATGTTTTAAAGAAACCATGCTTTCGAATTTACATATCATATTTCCCTCTCTAAAATTATATTTTTTCATTTTTATGAATACTAAAACCAGTTTCTATCCTTGGGATATTAACATTGACATAAAAAATTATTATTTTCATATAGGTATTCATACAAATTCAACCCAAATTTCGTTATCATGGATAATATGTAATTTCCTAGATTATCTGTGTTTGTTTAAATATTATATGGATTGTTTTTTGTAATAGGTGTTGAGAAAACATGTGACTCTTAGGTCTATTGTTCCCAGAATAAATTATTGAAATATATTAAAAATATTAAATTACATGTGAATGAAATTTTCCTAAAAAACTGTAATAACATGTTAATGAATTCTTAGATCAGAAATATAGGGGCACCACTGAGTTCAAAACCTAAATTTTACCCTTGAGATGACATAACATTATTCAACTCTGGTAGTATGTGAAGAGGTTGTCCTAAATTATAAAAACATAAATATTTTATTTTAAAATATTATTTTCTTTATTTTTCATTTACTCATCAACTAACAACATTTACATGGTTTGTTATGAATAATTCCAAGGGTTAGCTGCCTAACCCTTGATATGTTGCAGGACTGTGTGAGAGAGCTTTGAGGATTCCCGTTTAGAATAATAGTGAAAAATCATTGTGCAATGGTCAATGTACCTATGATTTTATATATCTTGTCGATGATGATGATCACAAATAATTCTTCATTAGAAATCAATCTTAATTGAGTTAGGGATTGTGTTGTGATTTTTGTATTTCCCAATAGTTATGTTTATGACGACTGAGAATCAATCAAATAATGGAGTGATTCATGGATCTTGTATATTATGAGACTGAACTTAATTTTTTGGGTTTTTATGAGATAATTAAATATATTTCTTGTTTGATTATTCAATTTTACTTAAAAGGATGATGAAATGACATTGACATGAACATTGATCGAGGTTCATTCCTCTTGTTTTATTCTATTATTTTCTCCCCCCAAATTCTTATTATTAATGATATTTATCAATTGGAAATTGTGACACCCTGTGATTTTATGAGTATTTTTTTATGTCTTATGTTATACAAAACACCAAAAGAAGCTGTCAATACACACAATATTGTCTTCGCATACACTATAGAGAAGATCAACCTTCTTCGATAGATTTCATTGTACACAATACCGAGTTTCACTAAATAAAGATATGTAATTAAAACATTATCTAAAAAAGAATTTATAAACTATATTAACCAAATTTTTATATTTTATACAACATTAGAATTCATCTTAGAAATGATATGAGAAAAAAATGAATTTTCAGATAAAAGAATTATTTTTTTAAAAAATGATATTTTTCGCCTTTTAATGGCGCCCCCATTTTAAATATAATTTTTAAAAAATTTATTAGTTAAATTTTACAAAATAAAATTCTTCCTTTGAATCAGGATATAAAATTTTACATTGGATAAATTTTTGATACTTTTCTGAAAAATTTCATATTTTGATGAATATAAAAATATGCTAAATTTTTCATAAAAACAACTTTTTTAATAAACATAATTTATATGGTTAATTTATAAAATTTAATGGTTTTAAAGTATAAATAGAATGTATATTTACCATTTAATATAATTTATATCATTAGCATTAATTTTACATTGAATTAATAGGTATAAACAATTCAATCTTTTGCAATGTATAAAATTTTAAAACTCATTTTCTCAAAAACCAGATTAATTTTTAAATTAATTTCTGAATATTTTGTGTATGGAATTATGAAAAATGGATTCCATATTTTTAATATGTAGTTCCAAATTATGTTAATAGGCTACCTTTTTTTGGGCGTTATAAATAGTAACTACGGTAAATTTTATTTACCACATTTAAAGGTAAATTAGGCAATTAGGGGTAAAAATAATATTATAAAATTATCCTAACACCTTCCAATTTTTTTTTTTAATGAATAAAAGTTGACCGATATAACCTAAGGGTAGGAAGAGATTAATTTCATTGACTTTTTACCCTAAAAATGATGTACTTATTATTAAAACCAAAGAGAGTGACAACATGTCACTCTCTTATATCTTATAAGTGTAATAATTTTAATTTGTTGAGAAACTGCACAAAATATAAAAAATAAATAGTCTCCATAAATCCAATAAAATTATATACATCATGTGAATTTATTTATATTTTTAGAGATTATATAATTATCATTAATGATGACACAATAGTGATGTAAAAATTATTTTATAGATTGAAATATAAAATAAATGGTTTTAAAAATATTAAAACAAATATTATATGAACTATTTAATGTGTTCAACGAATTTTCTTGATAAATATGACATGTTATGAATCTATTAAATATTTTTTTTCAATAATATCCTCTGTGTGGATTAAATTTAATTTCAAATAAATGAATAGTGTTAAAATTGACACTATTGTTATTTTATTAAAATAACATATTATTAAATGGTTTAAAAATCACTAATATATTCAAAAATTATAAATTGAAAGTTATAAGGTCTAAAATTTCATAAATTATCCAATTATGGGAAATTCACAACACATATGTGAATATTCATAATAATTTAAAATTTAGAATATTATTACCTCACTTAAAATTAAATAGATTAAATAATGATTAGTCAAGTTGTTAACGTTTAAAATAAATTCCCAACATTTCGTAATATTATTTTCTAATGATATTACAACCTTAAATAAAATAATATTTTCATTTTAGTCATTTTTGAAGTTTTTTTGTGGGGTTGGGTTTATAAATTAATGTTTTAGAGGTTTCCAAAAGTGCCCCACTCTCTCTTATAAAAGGGAACCTCCTCCCTCTCCTATTCACAACATTTTTATGCTTCATTATCAGAAATACCCTTTCTATTTCTCTTCCCCACTTCCCTAGAAACATACTAGAGGTCCTGATATTCTTCAAAGACCCACTTTAGTGCCCTAAGAGGATGTTTAGAAGAGGCGTGTCAAAGAAGAGGTAATATCCTTTACCGATTCTTTAAAATTTATTTCATATTATACTTCCTCTATTTTATCTGTTTCTTTATAAAAAAATAAAATCAATATCACAAATATACTGATATTTTATTATAAATATGAAACAACCCCATTTCACATTCTATCTGTCCTATGAAAAATGAAATCATTGTGTGTGCGTATGTATGGAATACCGTCTCCAGGCCGTTGTGTAATCTATTTTCAACCACCACCTTAATTGGATGGGTATAATAGTGTAATGAATAACTATATATGGTTTTTATAACATGATACCAATTCCTAGTTATTCTATAATCCAATAAAATATAATTCAATATTTATGGGAACGATATCTTCGCTCGGGCGTACATATGGATTACAATCTCCACAGTGCGATGAGATTCATTCTACATGATCTTCATTAAACAATGATTATATAAAACAATAGAACGAAAAAATATGATATATATTATAATAATTACATTCTATAAATGATATAACTATAACCTAAAAAGATGAATATGAACTTATCCGACAAAACATATGTATGAAAATAAAGTAGTTGATACCCAAAAAATGATTAACAGTGAAATGTTACAGACAAACAAATGAAAATATGATCATAAATTTTATCATACAAATAACTATGATTCTTTAATAGATCTATAACACTATTTAAATCATTATAAAAAGGGTACTAATATACAGGAATCGTATCAGACCTAAGGTAGAGGATAATTATTCCAATCTCATTCTTAATCGAGATTGTTTATTCGTAAGTATTTACTGGGGTTATATTTGTCATCCCAATCATTTTTTTATAATTCATAAAGTTTTTATAAATATTAGTTTTATTTTTAATGTCATTTTTACTCCTTTCATACTTTTAATATGTATTATGGAATAAATTGTTCTTCTATTTACCATTTAAGTTACTTTTTGACATTCCAACAAATGTACAAGGAGAATGTTTCTGTTAACTTATACAGAATGAACAGATTTTTATAGTTTCATAACACCATATTTATATGAAGAATATTCTAAAAGATTTCCTGATTATTTTATAAAAATTTCTTTTCTTGTTAAATATCATGACATTTTTAGAAAAGAAAATGTTTTTGAAAAAGAAAGGTTGTTTCCTTCAAGAATTAATATCAAGTGTTTATTCAAAACTATTTTCCTTCTTTGATTACATTATTTAATATGGTTATGTTTCAATCATAATTTTCTTATTATTTAAATGGTTTTATTTTGTTTATGATTAAATGTTATCAATTGTTTTATTTGTATTATGTTATGATTGGATGATGTTTATGAGACCCATTTTATTCGTTGGGTTATGATGAATGTTTTTTTTTATTTTGTGGAACACGTAATAATTATTTCATTATGAGATTGGTGGGACCTATATATTCCTCCAATTAATTGGGTAAATTTTTATATCTCATGATATAAACATGCCTAGAATGACATGTTAATCCAGTTCAATGATACATGACTGGAAAGAGGAGTGACCTCGGTTCAATAATGGAATTTTTCCACTATGATGATCTTGGAAATGAGTCTTGTCTAATATGAAATGATTTTATATGATTACTTTTGTATTCCACAAATTTTACATGTCTTATGATATGATTATTGGGTTACATTTCACTACAATGACTTATCCCATGTCATGATATTATGAACTCTTTTATAGGATAAAATTTTCAAAATGTTATGTTCTTATGAATATGATATGGTTGATAATTCCTATTTTTACCTAACTGAGCATTTGATCTCACCCTTTGTTTGTATTCTTTTCCCCAGGTCAGGAAAAAGGTAATTCAGAAGGATATGCCGAAAGGGACTCTAGATATGATTAAATAAACAGGATACAATGTAGATGATCTATGAACCAGTTATTTATGATTCCCATTTTCTAAAGACACAATACATATATGGTCCTATCATGGTTCGGTTATATGGTGTAATAAACATGCTTCAATTCTAAATTAATTACAATGTACATAAATTATGGTTTGTTGTAGTTGGTATTGGTGGGAAGGTATTGTCAACCTTTAGAAACTAGGATGTAAAAGCCTTAGTAAGACCCCTAAGGATAAGTCAACACATTGGAATCAATCATAGTGTTTTAGAAATGGCCATGAATAACCTATGATAAGACCTAAATTGTGAAATTTTATACTTTATTATGTGTTTTTTCAGTTATGATTAGTTTTTCTCACACTATGCTTCTTGGTTTTAGTTAATGGATTGAAACTGAAGGAACTGTGTTAATTTTGAATGCGATAGGAAATTCAATGACTATCTCCCAAAGCAACAAAACATTATTGGAACTAGAATGAAAAATCTTGTAGCCATGCTCACACAACATTCTAAAGCTATGAATCTGGATGGACTTCCAAATGAGCAAAGGAAGGAGAAACATTTTGTTGAATCCTTTAGGAGGTAACATCCACCTTCATTCATCGGTTGTTCTGATCCCTTAGGGGCTGAACAGTGGATTCGTAACACTGAAAAGATATTTTTAGTCCACAAATGTTCTGAACATGATAATGTCATCTTAGTAGTATATTTTTTGGAAGGTGAACCTGATCAATGGTGGAATCTTGTCAAGAATACAAGGCAAAGAGTTGAAATTGAGTCCATGGAATGGGATGAGTTCAAGAACATATTTTTCAATAAGTACTTCCATAATATTCTTTGAACGATGATGGAGATTGAGTTTCTTTAACTGAATCAAAATGATGATGAATCTGATTGTACCTATGAAGAAAATTTTAAAGAACATTCATGGTATGCTTCAAGGATTATTATCAAACCTGAGATTAATATCGATCGATTCTTTAGTGGCATAAAACCAAGTCTCTGAATGGAATTATCCATAAGGGAATTCAACATATACGAGGAAATTGTTCTATGTGCTCTCAGTGATGATATAGATATTGGAATAACCGATCTGTTATATGGGTTTGATAAGAAGTGGAAAAAGGAATTCAAAGTAAAATCTAATAACCAAAAAGAAAAGAAGATGAGTTTTCCTTTATGCTCAAAGTGTGTAATGGAACATGGAGGGAATTGTCATAAAGGGACAAGTATATGTTTTAAGTTAGGAAAAGAAGGTCATCAAGCAATTTAATATTGAAGTAATGGGAAGAATATGTCTAATGATGTGAAAAAATAAAGGAAAAAATAGAAAACTCCTCCTACAATTCAATATTACTAGTGAAAGGGCATGTGGAATTATGCTAATCAATCCCCTAATCAATGGGTTATGGATGATGATCTATGTCAACAAAATCATAAGTTCAAATACAAAGGAATGTCACATTCAATTACTATCTGTGATTTGGTGTATAATAATGTAGTGTTGAAAGGTACACTTACCATCCACTATAAAGTAGAAAGTGTTTTATTTGATTTTTTATCCACCCACACTTTTATTTCTGAATACTTTTCTAAGGTTGTAACCATAATACCTTAGAAATTGGATATTGATTGAGTGGTGACAACTCTTAATGTCACAATAGTAACATCAAAAGTTTTCAATTCTTCTCTGATTGAATTTTTTGGGAAAGTGCATCCTAAAAATCTTTTGATCCTTCTATAGTAGAATTTTATTTGATTCATGGAATGGATTGGATTTCTTTATATTGAACCCATATCAATAGACAAAGAAGATAAGTCACATTTCTTATTCCTGATCAATATATGATCATTTATCGATGCAGGAATGAATATAACCTTCTAGTGGAAATTTCTTCCCTCTTATGGGTCTTGATTTATATTAATGAATGATATTTATCTCAAATGGTTGGAAAGAAACTCATGATTAAGAATATTCCCATTGTATGAGAGTTTTATGATGTATTTTTTGAGGAATTTCCAGGTCTTCCACCAAATTGTGTAGTTCAGTTTTCAATAGAACTCATACTAGGTGATATGCCAATCTCAAAGACACCTTATAGAATGGCCCTATTGAGTTGCAGGAATTAAAGAAGCAACTTCAAGAGAATCTTGATATGGGATTTGTATGCCCTAGTGCATCACCATGGGGATCACCTGTTCATTTTTTTAAGAATAAAGATAGATCAATGAGACTTTTCATTGATTATCGAGAACTTAATAAGGTCACTATCAAGAATAAATATCATCTCCTATGAATTCATGGATTATTTGACCAACTACACGGAGATGAATTATTTTCCATGACTAATCTTCAATCTGGATACCATCAACTAAGGGTAAAAAATGAGGATATACCAAAGACAACATTCCATACAAGGTATAGACACTATGAATTTATAGTGAAGTTTTTTGGTCATACTAATTCCCCTGCTATCTTCATGGATCTAACAAATAGAATCTTTAGAAACTATCTTGATTAGTTTGTGGTAGTCTTTATAGACAATATTATTTTATATTCAAATAGAAAGGATGAAAATGAACATCACTTAACAATTCTATTGAAGACCCTAAGAAAAGAGAATCATTATGCCAATTTTACTAAGAGTGAAATTTGGCTTCAAAATGATTCATTTTTGGGTCAAATAATCTCAAAAGAGTGGATATATGTGGATCCAGCAAAATAGAGGTTATTAAAAGATGTTCAAGACCAACAACAGTAACTAAAATCCGATTTTTTCTTGTTTTATCTGGGTATTATTGACGTTTTGTGAAATATTTTTCAAGATTATCTAACCCATTAACTAAATTGACTCGAAAAAGAGTTATGTTTGTTTGGACTGAGGAATGTGAATAGAATTTTAAATGTCTAAAAAAAATGTTAGCCAGTGCACATGTGCTAACACTACCCTGTAGTGGAGAAAGGATTGTGATCTATAGTGACGCACCCAAGAAGGTGATGGAGTGTTTTATCATGCAAAATGATATGGTGATAGCTTGTGCCTCATAAAAGTTAAAAATCGATGATAAAAATTACCCAACTCAAGATTTAGAGTTATTTCTGGTAATTATTGCATTAAATATTTGGATGCATTATCTTTATGGTGAAAGGTGTGACATTTATATTGATCATAAAATTTTAAAGTATATTTTCACAAAAAAGGATTTGAATATTCACCAAATAAGATGGTTGGAGCTGATTAAGGATTACGAATGCACAATTCATTACCACCCTGGGAAAGCAAACAAGGTGGAAGACATAATAATTCAACAAGAGCATGCTAGTTATCCATGATGAGGATCACAAAGGATCCAATATTTATGGGTTTACAAAGGTTGGATCTTGAAATATTAATGAAAGGGGATATATCTTATCTTTCTTGAATGAATGTTCAACCATTTATACAAGTGAAGATTAAATAGGCATACAAGGAGGATTATGGGCTTCATAAGATGGTGAGAAATGTTCCTAGATTCATCCTTTATTGTGATGGTATAATAAGGTTCATGAACCATGTTTGTATTCATCCCTTACAAGATTTAATAAAAGAGCAACTGGATGAGGCTTATATTTCGTCATTCTCAGTTAATCCTGAATGTACAAAGATGTACTGAGACTTAAAAGAGTACTTTTTGTTGGAGGGCATGAAAAGATATATCGCCCACTATGTCTTTCAATGCTTTTCTTGTTAGTAAGTTAAAGCTGAGAGACAAAAGTAAATGGGGATTTTACAACCATTTCCCATACCCGAAATGAAATGGGAAAACATCACTATCAGCATTGTCATCAGACTTCGTAAAACATCCAAATGCTATAATAAAATCTGGGATATAGTTTAACATCATACGAAGTCAGCACACTTCATTTCTATTAGAGAATATTTCTCTCTTGATCAGCTTGCCAGGATATATGTAAAGGAAGTGGTAAGATTTCATGGAGTACCACATTACATTATATCTGATCAGGATTCTAGGTTTACCTCAATGTTCTAGAGAAGTTTTCATCATACTCTGGATACATAGTTATATTTCATCACTTTCTATCATCATGAAACAGACGGTCAGTCTGAGAGTACAATTCAAACTTTGGAAGAAATATTGAGAGATTTTTCAATAGATTTCAAAGGTGTTTGGGATCAACACCTACATTTGGTGTAATTTTCATATAATAATAGCTTTCACTCCAATATTCAGATATCTTCTTATGAAGCTCTCTGTGGAAAGAAATGAAAAATTCCAACTTTTAGGGATGAAGTTGGTGAAAGAAATCTATTAGAACCAGATCTTGTTAATAACATGGAAAAATGGTTAGATCTATTTAAAAACACACAAGAGCTACTCAGAGTCGACAATAAATTTATTACTACAACCAAAGAAAAGAACTAGACTTTGAAGTGGGTAATTAATTGTTCTTATGAATATCCCCATAGAAGAGAGTAATGAGATTTGGAAAGAAGGGAAAGATGATCCCTAGGTATATCGGTCCTTTCAAAATAATCAATAGTTTTGGGAAGGTAGCTTACCGATTGGCACTTCCACCAAATCTCTCTCAAGTTCATGTTGTGTTCCTTGTATCTCTCCTGAGAAAGTACATACCCGATCATTCACATGTACTAAGGTGAGAAGTTATATCGATGGTGCAAGATCATTCTTTTAAAGAATAGCCGATAAAGATTATAGATTTTAGTGAAAATGTTCTATGAAAAAAGACAACTCGCTTGGTTAAAGTTTTATGGAGGAACCACTTATTAGAATAAGTTACATGGAAACTTGAGGATATTATGAGGGATAGGTATCCTAAACTGTTGGTTACGAAGCAACGAATTTCAAGGGAGAATTTTATTTTAAGGGGGGTAGAATGTAACACCCAGATATTTTATGAGAAATAATTTTTTATGTATTATGTTTTATGCAACACCAAAGTAAGATTTCACTACACGCAACACTTAGGTTGGCATGCGTTACACGCAA
Source organism: Viscum album (assembly GCA_963277665.1). NCBI lineage: Eukaryota > Viridiplantae > Streptophyta > Magnoliopsida > Santalales > Viscaceae > Viscum > Viscum album. Next base: position 1,498,081,749 of record OY728145.1, read on the forward strand.
GAGCAACCTTCCTCGATAGCTTGCGTTGTACACAATACTGAGTTTCACTAAACAACGATATGTTATTAAAATATTATACAAACCAGCCTTTATAAATAGTATTAACCACATTTTGAAATTTTATATAACATTTTAGTTCATCTTACATATGATAAGAGAAAAAAATAAAATTTTAGGATAAAAGATTTTTTTTTCAAAAATTCAATTTTCCACCTTTTGATGGTGGCCTCATTTTAAATATGATTTTTTAAATGATTATGAGTTAAATTTGAAAAAATAAGCTTATTATTTTGAATCAGGATATAATATTTTACATTGGATAAATTTTTTATACTTTTCTAATAACATTCATATTTTGATGAATAGTAAAAATACACTATATTTTTCTTAAAAACAACTTTTTTCATCAAGATAATTTATATGGTTAAATTATAAAATTTAATGGTATTAAAGTATAAATAGAATATATTTTTACCATTTAATATAATTTATGTCATTATTGTTAATTTTACATTGAATTTATAGGTATAAACATTTCAATCTTTTGCAATGTTTAAAATTTTATAACTCATTTTCTCAACAATGAGATTAATTTTTAAATTAATTTCTGAAACATTTGTGTATTGAATTTAGAAAAATGGATTCCATATTTGGAATAAGTATGTCCAAATTATGTTAATAGGATACTTTTTATTTTTGATCATTATAAATAGTAACTACGATAAATTTTATTTACCACAATTGAAGGTAAATCAGAAAATTAAGGGTAAAAATAATATTATAAAATTATTATAACACCTTCCAAAATTATATTAGATGAATATAAGTAGAACAATATCACATAAGGGTTGTAATAGATTCATTTCATGGACTTTTGACCATGAAGATGATGTCATTATTTTTAAAACCAAAGAAAGTGACAACATGTCACTCTCTTATATCTAAAAAGTTTAATAATTTTAATTTGGTGATATAATTCATAAAAAATCGGACATAAATAGTCTCCAGACATCCAATAAAATTATATATATCATGTGATTTTTTTAATTTTTATGGATTAAATAACTATCATTAATGACGAAACAATAGTGATGCAGAAAGTATTTTATTGACTAAAATATTAAATAAATTGTTCATAAAATATTAAAACTAATATTATATGAACTATTTAATGTGCTCTAAGACTTTTATTGATAAATATGACATGTTATAAATATATTAAATATTTTAGTTCGAATATATCCTCGGTGTGGATTTTATTTAAATTCAAATAAATGACTAGTGAAAAAATTGACACTATTGTTATTTTATAAAAATAAAATATTATTAAATTGTTTAAAAATCACAATTTTTTTAAGAATTTTAAGTTAAAATTTATATCATCTATAATTTTATAAATTATCCAATTATGGACAATTTAAAACACATAATTAATTGTTTATAACAATTTTAAATTCTGAATATTGTTAACATAAATAAAATAAAATAGATTAAATAAGGATAAATCAAATTGATAAGGTTTAAAATAAATTTCCAACATATATAAATTTTATTTTATGATGATATTACAACCCTATCTTATCTCATCTTCGAATTTGAGTCACTTTAGAAGTTTTTATGTGGGGTTTGGGTTTATAAATTAATATTTTGAAGGTTTCTAAAAGTGCGCCTCTCCTCTCTTATAAAAGGGAACCTCCTCCCTCTCCTCTTCAAAACATTTTGAGCCTTCATAATTTCCAAAACCCTATCAATTTCTCTTTTCCACTTTCCTATAAACATACTTTATGTCCTTGTCTTCTTCAATGACTAACTTTAGTGCTCTAAGAGGAGGTTTAGAAGAGGCATGCCAATGAAGAGATAATATCCTTTACTGATTCCTTCAAATTTATTTCTTCTTCTACTTAATCTTAATTATTTGTGTCATTATAATGTAATAACATCAATATAACTCATATACTGATATTTTATAATAAATATTAAACAACCCCATTTCACCTTCTATCTATCCAATGGAAAATGAAATCATTGTGCGTGTGTACATATGAAATAGCGTCTCCACGCTGGGGTGTAATCTGTTTTCCACCACCAACTTACATGGATGGGTATAATGGTGTAAATAATAACTATATACGGTTATTATAATATTATACTAATTATGATATATTCTATCATCCACTACAAAACCATTTAATAATTATGGTAATGATATCGTCGCTCATGCGTACATACAGCTTACCGTTTTCATGGTGCGATGAGATTTGTTCTACATGATATTCATTAAACCATGATTATATAAAAGAATTGAATGAATAAATATAATATATATTATACTAAAAAATTCTATAAATGATATAACTATAAGATAAAAATAAGTAATATGATATTAACCGAATAAACATACATATGAAAATAAAGTAGTTAATACCCAACCAATGAATAACAATGAAATGTTACTAACAAATGGATGAAAATATGATCAAAAAATGTAATCCTAAAAATAATTATGATTATTTAATAGATCCATAACATTATTTAAATCATTATACAGGAGGTCCGGATACACACGAATCATATCAGACCTAAGTTAAGGGATAATTATTCCAATCTCGTTCTTAACCGAGATTGTTTATTCATAAGTATTTACAGGGTTTATATTTATCATCAATGACCTTGTTTTATAAAAATGTTTTCATTATGTTTTTACTGTTCTTCCATGTATGTTAAATGTAATGTTTATCCCATTTTTACTTTTACTATGTAGTATGGAAGGAGTCTTTCTTTTGTTTACCATACGAAGTACTTTTTGACTTTCTGGAAAAAGTACAAGGAGAATGTTTATTTTAACTTATACAGCATGAACAGATTTTTACTGTTTCACAAAAACTTATTTCCAGGATGATTATTATACATGATTTCATGATTATTTTCAAAAAAATAATTTCTTTTATAATTTCATGACATTTTGAGAAAAGAAAATTATTTTCAAAATGAAAGATATTTTCCTCAAGAATTCATTTGAAGTGTTTATTCAGAACTATTTTCCATCTATGATTACATTCATTAATATGGTTATGTTTCAAGTATAATGTTCCTATTATTTACATGGTTTGATTTTGTTTATGTTGAAATGATATCCATTGTTTTATATGGATTATGTTATGATGGGATTATGTTTATAAAACCCATTTTATTTGTTGGGTTATGATGAATGATTTATGTTTATTTTGTGGAATACGTAAGAATGATCTCATTATGAGATGGGTGGGACCTATATATCCCTCTAATGAATTGGGTAAAGATTTATCTTTCATGAGATAAATATGGATGGAATGGAATTTCAACCATGTTCAGTGATAGAGGACTTGAATGAGGAGTGAACTCAGTTCAGTAATGGACTTTTTCTGCTGTGATGGTGTTGGAAATCAGTCATGACTAATATGAAATGATTTTATATGATTATGTGTGTATTAAAAAATGTTTAATGTATTATGTTGTGATTATTGGGATTACATTTTACTACTATGACTTATCCCATGCCATGATGTTATGATCTCTTTTGCTGGATAATATTTTCAAAATGTTATGTTCTTATGAATATTGTATGATTGATATTTCCTTTGTTTGACATTACTGAGAATTTGGGCTCACCCTATGTATGTTTTCTTTTCCCCCGGCCAGGGATAAGGGTATTAAGTAGGATATGACAAAAGGGAATCTAAATATGATGAAATAAATGGGGGACAATGTAGATTATTTATGAACTAGTTTTTTATGTTTCTCAATTTCTAAAGACATTATACATATACGGTCCTTTTATGGACCTCTTATATGTTGTAATAAATATTATTCAATTCTAAAGTAATTACATTGTATGTAAATTATGGTTCTTATAGAAATGGTTTGAAATATTATTGTATGATCAATAATTTTACAATTTTTCTCAATGAAACAATTAGATATCACATATCCAGGATTAATGTGACATGAATGTGATATGATGGTTTTTTCAGTGGAAAATTGAATGATGAATGATACAAGATTTTTCATTCATAAATATGTAACGATGTACAATGATGATATCAATTTACAAAAATATACAAAGCTTTAATATTTTTTATTTAGGGATTCAATGATTAGATGTGTCTATATCATGAGCTTTACTGCATTGCAGTTGATAGATGAGTGGAAAAAGGATTGGATGACGGGTGGAGAGGAAGAACTAGGGATTCTATAAAATCCATATCCACATGAATTGTAGTCTAATATTACACAGTGTGTGGGATCCTTGAGTGGTGTCTAGGGTTTCTTGTAATGTTTAGTATCACAATTTATGTGACCCTTATCACATGGTGTGTGGTCTCTTCCTGGATGCATGGTGTGTTACTCAGAGGGTACATGGTCAAGAAGTGGAGTACATGGGATTCCTACAAAGAGTTTACTCCACATCATAGACCTTGGGTTGGACAATGTATTTGGGATAATACATGTATTTGAATATGGACATGGGTATATAGGCTAATGGAAAGTATTGGAAAATGGGTTGAGTTCACAAGAAGCCCATATGATGTGTAATCATCTTCTACATGAACACAATTTGGATGAATGATGTCATTTACATGGTCATGACACAGGGTAACAGAACACAGTGTATGACCCTTACTACATGTTGTGTACCATTTTATACCTAGATTATGACAAATATACATAGTGACATTGACAAGTATCATTAGGGTTTTCCCATTATCTTTTCCAAAAATGTTGGTATAGTATTACTTCCTACTCCAAGGACAACAATCCCTTCTACAGAACTTCTTGGATAGAGTTGTTGGAATCAATTTGAGAGCCCTAGAGTGGGACCCTCTATTAATATTTTCCCCCTATGTGGGTATAATTATATCAAAGTGACACATTCTATCCAGAATCTAATACTCTAGTTATTATGTAAATATATATTGAGTTTGTGGGCATCACCTTATGACCATAGTTCTGATCCTAGTTTGTGTATCATATTCTCTACAAGAAATAAACATGTATATTTCTCATGATAAGACCCAATGAGAGATTACTCTCAGAATGATGTCACTATTGTCATTTAAATAATGAGTGTGTTCTTATAGATGAGTGCCTTTTGGATACTTGGAGATAAAATCCAAGGGCTGGTATTCTTCAGTTGTGACTTACCTCTAGACCATGTGTCTTGAATTGATTATTTCTAGATATTAATTTTATACATTTTGTAAACATATACTTATTTATAGAAGGCTATATTATAATTTTTGGTTTTTTGGTTTTGAGGAGTTTGACTGAGTATTTTAATACTCAACCATGCATGGGATTTTCCCATAACTGTCATGTCTTTTGCAGATAATCAACCTTTCAAATAAGTCCTAAATAGTCTAGGAACAAATAGTATTTAGCATTACTACACCGACCAAGGTGTATTCTTATGGATTTATAAAATAATTCCTTTGCATTATGGTTACACTATTGTTATAGTCACTTTGTGGTGGGATTTTTTTGTCCCTATTTACTATCTTTACATCCTGTCATACTTTGGTCAAGAGATTTATGTTTATGGATGCATGGTTTTTAAGTTGTTTTAACATTTTATTACATTAGAGGAATAGATATTTGTTTGTGTGTATAAAATTAAAAAGGATAAGGACTCCCATTTCATTGATATTCCTTCCTGATGCTATTATTTGTCCCTTAACATAATGTAGGTGGACATTGGTAGTCACAGAACAGAACCCACTAGGATGGGTCATAAAAAATTTGTATTAGAATAGGTCCATTATAATATTAGATTGGGAGTATGTGAGATTGGTTTTGGGAAATAGTTTTAAGTGTTTAGAGTTAGGTTTGAAGGATACAGACTATACTGTTGAGGTGCTGATCTAATATTCCATACACCAGGACCTCGATAATAATATTTTAAACTACATAAATGAGAACACACGTTGTAGTTAAAAAATGGTTCATTCATCATATAAGAATGGGTTGTAGTTCCATATCTTTATTTAATCATATCTCTTAATATAATCATTGATCATGGTACGCATTTTCTATTTTGTGATTCCTCCGTGAAATATGCTATCTAGGATTCAACATCATGATCAGTGATGAGGTTTTGATACCTTGACCAGTTCTCGGGATGTTACATCAAGGTGGTGAACCATCAATACCACCACCATTAGAGAAACATGTGGTACCTATATTAGCCATGAATAAGGTGTGAAGTATTAGAATTATTTATGTGTTTTAGTGGTATATATATACCAAATGTTATGAGGTGATCATGAACCATAGATAGATGAGGATTTGCATGATGTGGTGACCCAAGTTTTTCATCTAGTCATGAAACCATTAGATCATATGGTGGTCTTGGCTGGGATCCTTAATTGTGGATCAGTAGTGTTATGGTAGGGTCTATTAAACTAGATATATAATGAGGAAACTCTTTTGTTGATAGAGTATGAGTACATATTCAGAGATGAGTTATCATTCAATAGGATCACTATTATATTCATCTATGAGCTTCTGCAACTCCAGCAGGGCAACAAAAATATTGTTGAGTATTCTTTGAGGTTTACAAAACTGTCTATGTACTATATGGATATGATTTAGAATAATTTATTCCCAGGTCAATAAATCGATCAAGGTCTACATAGAGGCATCTATGCCAGTTTAATACCTCTTTTAATTCCCACCTATGATGGGTTTCTTGAAAAATAGATGATGGTGGAATGATTATTGGATGAGTAGATACAATGGGTGGTTGTAAATTGTGGGAAATAAGGAAAAGAGACCTTGATAATAGGGAGAAGATATTAGTCTGTGGGATATTCATGTGGGATAAATTTTAGGATTAGGTCCCATGATAGAGGTTTTTTCATTCCAGGATCAGTGTGTTAGTCTAGTCAGCCTAGAAAGTGGTGGTTCAAGTTGTGTGATAGTAGGGTAAATCTCTACCAAGTGGATCCCAAACAATGTAATGTTGATATAGATATTGTGGATTGTCCACTAATGTAGTGATAGTGGAAGTCATGTGTAGGTTTTCAGGGGGGTGGACAGTGCATAAGAGATAGGAGATAAGAAAGTGGTGGAAATTTTCATAACATGTTACCACCACCACCACAATGTGGTCCATAATAGGCATAGGGGGAAGGATGATAAGGGCATGGATAACTATATTCGGTTGAGGCTTAGTTATCAAGTTCTCTAATAATTATTTGAGGTATGATACATGAATATTATATATTATATATAGTACAAATAGAAATAGGTTCATGTCATTTATTTATTTTCACATACCCTGTATGATACTTAGAGATTCTACTTAAACCATTGACATAACCCTTAGGCTTGGAGACTCATAATAGAGGAGACTCTGTGATGACTCCCCACTCCCTAAAAGTGTCATAATACTCTTGGAGGTGAGAGTTTTTATTGGGATCTGTTAGGTTTATCATCACGTATTTATAAAGTCATTCATGGTATTGATTGGATATCTACCATCCATGCCCAAAATGACAATTTTAGGTGAAGGGTGTGTTGTGTACATAGTGAAGAAACTATGTTCTCCTCTTTTGATGAATATTAAACCAACTCAGTATAGGACGAGATCATGCATTTGAGGGTGTAGAAAATTACTCATCAGTTAGACAATGTGACCCTTGGTGCATTAGATGATGTGACTTTCTAGTTTCCTATATTTGTGGAAGTGTACAAGGATGCCTTCTCTAAAGATGTTCAAGGATTACCTCCCCACATATAAATACACATTTTCATTTATTTACACCCCATTATGGAACTGATATCTGTGCCAATATATCATATGGATCCCATAGAACTTCTTGAGATGAGGGTGTGGTTGGATGACATATAGAGGAGTGTATTTTCCTGACCTAGTTTTTACACTTGGGATTTAATAGTGTTTGTTTTAAATAAGGTATACCATAGATTGATGTTATTTTTAGACTACCTATTCTTGAACCAGGTGATCATGAATAACATGTATCCACTATCGAGGATTGATGATCTCATTGATCAGTAGAGAGGGGCGTGATGGTTCATGAAGGTTGACCATGGGTTAGGCCATCACCGTCTATGACTACAAAACATGGATACACTGAATAAGAAATGTTTATATTTCTATGGTCAATATGTGTAAATTGTGATTCCCATTGATGTGATAAATTCCCCATAATTATTCATGGGACTCATTAATCGGATTGTCCATCCTTTCATAGCCATGTTCTTGATAGTATTAATCAATGATGTTTTTGTGTACTCGGAGTCTGAGGAGGACCACAAAACACACTTAAGGACGGTCTATATGTACACAGAGAGTACTATATTTATGAAATGATCATGATGTAATAGTTTTGGATATAGGTAGCCCACTTTTTTGATGTATTATCTCATTGTATGGAGTGGTCGTTGACCCGACCAAGATAAAATAAGTGTTATCTTTGGAGAAACCTAAGAGAGTGATGAATATTCAGATATTCCATGGATTGTCAAGATATTTTTTGGAGATTCAAACCTGATTTTTCGAGGATATCAGCACCCATGAAATCATTGACTTGAAAGGGGAATCCTTTCTTGTGGTCAAAGATGTTCTATAAGGATTTTCAGTAGTTGAGTATGATTTTGATTACCACTCTAATATTGATATTTCCGAAGGAGGGTGTTGAGTACATAGTGTTCTATGATGCATAAATATCATAGAATAATTTTATTATGATGTAGAGGAAAGTGTTTCATTTTAATGGTTCATTCTAGTTAATATAAAAATAGAGTAACTACATGACCCATAATTTTGTGTTACAGTGGAAGTCTTCACATTGAAGATGTTGTAACACTACCAGATGGGAGAGTGGTTTATCATTTAATATTGTAACATCCCCAAATGATAAAAGGGTTAAATGACTAAATGATATAACTCTTGTCAACAAGTTGAACCTTCCTTTTCGGGAGCCTACCTGATAAGAACTCCACAGTTAAGCGTGCTTGGCCTGGAGTAGTGATCAGGATAGGTGACCTCCTGGGAAGTTTCTCAGGGTGTGTGTGAGTGAGGACAAAACACACTGGAAAGGACATGTGTTGGTCTGTGGGGACATTCATTAGTCATATGACCCGTTCAGGCATGTGGGTGGACCCTGGGATGGGCCCCACGTGTCTGCAGGGCAACTGGTGGTACTTGTTGGGCCAGGACCTGACAACCATGTCAAGGCGGGGTGGTTGTGCTGTCACCGAGACCCAGTTGTCACATTTGGTATTAGAGGAGTAACCCAGCCTTAAGTGCAATGCACTTCATGGGTTGAGATGTAAGGCCTACAACGAGGGCGTTGTGCTGTAAAGGGGGGGGGGGGCTGATTGTAACATCCCCAAATGATAAAGGGTTAAATTAATAAATGATATGAATAATGTCAACATGGTGCACCTTCCTTTTCGAGAGCCTATCTGATTAGAACTCCACAGTTAAGCGTGCTTGGCCTGGAGTAGTGATCAGGATGGGTGACCTCCTGAGAATTTTCTCAGGGTGTGTGTGAGTGAGGACCAAACACACTAAAAAGGACATGTGTTGGCCTATGGGGACACTCATTAGTCAGATGACCCGTTAAGACAAGTGGGTGGACCCTGGGGTGGGCCACACGTGTCTGCAGGGCATCTAATGGTACTTGGTGGGCCAGGACCTGATGGCCATGTCAAGGCGGGGTGTTTGTGCTGTCACTGGGGCCCAGTTGTCACATTTAAAAGATTTGTTATGCAAATGTTTGTCATGGTTGGTTTTGGATAGTTTCCCAGTAGTTAAGGAACTAATGAACCAATTCTTTTGATATGTGAAAACCTAAATGGGGTTGGGGTTGTTGTTGTATGCATGCTTCGTGGTAGTAGTGTTGAGGCACGTGCTCGGTTTCTCTGTTATAAGGCATAGGTTGGGATGAGTAGTTGATATATATATATATATATATATCTGTATCTTTTGTGTTTTATCGCACCCCACCCATGTTGATAACTTAGTGTTGAACACTCCCATTTCATGGGAGAGGGTGTTTTATCCATAGTTACTAGCTCCTTCATGCTCCTTCTTCACTAGGCTATGATGGCTTGAGGCGACCATACACCCAAGACTCCTCAGGTAGGTTTCAACTGGGGTAGTTTTAATCCAAGACTCATCGGTCAGGCTGATAGGCTATGATGGCTTGAGGTGACCATACACCCAAGACTCCTCGTGTAGGTTTCGATTGAGGCCCAGGTGTGTGCGGGCGGGATACAAGGTTGTGAGGCCCAGGTGTGTGCGGGCGGGATACGTGGTTGTTAGGCCCAGGTGTGTGTGGGCGGGATATGTGGTTGTGAGGACCAGGTGTGTGTGGGCGGGGAGAGTGGTAGCGTCAGCAAGTGCAGCTAATTAAATGGAAATGGTGCAGGGTACCTAATACTCTTGTTCTAATATACTACATCCTGTTGTTCTTGGGTTTTGGTGAGTGTGGCTGGTGAGGTTGGGTGTATAGAATTCCTTGCTAGGATCCTTCTGTTGTTCTCACGGGACATTAGGATGTCTCCCCACTTTTGCACGAGAGCTTTAGGTTTCCCTACTAAGTATACTTGTATGCTCACCCTATGTTTTCTTTCAGGTTTCTAGGAGGACTACCAGGGCCGTGCGGGACCCTACTAGTCAGGAAGTAGGAGTTGTTGTTGTTGTTGTACCTTTGATTTCTTTTGGTATTGAACTTTGAGCTTTCTTGTACTTGTACCTTGTTATAAATTTGTTTAAATATGCATATGGGCTTGGTTTGGGTTTATTTCTATACACTTTTACTTTTCCTTTTTGGTTTTGACTCATCATATTTCTCGATCCTAAATAATAAAAAGGGTAATGCCTCCCATATTTTTTAAGACTCGTACCCTTGGTTCTAGTCGCCACCCTAGGGCCCACTATAGGCGGGACTCGGGGGTCATTATCTCCCTTTCACAATTTCTAGCCCAGGAGGGGCATCTTTGGTGGGAGGGGGTCGTGACAGAATGGTATCAGAGTGAGGTTGGTTGAGAGATAGGATGGAGTCTAGAGATTAGGAACTGTGGGGATTGCATGGGATGGTAGGGCAACAGTGTTAGTTAATCTGGGTGTGTGACATAGGCCAGGGAAGATCGGCTAGGACACCGGATTTTAGGGCCCCCCGCGATTCGATGCAAGGACTCTGAGCCTACCAAACGACCAAGTGAGACCACATTGATTGCAGGGTAGAGACCCTAGGGAAGGTACATTCATCATCATGATTGTGTATTACCTGATTTGGGTGTTCTGGGAAAGAAATTGAAATAATATGATAAAATAAAAACCTTGAGAAATTTCCTTACTACTTGGGCTTAGGCAATCCGTGTTTACCGTACAGCTATGGCACCTGGATGTCATCCCCAGGCAGCTCAGACGGACGAGGCCTAGCAGATTCAGGCAGTCGATCAGTTGAGGATTGGCCGAGAGGAGGAAGATAGCCAGTGGTAGAGGACTCTCCGCTCTTTCCAACAGCAGACCCTCAAGAAGTACGAGGGTATTAATTCGGATATGGAGACGGAAGGGTGGATTCAAGAGCTAGGGATCACTTTTACCTTGATCCGTGCTCTGAGGGAGTACTAGGTTCCCCTAGAAGTTAGTCAGCTGAGAGGTGTGGTGCGACAGTGGTGGACGCTCTACCTCGGAGAGAGGATAGAGGAATAGGTTCCATGGGCTGACTTTGAGAAGGAATTCCGAGAGGAATTCCTTTCTTCCATGATCAAGGCGGAGAAGCGGAAGGAGTTACTCTCCCTTCAGCAGGGGATTATGTCGGTTCGAGAGATGGGGATCAAGTTAAAGGATCTCCTGCGCTTTTCTTCGGATCGCTTTCCAGATGAGGATTCTCGGGCGAGACGTTTGGAGGAGGCGCTTCGTCCTTCGCTCCAGTATGCTGTCACCTCCTTCAACCCTTCTGACGTACTTGGCAGTATAGAAGAAGGCAGAGGATGTAGAAAGGATGCACTCGTAGGGAGGTGCACCACATGAGGGGATCTAGCCAAGTTCGTCGAAGGGGAAGGCAGTCAGCAGCAGGTCTCCTACGATGGGACCTTCCAGTTTTAGGCCAGTAGGGAGGAGGCCCCAGCAGTTCTAGTTCAGATCTTTGGGTCCTTGTCCCTTTTTCAGGAGCCTAGGACCGAAGTGTTTTTCTTGTGGAGGATTAAGGCACGTTCAGAGTTGGTGCCCAAACCCAAGCTCAGTACGATGGAGATGGACAGGTTCAGCGCCCGCCTCAGCAGCACTAGTCACCGGCAAGACCCTTCCAGCAGCAACAGGCTCCAGTCCCTCTGAGGGGAGATGGAGCAGGTGGTGTCCAGCCACAAGGAGTTCCTCAAGGATCCCAATAGGGATGTGGTCAAGGAGGCGGATGTTAACAGAGAGGCAGAGGAGTTGGGCGCGGATAGTTGCATGCATCAGAGGCATCATCTCTAGAAGGACGTGGGATCGATAGAGATGTATTTTGGTTTTCATGAATTATCTCCTTTATGTTTTGTTGGGATCATTACAATCCATTGTTGGAACCCTTATTGCTCATTTTTTAGGCCTGATCCTTATTTTTGTGTGTTTTTATTGCTATGTTGTTTCTCTCTTTTCTTTAAATATACGTGAAGAGACCTATCATGTGGGGAGGGGAAGGCCTAATCCCTAATCGAGACGCATTAATGTGGATTCGATTAAACCCATGCAGGCGAGTCAGTGCCACCTAAAGCCGATAATATCTCGACATGGGAGAAGGAATTCCCCAAGCCTTGTGTCCGGGTAGTGTGCGGGTTGTACGGTGTGGGGGCCGTGTAAGTTGGAAAATCCTAATATATGGAAGTGGGAAGGCCCAGTCCTAAATCGAGACGCATTAATTTGGATGCGATTAAACCCGTGTAGGAAAGTCAGTGCTACCTAAAGCGGATTATATATCGACATAGGAGAAGGAATTCCTAACACATATAATTAGGGTTGTTGGATAAGTACCTGTTATAATTAGAAGCCTACGAGGTATCTTGTTGGGTTCCTCTCGGTTGGTTTTTGAATTTTTGGGGATGAGAATGTTTTAATAGGTATCTGATATAATGGCCCAAACCTCTCCATCCCATTCCTTTGTAAAAAATAAGGTCACAAGGTGTTCTAGAGGGTAAAATGGACTTTTTCCACACTTTCCAGACTTTAGAAACTACACACAGTGTAGTTTTAGTACACGCCGTGTACTCCTTTTCTGGGTATACCATGTCTTGAAGGCCATGTCTTTTCTGTGTGGAATAAATGGGTGCACGCCGTGTGTCCAAAAGTACACGCCGTGTAGTCCTTCCCCACGTACGCGTTACCAGTCAACGACTGTGTGCCGTGTTGGAGCTGTGACTTTTCCATGTGCCATAAATGGGTACACGTCATGTGTCCAGACTATACACCATGAAGTCTCTCCCCGCGTATGCATTTCCCTCAAACCGTGTGTTGACCGGTCAATGGCCGCAGAGCCGTGTTGGAAGTCGCGTGGAGACCGTGTGAAATCACCGAGTACACGCCATGTACCATAAAGTACACACCGTGTACTTTTTCTTTTCACCCCTTTAAAAGGAGAGGTCCCCTCCTCCTTCCAACTCACACCCCTCCTCCCCTCTCCTCTGAGCAGAGCTCTCTCAAGAGACTCGAAGGATCTTCCTTTCATAACTTCTTCGTATGAGCTCCAATTTATGATCCATCAGTGGCCATGGGATCGTAACGACGAATCAGAACATCCGAGCTTCGACCCATTGACTTTTCTTCTGCCTTTTCTTTTCGACTTCCACCCGAGGAGGTTTTTCCGGGACCCGACAGAAGTGACGGACGCCGACGGACATCTTCTAATGTTGATCCAGGGAGTGTTGTGATCGGAACCTATTGAGGTAGGGATCTTACCTTCGTCTCTCTAATTTTGTGCGTCTTGCGGGGTGGGTATCCTCTTGTTTTAATGAGAAATAGTTGAACCATTAAATAAATATAATAACTGGTTAATGAACAGGGTCGGGAAGTTGTGATTACTGTTATTTTAATTTTATATCCTGTTATTATGTTGTGAAATGAATGGGATTATGCCTACTTAAAATAACGGTCATTGGGGGGCTTTGCTTGTGCAAGTAAATATTACCCTATCTTTTTAGACCGTTTATGTGAATGGAACCTTGTGGAATGTGGAAATTGGATAACCATGTAAAGTTGGATGATTAAATGAAAACCTGGAACCCTTGTAGGATCACCCCGGTTGAGCAAAAAAATGGAATAATGAACATGTGGATATTGGCTTGGTTACATGGCATGTGATGGGGGTGTTTTGTGAGTTTTTGTAGATTGGGTGAGTAGCGGGTCTGCAGTTGACTTTGTTGTGGGTTGGTGTGAATTCTATAATGGTGATGGGAATTAGGGCTGCAATAAATGATATTAAAGGGATAATAATGATAAATGGGCTTTGGTTTGGTTGTGGTTATGGTGGTTGGTAGCAGGGCTGCAGGGATAGGTTTAAATGTGAACGGGCTATGGTTGTGAATAATAAATAGGAAGTGGAAGAGTTAATAAATAGTGGGACGTTGTAATGGAATGAGATTAATAATTAACTGGATGGTTGGTTGTCAAGAAGGGACTTTGTTGTGTTTCTTGTATTTCTCCTAACTTGATTTGTAGATGGCAGGGATTTGTTATGCGAATGTTTTTCATTGTTGGTTGTGGATAGTTTCCCAGTAGTTAAGGAAATAATGAACCAATTCTTTTGATATGTGAAAACCTAAATGGGGTTGGGGTTGTTGTTGTATGCATGCTTCGTGGTAGCAGTGCCGAGGAATGTGCTCAGATTTTCTATTAGAAGCCATAGGTTGGGCTGATTGGTTGCTATATATATATATATGTATCTTTTGTGTTTTATCACACCCCATCTATGTTGAGCACTTAGTGTCGAACACTCCCATTTCATGGGAGGGGGTGTTTTACCCTTAGTTACTAGCTCTTTCCTGTTCCTTTTTCCCTAGGCTGTAATGTCTTGAGGCGACCTTACACCCAAGGCTCCTCGGGTAGGTTTCGACTGGGGTAGTTTTAGCCCAAGACTCTTCAGGAAGGCTGATAGGCTATGATGGCATAAGGCGTCATTACACCGAAGAGTCCTCAGGTAGGTTTTGATTGAGGCCCAGGTGTGTGCGGGCATGATACGTGGTTGTGAGGCCCAGGTGTGTGGGGGCGGGATACGTGGTTGTGAGGCCCAGGTGTGTGCAGGCAGGATACGTGGTTGTGAGGCACATGTGTGTGTGGGTGGGATATGTGGTTGTGAGGCCCAGGTGTGTGCGGGCCAGATACGTGGTTGTGAGGCCCAGGTGTGTGCGGGAGGGGAGAGTGGCAGCATCAGGAAGAGCAGCTAATTAAAGGGAAATGGTGCAGGGTACCCAATACTCTTGTTCTTATATACTACTACCTATTGTGCTTGTGTTTTGGTGATTGTGGATGGTGAGGTTGGGTGGATAGAATTCCTTCTTAGGATCATTCTGTTGTTCTCACGGGACATTAGGATGTCTCCCCACTTGTGCATGAGAGCTTTAGGTTTCCCTACCGAGTATACTTCTATGCTCACCCTACGTTTGCTTTTAGGTTTCCAGGAGGACTACCAGGGCCGTGTGGGACCCTACTAGTTGGAAAGTAGGAGTTGTTGTTGTTTCTGTACCTTTTCTTTCTTTTGGTATTGTACTTTGATCATTCTTGTACTTGTACCTTGTTATAAATTTGTTTAAACATGCATATGGGATTAGTTTGGGTTTATTTCTATATACTTGTTCTTTTCATTTTTGGTGTTGACTCATCGTATATCATGATCCTAAATAATAAAAAGGGTAATGCCTCCCATATTTTGTAAATATCATACCCTTGGTGCTAGTCACCAACCTGGGGCCTACTGGAGGCGGGACTCGGGGGTCATTATCTCCCTTTCACCATTTCCATCTCAGGAGGGGAATCTTTGGGGGGAGGGGGTCGTGACAGAATGGTATTAGAGCGAGGTTGGTTGAGAGATAGGATGGAGTCTGGAGATTAGGCACTGTGAGGATAGCATGGGATGGTAGGGAAATAGTGTTAGTTAATCTTGGTGTGTGACATAGGCTAGGGACGATCAGCTAGGACACGGGATATTAGGGCCCCCTGTGATCCAATGCAAGGACTCTGAGCCTACCGAATAACCATGTGAGACCACATTGATTGCAGGGTAGAGACCCTAGGGAAGGTACATGCATCATCATGATTGTGTATTACTTAATTTGGGTGTTCTGGGAAAGAAATTGAAATAATGTGATAAAATAAAAACCTTGAGAAATTTCCTTACGACTTGGGCTTAGGAAATACTTGTTTACAATACAGCTATGGAACCTAGACATTGTCCCCAGGCGGCTCAGACGGCCGGGGCCTAGCAGATTCAGGCGGTCGATTAGTTGAGGAGTGACCGAGAGGAGGAAGATAGCCAGTGGTAGAAGACTCTCCGCTCTTTCCAACAGTAGAACCTTAAGAAGTACGAGGGTAGTACTTCAGATATGGAGATGGAAGGGTGTCCTAAAGAGCTAGGGACCTCTTTTTCCTTGATTCGTGCTCCGAGGGAGTACTGGGTTCCCCTATCAGTCAGTCAGCTGAGAGGTGCGGTGCGATAGTGGTGGACGCTCTACCTCAGAGAGAGGATAGAGGCAGAGGTTCCATGGGCTGACTTTGAGAAGGAATTCCGAGAGGAATTCCTTTCTTTCATGATCAAGGTGGAGAAGCAGCAGGAGTTATACTCCCTTCAGCAGGGGAGTATGTCAGTACAAGAGCTGGGGATCATGTTCAAGGATCTCCTACACTTTTCTCCGCATATCTTTCCGGATGAGGAGTCTCGGGCGAGATGTTTGGAGGAGGTGCTTCGTCCTTCGCTCTAGTATGTTGTCACCCCCTTCACCCTTCTAACGTACTTGGCAGTACAGAAGAAGGAAGAGGTTGTAGAAAGGATGCACTCACAGGGAGGTGCACCACGTGAGGGAATCTAGCCAAGTTCATCGAAGGGGATGGCAGTCAGTAGCAGGTCTCCTGCGATGAGACCTTCCAGTTTCAGGCTAGTAGGGAGCAGGCCCCAGCAGTTCCAATTCAGATCATCGGGTCCATGTTCCTTTTTCACGTGCCCTGGAATGAAGTGTTTTTCTTGTGGAGGTTTCGGGCACGTTCAGAGTCGGTGCCCGACGCAAGCTCAGTACAGTGGAGATGAACAGGTTTAGTGGCCACCTCAGCAGCACCAGTCACCGGAAAGACCCTTCCGGCAGCAACAGGCTCCAGTCCCTCTGAGGGGAGATGGAGCAGGTGGTGGCAATCCACAAGGAGTTCCTCAGGGATCCCAATAGGTATGTGGTCGAGGAGGCGGACGTCAACAGAGAGGCAGAGGAGCTGGGCGCGGATAGTTGCATGCATCAGAGGTAGCATCTTTAGAAGGACCATGGATCGATAGAGATGTGTTTGGGTTTTCTTGAATGATCTCCTTTATGTTTTTTTGGGAGCATTACACTCCATTGATGGAACCCTTTTTGCTCATTCTTTGGTACTGAACCTTATTTTTTTGAGTGTTTAATGCTATGTTTTTTATCGCTTTTCTTTAAATGTACGTGAAGAGCCCTATCATGTGGGAAGGGGAAGGCCTAATCCCTAATCGAGACGCATTAATGTGGATGCGATGCAACCCATGCGGGCGAGTCAGTGCCGCCTAAAGCGGATAATATCTCGACATGGGAGAAGGAATTCCCCAAGCCATGTGTCCGGGCAGTGTGTGTGTTGTACGGTGTTGACGGTAGTGTAAGTTGAAAAATACTAATATATGGAAGTGGGAAGGCCCATTCCTTAATCGAGACGCATTAATGCGGATGCGATTAAACCCGTGCCGTCGAGTCAGTGCTGCCTAAAGTGGATAATATCTCGAAATAGGAGAAGGAATTCCTAACTCATATAATTAGGGTTGTTGGATAACTACTTGTTATAACGAGAACCATAAGAGGAATCTTGTTGGGTTCCTCTGAGTTGGGTTTTGAATTCTCGGGTACGAGAATGTTTTAAGAGGTATCTGATGTAATGGCCTGGACCTCTCCAGCCCATTCCTTTGTCAAAAAGAAGATCACGAAGTGTTCTAGAGGGTAAAATGAAAGTTTCCCACACTTTTCAAAATTTAAAAACTACACACCGTGTAGTTTGAGTACACGTCGTGTACTCCTTTTCCGGGTATACCACGTGTTGAAGGTCGTGTCTTTTGTGTGTGGAATAAATGGGTGCACGCCGTGTGTCCAATACTACACGTCGTGTAGTCCTTCCCCACATACACGTTACCAGTCAACAGTCGTGTGCCGTGTTGGAGCCGTGTCTTTACCGTGTGCCATAAATGGGTACACGCCGTGTGTCCAGACCACACGCCGTGTAGTCTCTCCCCGCGTATGCATTTCCCACAAACCGTCTGTTGACCGGTCAACGGTCGCAGAGCCGTGTTGGAAGTCGCGTGGAGACCATGTGAAATCACTGAGTACACGCCATGTACCATAAAGTACACGTTGTGTACTCTTTATTTTCCCGCCTATAAAAGGAGAGGTCCCCTCCTCCTTTCAACTCACACCTCTCCTCCCCTCTCCTCTGAGCAGAGTTCTCTCAAGAGACTCGAAGGCTCTTCCTTCCATAACTTCTTCGTCTGAGCTCCGATTTACGATCTGTCAGCGGCAACGAGATTGTAATGACGTGGAAGAACATCCAAGCTTGGACTCGTTGACTTTCTTTCGGTCTTTTCATTCCGACTTCCACCCGAGGAGGTTTTGCTGGGACCTGACAGAAGTGACGAATGCCGACGGACGTCTTCTAAAGTTGATCCAGGGAGTGTTGTGATCGGAACCTGTTGAGGTAGGGATCTTTCGTTAGTCTCTCTAATTTTGTGCATCTTGCGGGGTGGGTATCCTCTTTTTTTAATGGGAGTCAGTTGAACCATTAAATAAAGATAATAACTAGTTAAATAATGGTGTTGGGAAGTTGTGATTGCTGTTATTTTACTTTTATATCCTGTGATTATGTTGTTAATTGAATGGGCTTATGACTACTGAAAATAACGGTCGTTGGGGGTCTTTTCTTGCGCAATTAAATGTTACCCTATCTTTTTAGACCTTTTATGTGAATGGAACCCTGTGGAATGTAGTAATTGGATAATCACGAATAGATGGCTGATTAAATGAAAATCTAGAACCCTTGTGGGATCACCCTAGTTGAACAAAAAATGGAATAATAAAAATGTGGATGTTGGCTTGGTTACGTGGCATGTGATGGGGGTGTTTTGTGAGTTGTTGTGGATCAGGTGAGTAGCGGGTCTGCAGTTGACTTGGTTGTGGGTTGGTGTGAATGCTATAATGGTGATGGACATTGGGGCTACAATAAATGGTATTAAAGGGATAATAATGATAAACCGTCTTTGGTGTGGTTGTTGTTATGGTGGTTGGTAGCAGGGCTGCAAGGATAGGATTAAATGTGAATGGGCTATGGTTGTGAATAATAAATAGGAAGTGGAAGAGTTAATAAATTGTGGGATGTGGTAATGGAATGAGATTAATAACTAACTGGATGGTTGGTTGTTAAGAAGGGACTTTGTTTTGTTGCTTGTATTTTTCCTAACTTGATTTGTGGATGGCAGGGATTTGTTATGCGAATGTTTGTCATGATTGGTTGTGGATAGTTTCCTAGTAGTTAAGGAACTAATGAACCGATTCTTTTGATATGTGAAAACCGAAATGGTGTTGGGGTTGTTGTTGAATTCATGCTTCGTGGTAGCAGTGCCGAGGCATGTGCTCAATTTCTTTGTTAGAATCCATAGGTTGGGCTGTGTGGTTTCTATATATATATATATATATATATATATATATATATATCTGTATCTTTGGTGTTTTATTGCACCCCACCCATGTTGAGCACTTATTGCCGAACACTCCCATTTCATGGGAGAGGGTGTTTTCCCCTTAGTTACTAGCTCCTTCCTGCTCCTTCTTCCCTAGGTTGTGATGGCTTGAGGCGACATTACACCCAAGACTCCTCGGGTAGGTTTCGACTGGGGTAGTTTTATCCCAATACTCTTCGGGCAGTCTGATAGGCTATGATGGCTTGAGGCGACCTTAGACCCAAGGCTCCTCGGGTAGGTTTCGATTGAGTCCTAGGTGTGTGCGGGCGGGATACGTGGTTGTGTAGCCCAGGTGTGTGCGGGCAGGATACGTGGTTGTGAGGCCCAGGTGTGTGCGGGCGGGATACATGGTTGTGATGCCCAGGTGTGTGCGGTCGGGGAGAGTGGCAGCGTTAGGAAGAGCAGTTAATTAAAGGGAAATGGTGCGGGGTATCCAATACTCTTGTTCTTATATACTACTACCTGTTGTGCTTGTGTTTTGGTGAGTGTGGCCGGTGAGGTTGGGTGGATAGAATTCCATGCTAAGTTCCTTCTGTTGTTCTCACGGGACATTAGGATGTCTCCCCACTTGTGCACGAGAGCTTTAGTTTTCCCTACTAAGTATACTTGTATGCTCACCCTACGTTTGCTTTCAGGTTTCCAGGAGGACTACCAGGTCTGTGTGGGACCCCACTAGTCGGACAGTAGGAGTTGTTGCTATTTTTGTACCTTTTCTTTCTTTTGGTATTGTTCTTTGAGCTTTCTTGTACTTGTACCTTGATATAAATTTGTTTAAACATGCATATGGGCTTGTTTTCGGTTTATTTCTACACACTTGTTCTTTTCTTTTTTGGTGTTGACTCATCCTATTTCCCAATCCTAAATAATAAAAAGTTTAATGCCTCCCATATTTTGTAAAACACATACCCTTGGTGCTAGTCACCACCCCGGGGCCTACTGGAGGCGGGACTCGGTGGTCATTATCTTCCTTTCATCATTTCTAGCTTAGGAGGGGCATCTTTGGTGGGAGGGGTTCGTGAAAAATATGATCATAAGAGTCTCAATTATATCATTAATTATTTGGATATAAATTTGATAAATCTATTATTGCTCAAGTTTTCCTAGGATTATGACATTGAAATTGTATATAATCCCTTTAAGGGGAATGCGGTAGAAAATAATCTCAATATAATAACTTGTTCATATTTGTTGAATTAGGTGTTAGAGTTGTTGGCCTCATTGCATTTATCCTTTATGTATAGAGATCGATCATCATAATTCATATCAATGGTTTTAACCCCACCTCTATTATAGTGAGTCATAAATGCACAATGTGGGGACACTGGCTATGATACACTAGGTTCTCAAATATCCATAGGGAATGCCCATGCTATATTTTTAAAAGGTGGGGAGAACGTCATTTTCTTTAGAGGAAAAATGTGGTAGTAGTGATGTTGCAGGGGGAGGTTCTCAGAGAGTTTTAAATATCTCCTATTGTAGTACATCCATGGGTCTAAAAGATGTAATAAGAACTCTGATGTCAGTTTTGGTGGTCAGGGATAATGAAAGGAGTTTTAGAGATCATATCTCGATGCCTTACTTATCAGTAAGTAAATGTTGAGAACTATGTTCCAATGAGATTAGCCAAGCCCCTTGAGGAGACATAATAAAAGTGGGATGTTATATCAATTGAATAAGTGATGGGAATAACATGTATGTCATTCGTACATGATTATATATAGGTGATAATACACCATATCACTAGTTAATCCTACTATCTATCCATACGTGATAAGAGTTCAGCATAGATCTTGGTATTCCTCAATGTTCAGGAGATAGTTTGAATCCAGGGAGTTCAATCAAATATTGTTTCTAATCATAATTCTAACCAAATGTTATGATTTTGGAAGGGATTACATGAATGATTTGGGACCCAGTTACACTTTATCATAGAGTTTCACTGACAAAACTAAGGGCCAAACTAAGCAGACCATATAGGTTCTAGATGAAATGTTATGATCGTTCATGTTCGGCTTTGGCCATAATTGGAGGATCACCTGCCACTTGGGGAGTTTTCATACAATAACAACTACCATTACACTATTGATATATTACCATTTGATTCTTTCTATGTGTGACAAAATAGGTCACCACATTGGTTGAATGAACCAGGAGAGTCAATGCAAATGGTTTTCGAGTTGGTAAGAGCTACAAAAGAGAAGGATCTGATTATCCAGCGGTGGATAAAGGCATCACAATGTCATCAGAAGTCTTATTCTGATAGGTGATGGAGGCCTTTGGAGTTCAAATAATAATACCATGTGTTCCTTTGGGTTAAACCTCAACTTGGAACACAAATATTTTTCCTAGTTAGAATGATATCTCCACGGCTCATCGACCCTCTTCAGATATTGTGTGTACATGGTGAGGTGGCATAACACTTAGCTCTATCCCCATAGTTGGATTATGTAAACAAAGTCTTCCACATGTCATATATTAGGATTTACCTATGTGACTGATCACACGTTATCAACTATGTATATCCATACACCAAGGATAAAAAAAATTTATTAAGTACACAGTGGAGATTGAGGATTGTACGAAGATGATCCTTCATGGGTGATCGATTCCTTTGGTGCATTTCTAGTTGAAACATGAGAATATTTATGAAAGAACATATGAGGGGGAGGCTTGTATTCATTCTCAGTACCACTATCATTTTGAGTTAACCTAGTTTAGGTTTTTGGAGGATTTCAACCCTAATGTGGGGACACAGTAATGTCTAAAAGTACCTGGAATAAATGTTTAAAATATATTAAATATGTTAAATTTCATTCACAAATAGTTTTCCTAAAAAAGTAGAATAAATTCTGAATGACTGGAAGATCAAAAATATGGGGACACCATTGTGTTAATAATGTGAGGTTTATCAATGATGTGACTTAACAATTATAAGTGTAGTTGGTTTGTGGAAAATTATTCAAAAACTCATATAAAATTATTTGAAAAATATTTTTTTTTGAATTTCGTTGATTAAGTGAACAAAAATAATTAAATAGACTGTTATGGAGTCTTCCAAGGGTAATTCATATAAACCCTAAGACACCAGATGACATTTGAGAGTAATTACTAGATTATATTTCATACAAATGGTGGAAGATCAATGATTTTTGACCAGTTCACCTCAGATTAAATGGATTCCAATAATGATGATTACACTTTTTTATTCATTAGGGATTCAACCAAGTCAAGGTAGGGCATGTTTTTTTAATTTTTTATTCCACATTCACTATTTCTATAATGAATGTGAATCAACCAATGAATTGGTTGATTCATGAATCATTCTTAATATAATATTAGAACATAATATTCATGGGTTTTATTGAAGAATTATTATCTTTGTGGTTTGATTATTTAATTTTCATTATAATGGAAATGAATAGACATCGAAAAAAATATTGATTGTGGTATGTTACTCTCATTTTTTATTTTCATTTCACCCTTGAATTATATGTTCATATGGATGTTCTTAATTTGGACATAGTTCAACGTATTATTGAACAATTGATCATTGTAAACTCATTTCATGGTACATGGAAACAATCTAAGGTGTGATGTTGGTTACAATAGAAGATCAAATGATAGTTGATTCTCGATTTTACATTATTCAGTGCATAATAAAGAGTTACAATGATCTTTTCTTCCAGGTGGATCAAATTCCTTGAACATTTTGATTCGGTGATGGTATGACTATATGAGGACATATCTTGAGCTTCACTATAGGGAGGTTAATGGATCAAAGGGTCAAGGAATATATTAGTTTGTGGAGAAAGAACCACATTTCTATTAAATCATGATTCCTGATGAATTTAATCATATACAACACAGTGTGTGGGCCATCCAGAGTGGTGGATATGGTTTTTGGGGAAGTTATATATCACATGGAGTGTAACCTCTATCCCATGGGAAAAGGTCCCTACCTAAATGATTTGCATTTACCTCAGAGTGTACACATACATGGTATGGAGTACACAAGATAACTACATAGTGTGTACTCCCCCACAAAGACACATGTTTGACCAAGTAAATGGGTTGTGCCATGTACTGGTAAAGAGACATGGGTACACGGGCATAAAACATGTATGGGAATAAGGGTAGAGTACAAAATAATGTCTTCACGGTGGGTAATATTCGCATAAAAAGACATGGTTTTGATAACACATTCCATTTACACATGCATGACCCTAGGTCAAGGGACGCGACATGTGACCCATTCTACACGTAGTTTACTATTTACTACACGACATCGATCCCATTTAACTAGTGACTAGGACAATTATTGTTAATCTTCATTCCCCTTATCTATTCCCTAATAGTTCTTGTTGAATTGTACCATACTTCATGAAAAAAGATCCCTTCACCAGGATTACATAAATAAATTAGTAGTAATCCCTCTCAGAGGACAGTAGTGAGATCTTCTACCCATTTTCATGCCAATGGTGGAGTTCTTGTTGTCTGCATGACCAACAATAAGTGAGAAATGTTCCTATACATAGCATATTGAGATAAAATAGGATTTTTTGTATCACCCCATGACCATGATTGTGTTCTTAATTTGTGTACCATATTCTTTTCAGACTATGAGAATATATATTTCTCATGATGAAACCCTATTAGAAGTACCAATGAGATGAATTTCATCAGTGCTATCAGATTATTTTGTGTGTCCAGCTAAAAAAGTGATTCATGGATCGTTGGAGCTGAAATCCTAGGGATGGTGTACTATGGTTATAACTTATGTCTAGACATTGTGACATATATTGAGTCTATATAGATATTCTTATTATATGTATTGCAAGCATATACCTATTTAGAGCTAATGATATTTCCTTTTTTTGCATTGGGTTTTTGTGGTGTCCTATTCAGTATTTTTATACTCAACCCTACACAAAATTTTCATGAACATGTTTGTCTTATGAATATGATAACTTTTTTGACTGGGACCTAGAATGACTTGGACCAAACAATTATTATCAAGACCATGGAAAACCTGGTGTGATCCTATAGATTCAAATAGTAGTACCTTTATATTCAGGATGGACTTGTGTTACAGAAACATATTGGTGGGCCTATATTTTCACCTATTTAGATTCCATAATTCTTATCATAATCTATTTATGAGGTTTATATGTATTCATGAATGTTTGTTTTGTTGTTTTTATATTTCAACATTTTAGAGGCTTTGATACATTGTGTGTACTGATACTGAGGATGATGCCCCCAATGTTCGTGATGTTCTTTCTTTGTTCCAGTCACCAACCCCAAGCATATTAGAGGCAGTCTAGGGGAGTCATGACATGGGCCCCACTAGGATGGTATATGACATAATAATAATGTAATGATCTGGTCTATTATCTCTTTTTCAGGAAAATAGATAAATAATAACTTCATTCATTATTTCTACATGGGATATTAATGAAATTATTTATTATGATCTATATGGATCACAAAAAATAATTACATATGAATGGTGTTCCATGATATAAATCAAAGAATTGGGTATATAATTTAGTCTATAAATATTAAATGTTTTATGTTACCTAGGTAAATAACGTTGGTAATGTTTATTTATGATACCATGGTGACAGTAATTGGTGATATGATTAGGAATATATCATTCAAATGTTCTATACACATTTACATAATATTGTTCATGTTCTCACTATTATGATATTCCTATTGGTTATTCCTTATCATTATGCCTCATGTTATTATTAATATGTTTCTAGAGCACATTTTATATGTATCTCTATCTTATTCCCTTAGAGGGATTCATGCTCACTAATCTATTTTGATTTATATCCCTTGGATATTATACAATGTAAAAGTATCATAGATTGAACTTATGAATATGTCTTTAATTTTGTTTTCGAAAAAACAATTATTCCTTTCACATTTTGTTAACCTTATTTACAAGAAACTAAACTATAATATATCCAATTTTTATATGATATATTGGAATGTTATTTAATAAAAAATTGGTATTTCATAGTGTATAATAATTGTCAATTTCTATCATTGTCCCCTAATGATAGGGTAATACTAATTCAATTTTATGTTCCATTGGGTATCGATGTTTTATGTTATGTATTCCTGTATATACAAAAATTTTGGACATCTGTTTCCATAATTCCCATACTCATAACATTTTATGAATTAGAAATTCAAACTATACATTTCATTTCCCATAACATTCATCTCTTTATAACAATATGGAATTCAATTACCCATCTTATTAAAGATAAAACATTCTTATGCTCCACTCAATCATGATCCTGATTCTTTCATTTTTTTTAATTAATTGATTGTGATGTGTTTCTACCATTTTACTTCTCTATAGGCTACCCATAGAAATCCATTTTTCATTTAATTTCATCAAAACCATTGGAATACTAAGGATATTATAAATCCATTTAATTAGTAATTGTTAATAAAATAATATATTTTTAACATTCAATTTATCATATATATAGTGCAACTTTAATCATTGGTTTTAAGCTACTAAAAAATAAATAAATAAAATTTTTAATGATAGTGATAATATTAATGGAATACTGGGTGATTCTTATGAACATATCTTAATAATTACTAATAGATTCATCCTTTATTTATTTGAGATCAAGAAAATTTATGTCTATTTTAGTTATAGGTGTCTAATGTAAGTAGTTAGTTAAAATAATTTTCAATACACTTCGCATTCCATGTTGTTAATATCATGTTGTTAGCTTTTATTCCTAATTATATCACACTATCAACCAGTATCACCTTTTATGAGGTCAACAACTAATATTACCATTTCAATGAATGGGCACTAGATAACTAATAATATCAATTCTATTGTGATGATATGACACATTTAAATTAGTTTTTAAAACACCCAATAAAAATTGTTGAAAAAATTACATGATTTACTTAATATCATGTTAACCCTTCTTTGGTGTGTTTGGGAGGTCAAAATGGATAAATTTTTTAGTCGTAGTTCTTGATATTTGGGTGTGTGTAGCCACCTTATTTTTCACCATACCACCAGTTTATCATGTTTCTATTATTTAGGAAATCACAGAATGGTCCTTTGTATCTATTATATATGTAGATTTTATTCGATACAACAATTACCAAAAACAAAAGAGTTATCATGAATGATTTAAAATTTTCTACATAAGAGAATTATTAATAATACAACGTCATTTTTCTTACTCTTTGGGAATTTTATTATATCTTTTCTTTCTATTAGTTTAAACAATGTCACCCATGGTTTATCTTATCATGTATTAGGATTAATTATATAATTCTCTTATTTCAGGAAAATATAAATCCAAAAAAAAATTATAACTAAAAAATCAGTGGTATATATTCTCCAAAATTTTAATACATTATTTATCCATGAAATAAATAATCATTTAATATTCAACATAATTTATGAATCTATATTATTCAATAAAATGTTTTGATGGCCATTTCCTTCTATGTTTTATATTAAAAATGTTTTGAAATCCCTGTTAGTGGTTCCGAAAAACATTTGATTCTATAAATAATATTTCCACAATGTGTTATAGTAGGATTTCAATTTCCCATATTTTACATCCACCATGGGAATACCATGTCAATACCCTACTATCATTTTCAGGGTTATTTCTCCTTGATTCATTTTTTGAGTCTTCATTGACTAAAAGTATAAAGAGGGGGATTTAATTATTTTGTAAAATATATAGTAAAGGGATTAAAAAATTATTATTTAATTATCAGATTAAAAATATACATATATTTTTATATAATGTTATATAATACTTGAATAAATAAAATAATCCCAATAAAAATAAATATTCCCCAATATGATACCAAAATACGATCCAAAAATGCACTCACCAAGATTTGGTTCTAAAAACAAATTAATTACAAAATATTTTTGACACCCAATGATATGATAAAGACTAATATAAATTATTTATCATTTCAAATATTTCGTGAAACATTACTTCTAAAAAATAATCATAAATAACCCATCAACTAAAGGATTGGATTCATTGGGGATTTAAAGTACAAACGCTATATTTTTTGTAGTTGAAAACATTTCATCATAATTAAATAACTTTTGGATCCATTCGACACTTATAACAATTTATTTACATAATCCTAACCATGGAAATAGAACATTAACATTTGGGTGAGCTTAAAGGATTAGAATATGATAAAAAATTCATCATGGATTATAGAACATCCATAAGAGAAGGAAGAAATAGAATAGATTTTGTTTTAAAATGAAAATAAATTGATTAGAGTTTTTCATTGTTTTTAAAAGAAGGAAATGTTATCTAAAATTTGAAAACATATACATTAGAATATGAGATATGTGACATGTGATAATAAACCTGATCCTTGTGTTAGAATCATATCAATATTGAAAAAATATTCTATAAATCAAAATATGTAATAGAGAAAAAATATAAGAATATATAATATTGTGATAAAATATATTTGAAACGTGTTCATCCAAAAAAATTATGAAGAAATAAAACCACATCATATTTAAATAATAAAACTCCATGAAATTTTTCTCGTATCATGTTCATATAATAAAAATTAGAAAAATGAATCATAGATAATGTTTACATGAGAAAGATATAAAAAAAGATACTTGATTCATGTTTAGAAAAAATTTTATCAGTGCATTTGATATGAAGAAATAACTAATTAATTTTAGGGTGAAATAATTTACCACTTAATCCTATTATAAAAATAATTCCATATGTGATAAAGGATCATGAAAATTTAAATTTAAATCATCAAATAAATAACCAATGGAAAAGAGATGTTATTTCATGAAAAAGCCTAAGAATATTACATAATACATCATTTTAATGAACTTATAGGGATTATTAATAACATATATCTAGTGATAAAAAATAATATTTAAATGATGTTAAAAAATTCCAAAAACTCATCCAATTATACCCCATAAATATTTATCATGAATTAAATAATTTATCATCACATGATTCATACCCTGAATAGAAAATAGTATTATGGAATTTATAATAAAATTTATGAATATAAAATAATATTTTTGAGACAAAGAAAAAAATATCAATGAATATATAAATTTTTTTTTTCAAAAAATCAATTACGTTATCATTAAATTATAAGCTATTGATCACATTTAGAAATAAATTTCAAAAAAATAATAAAAATTAATTTAATAATGAATCATAATTTATAGGGTATTGAAAATACACTATTTATTGTTAATGTTAATGTTTATTAGAGGATAAAACATTTCATTAATAATGGATGTGAAACCACTTTCATATTTTAAAATGTGTTTATTTATAAATCGATGATAAGAGAGTAATAAAATATCCTTTTGAAAAGATTTGTGGTGGATTTTGGATTTTTAACAGAAATGGTTAATATTTAAATTTATAAATAATGAATATTACATTGAAAATAATGATAAATTTGGATAAATAGTAGAAACTAATGCTAAAGAGGATTGTAATTTATTTCAATCATATTATAATTGTGTATTATAGAAATAAATCCTTAATAAATTGTTCAATTAAAATTAAAAATTTATATAGTGATACAGACAAGAAATATATTCATATAAATCCGAAAATGGAAGAATATATAGAATATATAAAAATAATGTTCCTGGTGAAGTTTTACAACCCAGATAAATATGTTTGATTTACCGGAATAACATACCTATCTCTCAAATTTTATGTAAGGGATAAAATATTTAGTCTAACAATCATAACCATCATAATAACATATTTAATAACGTTATCATCTGAACTAGTTCATATAGTCGTCATTTATAATCACTTACTACATTTATATTAGTAAATTAGTAACCATTTTATACAATATGTGTTCATAATTTTTCATGTCTCAAAACATATTTGAAAATATGATATCATTCATCAATTTTTTTAAAAATGTATTAATTCAAAAATAATACAAATCAATATAATATATTTTTAAATTATGATTAATAATTTTTTAGTTTCATTTCACATCTATCTTTTTTATGTCTCTTGATTATGTAATCAGTAATGACTATTTTCCTGGATATTTTTAACAAATTTTAGTAGGTACCTTAAAAAAATGTGTTTACGATTAATATTTAATTATAAAGAAAAAAATACACATAATTTTTAATATCTAATTTTACTAGTAATTATGTTTACATTTTCATTCTCTATTTAAATATATTCCATTCCCAATTTAGATGGTATAATTGAGCATAATTAGTGAATATCATAATTAACGAATGATTATTAGGTGATTTGGTTTTGATATCATTATTATAGAAGTATAATAATATTATTATTATTCTATTACTATGACATTTCCCCACTTTAATGATGTAGTAAAAAACTATAAATGAAATGTAACTATTATTTTGAACGAATAAATCAGTTTCATCTTAGTATTTTTCTTATTTAGTGGTTAAATTGAGGAAAATTAATTATAAATCATATTTTAATTAAATTTCAAATTTTAATTACCAAGAATATAAAAATTTCATATAAATCATATTTATAATTAAATAAAATTATTTGAACCATTCGTTAATGGTGGTAATGAAAAAAATTATTTGTTGCTCCATAGAGTATAGATTCTGAACATACTCATGGATAATGATTTCATTATCAATATATAGGGAGAGGGATATAATTTTTATATAACCATATTAAAATAAATATTTAATAAATAAATTATTTATTTTTAAATACACCTTCAATAATAAAAATGTATTGGTGGTGATTAAAAATAAAAAGCCTCTCTAAATGGAGATATTAGTATTCATTTAAACCCAAACGATATTTTGAATTTCATAAAATGACCAAATGATATAAATTGGATAATCTATTAAGATTTATTTAATGTTATAAATAACATTCATATTCATTATGTTCCATTTTATAACAAAAATATATTTATAATATAGAAAAACATTGCATTGCTTTAGGAATATATTAATTTGCATACATGAACAGATTATGTTATTATTCTTCTCTTTAAAATGGTCCTATAATAGTAATAAAACAAAAATAATAAAAATAAAGTTTATTGATATTAATAATATAAATAAATTATAACATGAAATAAATATTTTGTAATAGAAATGTAGGTAAAAAATTAAAATATAATATTAGTACTCACATTGAGATTTCATACCTCTTTTTAGATTTCCACATTTTAAATGAGGATTTCAGGATAATACATGGATTAAGAGGACAAAAAAATAACAATACGATAAAAGGGAAATATAAATTGCTTTGTATCAGACGGAAATAAAATTTTATAATTTCCTTTATGGTGTGGTGGAAGGCCTTTTTCAATAAGAGATAGACTGTTATTTTTTTTGTGAATATAACACCTTAATTTTGAAACACGTGTTTTAGATTGAAAATGGAATCTAAAGATTAAAATAATTGAGAGGTGATAAGTTTAAATTGATGAACACCTAAACAATTCAAATTTAATTTTTTTTGAAATTACATTTTATTAGCAGTTAATCATTTGTACTTTAAATTACCTTTATCAAAATGACTATATCTAAGCTTCAATAACTAATTTTTTTGACCAAATATAAAACAACACATATTACATAATTTTAAAATTCTTATTATAAAAATAATTCCGTTTTACCAAATAAAATAACTTCTTACGTGAATTGTTTTTTAATATTAGCTCACTGAATGCGTAAACCAATTTTTAAAAAGTATTATTATGCAAAAAAATCTGTATAATATAAAAATATAATATAAATTGATTTCTATGTTATCAAATATCTTTTTATAAAATAGATTGTATTTTTAAAATTCAGAAACAATTGAATTATAACATTTTGGAATATATTTTTACGAAAAAGGATAAAAACTTTTTTTTGTAGAATATTAACTAAAATACAATATAATAAACATGGGTTCAAAAAAATAAAATATTATATTAAAATTTATAATTCAAATTATTAAATTATTTTTTTTATTATTATGATTTATAAATATCTAATAAAAATTTATATTATTATAATTTGATAAAGAATCTACTAATTGGAAATATTAAAATTTTCATTAATCACAAAGAAATAAAAAATAATAATGAAAATGAAAAAACTCATATTTGGAAAATATTTTATTAAGAATCCAACAGTGAAGTAATTTTTTTTAACTATAAATTATAATATTTTTTAATTTATATTTTTCAATAATATCCTAAAATATTCTACGAATATGTTTATATATTTAAATATGATTTGAATATATTAAAAATTCATAATCTTATTATTTATATATTTCAAAAAAATTAGTCTTAAAATTTTATCTACAGAAAATATATATATTATTATAATACTCTATAATGTTCCCTGAAAAAATGATATAAAATCTAATTATCTAAAAAACAAAAAGTGTAATCATAAAATGATTTTATTTAATATTGATTGATATTAATATTATTCCACTACTGTAATAGTGTTAAATATAACAATTATTTTCTATTTTTATTATTTATATAAGGTTCTTACCTCTATTTATATCATCCAATTTAATGGATAATTACAATGCATATAATTCTATTGGTGAATTGTTTCTAAAAACCTTTTTATTTCCAGTTTCTCCTCGATCTTGATATAAGAAATTTAAGATTTATATAATTGTAATATGTACGTTAAATTTATGGGGAATCATATTCACCTATAAACTAACTAAAA
Source organism: Viscum album (assembly GCA_963277665.1). Classification (NCBI taxonomy): domain Eukaryota; kingdom Viridiplantae; phylum Streptophyta; class Magnoliopsida; order Santalales; family Viscaceae; genus Viscum; species Viscum album. The sequence continues at coordinate 1,498,114,491 of OY728145.1, forward strand.
CATTATAATTTTAATTACTAATCACAAATTAAATTGTCACTTGTGTCCAAAAAATATCCATGAATTACGATCTAATTTATAATGATGTATCAACCATAGTAAATAGGGAATGTGTAACAAACATTTCGATTCCATCATAAATTAAATATATATATATATAGATTTTCATCAAAACCATTTATAATGATAAAACATATTATTCAACTTTAATGCATATATAATGTAATCAATTATTATTGAGAATTCATAATTATAATTGAATTGATCAGTGATCATTATCCAATTTGAGTTATTATATATTATATCTCTACTATATTAATTTGGATCCAATTTCAAGATATATAATAAATTTTAAATTCATAACGAATTCATATAATGGAAGACTAAATTACCTTTAATGAAGAATATTCAAAAAACAATAACATAGAATATTTATCCCATATATGTTTAATCAAATAATAAAAAATAATTACTATGTAGATTTCATGATATTAGAAATCATCCTAGATATACGTGATTTGATAAAACAAAAAATATGTAATGGAGGACAAGTTTCACATAATTATAATTTTCTATATTAGAGGTGACCATTACAAAATAAATTTTATTTTTTCATTTGTTTTATATGTCATTAAGATAAATCTTCATTGATAGAAAAAATATTAGTGAATAATTTTTTTGATTTCCTAAACTCATTGGAGTTTTTTAATTTGATATTATTTCCATCCATTGTGTTTCACATCCCTTTAATCTTATACAAGTATTCGTAAGCTCAAGGGAAATTCATCCTACACATAAATCATACACACGTTTCATTTCTTTATGTTCGTGGATGCTTCATTAAAAAAATTTTGAACATAAATTTATATTTTTTCCCTCTATATATTTTTCACTCAAGTCCCCATGGAAAAACATTTTCCATTTCAAATATCCATAACCATATAAATAAAGAGCGTTTCATTCTACTATTTCCCCCTTAAGTTCACCTAAATCCATTTTCTTCCAATATCAATTTCTTTTTTGGTAAATCCATTCAATGACTTAAATTTAGGCCTCTAAAGAATTATTAAATACTAATATCCTTTGCTGACCAAAATAATAAATTTATTCCTTGAATATGATTTGATTTAAACCTCCCTGGTTTTAACTTCTTTATCCTCCATTTTTATAATCTCATGAAATGTTCTGTCTATTTCATTATTACCAGCTTGATGGAGATTTTTTGGGAAATATAATTTCCTAAATTATTTATAATACATAGATTTTTTATTTACACATCTTACCCAATATTTCTAATTAAATTCCATCATTAATCAACACAAAATCAATATGATAAAAAGTTTAAGAAACCTTTTAAATGTTCAATTCCTTGAGTTCTAAAAATATATATTTTAATCTACTTATACACTAATAAAATACTATTGGATAAAAAACCAGTAAAATAATTTGGATTTTATCATATGAAGGCTCAGTATAATGTTTGACCTTCTGTTGGGTATTTGGGGGGTTAACATGGTTCATGTTCTTACTCATAAACTATGAGATTTGGATGAGGATGGCCATTAAATTTTACATCCCTGTACCAATTCCATTTAGAATCTATTTGGTATTTTAAATTCATTATCCATTATAAGAATTATTTAATAAGTTTATCCTAACACTAATCATTAATAAAACAAAAAGGTAGAAACTTTCTATTGAATAAATAAATTATAGTATCTTAGAAAAATTTGATTGTTTTACACTGGTTTATTGTTAGTCGGTTTTAATTGGGGTTTTTTCATTGAACTGTAAAAACCAAATGAATAGCACATCAATGATGTCTCGTGGTTATATACTCTAAAAGAATGTATTCATTGGGGGAAAATAATTATATTTTTAGAACCTAATATTGGTTTATAGGATGGGAGGTTAGGCTCATCACACCCTTTGGGGGGAATTATTTCCTACTCTGGGTCCCTATTATGTAAAAATTTCATATTCAAGATTACCCTTTTAAATTGTAAATATGGAATAATTTAAACCTTTATATTAACAGTATTTTCTTGTAATTTATTGATGTGAAACAATATGTATATATCTGATGATAACAATTTATTTTAAACAATATATATTTATCTGAGGTTCTCTATCATAGAAAACAAATTTATTTATATAAAGTTCTACATCATGGTTATTTTTTAGTTTTATGATGATGATTTTAAGTGATATAGTTAGTTTATGTAAACATTATCATCATCCAGTGATTTGAGATTCGTTTTGATGTTGGGTTCAGTGCCATGGTAGGAGATTCTAATGTATCAATATGAGATGAATTCTACCCATATTGTATAATAACACTTATTAGGACACATCATACATTTTATGGTCATGTGATAAGGACTAGTCCATGCCATTTAACATCATATTGCATGTAAATGTAGAAAAATGTACCTTTTAATGGTTTTTGTGGGAATTATGATGAAATAACCATATAAAATTATAATTTATATAAACTATTAGGTTGGATATGAACATATAAAGAATATGTCTCAATATTTATGATGATTAATGGAACCAAAATATGGTCCTCCCGATTGGATATAACCATATTAGAAATATGGAAAAAGATTGTTTGTGTGATTTTGGTGTGTTGGGTTTGAAACATAAGGAAGATTCTATATAACATATTTGTTAAATAATCTAAGCCCATGTAGTTAGTAAGGTTTGTGGAATAAAACTAGATATGATTCCAATTGGGATTTTTTGTCGAGAATATGGCTCTTTCAACGTTTTTCCCATATAGGATATTCTCCCTTGGTGGAATGTAGACATGTATTTGGATATGGAATCTATTAGGGGGGCCATGTTATTATATTTGATTGTTTTAGTCATATAAACATCACTAATCTCTTACACCACATTAGTCATTCTCATTTTGAGGAACAAAATATGTGGATGATCTAGTACTTCTAATTTTATCCTTTTTCAATTGGTAGATGAGTGTAATGGTATTAAAAGATATGGATTTTTCCATAATAAAAATTCATGTCTTTCTATTGGAGGGATTCTGTAATAATTTCACCCAATAAGATATTTATAAGTGTGGATGAGGGTTAGGCATCAAATAATAAGGTGAGATTATTATCTGATTATATTTGTATTTTTAAAAATAGATGTTATACCCCATCCCATGAATCCATCCACCACCAATTCTAATGTTTTTATCCTTATTAAAATAGAAATTAATGATCGATGAAATGTTAAGTATCATAAATATAACATATGATAAATGTGGGAAATCCATTACCATGGTAATATATGATTATAAGGGTACATTAGTTTTCCTGAGGTTTAGATCATGCATCTCCAGATGCTTTGGAGGAGGTATTTCCATATCCCACTTTCATTAGGGATCATGATATATGTGTTCTTAATAATTTGAGATGTATAACAGGGGCCTATATTGTTTTTTCCAATGTGATAACTGGGTGAGTTAGAGGGTTCCTCTCCTACGGGGCACATGGGTGATCTATCTTTGACATATCTCAAGTTTTTCCTATTAAAATTTTCTTCAACATAGGAGTACCTCTAAGAAGTTATACCTAGGTGATATTTCTTAAACAACACTCACGTGATCCTTATATTACTTATACATGAACTCTCCATGTAAATTACAATGAAAGATTAATTTTCAAAGATAATTATTGGGAGGAATAGAAGGATGTGACCTACGTTATACCAGGTTGAGTAAGGTGTGACCTTCCCTAGGATATAAAATAAAGTGTTAGGTGGGGTCTGACTCATGCGATACCTTGGTAATTTATGGCTTTCAAAATGGTAGATAAAAAACATGTAAATCCAAATGTGGGAGAGTCTATCCTCTATTTCTCTTTTTAGAGAATCTAATAATAACTTATTAAGGGAATGGGAATTCATCCAGAACATTTGGACTATGGTGATTTGGATTCCCATGTAGGATAATGGTGTCTCAAAATTTGGTGGAACCCCAAAAAATAAAAATATTTTTAATTCCCTATTATTGTTATGCTTGGAGAGATACCTAGATGTTTTTGGGCACTTGGGCATAGACTAGGGCAAAGAAATCTTTATTTTGACTCATTTTATTTTTGTACAATAAATTAGGGATCCCTATTGGATTCACACACACACACAGATATCTATATATAATCTCTTAACTCTATGCGAAAAATGTATCTAGAATTTCCATCTCGCACTAGTATATCATATAGAAGAAACATGTGTTGTTCTATTCACACCATTTGGACCAACACAAATCTAGCCACCCATGTTTGTCCAATATGAGTATGGTCATGTTGGTTGTACCTACACAAGGACCACTTTGAAGGACACATGGGACTCACTATATTTTGGTCACCATTAATGCCTTTAACTCCACCCAATACTTGAGTTTTTATGACATTATGTTATTAATACTTATGTGAATATAGTAGTGTGATAAAATTCCCCCCACCCCTAAGGTTTTCTTCCAATCAGAAGAAGATGATCTGATACAGACATAATATAAAATAAAATTTTAAATTAATGAATCCTTATTTATTTTTATTTTATTTTTTTATATGAATTACTTATTTGGATAATTTTTTATTATAGATTTTCATTATCAAAATTGATAAATAAATATATGGTCCATGTAGTTAAGTTGCATAGGTCGATCTTTTAGGTTACCCATGTAATTATTCAATGCAGGTGAGCCACATATGACACCCATAGTAGTTTATCATATAAAAAAATCCATATATACATAGATTTTCATACACATTGATACTTATCCTCACACAAATTATTTGTTACCCAAAAATCTCTCACTCTGATAGTAATTTCCAATAGTCATTCATACGCATCTTCTACCCACATTTTTATTGGCATACATGGTTACCCTTTACCTATGCAATTATTTTATATTTTTTACCTTTATAAGGGTTATTTTACATAGTCACAAGGGCATGGTTAGTTACGTGTGGTATTTCAGGAAAGGTGGAATATGAGAGTTCACTTGAAAATGGTGACCTATCTGGGGTCTTTTCATTATGAATAAACATACCCTGAGAATATTTAAAACTAAAACCCTAGATCTAATGAAAATCATGGTGTTTCCTTTATTATTTTAAATAGATATTCTAATAATTCATATATATAATTCTAATTTCTTTTAATATATGAGGGATATTCTGGATATTTATTGACCGATCTACCATATATAATAAATTATTGTATCCTAGATTTTTTTTAAATATTTGATGAAATATAAATTTGAATATCCTAATAATGTCATACTAACACTATCAAAAAATAGAATTTTATGAGGAAAAATTACATTGAATTTGATGGATTTTAGGTTCAAATCTATGTTCATGGAATATAAATGTCTCACTTATTATTATATTTTTTCTAAGGTATTGTATATCAATGATAGATCAAATCACATAGTGTGCTTGATGTTCCATACTTCTAGTACTCCAAATTTGGAATCCCATATTTCTATATGAATGAACTATTAATATGAATCCATATTCATTCAATTGATGAATGATCAATCAAAGTGATGGAAGGTATATAGGTAAATAAATATTGTAGGATGTTTTATGCCTATTGGGTGTAAAAGACATACACAGATTTCTAACCTATTTGATGGAAATTAGTATTTATGGACATATTTTTGCGGAATATATGTATGTATACAAACCATCCAATATCATAATAGAATTGATAATTAATTAGAACCAGGCGACCTATAATTTCAAAAATAATCATGGAGATGTTTGAATAATTTAGTCGGAGGTTTAAAATAATTTTGGAGAAACTATTCTAGGGTAGATTATTGATGGATTCATCCCACCAATGGAGGCATGTGTGACCTTTAATGAACACTCACACTTTCTAATTTATTATTTGAAATATATTAGGAGGTTAAAATTTTAAACTGCACCCCCAGGGGTGATGTTCATCCTAATGGGTTGATAATATTTGTTTAGGGACCATTGTATAGGTTCCCATATGTATACAGTATATGGGATGTATAAAAGTTGAGAAGTGGGGAATATGTGGCAATTATTAAATTGTTGTGTTTAGGGACCAGTACAATAAATGGGGTAAGATATCAGAACCAAGATTTATTCCTCCACCCAGATCGACGGTATTTATGTTATTTGGTTGATCACTTATTTGTTTTGGATGTTAGAGTGTATTGGTGGGGTATGTCCAGGAACAATTTTTCTGGTTTCCAAGATGGTTGAAGGAGAAAAGTTAGGATTGAAATCTCTTACTCCAATGAATGTAAACCAGTTTTAACTATGTGTTTATGTATTTAAGAAACCCTTCATTATTTTCGGTCAATTACACATTTGAGGGGGTGAAAATGGTGCATTTTATCTTATACAAGGAATATATAGTTGCATTATATTGGGATATTAGTTTCATACTTTCATCCAATACATCTCTAACATTAAGTCCCTAACTGTGAAATATGAGGTAGAATTTAAGATTATGATCACACACACACAGATATATATATATTATCATATTCCCATATAGTTATCCATATACTATAATGGTCAAAAAATGTGAGTAACAATTAAATCCAACAATCATAAATAATTAATTTTGTACACTGGATCTTGATGGAGTGGATTGACAGTGAATCTACCAATGAAGTATATTTTATCCAAATATTTTTTCACCATTTTAATTATTTACAATAACCTATAAATAATCCATATATAGATCTTATATAAGAGTAGAATCAGATGAATTCCAAGGAAATTTGGTTTCCAAATGCCATAGAAATACTAGAGGTAGCGATTGAGTTTTCATCAATGAAATGACTACATTGGGGTGAAATGTATGTATAAAAATGCTTTTTTCCCAAATCTATATAGAGATTTAGTGATTAAAATACCTCATGTGAAAGTAAATTTTTTTTAATGAGGTTACAAGGGTAAGTGGGACCATTCTAAGAGTTATAGTGAAAAATACCACCATGTCCCTGATTTGGGTTTTCTCAGTGAGGCAGGTCTAAACATTCTACCACACTAGCAGTAGTAGTACCAAGGATGTCTAGCCATTTCCATTGAAAGATGACTCCAGCTATAGTTTACATTCTTCCCTCTAATTCCAGGTTAAAAGGAATACCCATGATATCAAGGGATATCAGGTTTTCCTCATATATTGTTCAAGTAACCATATAGTATTCGTTGGGTGGGGTAGTTCTGTTTTGGTATGACTCGCTATCAGATGCTAAGTACAAGTGGTTTATTCGTCAGTACATCATATTTATCCCACATATTAGAGATGTTCTATCCCCATATCATATACTATGATGCTATACCTAAAATTGTGGGTATGCATATTATATAACATAAGATTATTATATATTCCACTAATGATAAAATCCTTCCAAAAAAGTAGGTGAATGATATAATAGGCCAAGGTTCTACAACGGTGTGGAAAATTAATATACCAATGAGGGGGGTGAGTGCTTTAGTTTTGCAGACACATGTTTATGTCCTTAGATTAATTTTTATTTCCTATATATTTTTTAATTCTATTTTTACAATGATATAAATAATAATAATTCCGAGATGTATGAAAAGAGGAATCAGAGATAGAGTCACCATGATATGGTCAGAATGGTATCTCAATCAGGGTAATTGATGAAACTTTCAAATTAATAGAATTATTCGTGAAAAAAGGCTCATGTGGAGGATATGGTGCTAGTAGGTCCCCTATTTCATCCCCCATTAACTATATTTGAGTAAATGAGTTTTAGATGCACCCTGAAACTAGTGAAGAAACAACGGATGTTAAAAATATTTTCCATGCACATTGATAGTTATTTTTATATTTAAAAACAAATTTTTTTTATAAATTTTTATGGAGTTTTCATCATATCATTATTCAATATGTTATAATACACTACCCTTTAATATATCAACGTTCATAGATATGACTTCACTATAACTTTTGAGGGGACTACATATGGGATGCATATTCTTATAGGTGAGTCTGTTTCCTTCATAGGATAATTTACAAGTGGTAAGACCATATTTTTTAAATCTTCTTTAGATGGAGATGAAATAAATGTAATTTAATCTTTAAATTTTTTGTAATAAATTGGAAAAC